>JARWLC010000018.1:58155609-58883109 GCA_033318265.1 Phyllotis vaccarum
TACTATGACTGGACTTGATGACTGATTCAGTGATGAATGACATTTGAAAGTAGTCAACTGAGCAAACTCAGGAATTATACTGAACTAAAGAATCACGACATTCTTTTAACAGAGTTTTAAGGTTAAATGATAGAAGGAGAATTATGGAACAAAAATATCAGTTACTATCTTTCTATCTTCTCCTATTCTTCTGTCCGTGTCTTCATTACTGTCTATGAGTACAACACCCAGGAGTTAGTAAGCTTAGCAAGGGTTGGTTCATTCTTTGACCCTCTGCTCAAGTACTTCTTCTATCTAGGATTAGGAGGCTGCTGGACAAATCCTAACTGCCAGTGGACCAGTGGTACTGTGGTCTTACATAATTTTTGATTATTCATTCTATAGACTCTACCATTACTCTTACATAGCACACAGTGTTCAGTTAATTAATATATGGAATTGTTTCTGACAGCAAAATCTCTGTTGGAGGTGACCACAATAGACAAAACTCTATTTCCTGTTTTAATTTTTGTCACTCAAAAATTCATCATACAATTATCATTCACAAAGAGTTTTCTAATGGTTTGATGGTTGTGAGATTTGTTTTCTTAAATGCATCACAAACATATAGATAATTTATTTAAAAAGACAAAAAAGATGGTAAAACAAAATGCGCTGATTTTTAGAATGTTGAGCAGTGTTTGGGCATGATAAGCTATTAAAATTGTGTGGTTAACCTGTTTAGTAAGAAAAACATTAGTGTTTTAAGTATAAAAATTCACTATATAAATGCAAGATGATTTAAATCTTTCGTTAATGATATTTTCTTCCTTTAACATTTTGAAAATATCTGTATCATACCAATGAGCATTTGGCTAAGCAGGAACCTTTATGGAACATCTAAATTCTATAGATATATAGAAAAAATAGAATTATGTTTATCCTATGTGGATTTTTTCTCATTAGTGATTTTCTAAAATGTATTTGCTAGTGCATAAAACACACATTGTATGAACGTGCAATTCTCCTACTGTTGTCACGGCATTTTGATTTGGTCTTAATGTTTATAGTTATATAATTCATACTTATTTCATATTTTATAACCTAAATAATTTTATGCACACCTTTATTGCTTACATTTTAATATTACCCTTGTGTAGGAATGCGATCAGAGGTAAACATTAGTATAAAGCTATATTAAAATAAATGAAATGGGTAGTCACAGAATTACACACATAGCCACATTCATGCACAGGCACACACATATAAAGACACAGTCCTAGATGCACATGCATGTGTGAGAGAGACAAACGAACACACATAGACACACTGACAGACAACATACACAGATACATAAACACACAGAGATAACTAGATCAACACATTGAACTTTTAATGACTTTTTTCAAACATTATGACTAGTGAAGTTTGTAGATTTCTAAATATATTTTATTGGAAAATGTGTGCATTGTATCTTATGAGATACTTTCTGAGTACTGTCTACTCAAAAGTTTTATCATTAGGTCTCAGAAAAGTTCTTTTGTAAATCAACCTTAAATTTCTCAAATTTGTATTAATGAAATGAATCTATTAAAAATGTTCACTCTTAACATTTCTGTAGATCTAGATGTCATAATCATTTTATATAAATATAAAAAGTGGTATATACTGCTTGCAGTTCTTACATACAATTTACTTTGCATGCTTGCACATAATTAGATTCAAAACTTGATTTTTGCTTAAGTAAATTCAACATAAATATTTAAACAATAAATATAAAAATTGAATCATATAACCTCTAGAATTTTAAAAATAATTTTAAACTTAAGACCTGCATTTAATTTAACTTGCTGAATATTTCATTAGAAAAGATTGCATGTTCAGCACTTGTTGGTTTTGATACAATATATATAAATTAGGTCATACTAGGAGATAAATTGCAGTTTTATTTACTTATGGATTTTGTATTTGTCAAAGCTGTCTAGCAATTACTGAGTATTGTGAAAACTTCTCTTGTGTGTGTGTGTGTGTATAGATTTAGTCTTACCATTTTTGTTTTGCGTGTTTTAAGACTATTGTCATACACATCTTTTTACTGATGATCCTCTTACCATTATGAATATTTTTATTTATCTCTGATGTGACTTGGAATGCCTGTCTTAGTGCTCATTTAGCAATACATTTCTGCTATGGAGTAATCCTCTGTACACTGTAAAGATTTGTCACTCAAATTTGTTTAATAAAACGCTGATCTGTCAGTAGCCAGGCAGGAAATAGAGGCTGGACAACCAAACTAGGTTGATGGGAAGGAAAAGGGCAGCTCGACACAGAGGGAGCAGAAGATGAACTTGATATGCTCATAAAGGTACAACCATGTGGCAGAGTAGATAGAACTGTGGGTTAGTTTAAGTGTAAGCGTTACTAAAAACAAGCCTGAGCTATTGGTTGAGAATTTATAATTAATATAAGCCTCTGTGCAGCAACATGGAAAGCAGCTGATGGGTATTTGGGAGTAGCTAGCAGAACAGAAACATCCATCTACAAATTTCTGTTTCTTCCTTATGTTACTTTAGAGGTTGAATATTTTTATGCCACATTTTTATAACTCCTTTAAAAATAGTGTACATATTAATGTATTTATGCCTGTACATTATATACTTTGCTCATATCCAAAGATTCTGCCAAATTGCTTGCTTTAAAGCCTTGTCTAATTTTTAGATTTACACTTTTAATCTTACATCTATCCAACTTTTGAGTTAGTGTTTGCATATGGTGTTGGGTGAGGTCCAGTTCCATTGTTTTACATGCAAATATGTAGCTATTAAAACACCATTTGTTGAAAGAACTTAAAAATTCCTACCAAATACGGTGTATTAGTTTCTTTTTAATTACTATGACAAAAATTCTTTACAGAAACAAGGACTACAAGTTTTATTTTTGATTTCTGGCCTAAAAAGCTGAACTTCATTCATGACTGAGTTCCTAACTGTGAGAGTATGTTATAGCTGACCAAGCAGCAGTGGGAGCTAGATCAAGGTCAAGGGCAGATCTAACTCCGCAGATATGTTTTCTAGTAACTGTCTTCTGTCAGACAGATCCTATCTCCTATTTCCTCCTGAGGAGGGAGCATGGAAAAGTGAGCCTGTCTTGGACATTTCATGCTCTACAAGGCTGGGGTTTCTTTTCTGTTTTTCATTAGTCGTTTCTGAAGGTTCTTGGATATATGTCTTTAAGTATTTCTTCTTTCTCATTGTATTTCCTTTACTTTTTCTGTAATTTCACTTAAGGTATGGTGTTGGCTCATAAATCTTGCATTCCCCTATATTGTAAAAATCATTTTTCTTGTTTTCATTTTGCTCATTAATTTGTAAAATGTTTATTAACCATTCTTCATGTTCATTGATTATTTGCTATGCTTGTATGTTATGTCCTCTGTTATGAAATAATTCAACTACTATAGTTATGTGTATATCTATATATTTCTGTTCATATTTCCTTATATTTATTTCTTATGCTTTTCAGATAAAATTCTCCATGTGTTCACATGTACTACCTGCCTCTTCTATACCATGGATTAACCATAGATATAATCCTTGCAGTATAGTACAAAATCTGTGCCTTCATGTCTGTTAACTTTTTCTTCACTAGGCTATTTTCTTATATCCTTTTATATACGTGTCTAACATATTACAGAAATTGTAAAAGTTATGAAAGAAGCAGGAAGAAGACAAAAAAATCTGCCCTCTGTAAAGAATGTGATTTTACTTACAAATCCAACAGTGCCATAGAGCACGTAACTCACTGTTGTTAAGCTCTGTCTATCTTGCAGAATTATTTACATTAATTTCACTCCTGCTATATATATATTAGGTGTAATCAATATCCCTTAGAATTTGTATCTGATCATCATCGAGACTCCAGATGTCTCTTCATAATTTATATATCACATATCTGCTTCTGAGTCACACAAAATTTATCTCTGCTTTGTATATGGGTGATGTTTCTAAATTTCTAGCACATTCTTTTATGTTCTCCAGTACTGTCTCTTGATTTTTATTCCTTAATTCTTTCTACTTGTATGTCATTTTTCTTAATCAGCACTTGTAACTCAAAGTAAAGTCTAAGAAACCCAAGAACAGGGACAATTCTATAGACCACCACCCCACCTAACATTGAGTCTTTAGGAGCCAGTATTTTCTTCCATATAATCCTGGATGTGTGTTTATAGGAAGCTTTCTCAGATACTCTACACTATCTCTAGCCTTGGATTTCTCCTTTCAAAGAGGCCTGTGATAGAGCATGTATGCACATGGGTTTCATGTGTGGGATTCTGTAGAATAAATATATTATGCAAGTTTACATGTAGCTTTGAAACATATTGAAATTTATGTAACAACAATGAAGAAAACTGGCTATTAATTTAAAAGAGAGAAGTGGTTGCAAGGGATGGGTTGGAGGGAGGAAAGAAAATGGAAAAATAATATAATTATATTATAATTTAAAAATAAAATAAATATCTAAAAATAGAATATCCATTTAGCTCATTTTTTGTTATAGGACTATTACATCTGATGAAGGCAGCTTTATGTCACTTTTCCCAGAAGAGACTTATCACAGTCTAGATTTTAATTATTTTGCCTTGTTTGAATCTTCATCTCTAGTAATTACTATGTATCTATCATTTGCACTTAGACTGTCTATCTGTCTATATCTATCTTTATCATCATCATTACTTACATATCTATTATCTATCTATCCATCATCTTTCATCTATATATCTATCTTTCATCTATCTATCTATCTATCTATCTATCTATCTATCTATCTATCTATCATCTATCTATCATCTACCTATCATCTATCTATCTAATCTATCATTTATTACCTATGTTTATCATTTGTTATCTATGATCTATCTATCATTTATTATCTATTATTTAATCTATCAATCAATCATGCATCCCTCTTCTATTTATCATTTATTTACAGGTTAGTATTTAATTGTTGACAAGCTATTCTATACTAATATGTAACAGTCTCATGAACTTTTCTCATTAGCCATCAGGAAAAGTTTGAGAAGTTTTAATTTAGTTTAATTATAACAGAAATTTTGCAGTTTATCTGAGGCTTATGCAATAATCATTATAATTTTATACTATGAATTCACTAGTGAATTCTCTGCCTTCACTACAGCCATCTAAACCTATTATTTTGATTTAATGATGTTCTTTAGATAATAAAATCATAATTCTGTTTTAACTACTGAGATCCTACATATTTGCAGCAGTAAATCATATAGTTTCTAGAAAGAAAACAACAGTCTTATAAGCTCTGCCCTAACAATATCACAGGTAGAAATGGAAGAAGACACATCTGTGCTATTTTTTGTATAATTGTACCTTAGTACAATTTAGCATCTATGTGTCTATGCAGCGTCCTATCGCATATAAAATTATTGTGTTTTCTTTTCCTCCAATTTTAATTCAATTAATAATGAATATTTTTAAGAACCCGATTCATATTTTTCAAAAAATTTATTTATCTGGGGCTATTTTTTCTCATGTATGACTATGTATCTATGTGTATGCCAGATGCCCACAGAGGACAGACAAGGGAGGTAGATCCTCTGAACTGGAGTTATTAATGACTGTGAGTTGTTATGTGGGTGCTGGGAATTGAACTCAGTTTCTGTGGAAAGGAGCCAGTACACTTAATTACTGAGCCATCTCCCTACCACCCTGTAACACTATTCGCAAAGTGCATTAGACATAGACAGTTTATCACACATTTATAGGAAAATTCTTATCAAAAATAAAATCAATCTTTTTATTATCAGATTTTAACATTAGATAATACCAGTTTAAATCATTCTTATAAAATAGGTCAACATTTTGTTAAAATTATGAGTTCCACAAGTATAAGATCTTTCTGTGTATCATTTATCATCCCTGTGGTTTAGAAGCATAAACAGGAATGTCTAGCCATATGCAATGCTTTTTTTGGGTATAAATATGTTAATTTTACTATTCCCTCCATCTACCCTTAATTTAGAAGAATAAATGAAAGCATTACTTCCCAATCTTACAAGCCCTGGAACCCATCTTAGTTTGGTTGTTAATATTATAAAAATTATAAAGAACTTTGTAAAATATGACTGACTGCTAAAAGAACATTAAATGCTTCTTTTTTAAAGTTAAATTCCAATAGGAGTCAAGTAGGCAACACAGCATGCCCAAGGACTGTATAAATCATAAATGTCAATTCAGTTGTTCCTTACACCGCCCCTATTATTAGGGTGCTGGTTCTGTCAAAAAATATATTTATCACTTTAAATTGAAGCTTTAAGTTTTTGTTTTTGTTTGGTGTGTGTGTGTGTGTGTGTGTGTGTGTGTGTGTGTGTGTGTGTGTGTGCGCGCGCGTGCGCGCACGCACGTGTGGTATGTGCATGTGTGGAGGTTAGAGGAATCTTAAAAGAGTTGGTTCTCTCCTCCCAATATTTGGCTCCCAGGTCCTCAGCTTTGATAGTTCTTTTACCTACGGAGACATCCACCATCCTCATTGTGGAATTTTGTAAAGCTCTTTGAATATTTCTAGAATGCATAGGGGTCATGATAAAGTCTCATCTGTGGCCTCTGAGTTTCTAGAAGCTTTTGGTAATTGTATATTTTTTTAATTTTATACTTCGTCTGTCATAGAAAAATTAATATTGGTAATTGGAAAATTGTGTAAACATGTACCAGCCACATATGGCACAGCTTCTTGGTATATCCAATCTTCTCTACACTCCTGTATATCACTACACTTTTTCTCTTCTTGTAGGATCTCTCTGCAGCCCTGCTTAAGATAGGAAAAGGAATCCTAATCATAGAAAAGGAGAAGAGCAGGAAATTTGAAGATACTCTTTGATAAGTAATAGAAATAAGAGTTGCTACAAATAGGTCATGAACAACATAGATGTGCTCCAGGTGTTTGAACAAACCCTGAATTTCAAGGGTCTCAAGTTCAAAATCCTTTCAAGCTCAAATATTTAAACAGACAGAATTGCATAATCACTTACTCTAATTGGCATCCTAATGTTCTGCTTAGTAATGGGAACTTTACTTGAACTCCAGCCTTCCTGAGAACCCAATCTTCCTACCAAATATTTGGACCTACTGTTGGCATTAGCCTGAATACTGTTCTTTTAAATTATTTTCTGCACTCCTTTCCCATTTCAAAACCCATGAGCTTTCACACTTTAAGAACTCCATTGCTGCTCACCAGTGCCTGGGTGAGCTTGACCCTTTGAATTATTGTTGACATTTATCTACTTCTCTTGCTGTATTCTTTCTACTAGATGGCATTTTCCTAAGCCATGCTTGGACACTCTTTATTCTTTGAGTGCTATGCAAATCCAAATCTAATTGTGTTTTTCTAAATGCATGTTATGAGCTGTGGAGATGAGTTATTGAGTAAGAACACACTGTGTTAACATGTGTACTTTAGTTTAGGTCCTCAGAACACATGGAAGAGTGGTGCATGAATGTCTATGGCTAAACTGTACTGGAGGGAAGAGAGACTGGTAGCTCTTTGAAGACTTCTGGTCAGCCTGTCTAGCAGAAACAACCGGTTTCATGTTTAGTGATAGAGCCTGTCACTCTATAAGGCAGACAGTGATAGCACATGGCAGTAAGAGTTCTCTTCTGGCCTTGTTATACACCACACACACACGCACATGCACACACACACGCATGTGGACATGTTGCATGAATAAAGGAAACTCAGGGCCAGATCTCTGGGAAAGGCGGAGATATCAGAGTGTAAACACCACAGTCAGATCGCACCCAGCTGTCTTCCAGCTTCTTCAACCTCACTTTTCCTTGCTTCTTCTGCCTGCTCTGTCTTTTTATGCCTGCCTTCAATACTTTCTTTGCTCAATTAGAGTGTGACACCACCACTACCTGCCTGGGAGCTTGGAACTCCTTCTGTAAACTAAGATGACCTCAAACTCAGATTGGATTAAGGGCATAGGTCACCACTCCTGGGATATCCTGTGCTGGGATTAAAGGTGTGAGTTACTACTGTCTGATCCTACTAGACTGACTGTGGGTAGATCCCTCTGATATCTCAGGGCTGTTTTTATTATATTTGAAAATATCCCCCCCACACGCACATAAACAAACACACATAAACACACATATTCACATACATACACCCAAACAAATACACAAAATGCCAATTATGAATTCCTAAGATCTGCATGCTTCAAAAACATCATTCACACATTCTATATTACTGTTCTATGGTCTAGATGGCAAGAATACATTTCCTGGTTGCTAGTCTCATATCCAGGACTCATTTTATACCTACAACCTCCAAACCCTCAGAAGTATTTACTGCTTTTTTCCTAATCATTTTGAGAATTATAGTCCAGCACTTGTGTACTTAAATTTCTGACTCTCTCTATATAGGATAAAAGAAGTTTCACTCTTGTGTCAATATTCTCCTATGTTTGTAAAAAAAAAAAAATAAAAAGATACTGATTAAAGTTTCTTTAATTCTCTAGAGTCCCCTAGATAAGAAAGATCATGCTTGATTGTCTTGCAGCTAAACTTAAAATATTCAACAACTGTTAAAAGGAAGTCAGATAAAGTGTGGTCCTCTGATTCACACTACTGGTATTTAACTTTATTCTTTCTTTCCCCCAAAGTAAAACATGAACAGAAGAGCTTTTTAGATACCGAGAGAACACTAGAGGGAAGCCAGTCATGCCACAGGCTCAGTGGGTTTTCTCTGTATGCATGCACCTCTGTTGTCTGGTGCTGTGAGGATCTCAAGCCATCTGAAATAAAGGCTTAGCTGAAAGCTAATGCCATCCAAAGTCTGGGGATTAGTGCTCATATTTGAGAGGTACCCCTGAAGGCTTCAAGATTTCACTCAGCTAACAGCTCTGACTTTGGAGGGGGTTATAGCAAACCAAAAGAGACTGACATTATATTTTAGCTTTAGAACAAATTATTGTATAAATCCCAAAATTGTTCTTTTTCTTTTGTTTGATTTCTGAAAGGGTAAAAAAATATACTGTGAACCACTGTTATCTGTACTGGGATTAATGGACTTCTTCCCCTAACAATATTTTTTTTCTTTTTCCTTTTCTTTTAGTTTTAATATATCTTTTATTGATTATTTGAAAATTTAATACAATGTATTTTGATCATATTTACTTGCACCAAAAATCCCCCATGATACACTTCTACCTCCCTATTACCCAAATATGTATTCTATTTTTCTTTTATTATCAAATAAATTATATCCCAAACAGTTTACCCCCTCCTCTCATCCTGCTCCTGCCCACTCCCCTGTTACCCACATCTACTCATCTGCTGTACAGTCTCACTGTTCAAATTGGTATATGTGAAACTTGATGATATGGCGATTTTCTGTTCTTATTGATTTCTAATAATGTGTGTATTTGCGTAGAGTTATTCTGCATTCTCACATATTGAGAATGTAGTGTTTTGAATGCTTTTTAGATGTTCTTGGATAGATTCTTGACCATAGGTATCCGCAGGGAGCATGACTCTAGAACTCAGGGATACTAAAACCCAAGAATGCTTACATTTCTTATGTACAATGTATTTCTCTTAAGTTGGTGCACATAATTTTAAATATTTTCTAGATTGTATAGTATAAAGGTCATGTATATAGTTATCTTACCATATTGCATGAGGAATAATGGCAAAGAAAATGTGTGCACATGTCTACTGCAGACAAATTGTTTTGGATACTTTTTATAATTGGTCGACTTCATAAGTGCTGAATCCCCAGATATAGAGGAACAATTCTATTAAATAGCACTGGCTGGTGACATTTCTCTTCTACTGACAATGATTCTTCATCTTTGAGAATTGTTCAGATTTATATAATGGAAATCTGGTAGAAGAGCCTATCCTCATTTTAGATTGACAAATTTCAATTCATTCGTTCAGTTAATTATTCATTAAATATATGTTATGTGTCTTTTATCTCAATTTCTGCTCTGGAAATAAGGTGGAAGGAGATGAATGAACCTAAAGTAAAAATGAATTATTTCTTTGCTTAATCTCCTGAGATCATAATATATTGCTAAAACTAATCAGACAAGTAACAGCTGGCTGAAGGTGAGTTGTTACCACTCCTTACCATTGTCATGCTATCAGTGTTTATTTTCTCATAGTCCGCATCATTGCCTCATCTTACTGCATTTAAACACCATGAAGAAGTCACCTTTTGCTAACGTTCCCTTTGACTGTCAATGAGACCTTCTAATGTCCCCGACTCAGTTTACAATTTCACTTATCCAACTTCAGTTTTACATACCTTGCACCACAAAATATTATTATGTCAGGAAATCCCTTTAGTGTAAATAAATATATCTTATTTCCTCTGCATCTTTAGCACTAACGTGCTTTATAGAAATGTTTAAGTTTTAATTTGAACTCATGTATATACAGTTATATCAATGGAAAGTCAAGGTACAGGCAGGTAACTTTTTAAGAAATACATTTATAGGAATGCTATAAAGCATATGTATATGTTCATAAGATACCTTATCTTGGAAATATATTATTTTTTCAAGGTAATAAAGGCTCTGAATAAGAGTATATAAAAGTTTTACACTAACAATCAATTATATCCCTTGGATTTGTACTAACTTGGACTTTCAGGATTTCCTTAGATCCCTACCCAGTTTCTTTTCTCACTCAATATGCATTTCAGTGTGTAGCTTGCAAAGTTGTTGCTAGATGAAGAGATCTAAGCATTTAAATCTGTTAAGATTCCCTAGAAGTTGAAAACTGAGAAACATTTAGGACATAATTATCTTGGTGTTGTGTTGGGTTTATGCTTGAATAGGTAGAATTTTGTATGACAACTATAACCCACAATCTGGACTGCTACTCTTCAGTCACTCAGAATGAGGCTTGTTGCTGCCCATCTCTCTAAGAAGTATCCCTGTTTGTCCTCTATGTACCTTACATATTTTTGGTTCCATAGATGATGTTAACTTCATACTGTGAATAATCTTCTCCTTCAGTTTATTTAAATAGCTAATTAGGACCACAGCCTTCTCCATCTTCCTTTCACCTTCACGTATGCCCCCTACACAAATCTCTCCCTTATTTGTTTTATGACACACTGAATTTAACCCAGGCTGTCCTTATGACTGAAGGTTTAAAGCTGTGGTTTAAGGTGGATAGGCTCAGCAGTCGGTATGCAACTAAAGATAGGAATGTCCCCTCTCTCAGAATCTATCAATAGCTGATAGTTGGGCAATAATTGCATTCATTAATGTATTTTAAAATCACAATACCGAAAGGTTTTAAAATGGAAAAGGAATCCTTGCAAATTGACAGGTAGGGAAAAAAAAGTAGATTTTCAGAAATAAAGATTTTTCCCTATTTAAATATTTCTCACAAGTGCTGGTTTTCTTGAATAAGAGATATTATTTGAACCTTGGCAGTTACCCAGACCCTTGTATTCAATGTAGCGTCATAAAGGAGCCAGAGAAACTGACTGGAGTGGCTATCTCTCCTGCCTCTGCTTTCTTTCCCTGACTAAAAATGTGTTTGACATCAATAATTGCACCTCTGAGATTCTCATTTTAAAATGTGTAATCAAAATGATGTAGATTTGCCCTAACACAAATTCTAAACTATCTATAAAACAGGAAGCAAGAGTTTACCAAATACTTTAGAAATGAAATTTTAAAGTATTCTTTTGTCCCCTGCTTGGAAAAATTAATTCCATGGATGTGAAAACATGCTCATCTATTTCTCTAAAGATCTTCAATTTTCCTCCCTTTCTCAGACCCTTAAAAAGAAAATAATCACTAGAGATATATAAGACAAGATGTTAGCAGTTAGAGAATTTCTGGAGGTGTTGGAAATGTCTCTGACATCATAACATGCTCAAGGAGAAAAACCACTGATGAGATTTTCTTTTCTGACAAGTTTTGGGGGAGGAAAAATCTATTCCAGGGTGCAGTGTCCTTAGTTGGCCCTATTTGCTCCTAAATGAATGGCATCTTGCAGACAAGGAGGAGAAATCTTCCTGAAAGTGTGTGTTATTGGTATCATAATGCATGCCATTTTTCAGTAACTAAATAGTGCTGTTTGGAAATGAGATTCTTCAGAATAAAACTATTAACATTGAAAATTGCTTCAGTTTGAGGTCTGAAAGGTCGTACTAAGGCTAATTGGTAATAGCTTTTAAAGTGCATTTTTTTTTGTATGTGGTGGAGTTTTAATCTGAAGGAAAATAAAGCTACTATCCGAAACCAAATCCACATAAGTACTTTAAAAGGCATGTAGATGTGCGTATCTGTAACAAAGTCAGAGAATGAAGGAGGCAGGCTGAAAGTTGAACACGTACCCCAAATTGTTTTGATGATCCTTAAATATATCTTTAAAAAAATGAAAGATAACTCAAAGCCATTTCTTAAAAATTGAATACTTTCCATATCATTGTAAAATATCAAGCTTTATGTATTTGTTTCAATGTGAGAAAAAAAACAAACAAGATTTTATCCTGGATGAATGGAATCTCTAAAATCTTACAGTTTCTAATGGTGTAGCATTTGTTGCTATGGATACACATCATCCCATAAGAGAACAGTAAAACATGGCCCAGTCAAGTTGAGAGACAACGCATACTTGGGCCCTGTACTTAAACACCGCTTATAAGCTACACTATAGTTTCCTGTGTATGATTTGGTTTCATATATAAGTCTACTGCTCTTGAAGTAAAACTAGCTTGCAAAGATAAGACTCAATGAATTTCACCAAATCAATGTATCAAGGTTATAATTTTAATTTTGATGAACTATTTTCTTCATATTCAGGTTTTATTTATAGAGTGATTGTTCAAAATCTTAGTGTTATGGTGGCATTTTTCTTCAAGTGAGATAACATCACTCTATTATTTACATGCTCATGAGACAACAATCTACAAATTACCCTTAGCTCCAAAGGAATTGTAAAATAACCCCATCATTATTAAGTTAGTTCAAAGTGAAAACCCTGGCACTGAGATAATGTTTAGGATTTAAACATTTTTTTTATTCTCAAGCTCCAGATAATAAAGCCTGATAGCTTTGATTTCAGTTGTCCATTTGAAAGATTATATGACTATGCTGAGAACCTTTAGAATATAAATAGTCATCATTCTGGAAACAAATAATTCTGAAAGGCCAAAGCCTTAAGTTTTATTTTCTTGGATCTTTATGCTGTAATAAAAAAAAAAAAATCACAGCTTTACCAAAATGTGTTTGAGAACTTGTTAAAATAAATTCCTTATTCTGAATGTATATTTAGGCTTAAAGCTGAAGGCAAGATCGCTAACAAAGAGCATGAGCAAGAAAATGGAGCGAGTTCACTTACCTTTTTAAAAGGTAAATGAGCCAAAGGGGCCATGACGAGCAGATTGCACTGACTACACATTTGTGACCCAAACCTTTCCCTCCATTAATTCTCAGTGTTTATAGTTATCAGAGTTTTAAGGAAAATGGTATTTATAAGAGTTCTCATCATTCTGTAATGAGAATATTTCAAAATAGAGTTTGCTGATAGATGGCATGTTCGATGGGGTACTTAGTGTCATGCCAGTATCCTACCTTTCATTGAAAAAAGAAATTCACTTTATTTCAGATATCGTCATACATCAAAATGGCTAACAAAATATTTGGAATTGACTGCTTTGTTTTGTATAGTACTGTGACTATGAAACACAAACTGTTATAAGATTAACAGAGTAGTTTCAAGGGAGTTGTGTTGTTCCATGCAGTGGTGTTGGTGGCGGTGGTGATCTTTCTTCTAAAAACACAAAAATTGACCCAACAAAAACAAACAGCATGCCCCAAGTTTTAACTGACCTGGCCATGGCCCTCACATGGGTCTTTAATATCTAAAGACCACACATCTGGGTCAAGGCAAATAATGCCTGATCTTCACTACATGTGACTCCTCTGTATCAAAAGTTCTAAGGTATATAAATGTAATCAAGTCTCAAATTTCACTTGTATAATAATGCAGGATAAGGCTCACCATAATGTGGCTTTCTGCTTGTTCTATCTACTGCATCCCCAACACATACACACTTAAGTGATTGCATATTTGCTGAAATACCTAGCACATTTGTTGTTGGGTTTTAGTTATACCTTGAGCACACATGAGTAAGGTTTATCATTCCACATTAAGACTCAGACTTACTCAACAAATAAGATAAAAGTGAAGATAGTAGGTTAGTATGCAGCCTCAAAATATAGAGAGATAAATGCCTATTCAACACCCTTAATAAAGTATGAGGTATCTACATTTAGAAAATGATATGCATTGTAACTACATTTTAATGTAGCTAAATTAGCATACCTAATGTTATTTTAATGATTTCTATTCTGTTGTGTCAATTTTGCTAGACTAATTTACAGTAAAAGTAAATGATTTATTAGATCTCTGAATAATAAAGTCAAAATCATTTCTCCATGACGTAGGATGCCCTGACTTTTGATTTTTCCTTTAATTTAACCGGAAAGAAAGACTCTAGAAGAGTCCCTTTAGAATTCTCCTGAACACTGAACACAAGCACCCTAGGTCTTTCTTTCAGAGACTTTCTTCAAAGTCTTATCTTCTTTTCTTCAAATAAAAATTTTATTATTTTGAGACCTTTGTATATGAGAACTGCATCTATATCACTCTATTCTCCCTGTCTCTGGTACCCTTCCTCTGAAATTCATGATCTCTTCTTATTTTGCACACACACACGCACATACACACACACACACACACACACACACACACACACACACACACACACACACACACACACGTGCTCATGCATGCACACACACACACGCACACTTTCTGAGCCATTTTGTTTTACTGTTTATACATGTGTCAAGACCTCTCTGCCCAGCATTGCACAACCTTTATGGGAGATTCACTGTCTTCTTAGTAGTCATTGATCCCATTAGTTCTCCACCTAGTGGCGGGACCAAGTGGAATTGCCTCTATCAGTGCTGACATGTCAAATGGTGTTATCATTATGCCAGTCCTGCTTAGGCAATGCTATTGCTGAGAGTTAATTGACACAGTGTCCCTGTCATAAAGAGAAAACACCATTTCCCAGAAATGTCTTCTGAACCTGGCAAGAACACTACACTACACTCATGAATTAACAACCATTAGTTGCCTGCAGAGATTAAGCCTTTCAACACCTTAGCATGGAGTAGAAAGAGATTTGTAATCTTCGACATCCTAACTGAAAAACTTAGAACAATTTATGACTTCTAGGATATAGGAAGCCATTTTTCTCTACAGGTGACTCCGGGTAGGTTGACCATGCTCCACTGGATGACCACACACCCACAAGAATACAGACATCACAAATGGATTATTAAATTTTTTTTTTTTAAAAAAAAGAAGTGAATTTGGGGGCTGGGGAATAGGGACAGATACTGTGTGAGTTAAGGGGAGCAGTTGGGAATGAATGTGATTAAAATACACTATTTAAAATTCTCAGAGTTACTAAATATGCTTTAAAAAATTAAAACTTTTAATGAACCTGAAGTGTAGCTCAGAGGTAGAATGTGTACTTAGTATCACTGATGTCATCCTTTACATAAGCTTTTGCATCTTGAATTTGTAAAGTAGTACATCCAACTTCTAACTATGCATAGTAAACATATTATATAAGACACAATAAAACTAAAATATGTTAGTAATATTTGAAAATGAGAATCCCAGGCAGATTCTCAAGATCTAATGCACTTAAAAACAATTGAAATTCCACTTTTCAACAAATGATTTCACTACTATCATGCATTTAAAATGTTTTCCTTTAAGTAATTTTTAATTCTCAAACATCACATCTGCTGTTGTTTTTTCTAACCATACTCTGTGTCAAATGTCAAACATTCAGTTTTATAGAGTTCATTCAGAGTTGATTCCCGGTCTTCTGTGAAAAAACAAACTAGTAATAGAAAAAGATGAATGACAGAGACTTGGACTAAATCAGGGTGCTGGACGTTAGGGTCTCTTCCCTTTCCTGCTTCCCCCCCCCCCCCCAGATCTGTGTCTTTCCTGTTCGCACAAAGAACTTGCTATGCAAGAACAGCTAATAAATGATAAAAGTTGGGAGAATAATTTTATATTGTATAATTTTTGTGTATCACTTCAAAATATTTTTACACTTTAATAATTGATTAGTTTTTCTTATTAAGTTCATGGAACTTCAAATACGTTTGTCTATAGAAAAATCCATGATAACCTCCCTTGCTTGCTCGCGTGCTCTCTCTCTTTCCCTCTCTCTCTCTTTCTCTTTCTCTTTTCCATCTCATATTCTCATTCTCCCTCTCTTTCCTCAGCTCGCTCTCTTTCTTTGCTAGTGAAGGATTCTGTGGTGAAAGTCACACACTTTTTTCTAAGGGAGCCACTCTACTGATAATGTTTATTTGTTTAAGACTAGTAACTGAATATCAAATAATATGCTTATTAAATTTTAGCATTTTAAAATACTTGATTCTTTGAGGTTCAAGATGCAATATGTTTTCTTCTTTCATAATTTTAAACATTTGAAATTTTCATTTGATCTTTTCTGTAAAGGAGATGTGTGTCAGTGTCTTTGAGGACAGCCATGTTGGTTTTTATGTTACAACCTTGAATGTTTTAAAATAGATGGGAAGATTGAAACAGGATGGGGATTGTACACATGGAAGGTCTTATTAATTTGAACACCAAATGTACCTTATGTCTGTTTTTCAGTTTATTTTAGATTTTGGGCAATGGTGGTCAGAAATGAGAGAAAATTCTCTTTTGACTGTGTGAAGTGTAAGTAATTAATGATAAAGCAGTTAGTTGATATATCATACTTCTAAGGAATTAAAAATTGGTCTAGAAGGTTTTCACAGCAGCATTCACTCACAACCTGATCCTTACACATTAATTTCAGCTGCTATAGATTTTATTATGTCCTTTATCATGCTTATTTCAAAGTCTGTCTAATAGAGATCATTCACCCTTCCTTTTATAGAATAGAGACAATTTCCCTGACATAAATCAGTCACTGCTTTTCAGGAACAAGGTGATCATCTTTTCGAATTGAAATAATTAAAAAGTATCCTTCTTGTAGAAGATAATTATCAAAAAGAATGCAGTTTTAATAGAATAAGGTAGAATAAATTAGCTTATATGTTATATATGTTTGTTAGTTTCTTCATTATAAAGATGCATGTATATGTATAAACATATGTATATGTAAATGATTGTAATTGTACATGTGTGTTTAAATACACACATACATGTAGAGAGGTACGTGGCCGCACCTTAAAGATGGGGCTGGCTTCTGCCTTCCACCTTCCCGATGGTGAGCGGTGAGCGCTTTCTGAGATAAACAACTCCTTATTTGGCTAAGGCTAAGCTCATGGCTTGCTTCCAGGTGTGGCTTGCTTCCACGCACCTGGATCTATTGGCATGGCCCACGTGGCGCCTCGTGATTGGCTGTCCAGAAGGTATTTAGCTGGGAGCGAGTTTTCCCCAGCAGCAGAAGCTCTGTTCAAGGTTCCTGAATAAACTGCTGAAAGAAGAGCCTGGTGACGCGTTGTCCTTGCTGGCGAAGTTGCGCGACATATACAGACATAAGCTCATACATACTTCTCTTTTGGTATAGTATGGCCAAGACTTAACGGCTCATAGGTTCATAAATAATGCTGTCCAAACCCTCAAGACACCTTTCAAGTTCAGGATACCGATAGCACATTAAAATGAAGAGCTTTCCTTGAATCTCCTAACATCTTTAAATTCTTTATTTAGATTAGTTCAATAACATATATCTTTAAACTACCTTTATACATGTATATTTGTTGACATGTTTATATATATATATATATATATATATATATATATACACACACACACACACACACACACAAATGTGTGTGCATACAATTAGAGAACAGAATTCAATGTTGTTCTTGTTAACAATTCAATATCTTAATTTTTGAGACAGAGTCTTTCATTGAACTTGAAGTTCAGCTCTAGAGATCTGTGTACCTTTGCCTCCCACCACTGGGGCTGCAAAGCGTGCTACCATGCCCAACTTTTTATGTGACTACTGGGAACACAAACCCCTGCCATCATGCTTAAATGTCAAGAATCATTTCCAAGTCTTGTTTTTCCTAAAATGCAGAGATAGACTAAATGCTTTTAATTATAACAGAAGATAAACCAAGGAAAATCATTGTTCTGCAAGTGGAGTGGTGAGGTAGTAAGGATTCCACTGAGCACTCACTGTCTTTTTAAAGTCTTAATATAGACATAGAAATAAGAAAAGGAGTGATGTGGGAATGTCTTTCTGTATACTGTAAATATCGATCTTTAAATAAAGGAGCTGTTTTGGGCCATGACAGGCACCATAGAAGAAGTAGGAGGAGAAATCAGAGCATAGGTAGGAGAAGTGGGGCAGATCGAGCAAGCCGCCCAAGGAGCAACATGTAAGGAACACAGGTGAGCCACGGGCCACGTGGCAGACAGTTTAATAGAAATGGGTTGATTTAAGATGTAAGAGCTAGCTAGCAATGTGCCTGAGCCATAGGCCAAACAGCATAAAGTTAATATAAGCATCTGAGTCATTTCTGGGGGCCTGAGCAGTGGCGGCTGGTGGCTAAGGGTTCTGGCTTGGCAGGTCTGTGGGTCTGGGCCTCTGGCTGCCCGGGACCAAGAAATCCCCACTATTACAAAGGGGGAGGGGCAGGTGAATGGGGAGGGGCGAGGCTGAGGGCCGTCTGGGAGGGATTGGGAAGGTGAAGGGGCAAACATTTGTGGAAATGACTTTTTTTTTTTTTAAATGAAAATAAAATTGAAAAGGAAAGAGATAGTGAAAATGTAATTTTAGAGAACTATGGGAATTACACAAAGTTTTAGCTCTAATAACATTTACATATAGATTAAGAACCAATGTTTAGAGACTATTTTATAGGCCCTTTTAGGAAAGAGATAATGATATTAAAATAACCATTTACTTTTAGGAATTTTAGATGTATAGGAAGCCTGCATAGTTCTCATGCACACCACATACTGTTTCTGACATTCAAAATATCTCACATTGTGCTATGGGTTTGATATAGGACATTGCCAGGGACTCCTGCTTTTGATAGTCCACAGGGCAGCAAGGGGGAGAGATGACTGCATCATGAAAGCTCTAACTCAACATCAATCCACAGATGAATTCATAGCTTTACAAACAATTTAAGGATGGGCCTGGTTGGAAGAAGTAAGTCACTGAGGCTGTACTTTGAAGGGTATATCTCCATGTACCCAAGTCCCTCTCTCCTCCCACCCCTTTCTCCTTTCCTTCTATGCTACAAAGCAACCAGTTTTGTTTTTCACAAACTCCCCTGCTGGTAAGTTCTGACTCATCATCAGGTGGCAGAAGCAGTGGGGCCAGATGACCATGGGTCTGGATTCATGAGTCAAACTACATCTTTCCTCCCTTAGGTGTTGCCCTCAGGTTTTTTGTCAAGGGTGAAAAGCTGATTACCACACATGAGTAAGATGGCTACGTTAGGGCAGTTTTTGAATCGGTATTCATGAATCACTGTTGAATAGCTTAAGTCACCAGTTTATTCAGAGGTCCTTAATATTTTGTTTTATTTTGGTTTGTTTTTAATTTGTACCAAGTCCCAGGCTTCTTACATGGTTGGTAAAGTCTGGCCCACTGTATTGCAAAGGTAGCTTAGATATCTTAATCTTCATCTATTGGAGTCTGTGTGTGTGTGTGTGGGGGGGAGTTGTGTGTGTGTGCACTTCTGGATATTGCTTTCTCTTTGTCCTCTCTCTGGGTTTCTTGTGCTTGATGACTTTCAGTTGACAAAGAGAAGTAAAGGTTTAAGAGAGCAGGAAGCTAGCAAGAACAAGAACCTGAATGAAAGCAAACATATTCAGGCTAAAACAAAATGCAACCAAACAACACAAAAATAATCGTCCTTCATCAGAGTTATCCTCAACTAGGGCTGGGAAATGGCATGAGCATAGCCTAGGGAACCACTGCTTCTTTACATGGGTGCTGGGAATTCCCCATCTTTCTTATTTTCTTTTTCACTGTGTTTATTTTCAAATGTAGATAATAAGATATTCTTCATGCTAAGAGACAAAAGCAAGAGTAAAATATGTCTGGCCTTCTTAGAAAAATACATTCCCAAGGATATTTCACTAAATTTTATATTTTCGTCAAACTGTGTAACAAGACATCATGCAGACAAAGTGAAACTTCGCCATACACATTGCATGACTCGTCCTCAGGGTGTGATGACAAGACTGGTGACTAGTTCTGTCTTATGATATAACCTTTCCAGGAAGAACAGAATTGTAAGGGTAGGATCAAGGAACTATTATTCTAATTCTATAGAGGAAAGAGACAACACCTTTCTTAGTAAGCTTTACGTAAAGTCATCCTGGCAGAAGACAAAGGACCTAGGCATGCTTCATGGCCACTATCATAGAAATGATATGAGTATAATCGTTTGTTTAAGCATTGGCGAGTAGAAGAATATGCGACTCCTAAATATGCTGTAAGGGTTCTTTTGAGCTGAAGCAAATGACAGAAGCTAAGGAAAAATCCCTTTTCCCCCTCCAAACACCTAAGAACACTTAACAAATTCCTATGGCCCACCGCTCTGCTCCCTCAGCAAAGACAGTTACCAAAAGGAGGCTTTTAGACCATTTAGATGCTTAGCTGGGAGAGAGCACCAGAGGATTCCATATAATAAAGTTTGCAGACTTTATTCACAGTTTTCAGCCCCTTGAGACTTAAGCTCTTTTTTTTTTCCTTTGCCATTGTTCTGAAAACACTCCTTCTTGCCAATGCTGCACAAGAAAAAGGTCTAAAGCAGCTCGCCTTTAGAAATATGTTTATCAATCCATGTATGTTTGTTTCTTCTTCCTTTTTTTAATTTGTGAATCGAATACCTGGGAAAGCCACTCCTAAACAAGCAGAGGGTTTATGTGCAACGTACAACTGAATATGTTGTAACAGTGGAATATTGCTGCTATTTTACTTAATGCTAATTTCTTATTTCTAATGGTGAGCTATTTATAATTATATAATTTTAGTTAATTACAATAAACACCACATTGTCACAAAAGCTGGACATCAAGCTTCAAGAAGAATAAATAATGAGAAGTTGAGATAAAACCAGTTCTTAAAAATACATCATATCGTAGATTACTTTAAATAACTAAGGTAGGGTCTATTTCTCTCATTTAAAAACAATTTAAATTTATTTAGGTAAAATTGAAAACCATACAGCTTTGTGGCATTTGAGAAGCTGAAACTGAGTATGCACACATGAAACCAACTAAGCAGGACAATGAATATAAGCATTGCTCCAAAAGCATGTTCAGGTTTGTTTTTCTCTGGGTATTGTATATGCATGTTCATGTATGGGTGTAGAGGTGTATGTGCCTGTTTGCACATGTATATAGAGAACAGGGAACAACCTTTATGTTGTTCCTCAGGTGCTATCTACCATTTTCTGAGGCAAGCTTTCTCACTGATCTATAGAATATCTTATTTGTTCACGTGTCTACAGAAGTATTTGACCCATTTTTTTTATTCCCTTGTCTTTTTTATTGATTCTTATTGAATACTGCCATTGTTCACATATTCTACATTTGAGTCATTCATTATACACTCAAACACACACAGGTGAAAAAGCACAGACACTGTGTGAATATGCTCTTTAGTCAGTGGCCTGGTTTCTCATTTCTCATTTCATGTCTTTGGAAGACCACATGTTTTAATTGTGAGGAAAGCAAATTTATTACATTTTTCTTCTATGACTTATATCTTTAGTGTTATATATAAAAGATTTCTGCATAACTTCAGGTCACAAGGACTTTACGTTTTTTGAAAGAGTAGCTTATGGTTATGGAGTTTACTTTTGATTGTATGGTTCATTTTTAAGCTCAACTGTATGAGTTAAAATTGTATTTGTTACAGATTTAGAACAATCATGATCCTTTGAAGTAATTGTTACTTTTGGTTGAAATAAGTCACTCATATCCATGTGCCTCTATATTTTGGGTCATTTTCTGTTACATAAATGATATTCAGCATGATTTGTATATGTTGCTATACAAAGGAGATCCAAAGTAACTTTCTAGATATGACATTTTCCCAGGTCCATTCATGGTGCAAATTGTCCTTTCCCAGCATGTACCATTGATATTTTATCTTCAGACTCCATCCACTCTTTCTAGGATCTTCTCTGTGGTCTAGTTTATTTAACATTCTATTTTCAGTACATTTAGTTTGAGATGAGGTCATGCCTTTAGAATTGTCATTTTTGTTCAAGATCTACTTTGGTCGATCTTGTTACCAAAGTAACATAACATAAGAGAACATAATATTCCATATGAATACTAGGGTTATATATTATATTTCACTAAGAATGGCACCATAATCTTGAACATACTAGTATTTTCATTATATGTCAATGTGTATAGACCAGCTGTGATCTTTTGGTCTGACTGTGTATTCTGAATATTTACTACATTCTATATCTGTTAGGAAGGGTTTCAGATTTTTTATCATTGAGTGCGATGCTGGCTGTGATCTTGCCATTATATTAACTTTATTATATTGAGGTACAGTCCTTCTGTTCCCAGCTATTTGATGTTTTGTCAATGAAGAATTTTGTATAATGAAGAATAAAATGCCTACCTTTAATGAAATAATCAAGTATTGGTGATGTGGGAATGCGTTTATGTATGCTGTGAATCTCAATCTTTAAATAAAGGAGCTGTTTTGAGCCATGGCAGGCACCATAGAAAAAGTAGGAGGAGAAATCAGAGCTTAGGTAGGAGAAGCAGGGCGGAGTTAGAGGAGACCGAGCTGAAGCCGCCCAAGGAGCAACATGTAAGGAGCACGGGTGAGCTACGGACCACGTGGCCGACAGATTAATAGAAATGGGTTGATTTAAGATGTAAGAGCTAGCTAGCAATGTGCCTGAGCCATAGACCAAACAGCATGAAGTTAATGTAAGCATCTGAGTCATTTCTGGGGACCCAGGTGGCGGTGGGTTCCTAAGCAGTCTCGGGCGGCAGGTCTGTGGGTCTCGGATCTCTGGCTGCCCAGGACCCGAGAAACCCCACTACTACATATTGGTTTTTCCTTTATTTGAATAATAATATGTATCATATTTATTGATTTACATATGCCCAATCTTCTCTGCATCCCAGGGGTAAATGCAAATATATCATGTAATTATTTTTGTATACGATATTGAGCTTAAGTTTTATCATTTTTTGAGCGGGATTTCTATCAAGGAATGCTCATCAAAGATATTGGCCCATAGTCTCTTCTTGCCATCTGGTTTTGGTGTCAGTGTAACACTGGCCTCACAAAAATGTTTGATAGTTTTTGGAAGATTTTTTTAAATTGCTATTTGTATCATAGATGTGTGGTAGAAATCAACAGAAAAGTGGTCAGATATCAGATCTACCTTTAGAGGAAGCTGTTTAGTAACCGACTCTGTTTTTTCACCGCATTAGTTTGTTGAGATTTTTCCGATTTTTCATGATTCTTTTGCATTGCACAATGATACAATGACTAGTTCTTGGCTTCTGGCTATTTATTTTGGGACTTTTATGCCTTTATATTTTTAGGTATCAGTTATAGTGTCTCCTCTTTCATATGGTTTCTCTGTCCTCCGTTAATATAGATAAAGATTCACCTATTTGAATTATTAATTTTAAAAGGTCAATCATAATTTTTTTATCTCTTGTATTATTTCTATAATTTCTATTGCCCTTGTTTCTACTCGGATCATTATTATCAATTCTCTTGCTTATGTTGGATTTTTTTTTACATTTTAGTTCCTTGAGATACAGGAATTATGATTCATCTGTAGCTTTCTTTTATGATAAGGATTGATTTCTGTAATGTTTCTTTTTCATTTTCGTTGGGATAAAGATATTTAGAAAGATGTTTTTCTTTAAATTTCCCATTGACTTATTTGCAAATAAGGAACTTGTCATTTGATTTCCATGTATTTATGGATTTTCCAAAATACTCTTTGGTATTTATTTGTGGTTATATAACATTTTTTAAAAGGAGATTTGAATTTTATAATTTTCTATAAGCTGTTATTTGAACTCATGTATCACCTGTCCTAGAGAATGGTCTGTGTGCTTGAGAAGAATTCATAACACCTCGTAGGTCCATTTCACCTAAACTATTATCTCAGTTCAATGTTTCCTGTTAGAGTTTGTATCTGGATAATCTTTCTATTACTGAACGTTCAATATTTAAGGCCTTTAGTATTAATATGATATAGTCTATTTCACCTCTCAGTTTCTTTGTTTATCTTATACATCTAGGTGTTTAAATGTTGGATGCATATGTACTTATGTTTGTTATATGCTTTTGACAGATTATTTTTTCCTTATTGAATATCTTTTTATTACCTTATGGCTTGTGAATAAAAGACACTTTTGTCTGATACAACTACAGAAAAGAAGATAGATCAAAAACTTTGAGACAAAATTTACTTTATAAAGATTATTTTGTAAATAACAATGTGAAGAGAATGTGTTTTTAAGTGTATCAGAATGTATACTGTTAGTGTTCTAAACATATTAGCACAAAATGGTTTCTTAGCATTAATAGAAGGATTATTTATAAAAAAAATAAAGAAATTAGGATAAATAACCAGAGATATTTTCTAATGTTTTTATTTGGAAATTTTTATCATGAGTCACTGATACTTAATATTTTTAGCATGTCATAAATTCCCAAGATGTTGGAATGTTGAGAATATAGTAGCATTTTCCCTCAGGGTATTACCATTGTGTACCAAACAATGTGATACTTAGCAGTGATCAGTAATCTATTTCATATCTGCATTTAAGCAAAACTGTAATTTAAAATTGGAATCAGACCATTTCAAATGCAAAATTTTATGAATATGACATACCTTTAGGGTAACTGAAAAATAGTTACAAAAGATTCTGAGACATTCAAGGCTGACCTCTCTGTCCCACTTTCTGCCGGGAGCCTGGGAGAGAAGGAGAAGAAAGAAGAGATCTATTTAGATGGAGAGACAACACAGGGCAGCAGAAGAGGGAAAGACAGAGTCAGGTGCAGACAAACAGCTACTTGAAAGCAGATCTTAGTAGAATCTTCATCATCCTTCTTAGCCATGCTTTCTGATCCTTTTAATTCCTGTCAAAGTACATGCACGATTCTGGAGAGATGACTATAGTATGCTTTTGAAGTAAAAAGAAGACGAAGTTACCAGGCTTGAAAAAAGTTACAAAAGTGTATTTTTATTTAAAAAGAGTTTATACCAAATAACAAGTCAATTTGTAAGTGACAAAATTGAATCATTTCAGTTTATTATCTTGCTTCATTTACATTTTCTTCTAATGACTCACAAACAAGTAGAGTGAATTTATCATTCACCATAAATAATAAATATTTTTCTTCTTGGCCCTCACGACATGCCATAACACAGTGTTCATATCTGATTTACTCTGAAAATTAATTTAAAGAGAATTAAATACCTAGTAGTAGTCACAAATCACTGAGCATGGTCAGAGACTTGTAGACTTTTGCTCCTTAAATTCTGCTTGCTTCAGTACAGTCCCCAGCAGCTACTCTTGATATTTTTTTTATTTAACATTCATATTTATTTATGTCACTATACATGTTCTTTTTTTCATTGTTTCTTGACTTAGAATATCAAGTACTTGACTGCCAGAAGAGATATTATCATGGACAATTTATGCAATCAAATAGAACTCTGAACATCCCTTCATCTGATAAATCCATAGACATCCAAATAACATTTTTCTACCCTAAACAGATTATTATTACTTATTATTTTCTTTAATTAAACTTGGTTGAAAGTTGAAAGATAGTAAACCATGTCTTTTAGTAGCCTGTGACTCAAAGTGATTAATCAATTAAATTAGAAAGCACACATATGTGACAGATGTCTCAGGTACAAAGGCATGGAAATTGGCATTATGTAACACTTATGTTAAAGGAGATTAGTCTTATATTGAATCCTCAAGTTGAATCTAATGACAAGAGAGATGTTGCAAGGTAAGGGACACAGCACTTCAAGTAGTAGAAACAACAAGAGACAGAACACAACTGACTACAAGCATCAATCACTCAGAAACTCTGGATAAATGGGGATAGGCTATGACGGACTGTGGTACATTATCTAGAGGATGATGTGATTTAAAAAACAATGGGTTATAGAGGACCTACAAGAGAATGGGTGTTTGACAAAAAAGATAATAAATTGTTATAAAACAAATGATGCACCTTACTGATGTTCCTAAGTGCAATCAACTGTTCATAAAATGGACCTTAGTGTTCCAACCCATTCTGTTTACCCTCAGTAGAGTCCTCAGGAAATATTCCTGGCTTCCATTTCTGTCCTGCAGAGAGGAGTCAGAATGAGCTTTACATTTCTTTGTGTATTATTTTCTAGTTATACAGTTAGTGAAAACAACCTCATAGGGTTTCCTTACATTTTCTTTATGCTGTAAGATTATTATATTTTATAGTTAGATGTTAATGCAATTTCTATGCTATAAACAATTCCGAATGGTGTCTGTAGCAAGAAACAATTACCTCTATCATAAATCTGTTCTTAGAATAAAGAAATCATTTGAAGAACCATGTTTAAAGGTAAGGAAAAAAGTGAACAGCTATTCCAGCTTCATTTCTAAAAGTGTGCTTGATTTACCATTATTATTCAAGTGAATGTAATTTGAGAATTTATAACAAGGGCATTCAAAATAACAATGTAATGAATCTTGCTGTCACATAACTTATTACATTTATATTCAGTCAAGACTTTTGACAAGTACAACCTGGTTAACTATTTCGATAAATTTACTGGTATATGAAATTAAGCTATTACTTATTTAAAATGTTATTGTTATGTGTATTTAATCAGTCAATTGAATTAAATTAGTTATAGCAAAGGCTTAGAAGAAAGAATTTATGCAATAAAAGTATCAATAGTAAAACTGAAAAGTAAAAGAGAAAAGATGTCATAATTCAGTGTTTTATAGATTTAAATGAAGTGCTGAAAATATGGTAATTTGAATAGCTACACAGGTATTCTATAAATACACTCTTATGTGTAATATAATATACAAAAAATCCAAAATCAAAATAAAGGAAGAAAATATTCCCAGTTTTCTAACAAAAATTTCAGAAACAAATTACTCAAGAATTTATTTATATGAATTAATCTATTATGATATTTTGTGGTATGTGTTATCAACATATTTACCAAATAGCCATAGATGTCAGTTAAGGTTTTGCATATATAAAAAACAAATGACCTTGTTTACATGGTACTTGTGTCATAGTCAGAAGAGGTGGGTAATAAGCTTCGAGTCACTATTCACTACCTAAGGGAAGATGCATGCTAGCAAGAAAAAAACAAGTAGAATACAGATTCTGTCAGTAAATGGATGGAGATTTATCTAGAGCTATCTGAAGAAAGAAATGAGCATGGACTTGAAGAAAGGAAGGTACACTCTGCAAGAATGGGGTGAAAGACTTGTAACAGAAATAAAATGTGCAAATACACTGGAAAGAGAAAATCTTTATGTTGAATTTTACATGAAGTACATGAGTCTGGTAAAGTTGAGGAGTGTTGTGTAATTTGCATTTAATTTTATCACACATATCCGATTTCTATGTGGTAATTAGACAAGAGACTATTCCATATGCATCTGAAAGATCAGCATGTGACCTCCTTCAGTAGTGAAGCAGTGATGTCAAAGTAGTTAGGTCTTGATGGACATGGAACACTAGGAAAATAACAAACCCCAAGATGGTTGCTTAAAAATGGAGCCTGTGGTTTTTCTGACTGAGTTGACATTGGGTCTGAAAGACAATGAACAAAAAAAGAGAGAGAAACTAGAAGTGGTACAATATTTCCCATTAATTTCTTCTAGATATGTGTTAAAGTTGTATAGCTTAGGCCTCTTGTGGGGCTCCTGAGAGTAGGTACAGGGGTTGTCTCCAACTCCTTACCAACTTTTGGGATACTCCTACTCATTCTATTTTGCCTTGCCTAGATGTAATACATGGGACGATGTTTTTTCTTACTACAACTTGATATGCCATTGTTTGTTGTTTCTTGAAAAGGATAGTACATTTATTGGGTAGGGGATGTGATGTGGGAATGCCTTTCTGCATGCTGTGAATCTCAATCTTTAAATAAAGGAGCTGTGTTGGGCCATGATAGGCACCATAGAAGAAGTAGGAGGAGAAATCAGAGCATAGATAGGAGAAGCAGGGCGGAGTCAGAGGCAGATCGAGCAACCGCCCAAAGGAGCAACATGTAAAGAACACAGGTGAGCCACTGGCCATGTGGCAGACAGATTAATAGAAATGGGTTGATTTAAGATGTAAGAGCTAGCTATCAATGTGCCTGGGCCATAGGCCAAACAGCATGAAGTTTAATATAAGCATCTGAGTCATTTCTGGGGGCCTGAGCAGAGGCGACTGGTGGCTAAGGGGTCTGGTGCGGCAGGGTCTGGGCCTCTGGCTGCCTGGGACCAAGAAACCCCCCTGCAACAGGAATGAATGGGGGACTGGTGGGGGCTGGGCGGAGAGCAGGAAGGAGAAACTGTAACTGGTTGTAAAATAAATACACTTATGTAGAATTTTTTATTCCCAGCATTAGACAACTCGAAATGCTATCACATCACAATACAAAGTAAATAGGAAATAATATAGAGTAGTGATACAATAAATATACCAATTTATACATAGCTACACTTCGTATTACTATGTATTTGCATATATTCATACTTTTTATGGAACTCTATAAAATTGCAATAGACATTTTCAAACAATAAAGATCATCTTATTAAATGTCTAAAATTAGTTTTATTAATGTGATAAAAAATAAATAAAAAAATTTTGTGGTTAAATATCACAAAGTCAGAAGACAAGTTATGAGATGGGCAAAATATCTGTATGTGTTTTCTTAATATTCCAAAAATCAGTTAGAAATTCCAAGAGCAAAGCGAAAACTTAAAATAAGAAGTATTTCTTAATAAATGAAAATTACTTAGAAGCATATTAAATGGAATGTGAAAATCATGGTGACCGGCAGCCTTGGGTGGAATGTAAGAAACACTTGTTTACTAATTGATATATATTTAAACTTATCTCTGTAGTCATACTTTGCTGCAGTCCTGTGAAATGCTCACAGATAACAGAGTGGATTTGGATCTTTGTTTTAATATTTCGTGTTGCTATACTTTTTCAGCAGAAAGACATTTTTATTTTCTGATTACTGTGTGTGTGTGTGTGTGTGTGTCTGTGTGTGTGTGTGTGTGTGTGTGTGTGTGTGTGTGTGTGTGTGTGTATCTGAGTGCCTGATCTTGTGTGTGGAGGTCAGGGGATAATGTTAGGGAGTGGTTTCTCTTCTTCCCCCACAAGTTCCAAGAACTAAATTCAAGTCATCAAGCTTGTGTAGCAAGCTCTTTACCCACCAAACTATTTTGTCAGCCTTTTAGGAAGAATATTTTTAATATTCTCAGAATACATCTTTTACTTTGATACTCTGTGTTGAAACATAAAGAAAAGTTTTCTATTA
The DNA here is from genome assembly GCA_033318265.1 of Phyllotis vaccarum. NCBI lineage: Eukaryota > Metazoa > Chordata > Mammalia > Rodentia > Cricetidae > Phyllotis > Phyllotis vaccarum. The sequence goes on from JARWLC010000018.1 coordinate 58,185,245, forward strand.
TGGGTTAATAAAGAGGAGATAAAAAATGATTACAGAAAAATCTTGAATGATTATTTGGTGCAATAAAAATTCTGTCAAAGAAAAAAATGTATGTTTAAAATAATTATTCAGATGATCTAAATTTAAAATTATTAAACTAGCATGATCATTGTTATTCCAGACCATAGCATTCAGGTATGGCTGGCTTTCTACTCATTAACTATAAAGCAAATTTCGTCTAAACACATAAAGCCTAGAAAATTCTATTTCTTGACTGTTTGAGAATGTCTGTTATTATTTGACAATTTCATTGGTGTGTCCAATGTTTCTTAAGCACACTCACTCAACTCCCTTTCCCACTGCCCTTGATCACCTTAGTTTACCCTCCCCTATTCTCACCTGGCTGTCCTTGAACTTCTAACTTCTCCTGCCTCTGCCTCCCAGTGACTTTTTTTTTTTTAAATCCTGTGAGTCCAATCAGAGCAGTGGTTCTCAACTTTCTTAATGCCATGACCATAAAATTATTTTTGCTGCTATTTTACAATTGAAATTTTGCTACTACTATAAATCACTGTGTAAATGTCTGTGTTTTATCATGATCTTGGGAGACTCCAGTGAAAGAGCTGTTGGACCTCAAAAAGGAGTCACCATCCACAGGTTGAGAAATGCTAACTTAGAGAAATGTCATGTCAGAGAAGGAGGAAGGGATGAATAGAAGGAGGGAGGGAGAGATGATATTTGTTCCTCTGTGTGTGGGGGGGGGAAGAGAGGGAGAGGATAGACATTATATATAAAATGCTACAAGTTAAAAATGTAATTGAAGTGACATAGATACCATATTTTTGGTCCTGTGGTCTAGTAATGAGTGTGTAAAGAAACAGTCAGGGATTGAGGTCTGTATGATAAACAGTTATTCTGAAGAGCAGAAGTCCCTAAGAGGATATGAACATATATTTCTTAACAAGAGGCCAAACTATCTCCTTATAAAATGAACATGTGGCCTGTCTATCTTCTAACTATAGAGAAAATGTGTCATTTATGTGATAAAAAAGTATCATAAGTAAATAAAAAAATTTAAATTTTCTTTGACTTTTTAGAATATATTTAATATACAAAGAAATGTATTTCACTATGACATTTTTACATGTACAAAACATACTTTGATCATATTCACCACTCATTCTTCTTCTTCTTCTTTCTACTCTTCATTCTCATTGCAAATACTTCCCTTTAATTCCAAAAAATTTTTAAAGAGCAAGAGTCCACTGTGTCAGCCTTACACAAGTTATTAACCCAATGATCTCCATCCTTTCCAATTACCTGAAAATGTCATAATTCTAACTTTTATGGATTGCAGTCTGTAAATGTTATGATTTTAAATACACTTATATGTTGGTATATACTTAGGCTGATTTCATAATTTGGTTATTATAAATGGCTCTGAAGTTGACATGATACAAAAACACTTCTATTACATGTTAACTGTTATGGGATTATTCTCTTATACTTTGTATATATTTGTCCCTCCTACTGGTTTAATAAAATGCTGATTGACCAAAAGGCAGACAGGAAGTATGGGGAGGGCTACCAGACTAAGAAAACTCTAAGAGGAAGAGCAGAGCAGAGATGCCAGGTAGATGCAGAGGTAAGAAGACAAATATGCTGCTCTGAGAAAAGGTACCAAGCCACTTGGGTAATCATGGGTTAGTTAAAGAGTAAGAGTTAGCAAGGAATATGTCTGAGCTACAGATAAAGCAAAGACTTTATGTGATTATTTGGGACTGCTGGTCTGAATCTCTGGGCTAGGCTGGACACTCTTACTATAAATTGTACTCACTATGGGGAATGGAGTGGGGTAGTCAGTGAAGCTAGGCTGTCTCAGCCAGCAGCCTTGAGCCATTCTGGAAGTAGCACTCAGAGGAAACTGTAACAGAGGGCTCTGAAACGTTGATCCTTTTAATTTTGGTACAATTTGTGGATATTGGATTAATGGAGCATTTTCTTATGAATTATTTATGCTTCTCCTAGGAATGCTGCTTCTAAAATTCCCCTAGAAAGTCCTAAACATACTACCCCTCCCGCTTTTAGGGAGATGTCTCTATCTACTTGAAGGTCTTCCTTATGCCTTAGAGGTTGTGACACACATAAAGAATCCAGAGGTCCCTTTTATGAGACTATGAGACATTCTTGAAACATCTGTCCATGTGCTTATGCAGAAAAAAGATAAAAGAAAGTAAATGTAAAAAGTCAAGAAGATTTGAGGACTAGTAGAGTTAGTCACAGTTGAGATTGTAAGCCCCTTATATTTTACAATCAGAAAAATTATGTGGCATATACAGTAACAAAGTTAAATTAATTGAAGTTATCTCTGACCTATACAGAGACTTATACTGATGAGCAAAAGAAAAAAAAATGATGTACAACAATTATAAAAGTATTAAATGTTAGAACTTAGAAAAGTTAGCACATGCAGAATCACTGTTATGTCATATAAGCAAAGAACAACAGAATGCCAAGATTAGACATATAGACAAATTCTATAAAGATAAAATATAAACACTGTATTATGACAGAATTTGAATAATAATTTCAGCACCTTTGCTTGAGAACTTTTCTTGGGCACTCTGACCACTAAGAGTTAATAATACATGGCTTAGGACATGGCAATATGCCCAGGCTCGTTAGGAAACCTTTGTGATCTAAGGTACTTGTAGCCACTAAAGTTACTAGCCTGATAACAGTTTGTCATATGCCTCTAGGTTCTTAAAAATGGGTTACAGCTTAATGAGCAAAAATGATAATTCTGTTTATCAATGATGTCAAAACTTGATTAAAAATGATAACTCGGTTCTGTCATAGTTTGTTAATGATGACTAAAAGATGAGCAAGAGGAAGTGAAACACATGTCCAAAACAAAAATAATCCAATTTTGGTTTCGGAACATCATGAATGTGCCCCTGCTTACTAAATTCTGTGCAAATAAACACTCTATGGCTGCTAGTTGGTCAGGCTGCAAGATTCTCCCAACCATTATGCTTAGCTCACCTCCTTCCTCCATCCAACTCCATACATCCTCTGCTAGGACTAAGCCAAGCCATTCAAAGCTATGATTCCTCTTTGTCCATCTCTCCTAAAGTGAAACTAAAAACTGTCCTGTGCCTGGTTCCTCTTGTGCCTATCCATCTGCAGACCCTGCCCTTATCTGGAGCTGGGCTCTGGCATTTAATCGTTATCACTGAATTACTATTTGGATGTATTCTTCCTTGGGCAACTCATAAATTAGTGGCCTAACTTTGGAAATTTTGATGTTTTCTATTAATTTCCCCTATCTTACTCTCTTATATTTCTTCTCAATTTTTAGTTATTTTATTTCTCATTGAAGTGGTTCCCAAAACCCTGAATTTTATTATATTTAATTTATTCTATAGAGCTATATTCCTTTTGTCCAGTTTTTATTGTATGGATGTTATTGGTGAAAAGGTTTCTAGTCAAACAATTTTTGGTACTTATAATACTTTATAAATTTGAGATGCAAATTTTGAAATATTACACAAGAACTTAATATGAAATGGATAATTGTTTTGTATAATATTTTACCCTTTTCTTCACATGAGAATGAACATATAAAGTATTTATTTTCATATTAGTAAGTGCTTTTTATATTAATATAAAAAATAAATCCTAAGGTGAGGATAAATGTAGGCGGAGTTTACCCACAAGGACACCAATACCAGATAGATATTTATTAGAATATAAACCAACACTCACGGTACAGGCAACAGATTACAATAGCACCTGAACAGGGACCGGAGTCTGCAGACGGACGGACGATGGGAGCCTCCCTCCAGCAGTCAGGAACCAGGAAGAGGGCCTCTCAGCGTCCCGGCAGCCCCTTATCAATGGGGTTGGCCACACCCCCTCCAGGAGCCCAGGACCCTGGATAAGCTTCCCTGGACCCCACCAGCTGACACCCGAATCCCACAACATCTCCCCCCTTTTTCTAACTAAGAAGGTTCTAAACTAAGACTATGTACAGTAGGAATTATTATGAGGTAGTATCTAGGAGAGGTCAAAGTATAATTGCTAATCAAAGCCTAACTTATATAAGGTACATCTAATAGTTCTAGAATATCGGTAGATAGTAGGGTGTATAGATTATTTTAAAGGGTTAATCTGGGGAAGTGAGAATCTGACACCTGAGTGTTCTTATCTAAGGGATACTAGGGTGAAAACCTTAAACATCTATTCTTCAACCTCTTCAAGACCTGAGAAGGAAGGTGAATTTGTCTGAAAGACAGAAGTATATGGAAGTAGCTACTTCCAAAATTTGGGAGAGGACAGCAACACAGCTACCTGGACAATCACCTCTGGATTTGTGTACCGTTAGAGCATCTATCGGATTGGCTATAGGCCTATGGCATCTGACAGATCTTTTCACAAGCAGAACAATTTTGAAGGGACTGTCTTATCCTGTCTAGGCAGGTTTCGTCAGTCTCCATCTATCAACTTGTTCATCCAGCTTGACATCATGTGTGTACTGTCAGCAATCAAGGTAAGGACAGTTCCTTACTCAGCCGGCCATTTTTTGCCAAAAGGACCAACTCCAAAGGAGTATCTTTGATGCTCAACACCATCTCGAGAAGGGAGCAGTGACACCAGGAGTCGTTGTGTCTCTCGTGGCCGAATTTTAAATGTTAAATGCCATATTCTCTGGGTCTATGAAACGGTTGAAGATTCTTGTTCATCTATGATATTCTAACCTGTATCTGACATGACTGGGATATGATACCTTAAATAGTGTTGACTGCAGATCTTATCGTCTTAAGGAATAAACCCTGTACTAAAAATTAGAATACCTATATAAGGGGTGTACAGTAGTTTGAGTCTTCACGTCAGCAAACATTCCTTCACCAAGGATTTGGTCCTGAGAAGCAAAGAAACCCCTAATTCTTCCTTGGTGTTCTAAGGTCCTGGCTTCCTCTCTAAACCAGCTTCTCCACTGCAAGTTTTGACTTTGGTCCAAGACAGCAGCCGTTAGCTGCATCCAATCGAGGGGGAGGATTCGGTTTTTTGCAGACCATGAATTCAGGAGCTGCTTTACATAAGTAGAGTGAATACCATACATGGATATTGCCTCTTTAAAATCTTTGATGTCTTTCATATGTAGTGGCTCATAACTATACTCTACATATTCCGAGGAACCCCCTGGTGCCATCTTGGTCTGAATAGTAGCTGGGAACAATAGTGGTGGTGAAGGAGGTATCCCCGTGATGTTTACAACTTTATGTAAAGTATTTCCAGTACCATAACACCCCATTGGGGGTTGACCTGAACTGTTCTAAGCATAAGATGTATCATTGCCCTTTTGTAGTGTTGCAATATGGTCCCCACATTCTTCCATTTTGGATATAATGGGTTCCCATTCTTGGATTTTGGACACTACGGATTCCCATTCCTGGAATTTGGACATTGCAGGTACAAATTCTTGTATTTCGGATACCATCTGTCTCAAAGTTTGACTTTCTTGATGAAGTGATCCTTCTAAAGACCTCGCCGAGTTAGCAATTTTGAGATCTACATCATTAACATAATTTATGATTTTCTCGTCCACTTTATTAATGTGGTCAACAAGTTTCTTGTTCTCATCAGTTACGTAGAGTTTATATTGTTCTCGTATAGTGCTGTCATAATGAGAAAGCTTGTTGTAATCAATTTGTAGAGTATCTATCGTCTTTGACATAGCAGAGTTTGAGAGCTGTAATTCACATACGTTGGACAACAGCTGCCGATTTAAGTTCTGCATCTGCTTAACGTCATCTGACAGTGTAGCGTTTGATAATTCTATAATACCAAGTTTGGACTGTAATTGAAGGTTTGAATTTGTGACCTCAGTCATCACCCGTCTATTGTGGAACACAACATACAGAAACAGACCAAAAAATAGTAAAACTGGGGTATTGAATACCTCAAGATACTCATTTAAAAACTTGTCAACCATCGTGGAAAAATATATACCAAATTCCTCAAAAGAATAGTTGTCAGCCATTACCTCAATCCAGGTGCAATGATGCTGTGTGGTCAGAAGATGTCACAATAACGTTTAGTGCCCTGCTGTATGGCAGATGCAGAGACACTCAGCACACTATTCACAGATCCTAGGTGTTAAAGGGTCTCAGCGGGCAGAATAGAATCTTTGGAAAAAGCAAGTTCTCACAAGTCAAGACAGGATGTTAATTACAAGATAGAATGGTTTTAGTTATCTTTGTTCACCTACAGGAGTAATTCACAATTGTCCCAGGTTACAGGGGTTAGGGGCGGAGCTGCCGCTTGAATCTGCAGTTTTTGGGTCAAACCCAGCCAGCCAGGTTGGGGGAAGGGCGCGCGTGCAGCCGCAGTTCAAACTCGGTTAAAATGAACTGAGCAGCGGTACAGCTAGGGGCGGAGTTGCCGCAGAAGCAAGCAGCCTGGGTCAGCCGTTTAGCTAGGCAGCGAGCCGCGCGCAGGGGGAGGGGTGGAGTTACCGATCGTGATCGCGTGTGCAGCAGATGCAGACAGCCCGGGTGCGCTGGATGAGAGGCCTCTGAAGCAGCCCCGACCCGCCCACCCGCGGGTCCGCCGGGACGTTGGGCGCCAGATGTAGGCGGAGTTTACCCACAAGGACACCAATACCAGATAGATATTTATTAGAATATAAACCAACACTCATGGTACAGGCAACAGATTACAATAGCACCTGAACAGGGACCGGAGTCTGTAGACGGACGGACGATGGGAGCCTCCCTCCAGCAGTCAGGAACCAGGAAGAGGGCCTCTCAGCGTCCCAGCAGCCCCTTATCAATGGGGTTGGCCACACCCCCTCCAGGAGCCCAGGACCCTGGATAAGCTTCCCTGGACCCCACCAGCTGACACCCGAATCCCACAACAGATAAATTTCTTATCTATTCCAAGTATTTCATCTTGTAAAGGTGCTTTCTGCATTGTAATGCTTCACATGTTGTGGTTATCAATATGTTCTCTTTCTAGCATCACAGTGTTCAGGACAACTAATCACTAATAATAATCTTTGAGCTGTGTGCAGGTAGACTTCCTAAAGAACCTTCAAGCTCTTTGAAAACAGGAAGACATGTAGGAACACAGATGATAAACCATGCTATCATTTGTCTTTGTGAGTTAAAATCTAGTTGCTCATCCATATTAGGTTCCCATAACAAATGTTCTCAGAGGAGCAATGAGGGCCATAATGAAGGCCTTGTGCTGTCCGTATAATCCCCATTTATTTGTTAGCACTTGAAAATACTCTATATTTTGGGACTAAGCTTATCACTGGCTACAGTGAAAATAATCCATGAGTGTGAGAGAAGATGGGCTGTTGGATGTGTAGAATCTGAATTTAAAGACACTCTCTAGTTGCAAGCATGTTTTATAAATGAGGAAAACAAACTAGGATGTACAGATAACTGTCATCACTATTCTCTCAAGAGTTTGGAGGTTTGAAGAGTTGTTTTAATTTTTTTTCTTTTTCTTTTGGGTGAGAAGTCCAGAGGTTAACATCAATATCTCTCCATCTTAATTTTTTGAGATATGATCTACTAATGACTCAGGAGCTTAGTAATTAGCTAGAGAGATGGGCCAGTTAAACCCTGGGATCCTCTTCCTCTACTTTCTCTATATGGGGTTTACAGATGTATATTATGACACCCAGCTTTTACGTGTATGATATATGTTAGGGGTCAAACTCGGATTTCCATGTCCTGCAGCCAGATCTGTGATCTCCATAGTCCTTTGTAATTCTGAGATTAGAGGCACCTCACATCCCCCTCCTTTACTCCTTTCTTCCTTCCCTATTTTCCCCCTCTCCCCAGCTCCCCCTTCCTTCCCTTCTCTCTTTCAATGTGGTTCATGACTATGAGTTTGTGGATGTGTGAGTATGCTTCACACTTTTTACAGTGGCTTTCCACCATATTCTCACAGAAACAGTGATGGGAATGATCTTCATATGCCTGCGAATAATGGAAATGCTTTTAAGTGATGCCATCTCTTCATCCTGGCTCTGTGACGGTTGATATACATCTTCACTTTACATGTAAAACATAACATCTAGAAATTTTAGTGTAATCCAACATTTTAAAAATAACTCAAGCCAGCCATGCTGGTGTACCCCTCTAATTCCATCACTCAGGAGGCAGAAGCAGGTGAATCTCTGTAAGTTTGAAACTAGCCTGGTATACATTGTGAGTTCAATTTTTAAAAAATGAGATTATATCAATGCAAAATTAATAAAATTCACCTGCAGTCAACATTAAGGAATATATCCCACCAGAAATATCGTATTTCCATTTATTTATTATTTTCAGTGGTTAACTTAACTTCTTTTCATTGATAATGATCTTGTTTTGATTGTTCAACAGAAGAAGAGAGACAGGATTTTATTTACCATCTCAGTGGTAGAGATGAAGCAAAGAAAAAAGTACTAAGTCATTTGCTTAAGGTTGCTAAATTTAGTAGCATGCAAGTATAATTTTATGTTCTGTGACTTAGCAGCAGCAAAAGTAATAAACAAGCTTCCTATTGCTTTTACGCTGTAAGAATTCAGTCATCTTGATATATAACTCAGGGGTTCAATTCCCCCAGAGTCTGTTAAGATTCTTGCCTACGCAAATTCATCACAGTGAAATAATTTAGTTTTATAACTGAACAGATTATTTAATAGCAATTTCCTTACTGATCACTTTCTTATGACAAATTGCTTTAATAGAATAGGTTACGATAATCCAAGTTCTACCTTATGCGAAGAATAATGTACTATTTGCTCTGTACTTTGGGGTTTGTAATATTGTTTTTTGTTTCCAAATACTAATAATTACCATTAGAAATTTTATGTGCTTAGACTTATTGAAAGCCTGTTATTGTAAAAAAATATTCCCAAATGATTTCATAGTTTGTTGTTCAACAATAACATTTTTCTGGTATTAATTCCATTTTCTGTATAATTGCTTTTCTAGGTTTTGAGAATTATGTTTTTATACCAAGAGATAGAGAGTATACAGTGGAAGTTGTTAAAATAAAAATTCTGTGACACATTTTGATTAAGAGTATGTGAAACTGTAGTTCAGGCTATGACACACAGATCCTCCTACTTACTGAGGCATTTATTTCTCTATGGCAAACTTGATTGTTGACAGTTTAGATCAGATTAGATGTTTCAGATATGGAAATTATTATTAATTTTTTTATAAGAGGGACTTCTTTGCAAATCTGGACTAGTTTGGGTGTACCCTACACCTAAGAACTAATTATCCTGAGACTACAAAAATCTTGTCTCAACTTTTCTGAAAGTTCATGTAGCCCCAGAGTGTCCCAAGAATGTCCTGAGGTTCTGTTATGACTTTGTGTATTCTCTAGACCATGTGATAATAAAACCACACCCAGAACTGAGGTGTGGATGCTTTTTTCCCAGATTTTGGAACAGTATTGGAGGTCAGCTCCTTGGAGTATTTGTTCTTTTGTGGATATCTAGGGCAGTTTGTAACATTCAAGGCTTGGTTAGTCTCATAGGCTTCAATTATTGAACAATTGAGGACCCTAGAAAATCACAAAAATGTTGGCATTTCAAGGTTAGGCTTCTACCTGGGATATTTCCCTCATGATAAATCTACATTAGTCATTTAGAATGATAACATTTGAAGGCCATGGTAGTGAATGTGATTTTTTTCCAAAGTTGAACCAATATCAGACATCCTGGTTAGACCTTGAAGTAAGGAGAAAGTTGAAGATCCAAAGTCTCTTAATTATGTCAAGTAAAACCTACCTCTAAAAACCTACCCTTGATACATCAGGTGATGAGGACTTTGCCTAGCCCATTTGACAGATAGGACTCATTTCCTACCTCATTGTGTTGAAGGTGAAATTACAAAATATTGAAAAAAAGTCTCAGCCTATGGACCTGCCTGGCTGTTACTGAGCATCAAGGTTGTTGTTACTGTTACAGTTAAAATAGAATACTTCTTTTACTTGAGTGTTTTGGCCAATTATTTTGATAAATTTAAGCAATTATTGTAAGTAGGACAGATTTATAAGATATATCAGTAAATAACATACATTAAACTTTATTTCCTTATGGAGCTTTTATTGAATGAAAATGACTATAAACAATATATTAAATATAATACATAAAATTCCAAATGGTCATAAGTTCAAATGAGAAAGGTACGTCATGGGACAGAAATACAAAGAGCTAAAATGGGCATGTTGGGAAACGTGGTTTTAGTTTTAAATGAAATTGTCATGGAAAGAATAAGAATATGACAAAATGCCTAACAGAGAAGCAAGAATGGCAATGGACCTTGCAGATAAACTGTACACTGTGTGGTTTTGGAGCAAGTCACTGTCAATTTTTTGAAATAACTAATAATATGCTGAGAAATTAATGTTTTATTGTATTTATTATTGTTATTGTTTGTGGTGATAAATATTTAATAACATTATTCATGAAGGGACAGTGGCCAGCCTTGTCTACAGAGTGAGTTCCAGAACAGCCAGGCAGTGGTGGCACACGCCATTAGTCCCAGCACTTGGGAGGCAGAGGCAGGAGGATCTCTGTGAGTTCAAGGCCAGTGTGGTCTACAAAGCAAGTTCCAGGACAGCCAGGACTGTTACACAGAAAAACCTTGCTTGAAAACAAATAAAACAACAACAATAAAAAAACCCCAAAGTCAGGAGAGATTGTGGGGATATTTTCAAATATAATAAAAACATTCAGAGATATCAGAGGAATCTATTATATCCACAGTCAGTCTAGGAGGATCAGACAGTGGTAACTCACACCTTTAATCCCAGCACAGGGAATATCCTGGGAGTCGACCTACACCCTTAATCCAATTTAAATTTGAGGTCATCTTAGTTTACAGAAGGAGTTCCAGGCTCCCAGGCAGGCAGTGGTGGGGCCACGCCTTAGCTGAGTGAAGAAAGTATTTAAGGCAGACATAGAAAGACAGGGCAGGCAGAAGAAGCCAGGAGGATAGAGGCTGAGGAAGCTGGAAGACAGCTTGGTGAGATCTGACTGTGGGGTTTCTTCTCTGGTATCTCTGACTGTTTTTATTATATTTAAAAATATTTCCACAATCTCTCCTGATATTTTTGTTTTTCCTTACAAGAGATGGCTCTGTACTCTGTATTCCAGACTAATTTTATGAACTATATATTACCATAGTTATTTTTTGAATTTCTAATTATATTATTTAATATTATTAATTTTATGTAGAATTTTTCCCCATATGTACCACTGCTCCTCCTCCCAGTTTTCCTCAAGCCTCTCACCTCCAGCCTCCCCATATATTCTCTAGAGAGGGCAAGGCAAGTAAATTCAGTCTAGTTGAGGTCGGACCTAGTCCCAGACCCAAGTATCAAGGCTGAAAAATGTGTTCTCCTGCAAGGTATGGGCTCCGAGGAGCCAGTTAATGCATCAGGAATTAAACTCTGGTCCAAGTGCAAGAGGCTCCAGAAATTGCCCATGTCATTGGACTGTCACCTACATTCAGAGGTTCCTGATCCCTTCCATGTAGATTTATCAGCTGTCCTTTCAGAGTCTGTGAGCTCCCAATAGCACAGGGAAACCTACTCTGTGGCTCATGTAATCTCTCCTCCCTCTCTTCAGATTAGCTATGGATCTCTGCATCTGCCTACATCAGTTGCTGGATGAAAGTTCTATAATGGCAACTAGGGTGGTCATTCATTTGATAATAGGAGAAGGCCAGTATAGGCACCCTCTCCACTACTGCCTGGAGTCCTAGCTGGGCTCATCTTGTGGGCCCTTGGGTGTTTCCCTTGCACCAGGTTTTTCTCCGACTCCACAATGGCTCCCTCTGTCAAGATATCCACTTCTTTGCTCTCCCTCTCTGTTGCTCCCCCCAACTCAATCATTCCATTATCATGATTTCTTCTCACTTCCCCTTGCTTCATTGCCCTGTATGATCCCATTTACTCAGAGGGTCTTCTCTGTTTCCCCTTCCCATGGCGGATCTACGGATATCTCTATTAACTTCCTTCTGTTACCTAGCTTCTCAGGGGAGTTGTGAATTGTAGCCTGATTATCCTTTGCTTTATATCAAAAATTCACTTATGAGTGAATACATACCATTCCTTTCTTTTTGGGTCTCTGTTACCTCACTCAGGATGATACTCTCCAGATGTCTGCACATTTCAAGATGTCATTTTCTTTTCTGCTGAGCAATACTCCATTATGTAAATGTACCACAATTTTTTAAAATTTATTCTTTAGTTGAAGGGCATCTAGGTTGTTTTCAGGTTCTGGTTATTATGAATAGCGCTGCTATGAACATAGTTGAGCCAATGCTCTTGAGGTAAGAATGTGCATCCAAAGTAGTTGTACAAGTTTACATTCCCACCAGCAATAGATGAGTGTTTCCCTTAATCCGCATCCCCTCCAATATAGGTTGTCCTCTGTGTTTTTGATTTAGCCATTCTGACAGGCGTAAGATGTTATATCAGAGTTTGTCTGATGGATAAGGATGTTAAGCAGTTCTTTAAATGTCTTTCAGTCTTTTGGGGTTCTTCTGTTGAGAATTCCCTATTCTGAAACCCATTTTTAAATGGATTCTTTAGGTATTTTTTAACCTCTAGTTTCTTGAGTTACGTATATATTTTAGAGATCAGTCTTCTGTTTAATGTAGGGTTGGTGAAGATCTTTTCCCATTCTGTAGGCTGTCGTTTTGTCTTATTGACCATGTCCTGTGCCTTACAGAAGCTTTTCAGTTTCAAAAGGTCTTGCTTTTTAGATGCACTGTGTCTGTGTTACTGGTGTTATATTTAGGAAGTGGTCTCCTGTGCTTATGCACTCAAGGGTATTTACTATTTTTTTTGTAAATCAGATTCAGTGTAACTGGGTCTGTGTAAAGGTCTTTGATCCACTAGCAATTGAATTTTGTGCAGGGTTACAAATATGGATTTATTTGCATTCTTCTACATCCCACCATCCAGTTATGCTAGTACCATTTATTGAAGATGCTATTTTTTTCCATTGTATATTTTTGGACTCTTTGTCCAAAATCAGTTGTTAATAGGTGCATGGATGAATGTCAGTGTCTTTGATTTGATTACATTGATTCTCAAGTCTGTTTCTATGTGAGTACCAGGCTGTTTTTATTGCTGTAGCTCTGTAGTATATCTTGAAATCAGGGATGGTGATTCCTTCTGAAGTTCTTTTATCGAGCAGGATTGTTTTGGCAATCCTGGGTTTCTTGTTATTCCATATGAAATTGAGTATTGTCCTTTTGAGGTCTGTGAAGAATTGTTTTGGGATTTTGGTGGGGATTGTATTGAATCTGTATATTGTTTTTGGTAAAATTGCAAGTTTTACTATGTAGAGCCTATCTATCCAAGAGCATGAGAGATCTTTTCATTTTCTGATATGTTCTTCAATTTCTTTCTTCAGTGACTTCAGGTCTTTCATTTTTTTTTTTTTTTTGAGTAGAGTACCCAAACATATTTAATGCTCTTTGCAGATATTGTAAAGGGTGATACTTCCGTGATTTCTTTTTAGCCCTTATATCATTTACGTTTAGGAGGGCTATTGATGTTTTGAGTTAATTTTGTATCCTGCTACCTTGCTGAAGGTGTTTTTTATCAGCTAAAGGAGCTCCCTGGTAGAATTTTAAGGGTCAGTTATGTATATGATCATATCATCTGCTAATAGTGATAGTTTGGCTTTCCAATTTGTATCCCTTTGATTTTCTTTTGTTGTCTTACTACTTTAACTAAAACCTCGAGAACTATATTGAATAGGTATGGAGATTGTGGACAGCCTTGTCTTTTTCCAGATTTTAGTGGGATTGCCCTGAGTTTCTCTCCATTTAGTTTGATGTTGGCTGTTGGCTTGCTGTATATTGCCTTTGTTAGGTTTAGGTATTTTTCCTGTTTCCCTGATCTCTCCAGGACTTTTATCATGGTGGAGACTTTTATCAAAGGCTTTATCAGCATCTAAGGAGATGATCACATTTTTTTCTTTCAGGTTACTAATATGATGAAAAACTTTGACAGGTTTTCATATGTTGCACCATCCCTGCATCTCTGGAATGAAGCATACTTAATAGTGGTGGATAATTTTTTGATATGTTCTTGAATTTGGTTTGTTATTGAGTATGTTCATGAGGGAGATTGATTCTCTTATTTTGTTATGTCCCTGTGTGGTTTGTCTGCCAGGGTGACTATGGCTGCATAAAGAGTTTGGCAATGTTTCTTCTCTGTCTATTCTGTGGAACAGTTTGAAGAGTATTGATATCAATTCTTTAAAAATATGGTAGAATTTTGCACTGGGCTTGCTTTTTTTTTTTTTTTTTTTTTGCTTGGGAGACTTTTAAAAAACTGCTTCTATTTCTCTATTTCCTTGGTCATTATAGGTCTATATAGGTCATTAATCTGGTCTTGAACTAATTTTAGTAAGTGGTACCAGTCAAAAGATGTCCTTTTCTTTTAGATTTTCCAATTTTGTGTAATACAGGGTTTTAAAGTATGACCTAATGACTCTGCATTTCCTCTGTTTTTATCCCTCCTATTATTTATGGTTTTGTGGATTTGTATATTCTCACTCTGCTTTTTGGTTAGTTTGGATAAAGTTTTTTATCTTGTTGACTTTCTCGAAGAACCAACTATTTGTTTCATCGATTCTTTGTATTGTTCTTTGTTTCAATTTTATTGATTTCAACCCTGATTATTTCCTGCTGTCTATTCCTGGATGGGTTGGCTTCTATTTGTCCTAGAGCTCTCAGCTGAGCAGTTAAGTCTCTTGTTGAAGATTTCTCCAAGTTTTTATGTAGCACACAGTAGTATGAACTTTCCTGCTTCATTTCATCCACTAAGTTTGGATAGGTTGTGGATTCCTTTTCATTGAATTATAGGGAGTCATTCATTTCTTTCTTTATGTCTTCCTTGACCCCGTGCTGGTTCAATGGACAGATGTTCAGTTTCTGAGTTAGTAGATTTTCTTTGGTTTGAATTGTTGTTGAACTCTAACTTCAATAGGTGGTGGTCTGATAGAATACTAGGGTTATTCCCATTATTTTGTATCTATTTATATTTGCTTTAGGACCAAGTCTGTGGTCAATTTTAGAGAAATTTAATTGGGGTGCTGAGAAGGTATATTCCTTTGCATTTGTGTGGGATGTTCTGCATATATCTATTAAGTCCATTTTTTTTTTGTCATAACATCTGTTACATCCTTTATTTCTCTGTTAAGTTTCTGTCTGGCAGACCTATCCATTGGTGAGAGTGGGGTAATGAAGACTCCCACTATTAATGTGTGAGGGTTTCATGTGAGGTTTAAGCTTTAGTAATGTTTCTTTTACATATGTGAACCCTTGAATTGGGGGCATAGATGTTAAGAATTGAGACTTAATCTTGATGAATTTTTCCTGAGATAAGTAATGCCCATCCTGATCTCTTTGTATGTATATGTATGTATGTATATATGTATGTATGTATGTATGTATGTATGTACATACACGTATGTATGTATGTATGCATGCATGCATGTATGTACATTACACGTATGTATGTATGTATGTATGCATGCATGTATGTACGTTACACGTATGTATGTATGTATGTATGTATGTATGTACACGTATGTATGTATGCATGTACATACACGTATGTATGTATGTATGTATGTATGTATGTATTATGTATGTATGCCCATCCTGTTAGGCTGTGTATTTTTATAAGTGAATTAAGTCTGTTGATATTAAGGGATATTAATCACCAGTGATTGCTAATTTCTTGTATTCTGGTGATAGTGTTCAGGGTTTCCTTCTTTAGTTTTATCTATTGCTTTTGCTTTGTGGATGTATCTAACTTCCTTAGGTTGGAGGTTTTCTTCTAGTGCTTTCTATAGGGCCCGACTTGTAAATAGGTATTGTTTAAATCTGGTTTTGTCATGAAATATCTTGTTTACTTCATCTATGATAATTTAGTTTTGTTGAGTATAATAGTCTGGGCTGGTAACTATGGTCTCTTCATGTCTGTTTAACATCTGAACTGGACCTTCTGGATTTCATTGTTTCTATTGAGAATCCAGGAGTTATTCTGATGGGTCTGCCTTTATAAGTTACCTGGCCCTTTTTCTTTTCAGTTCTTAATATTCTTTCTTTATTCTGTAGGTTTAGAGGCTTTATCATGTAGTGAGTAGACTTTGGAAGGTTTAGTCTGTTTGGTGTTCTGTAATCCTTTTGTATCTTTATAGACATTTCTTTCTTTAGATTGTATTTTCTGTGTTTTTGAGCTGGTTTTCTTCTTCTATTCCTATCATTCTTAAATTTGGTCTTTTCATTGTGTCCCAGATTTCCTGAACATTCTGTATTATGAGTTTGGCTTTATTGTTTTCTTTGGCTGACTTATCTATTTCCACTATTGAATCTTCCACTCCAGAGATTCTCTTTTTTTGTCTCTTACTCTGTTGGTTATGCTGCATCTATAGTTCCAGTTCATTTCTTCAGATTTTCCATTTCCAGAATTCCTCTGGTTTGTGTCTTCTTTATTGCTTCTATTTTAATTTTTAAATTTGGACTGTTTTCTTCACTTGTTTGATTGCTTTATCTTGGTTTTCTTTAAAGGATTTGTTGTTCTCTTCCAATGTTTTGTTTGTCTTTTTCTCCATTTCTTTAGGGGAGTTTCTTCTTTTAAGGCTTCTGTTATCTTCATAAAGTTGTTTTTAAGGTCGTTCGCTTCTGCTTCTACGTTAGCAAACATATTCAGGTCTGCTCTTTTAGGACCACCAGATTCTAGTAATGCCATATTGTTCTTTATGTTGTTATATGTATTCTTGTACTGGTATCTGCCCATTGCTTCCTAGGATCAACATAGGATTTGTCTGTGTCTCAGGAAGCTTGCCTTGGTCTAATCTGGGCTCTTGGTCTACTTGGAGGTAGCATATTCTGTGTTACAGTGAACTGATTTTGGTCCAGTGGAAGCTGGCTGTTTCTGTATCTCAGGAATCCATTCTTAATCAAATATGAGCCCTTTATTCAGTAGATCTTGATCCTATGGTAGATCACATTGAGCTCTGAGGTTGCCAAGTGATGGGATGGTTTTGGGGTTGGGACAGGATTTTTAGATAGGGGTGTCAAATACAATGGGGTTTTATTGGGGAGTTCTGACCTGCAGAAGATTTTTCTACTGGCCTCGGATTAGGGGAGCAATGAGTGGGAGTGGTGTTCCAAGGGTTGTGCCCTGAGGCCTAGGACATAGAGACCAGGATCTCTGGCTGGGCTGGGTGAAGTGTCATCCACCTTTTAATCTAATAGGTGCTGATGAACTCCAAGTCTCATGGAGCCACTGCAGTTGTTGGGTGATGGAATAGATTGGAGGAGGATTGTTATATAGGGGTATCTAGCACACTAGAGTTTTAATGGGGAGTTCTGGCCCACACGAGTTTTTTTCCCTGCTGGCCTATAATTAGGGGAACAGTGATTGGGAGGGGAAATTTCAAGGGTTGTGCCACCACAGTTATTCTTATTGGTGTGTATATATGTGTGTGTATACAGACACACATATATGTATATATATACACATATATACATACACACGCACACACAGACACACATATACATATATACGTACATACATAATCCACACCCACATGCATGCACATTTGTGGAAGCACACACACACATGTGCGCACACACACACATATATATATATACATACATACATACACCCACATATGTATATACATACATACACACATATGTATGCACACACACACGTATGATACACAAGTATAAATGTGGGTGTGAGTCTGACTCAAACCATGAGTGGAAGTCAGGACTACTCTCAAGAGTCAGTTCTCTCCTTTCACACATACACACACACACACACACACACACACACACATATGGATATACATGCATACATACATTCACACACATATACGTATATACATACACACACATATATGTGTATACATATATACACACACACATATATATACATACATACACACATATATGTACATACATACATACATACATACATACATACACACACGCACACTCACACACATGTGCACACACACATATGGTACACGAGTATGAATATGGGTGTGAATCTGACTCAAACCATGAGTGGAAGTCAGGACTACTCTCAAGAGTCAGTTCTCTCCCTTCACCAGATGTTCTGGAGATTGATCTCAGGTTGTCAAAGAATCACACAAGAGGTCATATTTTAAAAACATATTAGTGAACAGACAATATTTTGGCCTTATCGCAGGCTGAGAGTTAGGTCAATACTATTCATGGTTATTTCAGAATAGAAAATGTGAAGTAACGTAATACGGTAACTTAGGTTGTCTTCCACTAAATGGACTTACTCCAGATTTTAAAAATATCACGCAGGACTTATTTTTGTTCCATTTATTAAATATTTGAGAGAAAAGTGTAGATAAATTCCTTTAAGGTTTATTAAGTAGGCCCCTTTTCTCAGAATGGTCTTGCTAGCCCGATCATCATAGCTAGAAACTCTTGACTCCTGTCAGTACTGTGGCAGCCACTGGATTCCAACTAAGGAGTTATGGCGTTGCCAGGACTCTTATCAATGGCCCTCACACTCCTAATTTCTCTGCTTTATAGTCTGATCTCTCACATCTCTTCTTCATTAAAACATAATTTATCTGTATCCAAATGATAACTAGCCTCTTTTTTTTTCTGAAGAATTAGATTCTTTTCTCTCTGGTGAGAATCACAATTGTCTAACTTCATCTAAGGCACAGGAGAACTTGTATGTCTTAGACTTTCATATGTAAATCTCTCAGTCCTACCACACCCCACCCTGATTACTTCCTTTGTTGTTGTACAGGAACCTGATAACTCCTTTCTTACTAGACAAAGAACACATTTCCTCTGGCAGGAGTTTGTGATGTGCTGTGGGTCTATGCTTTTGTATTGTAAATATTGGTTTAATCAAACACTGGTCAAGTAGCTAGACAGGAAGTAGACATGGGGCAACCAGACTAGGAGAATTCTGGGAAGCAGAAGAGCAATGCAACAGGGGACAGCAAGATGCAGAGAAAGAAAGGTGACAACACTGCACTGAGCAAAAATGTACCAACCCATGTGGCTAAACACAAATAAAAATAGGGGTTTACTTAAAGTATAAGAGTTAACAAGTAATCAATAAGCTTATAATTAATATAAGTGTTGGTGTGATTATTTTGGCTAAGCAGCCGCAGGCTGCAGGTCCAGACCTCAGAGCTAGGCTGGGCTGCTGGACAAACCAGAAACCTCTGACTACAATGATTTTTTGTTTCTATGATTGGTCTTCTGAAAATTTTTTGACATCATCTTACGCTCTGTGTCACGTTACTGACTTTAAAGCGGCCATTTGACTTATTTTTGTTTTCTTATTTATTTTTCAAGGGTTTAGAGAACAATAGAGGAGAGCCAAATTCATATAATCATTCTGCATCAGTTCTTAAGATGACATGCTAGTACTATTTCTAAAATTCACCAAATATTTAATTATGAAACAATAGAAAGGGAATGAAATTAAAAAGCTATTTGGTTTTTATGGTTAGCATAATCACTACAAATATGAATTAAGTTGAAAGAGGAAAGGAAGGGGTTCTAAACATTATCAATAATTTGGAAGGAACAATCTAACCAAAAAACAATCTGAAATTCTTCCTCTGTGCTCTATGGCATTTGGTTGAATTTTTCTCTTGGAGTTAGGTCTGTTTTTGCTTCTTCAAATCGAAAACACAGTTTGTGTTCACAGTAAATTCCTACTCCTTTCAATTTGGAGCTGATAAATCTTTACTGCAAATGGCAAACCGGTCAAAAGTATCCCCGGAGTCTTGTCTTGTGTCTTCTCCAGGTGCTTCTTGACACGTAGGAACCTGGTATGAATGTTCAGGAGGGACCTAGCAAGAGAAAGATAATGGTTTTTTAAAAGTCATTTGGTTGTTCTATTTATGATATTGGTGACTTATCAGGCCCTTGTCAGTTATAAATATCTAGAAGTCTAGAAGAATAAATAGCTAGCTAGAAGCCCAGAATCAGAGTCTGCCTTAAGCCAAGATGAAAAATTCTACTCTGATTAAAAATATATTAATTTCAGTATGTGTTCAGTTCTACCTTTCTATAAATAGCAGGAAAATTGATAGGTGTCATATTGAAATACACGAGACTAAAAGAAAAGATACACATTATAGGACAAAGTAAAGATTCATAATATTTCAATAAAAGTCGAATTGTAGAAATAACAGCCTCAGCTTATGTATTGCTTTTTTAAACATTTCAAGTTAGTCATAATATCTACTATTTTTGATGGTAAAATATTTCCAAGGTATTTTATTAAACTCATATAAATTATTTCATTGAATCATAGTAGTTCATTTGACAATATATTTTGAACACCAATGAAAAGCTATGCATTACAGTTTCAGACACATGTTGATGAGCAGAAGGATATTTTGGTTGTAATACAGAACCAGAAATCAGTGTCATACTATTATTCATTTTTCAGAAAAGTAAAACATGGTGGAAAGTGTGTTGTATTCATGGCCTTCAGTTCAAGTTGTATTGCTACTAAATGGACTTAATCTACCTTTTTAAAAGGATTGTACAAGTTAAATGCAACAGATTAATTACATAGGCAAATAGAGAAGTGTTTATAAGATGAGTATGAAATAAGGAATAGAGCCAACAACAAATACAATGTCCAATGCTTCAGTTTTGTTGCCTAAATCTGTAAAAGGGCTGATTAAATACAAATTTTAAAATCTTTAACTTTTTGAGAATTTTATTCATAGATACACTGTATTTATATAACTTCTATCCCTTCTTCTTTCTTCCAGAACTCCTCTATCTCCTCCTCCTCAGATTGTCAGATTGATACCTTTCTCTTCTTTTATTCTATAGCTATTTCTCTCTCTCTCTCTCTCTCTCTCTCTCTCTCTCTCTCACACACACACACACACACACACACACACACACACACACACACACATTGTTGAGTCAATTGCTCATTTGTACATGTGTCTAGTACTGACCTTTTGGGATTGGATAGGCAAACAGGGGTCTTTTCCCTGGAGAAAACCAATTGTCTTTCTGTCAGTAGCCATTGACACCTGTAGTTCTTCATCTAGAAGTGACTTTGTGAAATTTGACCCATCTGCATTGGTAGGCTGATTGGTATAGTCGCTATGCAGGTCTTGTCTAGGCAATAATGTAGAGATTTAATGGGTGCAGCATCCCCAATGTGTCTAGAAGACACCATCTCTTAATTAAAAGAGAATATTTCTGCTCTCCTTTCCATAATCTTTCCTGAGATGTAGGTGTAAACCTTGTTTAAAGAGATATCGGTAGATCTTGGTACTTCATAGTCATTTATTCTCTGAATGTAGACCTGTTAGGAACCTCTGTAGTGGCTTCTGCCACTCGAAAAATTAGCTTCTTTGATGAGTTCTGAAAACACTTTGTGGACATTTGAATAAATATTTAGAATTCTATGAGAGGCTATATTGATCTAGGAAAATGAGGTTTATGAATTCTCTGGCCATGGATAGCTGGCGAGGTTTATGTACTAGGAATGAGCTTCCTTCTATTGAGCTTAATAAGCTTTGATATTGGACAAACTTGTTCTTCCTTCATCACTTAGTGATCTTGTGTAAATATTTTTCATCTCTATATCAGGTTCTTCTACTAATATCTTTCCATCTATTTATCTCTCTATCATTTATTATATATATATATATTTATTATATATATATATATATATATATATATATATATCAACAATTAAAGAAAAAGAGGTCATGAATTTAAGAGCAAGCAAGGGGTCACGTATAGTTGACCCTTTAAAGTTGAAGAGTTGGAAAGGAGTTGAAGAAAGGAAAAAGAAGGAAACAATTATATTTCAAAATCAAAAAATATTAAAATAAAAAATATTTTTCAGTTAACATTATCAGGGTGATGATAAGTAAGATGTATAATGTCTTGCTTTAGTCCTAAGCATTTTGTAAACACAATGTCAATGATAGTTATTAATCTTATGTGACATTTGTGTACATGTCTAGGTTTATTCACTTGGTTGTGAACTCAAAAATAAAATTAAACATTTCTTAAGATAAATTTGAGTTACTTGAAGAGCCTTGATTCTACTCACACATGTATAATAATTGCAAAGCACAGTGAGTATTTGCCTGTCAATCCTTTTGGTCACAAAGTAGATTGCATGTGTTTCGACTTCTACCACATCAATTTAATGTCTTATTCCATCTGTTTTATACTTGATTTGTTAAGTATGGAAGATCCATATTCCATCAGCAACATTGGTTAAATGAAATGAATAAATTTGCTGATCTGTCTGATTAGGGACAGGCTAGCTTTAGAGAAAATTTGTGGTCTCTAGAAAGGGGTAAATATATCAAATGGCTGTGGTCAAGACTATAGCTCATTTACATGCTGGAAGAGGAGCTTATAAGGTTGACCAAACTTTCCAGAGTTCAACATTCATGTATTTCAACAAAAGATACCCTTCCCTCCAATAAAATTGTTCATCATTTTATGAATTTGGGTAGAGCTATGACTTCAGGAGTTAACATGGAGCTTCACACTCTTCCATTTGAGGCCTAAGAACACAGATGCCCCACCTCACAGTTGAAGCTTATTTTGCTTGTTATGTTAGAGGAAAGCATCTTAAAAACACTTCTATTTATTAATTTTTCTGACTGTATAAAAAGAAAAATGAGTTCTTGTTGTATTGAGGTTTCTCGGGTCCCGGGCGCCAGAGATCCGAGACCCACAGACCTGCCGCCCGAGACCGCTTAGCCGCCCAGCCGCCCAGCCGCCCAGACCCCCAGAAACGACTCAGACGCTTATATTAACTTCATGCTGTTTGGCCTATGGCTCAGGCACATTGCTAGCTAGCTCTTATATCTTAAATCAACCCATTTCTATTAATCTGTTGGCCACGTGGTCTGTAGCTCACCCGTGCTCCTTACATGTTGCTCCTTGGGCGGCTGGCTCAATCTGCCTGACTCCGCCCTGCTTCTCCTACCTATGTTCTGATCTCTCCTCCTACTTCTTCTATGGTGCCTGCCATGGCCCAAAACAGCTCCTTTATTTGAAGATTGAGATTCACAGCATACATAAACGCATTCCCACATCACTTCCCCCTTTCTGTCTAATCAAAAAGGAAGATTTCAATTTTAACATAGCAAAATTACATATAACAAAATAGCTATCAAGCAAGAATTACAGTTACAATATCTAGTCTATTTGTATTTAGCAAAATTAAAGAAAATACTCTATCATCTATTTTATCTTTATGAATCTAAAGTTTCATATCTAATATATCTTTCAAATGACTAAGAAAAACTATACCTATAACTCTGACTTTGAATGTGATGAGACCAACAACGGCTGCTTTGAATCCCCCCATGATACACTGAACCTTGAATTTGAGGCAGAATAAACCAGTTCTTCACCGTCCTGATTTTATCAGAATACTTTTATCCCAGCAACAAGTAACTAAGAATGATACCAAGAATGGAGTTAGAGCCAATGCGTATGGGTGCCCACACTGGAGCCTCGTTGAGGGGCCATTATGGAAAACTATGAATGCAAAGCCAGGACACTTGATGTGACAGGAGTATGAGTTGTCCACTTTGGATAACTGTGGGCATGGAAGTGAGACAACATAAGAGAAAGCTATGAGCTATGAGCTGTGGCTGGCAAATCTGGAATGATAAGGTTACCTGCATTTATTTCAAGAGAAGATGATTATATTATACCCCACCACAAGCTGCATGTAGTTCTAGAGCATTTGTGATTTCCCAATTTAGATTTTTTTTGTCTTTCTCTGATATGATCATTCTTGCTATGCCATGATTTCTCATTTTAGAATGGGAGAATGGGAATATCTATTCTGAATATGTTGTATGTTAAAGATATGTAACTCGGTCTTTGTGTTTTATTTATTAAAGGAGCTCACCATTCACCACTTGCTTTGAGACTCCTATAATTGTTAAGGATTGTGGGGACTTCTGAAGTTAGATTATATTTAAATTATGAGATAGGCATCAGACGTTGGGGGCAAGAAGTTGAAGGTTATGATTTAAAGTGATATGATTAAATGACACAGGACAAGTAGTGGAGCTTTGGTGGTTAGTCTCAAGATGATGGAATATTAAATCAACTGGGGAGGAGCCTCTGGACATTAATTTTGGAAATTTTCTACATTAGAATAACTGAGATTTTAAATCTAAAGGACACAGGACACAAACATGTAATAATGCTTCTGTGTATTAATAGACAGAAGTTAGTTGCAGTCATAATACACACCTAAACATGCCCTTGCTTAGTAAATTATCAGTCAATAGAACTACAGATGATGTTATGGTAAGATTAAAGAAAGTAATACCGTAACTTTTGTTTGCCTGAAAGGTAAAACTTATTATTTTGTAACAGGAAGTTTGATCACCTGCAACAAAATGGATCCTTAGAATGGATCATGGATCGGGTCAAAGACACTTCCATATAAAAATATTTTAGATAATAAATCTTTCCTCTAACTGTCAGTGATTAAACATGAGGATACAGATACACCAAAGAAGAAACTATTCAAAATTTAAGCACAGTTTACAGGATATACAAAGATATGAGTTCAAAATAAAATTGTTTCTTCTACATAATCTTTTCTGGAAAAGATTTCTGATTTAGGAAGCACTTATTTTTCTATCTGTAAAGAATGGCATTAGGATAAAAAGTTCAATACTTAAATGATTATGTGTGAGGCTTCAAGCAAGATGTAAGTCATGGCTATTTGTGTTCAAAAGAATATTAAATGTGACCTTCTAAGACATTATATGATAGAGGAATATTTTTTCTAAAAATATATTATGTATAAATTATGGGTACTTTAAACTACTCAAAAGTTTAAAGAATGCTGTCCAGGAAATTCTAAGTATCAACACTAGGTAGAGATGGACTTACCTGGAAGATTTCTGCGGCTATGACTTTTCCTAATAACATTAACAGCCATAGGAAATTCCGAAGTATTTCATGAGAATGTCTTGGGGGAAAGAACCAACAATTAAAATAAGCTAAAGACTTTTTTATCCAATGTAACCTTTAAAGGTTCTTAGACTCAAATTCAAGTCCATTTGCAGATTTTCTGAGAAAGCAAGTGCGATAAGCAGTAATGGAGTGTGAAGACTTCAGCTGAAGGATAAGAGCCTCCAGGGACCAACCCATGCCAGTAACCTAGTAACACATGCTCAGCTGGGTTTCAAGATGGCCCGGGCTGATGACTCTTATGCTTTTTCCTGGTCATATTCTTTGAATTAGAACATTCATTCTTATTGTTCATGTGTCATCTTTGTATGTTGCTAATATCCATGAGTGCAGGTGGGATGTCATACTGTTTTATGTACTTTGCTTACCCAAAAACCCATAATTGGGTTTCTGCACTTGAAAAACTCACCTAAGTGACTTCTTTGTAAATATCTTCTTTTAATAATGCAATCTTGAACTTATAGCTGTTGGTTTTATTGAATGAAATTTTAAGAAATGATTTTTTTTGTTTGTATTTGAGAGGAATGTAGAAATTACTTGTGGTTGAAGTTGAAGAGGTAGATGAAAGATATTTGAAAATTTCTTGCACCTTTTCCCTTGAGAAGTCAGGTTCACTTCCTATCTCCATAACTTTTTCATGGCTTTAGCAACTTCTTTGAGTAACAGAAAGTAGAAATCATATTTTGCAGCTTGAGCTAGATCTGAGGTACATTAGATAGTTTGATTTGGGCAAATAGGAGGTGACTCAGTCAGTAAGATTCCTGTTATGACAACATAGAACCTAGGATTGCATCTCCAGAACTCATACAC
Organism: Phyllotis vaccarum; assembly: GCA_033318265.1. Lineage (NCBI taxonomy): Eukaryota > Metazoa > Chordata > Mammalia > Rodentia > Cricetidae > Phyllotis > Phyllotis vaccarum. The sequence goes on from JARWLC010000018.1 coordinate 58,211,119, forward strand.
GAAAGGAAGATTGTGGAGTACCTGTCGCCTATATTAAGATGACCTATTCCACTATTCTAACGCACCATTGATGGCAAAATGCTTAGTCTCATACATCACAAAAGAAGATCAAGTTTCAAATTAGGACACTACTTGATTTACAAGTACTTTGAATTATCTTTTTATGTTAAATATTTGTTTACTATATGATGAAAGAATGTTCTATTATATATCACTAACATATATGGAAAACTACATGCAAGCAAAATGTATTATGTAACATTTTTCTAAACTCACGTATGCTGAGTCTGAGGAATTTTCCTAGTCAGAGTCCTTAGTGCTGGAATTTTTCTCAGTTTCATCAAGTCCATCTATGAGGAAGCATTTACACACACAAACAAACCTACAATTGTTTCCATGATTTTCCTATAAGCCATTCATTCTCAATGCCTTATTTAGCATAGGATTTTATAAGTTCTGAGAAGAAACACTTCTATCTAATAACTAGATGCCAAACTCCTTCTTTTCCATGAATTTTCATAGATGTAAAGATAATAAAAGCAAAATTATATATGTATATGTAATATATGACTTATATCACAATGAAATTTAATACAAGTGTAAAGAGAAATTTTAAAAATGAAATGTCAAAAATTACTATTGTAATTTTCTGAGTTTATCTTTCACTTGTTTGAATAAAATTTCCTATACTAGGACATAAATTTATGGCAATGGAAAGTTAAGCAGACTCCTGGACGTCTAGTTTGAGCTGTTTAATCATGCCTTTCTACTATTCCTTAAAGCCCTGGGACTATCTCTGTGTTGTTTGCAGAAATCATTCCGTCTTGAAGTTTAATGAAAGGGTGCAGCATGCTTATGAGTTTCTCTCCTCAAGACTAAAGGTTTACTTGCTAGAACAATGTCTAAAATTAAATTGAATTGCTATTTATATGAACAGCTATGAACAAATTTACACATATGCAAGAAATGCCATTTATAAATGAGTACCCCCTACATCAGTGATAATGACTGCTGTCATTGTAATCCAGATTTCACAAGTAAATATGTAAAATTTATAGTTTAAAATTATGAAATAAAATGTATGTCTATATATGTACTTATAATTGTACATTTATATATTTTAAATATTTATTAAATATGTAGATATGAACATATATACAATATTGAAATACTGCTACACATATGCAATATATGCAGGGATAATAAGTATACATTTATTTTGCACACATTAAACATTTTAGTACCAATATTGATGTAAGAGGTTAGCATAAGTGTTAAGTCAAACAGTTCAGGCAGTATCTAGAAAACACACTAGTTCCCTCAGAAGAAATACATTTACAGAGCCATCCATATAAGTGCTTTGATTTGCATAAAGTGAATGATAGAGAAGAAACTAATTGCCTAAGTATCACAGAACTCATCAAGTGAGAACTAGTTTGTTCATATATTAACATTCTCTTCACCACACCTGTTATTCCTTAGCAATGTCAATAAATGGCTTAAATGGGTCTTTCTCAAAAGTGGTACACTGGTATCATTGGGGGTTCTGAAGTTCCCTTATGTAAAAGACAGATTTTACTGGAATATATAATATATTATTTATTATATGCTATACTTACATACAATTAAAATATATGCATAAATTAAAATATACTTACTCCACTTTTCCCTTCTCTTTCTTTTCTTCAACCCTTCTTTACTCTTTCCCTTCCAATCCCTTCTGTGCTCTCTCCAGCTTTTAAACTGATAGCCCATGTCAACCGTGAAACCATCTACAGATAAGCAACAAAAATGGACTCAGCAGGTTGAATTTAAACATTTATGCAAACATATACATATATGCTCATATATATGTACAAATAATAAAGAAAGGTGTGTGTTTTTTTTAACAAAATATTTGATGTTCCTTCAGACAGTACACTGTACTAAATCTTGTTTAATTTGTAGATGTTATTACTTTTATTCACTATTCTTTTATAAATTGTTTCTCAATAGAAAATATGAGCCAGTGTATCAGTGTTTAGGAAAAGAAACATATCATGAATGACTTGTCAGAATGAATTCAGATTCTAAAGAATTTTGACTGCAAAGGTTAAATGACTATTTTCATACTGATGATTGATGTATTCAATCTGTGGTAGTCCCTTTGAGAGACTCTACTTTTTCCTATGTTGCTATGATCAAAGTTAAATTTGGAAATTTTCTTGACCATCTAAAGCTTGTATTTATAAGCTTAAACTTCCTGCATATTTTTTGTAACGACCTTCTATTCTCCTGAGATATATAATTGATTATGCTTTTATTCCATGATTGCCACAAATTTTAGTAGTTTAAAATAATAGCCTAGTTATAATTCTATGGGTCAGAAATTTGGTCTTGGTTCAACTGGACAGAGCCTGGTTGTTCCAAGTTATAATTTTATGCCCTGTCTGAATAGGTTTTAATTTTTCTTGATCTACCACTGTGCAGTACTGGATAGTTCGTTTCTTTTCTTTTCTTTTATTTCTGAGCAGTTAAATCCTTCCTGTAATAATTTCTATTATCTGTAGTGATATACTGTATATTTAATAAAAAAAAAGGTCTGGAATATCAGAAGACAGAGCCACCCACAGAGAGAAGGCATAAGCGTCAGGGAGTAGTGACCCAGGCCTTTAATCTCACCACTTAGGAGGCAGAGATCTATCTGGATCTCTGTGAGTTCAAGGCCTAACAGTCAGACTATGATGGCCACACCCTTAATCCTAGATTTAGGAAAGTTGGAACAGGAATCAAGACAGCTGAGTGGAAGGAGAGAAGGAAGGAGTTCAGCTTCCCTGCCATTACTACCCTTGTCTTCTGACTGAAGATAAAGAATCTTGCAGTTTAGGATTAATGGAAATGGGCTTGTGAAGTTGGCTAGGTGAGAAGTGGCTGTGGTTTGTTTATTATCTCTCCATTATTTCAGCTTTTCTACAATATCCAGATCCAGGGTTTTATTATAAACCAAATAGAATCTGTGCAATACTTATCAAGAACTACCACTCAATGCCAGCCACAAGAAACTGATGAGCTAATAGTTATAACCTATGCACTGGAGCCCTTGAAGTTATATAATTTGGCTAATAAAGAGAAACCATAAAATCTAGATAAAGTCACCTTTTGACAAGTACAAATTGTTGAATCAGCCTCATAATAACATGTCCCCACTGCAGCCTTTACTTATTTGGAGCTATAGCAATAAAAATGCCCTTTCTTTATGTGTCAATGGATTCTACCTTGCCATCAAAATAATTTTTGAATGTTATAAAAACAGAGGTCTGGCTGACCTAGGATATATGAAAATTAGGTGAATTGTATCCATTTCATATGCTCTCAATTATTCAACAAGCAGATGCAGATTGTTTACACTATAAGGAAGGGACACTTAGGAAGAGAGCAGGACCTCTGAAAAAACAGACATGAAATCCATACATTTTTATTAAACACTTTATGTTGGTGAAAGAGTTCTTAGGGCCACATTTACCTTAATGGAGTGGGGAAATGTTCCATTTCTTAACAGAAAAATAACCCCAACTGAACACTCACATTTCACAAAAAGAATTGAAGCTTGCTTTTATTGGGGGGGAGTCGCCTGTGTACAATGGAAGAATTATGTGTACAAAGTTTAGAATTATGAAAACATTTAGAAGCAAGTAATAAGTTTATAAACTTATATAGTACTTTTATATTATAGATAAAGAAACCAGATACTTTTATTACTCATCAATGATAAAGTTGAAACATCTCTAAAATTCAAGTTTTAAATGTGTTTTGAGAATCAGTTTGATGAGTTTTTTTCAGAGTTCTAGTCCATTTGCTATTCATATTTTCTGTGAATATTTTTTGTAGAGATGAACTGCCATAGGGATATAGCTCATTTAAAATGGAAAATTACAACAGAAATTCAATAACAACTATTAACATATTGATGGTCTACACGCTGAACTACATTACAAAGGGCGGTATAGATCCTCATCAATAAATCAACAAATGCTCCTGAAATCATATTCTTTTGGTTGGCTTTTCGTGTCTCTGATAAGACTCAGTGATTAGTGAATTTTTTCATGGTATGCGGCCGGGAGGCTTAGGACTGAAAAACTGCTATCTGCTCAGGTTAGCTTGATACTAGGCCCAAGGGAATTGTTTTGTTATTTTTCATCTTTTGTTTCCAAAATGGAGTATTTGTGTGTGTGTGCATGCACACATACATGCATGCTTGCATGCGTGTGTGCATGTGTACATGCATGTATGTGTGTGTGTGTATGTGTGTGTGTGCATGTACATAGAGGGTAAATAAATTTTTCATGATTTTCTCAGTATTTTAAAATTCAACAAAAACTCATTTTCTCAATGTAGGTGGAAGTTTCTGTCCCACTTATTCCTGTAGCTGTTAATTATTTAGCCAGTTGTTCAGGGTTATTACTAATTAGCTCTTATATTAAATTTAATCTATATTCCTATTTATGTTTAGCCGTGTGGCTTGGTATCTTTCTCAGCACAGCATTCTTATCTTGCTTACTCTGCGTCTGGTTGACGACTGAGTCTCTGCCTTTCCACTTCCCAGAATTTTGCTAATATGGTCACCCTGCCTATACTTCCTGGCACAGCCAAGCAGTGTTTTATTAAACCAATATGAGTTACTGATGTGGGTTGTCTTTCTGTATGCTGTGAATTATCATTGGATAATAAAGGAACTGTTTTGGTTTATGGTAAACAGCTTAGAGGAAGATGGGAATTCCAAGCATAGATAAAAGAGGAGGATGGAGTCAGAAGGAGATGCTGCTAGCTGCTTCCCAAGGAAGCAATATAATATATAAAGAAACACAGGTAATCTGTGAGCTATGTGGGAATGCACAGATTAATTAAAATGAGTTGAGTTAAGTTGAAAGAGTTAGCAAGTAATGAGCCTGAGCCATAACTAAACAGCTTGTAATTAATATAAGCCTTCATATATTATTTGGGGCTAAAAGACTGGGGAGCTGCTGGCCCAGACCTCGGGGCTAGGCCAGCCCAGAAAGTTTCTATTACAAGTGACAAATCTTTACAGTTTATAAGAGAATTATCTGACAGCTTTGCAAAGATCTAGATATTAGAAAGTCTATGATCAAGGTGCCATCAGTAATCATGTCTTGTAAGAACCCTCCCCTAATGTTGAAAAAAAAGAGCTGTTATTTCACTTGGTTCCTGTGTGGGTGTGTGTGTGTGTGTGTGTGTGTGTGTGCGCGTGCGTGCGTGCGTGCGTGCGTGCGTGCGTGCGTGCGTGTGTGTGTGTGTGTGTGTGTGTGTGTGTGTGTGTGTGTGTGTGTGTGTGTAAAAAGGGAATCACTCTCTCTTATGCCTCCTGTAAAAATACTAAACCTATGGGCTCAGGGCTGTCATTTAACTTTAATTCTCTGAGTGTCATAATCTTCAGTTAAACACTGAACAGTAGATCTTTGAAATATATTTGTTGGAGAGGTACAAACTTTCAGTCTATGACAATTATGCCTATTTCTTATTGTATTTGCATTTTTTTAAAAAAGTCTTATTTTTGAGAATAAATAAAAGTCACTTTAGGTATGTGTATATTTAAATTCTCTTAGTTATGTTAGATTGCTTTCTGGTTGAATACTGGACCTCAGACTCATACTAAGTAAAAAGGGGAAATTTTCTTATTTTCTATCTTTGTCATAGTTATGGATGTCATACTTAGTAGTTATAACAAGTAAACCTTAATCTCATTATTTATAGTATAATATTTTGTGATTAATTTCATATGAAATATTTTCTATTTAGGGCTGAGAAATAGAGTCAGTAAGTAGTGCTGAGTATATCTTCTCAGATATTAGTATGAAGCTTATATTCATTAAATTATTAATATACTACACTAAGTTATATGTCTTAGTCACAGTTGCTATTGCTGTGATAACACACCATGACAAAAAGCAATGAGGATCTCAAACATGGTAGAAAGCTTGAGGCAGAGGCTGATGCAGAGGCCATGGAAGAGCACTTCTTACTGGTTTGTTCCCTATAGCGTGTTCATTCTGCTTTCTTAGGACCACCAGCCCAGGGATGGCTCCACCCACAATGGGCTGGACCCTAACACATCAATCACTAATTGGGCTTGTATACAGCCAGATCTTATAGAGGCATTTTCTTAACTGAGGCTCCCTTCTCTCCAATGACTTGAATCAAGCTGACATAAAACAAGCCAGCACATTATATAATATTAATAAAGTGAACAATATTTATTATTATTTCTATTATTATTATTGTGTTTAGTAGAACAAATATCTCACAATTTATTCTAATCTTGAAAGGTTATGGTATGATAGACCTCCAGGACTTAGCATAGTTGACTCTATGTTAGAGGCACCATTTTTACCTTCAAAGTCAGCATATTGACCCCAGCAAAAGGGATAACAAAGGCCTAATCAATCACAGGCCTGGTCCATAGTTTCAGGATCCAGAAAAGTCACCAAATGCACTCTCCTTGCCTCTTGGCTTCTATAGTGCTACTTATTGCTAGTTATTCTTGATAACTAACTAAAGTGTGCTAACCCAGATATAATTTTTGTGCATAAAAGACAAAAACATATGAGGATTAGGCTGCATGATTTAGGTAAGTTTCTAGTGCAGAAGCTGGCAAACAATATAGACTTCCTTTTTTATGTTAAAGATGTCTGTGTCTACTCTCTGGCATAATTGCCTCCCAAAAGCCAAGGTAAGGGTTAGTAATTATATAATGGAGAGGAAAATTAAAGTCCTAGGGAGGGTATTCAGCCTGTCTGCAAATGTGAATTATTTTCTCCTTGTCTGGAAAATTTCTTATGGACATCAGAACAGGATAATGCTCTTTTAAAATTTGCTCCAGGCTCATAATCCTCTGATCTTCATTTTCTACTTGTTATTTTTTCCTTATAAGAAATTTTAGTTTGGTTTTTCTGCCTTTGAAAGATATGGCTTTGATTTGTGTTTGTTTCTTCAGTTTCGGGACAGATTCTTGAAGGTCTGAACTTCATCTCAGGAACTGGAAATATGATAAGCAAACAGCTGTACAGACCACTAAGGAGTTTTGCTTCTCCCAGAGCTGCAGCTTTCCTTAGACTGAGGCAAATGCTGTCTCCAGTGTTTGGAGAAGCAGCTGGATTGGCCTTTATGATTGTTGTCAAAAATATGTGGGCTTCTTTGGAGCTAGACATCCTTAGGAAAGAAACCACGTATGCCCAGGGAAATGGACAAGTAGGAACTGGAAGGAAGCAGGTATATGGAAGAGGAGGTTGGCAATGCTATTATGGGCTTCTGCAAAGGGTCTTCTGCCGACTGACAAAGTAGCAAGATCATCAGTTATGCTTTTCAACTCTGCCAGGTGCCTGCTAGGAGCTCTCAGCATTACGCCCTATTCTCTCAGTATTCATAATGACAATGTAGCTGACAATTGACAAATGACAATTTAGATAAGCAATCAGGTCAGTTTTAAGGGGAAAATGCTTCCCCATACAAGAGTTAAAATCTAATATTTTGAACTTGTAGAGATTGATTTGAACATAAGTAAACTGTATTGCTTGCCTTGACTTGCCTAATTTATATAATTAACTACACAATTAAATTCTCTAATAAATCACTGAAAACCAAGCCATAGGCTGGAAGGATACTCACATCTAGTATGCACACTCAAAGTATTTTTGTTATTACTCTGATAGGATGGAACACATATATAACTTACAAAATTTAGACAGCGGATCATTGAATACTTCAAGTGTGTCTGTCTATAAATATTTTTTAGTAAATAATTCAATGATAAGTACCACTCCAACAGTTTCATTGTCATAATTGGGATTAACACTTATTCTTGGGACTAAGAATAAAGCTCCTATAAAATTAATTAATATCCCATGTGTAATTATATTTGGTATTTTTCTATTTATTTCTCTTCTTGAACATATTTTCCACAGCCACAGAGGAACAGCAATTTGCTTTTGATAATTTTAGAAACAGAGTAAGTCACTATTACCCCAAAGAAATACTTGATTTAACTGTTGCCTCTTTCTCAATAAACATTGTTGAAACTCTGACTGAAACAGTGAGAGGTTAAACTTGGCCATGGTTTTAATTGCTTTTCCGTTCTTTCCCCTAACTAGATCCAGTCTGTTTATTGGTACTGATTGATTTGAATGGATGAGTTTTATCGATCTTTTTCATGACCAATTTAATTCAATCAAATTGTCTTGTTCTAAGTTGAGCAAGTGATTTTTATTTTCTAATCTAATTAAGAGAAGTCTATAAAATGTTGTTTACACAATATTCAGGGAATAGCTCATTTATTTTTTTCTCACTAAAGCCAGCAATATAGTGAGTTCTTGGGGCACAGCCTTAAATGATACAAATACCTGTATATAGTAGTCTCCAAATTTAAGGGTATCTCCAGGGAATTGTGACTCACAGAAAATGACCAGTCAAAATTGTATGTGTTAGGGATTTCCTCTACCTTGCTAGGATGCAGACATTTGAGAAGTGACTCAAGTTATTAGATTCAGCAAGCCCAAGAGTCATACCTATAAAACCCACCCTAAGTCATTCAATACTACCAAGACAGAACCTGGAGGTGCTTACTTTCACACCATGCTCCTTAAACATCTCACAATAACTATCTCACTCAATTTTTTACATCAAAAACTGTCACCTACTATAGTGTTGTTGAGAAATGTAGTTTGGATCAAATCAGTTTTGTGCCTCATATATGTAGGACGCTATTTGGATATTTCAGAAGGCCTATCTTTGTGTGATGTTAAGTGTATGTTTCTTTGTGAAGACATGAATACTCACAAGGTCAGTAAATTACGTGAAAACACTTAGGATGGAAGTAGTTTTTTCATTAAATGAATAGACATTATTTTATATTACTTTTATCTTCAATTCCCAAGGTCAATATACTTCTAAGTAATTTTAATACCTAATACTGTTATAAGTGCTGAACATATTTCTACAGCATTTTCACTTCAGTATTTGTTGTAAAAAGCTATTTTCTTGGCATCACAGTCATTGTTATTTTCATCAGAATTTGTTGTGATTACTCACAAGAGACATTTCTTCATACTAGGAAGGGATTAGGAAAGTCACAAGACCCTCCCCTGAGGTCTGAGGTCTGCGCCACATTTGACTTTACCTTCTTCTAGATGTGTATAATTCTGCTTAATTGCACATAGCCTGTGATCCTATGATATAGTGTATCATAAAGAGTGGAAGACTAAGTGAAGGTGATGCCATTTATGGAAAGAAGTCATCTTCTCTGCTGCAGTGAGACTTTTGGATGCCATGACTGCTTTGGGATCAATGACATTCCTGTGTAAATAAGCCAGTAGGGAGAACTTTGGTGGCATCTATTTTAGTGTGGCATTAGAACCTTACCCATGGTGAATAGATATTTGAAGTGAATGACTTCACAATAGTATCCCTTTAAAATTTGTTGCATGTTAGTAAAATATGTCTATCAGTTTTTCTATTAAATGAGGCATTAAAAAATATTACCTGAGGATCATTAACTGCAGTTATAGGAAGGCTTGCAAAAGTACAACTACATAGTGAAGAAACTCCTAGGAACTAAATTTTTATTTTATTGTGTATAATATTGGTTTGAATCAGGTTCTATTGTATTTTAGGATGGCCTAGAAGTCTTTATGTTACTGAAGTTGACCTAAAATTACTTATCTTCCTGCTTCAGTTACCTGAGTATTGGGAGTATGCCTTTACTGCACCATATCTGACTACCAAGTTTTCTATTTCTTCAGTGGTGCTAAATTCTAACATAGGAAAATAAGCAGTCATGAAACATCTAAAAGCATGGTTGCATGCCAATTTAAATACGGATACAAAGTAAGTCTGTGAAAAGGTTTTCCTGAATATACTTTGCCTAAATCCCACAGTTTACTGAAGCTAAAATTCAGGTGCAGATATTTATAAGTATATTGGAAACTCATTTCTCTAAGTATTTCCAGTGTGAATGGCACATTCTAAAGAGCTAATAAATGCCATCAGCACTCAATGAGGGAAAATTAGATTACTTGAATTTAAAATTATATTTATGTGTAAATCAGGAGCAAAGTTTAGGCTCAACCCCATAAAACAGACAGAAGCATTAATAGGAAGAGGAGAAATTCAATATATTCTGCATATAACTTTTACCTTTTTAAAAATTCTAGTGCTTAATTCATCTGTATGCCAGACATGCACAGAATCTGCTTCTGAGAATATTTCACGACAACAGCAGGCATGCGTTAGGATTAATGAGAGAATTGCTTGTCAATTACTTCATCTTGATAATAAGAGATTCGATTTAGTGACCTCTTGTTTGTAATTTATGGTAGTGATTGATGACCTTGTTTTTTTGATTTCAGGAACTGTGATTTCAGAGTTAGGAAGAAAGCAATAATGTATAATTTATGGCAAGAGGAAATCAGTGATCTACCTATAAGGTGAACATAGTTCAGCTTAAAAAGGTAGCTCATATTCTCAGTTGTAAGGAAGTCAAATAAATGAATATGTCTCAGCTACCCATTAATCATTCAGAATTACCAACAGAACAAAAGCCAAGGTGCAACCCGTTAATCCATCCACAGTAGGTTACATTGAATAAGTTCAAGGATTGTCAAAAATTCTGCAAGTGCCCATTCAAATTCAACCCAGGGGCATTTTAAATCATAAATCTAGAGAAGGTGATAAAAAGCACAGCAACAAGACCACAGCTAAAAAACTTGGAATCTTCCCATTTATATATATATATAAAACTTATATTTATATATATGATGTTATATATATGATATTTTCTGAATTAAGTGCAAACAAATAAAACCTATACAGAGGATGTCACCCTTCACTGAAGGTGTATCTGATCCCTTGTTTATTTCTGTGGTTTATTTGTTGCTGTTTTTGTTGTTGTTAAAACATTAATTTGGGCATCACCCCATAAATATGTTTTTCGTGTACCATTGTAAAATGATACAAATGATAATAATCAGTGTGTTGGTTTGAATAGAATACAGTGCCTGTATCTCATGTGTTTGGATGCTTGGCTGGTAGGGATTGGTACTGTTCGGGGGGGGGGGTGTGTGTGTGACATTTTTGGAGAAGGTATGGCCTTGTGGGAGGAGCTACGCCACTAGGGGATGGATTGTGAGGTCTCAGAGGCTCAAGCCAGTTCTCTTCCTGCCAATTCAGATGTAGAACTTTGAGTTCTTTCTCAAGCACCATGTCTATCTGTATACTATACTGCGTCATCATAAAAATAATGAAGTAAATCTCTAAAATGGTAAACCAGATGCAATGAAGTGTTTTCTTTTATAAGAGATGTCATGGTAATAGAGTCTGTTCACAGCAATAGAAATCCTACCTAAGACTGGGACCAAGGACTGGAGTATTGCTAGGATAGGCCTGGCCGTGCTTTTGTTTAGAGGAATGTGAACTTTGAACTTTTTGGATTAGAAAATCATTTGAATGCTTTAAATGGGATTAAAGGACCACACTAGTAGGAACATAGAAAACAGTGGTACTGAGGGTGCTTTGAACTGTGGGGGTGTGACTAAAGAGGTTTCAGAGAACAAGATTATCAATATGTATAGATATAATTCTTATGATATTTTGGTGAAGAATGTGGTTGATTTTTTACTTGTCCAAAAAGCCTTCCTGAGGCTAAAGGGCAGCTGAAGAACCTACATAGAGCTGAACTTGGGCCTCTGATTGTGAATGCTAGTTGTGTGACTTGGACAGATTGTGTATGGGGCTTCTGGCAGTGGGGCCAAATCTCTAGTGCATGAACTGGGAGGTAATGAGCCCATTTTCTATAGAGGGACACCTTACACAACCTTGATACTGGGGGAGGGCCCTGGTCTTGCCTCAACTCTATATGGTAGACTTTGTTGACTCCACAAGGGAGGCCTGAGAAGTCCTGGGCAATGGAGTGGGGAGTGGGGTTGGGAGATAAGTGGGAGGAGGGAAGGAAGATAGAATGTATTACTGGTATGTAAGATAAAAAAAAAAAAAACTTTCAAATAAAAATTAGAAAATAAGAATAGCAAGAGCCAAATAAATAAAACATAGAACTATGAAAACATGGATCTAGAAACCACAGTGGAAGACTAGCAGACACTGGAAAGATATAGCATATAGATATAGATTTTACCTCTGTGTAGACCAAACAACCCCTGTGTGTTCTAACCCTTCATTTTATTAAAGTCTCCTGTGGCACAGCCACATTTTCTAAAGCTGCATTTGCTGATGATTTTAGTTTAATGGTTAAATAATAAATATAATGCACTATTTCATTTATTTCCCTCCCTTATGTATATATTAAGAGAGCAGTGTTAGCAGTTTTAACTATGAGAGAAAATCCTCAATGTTTATGCCTTTGAGCAAATAGGAATATCCACTTAAATATTATTTAGAACACCAGAGTATTGATTAAAGAAAATAATTACAACTATAAACCTCTCGTAATTGTAGCTTTAAGTTAATAAGACATGATGATGTCAAAAGTCTGTAGTTTTTAAAGAATTAATATTTAAATTTGACTTTTACTTTGTGTGTGTGTTTTCCTTTCTGAAGAGGTAATTATCACTTCCTTTCAACTCCTATAGCTTTAATTATTTTTATAACTCCTTTAAACCAAGAGTTAGGAAATCTTATACTTTTAAGACTAAGAATTAAAATTTTATTGGCTAATAATGAGGAAAACCAAAGTAGAATGCTAAATAAATTTAATGTCTATTATAAAGGCAGATGTAAGAAGACTTTAATTAAAAATGGCATGTGGAGTATGCTCTGATTTTAACTCATATTGTCTGCCTCCTTTGGAGTGATTCAGTCAAACATCAGTAAGTGGCAGGAATTTGGAACCGCTGTCTGTTTAGGGTGGTTTGACCCCCACCCTCACCACATTCCTTGCTCTTAACCGGAACATCCAAGGTGAATGAGACAAAGTTTCACATCTTATGCAGTGAAGGGGAAAAGAAAACCCACTAGGGAAAGAATTTAGATTCAAAACAAAGGCAAGTAAGTAAAATTTATAAACTCCAGCTATTCACAATGTCAGAAGATGATAACGTTGAATCAGTCTCAGGGTCTGGGAGAGGATTCAGTTGGCAAAATGTCTATATAAGTCCCTTAGTTCAGATCTCAACACCCATGTAAAAACAAAGACTGTTAGCAAAACTTTTCTGTAACTATAGGGTAGGGGTGGAGCAAAGACACCGAATGAGTTTGTTAGCCAGCCAGGCTATGCAGTTAGCTTTGGGTTCAGTGAGACATTCTCATCTCAAAAAATAATAAAGAGGGAAAGAGCAAGAGACACATTCAGAATGCATGCAAGACCACCCCTCACATACACATATTTCATCCCAGTTGAGAAATATAAGAAATGAAGATTAATGTTTCAAAAACTTTTCATGAAGAGAAAACTATAGATGACAGAATTTTAAAAGATATGAAGAATGAACCATTATAATATAACTAAGGGCTCCCTTAACATGAGTATTATAACTCTTCAGGTACAGATAATGAGCCAACATGAGGATGAGGTAGAGATTGGCACCTTCCACCCTTCACTAAAGTCAGGTTCAGAGGGCCCCATATTGACAAAAGCATTCAATAGAAAACAATGTGTCTTCACAGGGTGATGTTGATATACTGCTTGCCTGTGTCTGTGAGGACCACAAGTGGAAAATACTAGGCTCTGAGGAAAGAGGAAACTTCAGTCTTGCATGATAAATGTATTTTAATTATAATGTTTAGCAGAGTAGAAACACTTATATAAAAAGAATAGAGAAAATTATTCCTGATTTACTTATGACTAAGCAGCTCCTGAAACTACACACAAAATCACAACATGTGTTGCATTCATTATAAGACCAGAAGGAATTCATAAATAAAAATCCACTAAAAATAAACTGCAAGTAAAGTGAAGGACTAACTATATGTAGAAAATTTCAGATATCAAGATTAAAATAAGAACTTAAAGCACTGTCAAAAAATGTAAAATACCTCAAAATTTTATTCAAAACTATCAAAGGATAAAAAAAATACAGGTAAAGCTATCCAACAAATTAGGCTCTAGTTCAAGATGTAGTTATTGGAGAAGAAATTATAATATGAAAAATCACAATGTATAGTTAGAAATACCAAAACTCTTTGAAAAATATGTAGAAAATGTATTAGAGACTTTGATGGGTAAATATGATATTTATAATAGTAGTTTTACAGGAAAAAGAAACTGTGACCAGTGTATACACATGAAAAAAAATAGAGTATTTGGTTTTACAGTTCCAGAGGGCTAGAGTCTTTAATGGTGATGTGGAGACAGCAGGCAGCAGGAAATAGATGTTGAGAGCAGAAGCCTGCAGCCTTACATCTTGAACAGCAAGCAGGAAGCAGAGCACAGTTAGTATGTTGGGAGGCTTATAACTTCAAAGCCTTAAGCAGTGATGTCCATCCTCCACAAAGTTCAATTCTTCAAAACCACCCAAACAACATTCTCAGCTAGGACTATGCATTATGCTCCAAATTATGGAAGACACCTTGTTAAACCACCACAGAGTCTGTCTCCAGTGTCCTTTGTAGCATTGTGTACATCCCTGTTCTAGGGCTCAGTGTGGTTTGTGTCTATGCATCTCCCTTCAAAGGAGCCTAGACCCTAAACTTTACTTTCCAGTGTTCAATGGCATACTTACTAAACCAGAGTCTCCTGATATGGTCATTGGTAATCAAAACAAGGCTCTGAGTTGGAGGGAGTCCCAGCAAGGCTGAGGCTGAGACAAGTTTATTTCAAGAACTCTGACTTTTTATACTCTTATTGGAGACATATGATGGAGGTTGCCAAGAAGAATTCAATGGTAGTTGCCAGGGTACAATGACATTTGTAAGCCATACAGGGTACACAAGATTAATGCTTAAGACTAATTGTTCTGCCAAACTTTTATTACTTTGCTAACTTCTAGGCAATGCAGAGAAACAGTGGAGTTGGAGTGCTCCACTGCCTGAGAGAGTGCCTCAGTTTCTCAGGAACTGAAGAACATATGGTGCTCTAGGAACCACAGACTCTAACCTAAAAAAAAAACCCTATGATACGTGCCTCTCAAGGCAGCTAATAACTCCATAATTCCTGACAGCCAAATTTGATATATTTGAGATTATAATTACATCGTTCCATGTTACAATAAGGATTCTGGCCCCATCAGGAGGTCCCAAACCCACAGACCTGGCGCTCCAGACTGCTTAGCCTCCCGCTGCTAATTAGGCAGATTTTGGAAGGGAGATACTGACCTGATCTTTCATTCTGTTTGTGTTCTGGGGATGAGATCGGAACATGAGGAATACTTTTGTCAGTTTTATGTCTTATAGGGACAGAACAGGTTAGGGCAGAAAAGAGGGTGTGTAGTTGGGCCTGAATGTTGGAAATGGCTTAGGTGAGCAGAAAGGACTGGGCTTATGTGCAAGGTTTATACTAAGATCCAAACCTGAATGGCAGAGTAAATCTGGCCAGATGGAGAGTTTGGAGGTGGTGTGGGAGGGACCTTCATGTCAGAGGTTGCCAAGTAAGTTCATGGTATAAGCCTACAGGTTGGTTGTCATGCAGTTATATGTGTGGAGGTTACGTTTGGACACTGTATGTGGGATCTGGGAAGACGGGAAGGATGCCTGGAAAAACTATTAGGCAAACTGACCAAAAATGAGCCATTTCTCCCTGGAATACTGGGAAGTGATAAGAACTATGAAAGTTCTGTTACTTTTTAAAAAATAATCTACTATTAATATTAATGATAAAGTTCTTTCTTGCTACCCACTATTCCAGGCTTCTTTACTGAGATGCAATCTTATGCTACAATATTCCCACATCATGGTACAAAACTACCAGGGTTTATTTATTATATTTTACTTTAAGCCACTATCAACTAATAAGAATTTATTTTTATATAATTATGCCTCTGTAAGTTGAAATGTAGCTTAATAAGGTTAACACAGTGTGTGCTAAATATAAGAATTTATGTATTCACTGTTGTCTGTGTTTTTTAAAATGCATTTAAGCATCATGTTTTATTAGAAAACATTCAGAGCTGTGAGTTTCATGTGAAAATGGTTCTTTTTATATCCCCTTGTACAGCAATAGAAAAATCTCTTATATTTTTCTTAAGTAGTTTAAAGGCAGAATGTACTTACAGGTGAAATCCACTGTCTTTTTTTCTGTTGAAATGAGATGCATTATGGGTTCTCAGGAGCATGTGTAAATAGCAGATTGAAATTTGATCACAGAGAATTTTCTGTTCCTGCTGGCATCTGTTATGCTCGACTGAAGACCCAGTAGCAACATTGCTTCAAGTAGTTACACAGAATAAAAAGTAGAATCTGACAGTGTTTTAAATTCCTTTTATAAAAAAAAATCACTGCTAAAACCAACAACAAAAGATAAACTATTTTAGGATTTGGTAAAACCTATATAATGTTTGCATACTGTAGATGTGGTGGGGAATATGACTTCAGTGAATGACATTTCACAGTCCACACTCCCTGATTCTTGACAGACAGGAGGTCTGGTTTATTTAATCTTACATGTGCATTCAAAACATTTCAAAATGTTTCTATCTTTCCCAGAGTATCATAAGGCAGAAACAGAAGGTTTAAAGGGTATGTAATGTTTCATTACAATTGTAAGAATAATATCAAACTGCTAATAAATACATATGCAAACATGTGAACATAAGCAGCCAATGAGCAAAAAGAAACTACGAGCAATAGACACATATCAGGCATCATCTTGCATTGAAGTGAATAAATATTAAAAGAGAAATGAAATGTTACTTACCAGACATACATTTTAAAGTGTGTTAAGCTAATATTAAAAGCCAGCAATGGTGCATTGAATCCATAGTATTGATGCCCTGATTATAGAAGAGACACTTTGCAGAGCAATTTGGCACAATGACAGCCACTAAAAATGTTTCTAAGATTTCCTTAAGGGAGCTTCGAGCTGTTTCTATGATGATAAATAAACAGCTTTTATGAATTAAAATCCTGGAGAAACAAAAGAGACAAAGGAAAATATAGATGCCAGGGACAGGAAGATGTAGCAGCTTGTTGAGAAGTTCCTTTCTGGGTAGTAATTAGCTGAAGAAGAAAGTTGGAGCTAAACTTCATTCTTCTCATTTTATGGAATTATTATACACTCATATACATGCATATGTATAGTAAGTCATATAGACTGTAAGTATCCTGTTCTGTTTAGCCAGTGATCAGAATGATACCTTCAACCTGGTTCAAGATAACATTACTAGCATCAAGATCCAGAAGGTGAAGTTTACTGATGGTTAGAAGAATCCCTTTGTACGATGGAAGCAGCAGACTATTTTCAGATATTTTTGACTTCATATAAGAACCACACTCTTATTTCTGGAAAGATACAAAACAAAAGCTTAAAATGGAAATATTCAGACATATGTTGCATGTAACAACAATTTTTTAAAAAATTCATTTTATTTGTTATTTTATACATTGACTGTATTACTTATATATTGCTATGGTTCAAAAGTTTCAATCTCTCCAAAGTTAATGTTGAAACACCACCCCAAGTACAACAGTGTTAAGAGTTGGTCATTTTTGAAGAGATTTAAGTCATGAATGGTTTGCCCCAATAAATGGGACTAGTGCTCTTTACAGAGGAGCATGAAGAAGTGTGTTGGTCTATCTGTTGGCCTCTGGCTTAGTTTGCTAATGTGACAATAAGCAGAACCATCATTAAATGATGCAAAATAGATACCAAATCTGCTGGCATTGTAGATATGGGATATCCAGTCTTTAAAACTGTAGTGGATAGTATGAGTTTATTTTCATGGGAAAGCCTTAAAAAGATCAGAAAGTCCAAAGGAATTTTCCAAAAGCTTATTTAGAAGTGACTAATAGCAAAGAATGCTAATGATCAGATTTTATGAGCTACAATTAAAAACAATCAATATAGAGTTTCATTCAATATTTTACTAAAATGCTATAAAATATGGCAAAGTTTTTCTAAGTTAAAAATAAACCTGTTGCAAACAATACTTCCTTCTCTTCTGATCAGATTGTTGGCTACCACAATTGTCATCAGAAAGCTTTCAACCAGTAACTAATGGAAACAGAGGTAGAGACCCACAGCCAAATGTTAGTCAGAGCTCAGAGAATCCTGGTGAGGAGAGGAAGGAGGGATTCCAAGAGCCAGAGAGCTTTAGGACATCACAAGAAAATCCACAGAAACAAGTAAACCAGCTCATAGGAACTGACAGAATCTGAACCAACAACCAGGAAGTCTATATGTGTCTGACCTAGGCCCTCTACATAGATGTGACAGTTGTGTAGCTTGGTCTACTTGTGGTACTCCTTAGGGAGCAGGGGCTGTCCCTAGAATCTATTCCTCACATTAGATTGCCTTGCCCAGTCTTAATACAAGGGGAGGTGCTTAGTTTTCCTGCAACTGTTGGTACCCATGGGAGGCTCCACCCCTTGTGAACAGGAAAAGAGGAGGGTGGGGAACAGTGCAGATGGAATGCAGGGAGGAGATTGGAAGAGAGGAAGAAAGTCAAACTGCAGTCACGATGTAAAATAAATAACTAAATTAAAAAATAAAAGTAAACTTGTTGCAAAAGGAAAATGAGTTTTTAGAATATGGCTCATGAGGTAGAAATGAAAGAAATTAGAAAATAAAAGGATTGTTAGCTAATAATATAGTTTGTAAAATATATATATATAATTTCTAAAATGTAACGATTTAGAAGATAGATATGTAATGTCTCCATCATGAAGATTTGTAGATACATTTTAAAATATCTTAAAGAAGAATAACCTAGTATATTAACAAAGTTGTGTATTTCCAAATACATATGTCTGTTGAGTTAAGGAGGGGCAGAGAGAGGAATGAAATAGATATCTTGGTAGAGTGGAGTTAGAGAGAAACCTGGTACTTGAGAAATATCCAAGCATTCACAAAGAATCCCAGCTAAGACTCTAAGCAATAGTAGAGAGGGCGCCTGATTGGCCTTCCCCAGTAATCAAATACCACTATAACTGTCATCATTGAACCTTCATCCAACAACTGATAGAAACAGCTCAGCACTGGGTTGACCTCCCAGTCCAGTCAAAGGGAAGGAGGTGGAGAGATCTGTGCAAAGGGGTCAAGATCATGATGAGGAGACCCACAGTGATGGTTAGTGTGAGCTACTGGGAGCTCATTGACTCTGAACTGAGATCCAGGGAACCTGCATGAGATTGATTAGACCCTCTGGATGTGAATGACAGTTGAATGGAGTGGGCAGTTTGTGGGGCTTCTGCAGTGGAACCAGAATATATTTCTAGTGCATGAATTGGTTTTTGAAGCCCATTCCCTATAAAGGAATAATCCTTGTTCAGCCTTGATGTTGTGGGAATGGGCTTACTCCTGCCCCAACTGGATAAGCCAGACTGTATCAACTCACCTAGGAAGTCCTTACCCTCTCTGAGGAGTGGATGGGAGGGTGAGGTGGGGGAGAGTGAGGGAATGACTTGAAGAGGGGAGTTAAGAAGAACAGTGGCTGGTATATAAAGAGAAATCTTTTAAATAACATTAAAAAAGAAAATTTAAACCATATTTTGTTGAAAATAAATGCATTTAATAAAATTTAATATGCTTACTATATAGAGACTCAATTTCAAGTTAATTAAATATATCTATTTACAGGTAAAAAATAAGATAATATCAGAGATAGGATAAAGCATTGTTTTAATATGGTGAGATTACCATAACAACTCAAGAGGAATTTTTAAGTTTTCTTAAATAACTTATGAAGCATACTAAAAGAAAGATAAAGAAAAAAAATTAGCTTATAATGCTACTTTTCTTTTAAGAAGCTTATGAGACATAGGAAGAATTTAATAGAATCACATGCAACCACTGGTTACACATAGTCATGCTAATAACATAGGCATGGTCATGTGAGATGAGACAACTTGAGTTTCAGCTCCATTGTTCCTTGTGTTCATGTGCTCACAGCTAATCCCATGAGTGCTTCTTGAGAGTAGTATATGAGTCTATGGAATTCAGATTTGTGCAAAGCTGCAGAGAATCTTACAAAAACCATAGAGGATTAATCAATGGGCATAAGTCTGCTTTACTGATGGAGCTGGCCATGAGCGTTTATTGAATACTTAATATATGTCAGGTTTTATTTAAAAACATTGTAGTTTATGTGTCAAGCATATAGAACACATGAACTGATGAAAAATTAAAATTTATTCATGCTTTTTATATAGCACATTTAATGCTATGTGTTATTATGAGTAATATGTTGGGCTAGCTACAGTGGTCTTCATGTGAGGGGCTGAAGTCTCTCAGAGGTCAATGTGTACGTTGTTTTAATTATGTGTTTAGTTTGCTAAAGTTTTTTTCTGCTATAGCCAGTTTTTGTATTTTTTTATTTAA
Source organism: Phyllotis vaccarum (assembly GCA_033318265.1). NCBI lineage: Eukaryota > Metazoa > Chordata > Mammalia > Rodentia > Cricetidae > Phyllotis > Phyllotis vaccarum. The sequence continues at coordinate 58,231,586 of JARWLC010000018.1, forward strand.
AAAGTTTTTTCTTATAACCCTCACTGCTTCCCTTCCCTCAGCCTTTCCCCTATATCATCCCCCCCCCTCCATTCCCCAGGGAGGGCAAGGAGTCCCAAGGTGGGTCAGTTCAGTCTGGCATGTCCAGGTGAGGAGGTCTGAGTCTCTCCCCCCAGTGTCAAGGCTGAGTAAAGTGTTGCTCTGTAGGGAATGGGCTCTGAGAAGGCAGTTCATGTACCAGGAACAAACTCTCCTACTGTAAGAGGCTCCACACTGCTCATGCAGTTTGACTGACTTCTACATTCAGATTGAATATACTATTAACTAGAAAGTGGTGTTATGTTAATGCAGGCCGTGGACTTCACATAACACACTTGAGAAAGCTTTGCTTATCAAAAGGGTGAAACACCATCTGGGCGGTGACTGAAGCTATTAAACAGCAAATGTAATGGACTAAATGGCTTTAATTACTTAAATTTGAAATACTTTAATTATTGTTAGTGTGGTGGGAGATGTTCTCTCTTGATATCTAAGATGTGCCACCAGCACACTGATTTTAAAGGTGTGCTGTGAGCATGGGAGAAATTACCATTGGGTTATTCAACGAGTAGTTTGCTGGAAACTATGCAGATACGTTTGGTGGCTGAGGAGGAATCATGAGAGTTGTAACTGATATTTGTAACTCAAGACAGCGCTGGTTAAACTGACTCTAAGACCTTCCTAAAGGAAGGAGAGAGAGAAACAGAGTGGGAAGCGGAGAAACGAATTGGTCAGAATAAAATCTAACAAAACCATGGCAATGAACAATACTACTTTTCTTTCTGGGGTGAAAGCCTCTTCCCTGATGGTTACCTAATTCTATCACTAATTTTCTAGTTATTAGAAAAGACATTTGTGTCCTATAACCTGGATAACTTTGTCTCTGCAAATTTTACTACCCCCACCCCAATAAACTCATCAAGACCCGGTGGGCAAGAACATAGTGAAAGCATTTGAAATATAGAGGCAGCTCCTGAATGAGAATTGGCCCAAAGCTTATGAGTAAATCATATATATTTACATGTGAACCATATATTTAATACATGCTTACATAGTATGTTGTTTAATACATACATGGATCCATAGCTGTTGTTCATTTGTTTGTTTTATTATTTTCTCCTGAGACTGAGACACCACATAACCCAGACCTGCAATTCACTGTTGAGCTGTGCTAATCTCAGGCTTTCATACTGCTGCCTCAGCCTCTTGTGCACTAGGAATCATAAAGGGATTTTATTTTGCCTATGCACTTCCTGTTTGAAATTTTGAACATGCATTTTAAGTGAAGTTAGCTGCCCAGACTAGCTGTATTTATGGGCTCTTTGTTGAAATCTTACCAGCTATATTGCTCAGAGGTTCCTTGTCTCTGCAGCCATGCTTACTCTACATTTATGTGGGTGCTGAGGATTGAACTCAGGTACTCCAGCTTACATGGCAAGTAATTTACTCATCTAGGCCCCTGCCTATTCTCCAAGACAGAACTAAAATGAATTTGTCCAATAATCAACACCCAGATCAGGTTATAATATATAATAATCCCCTCAAGATCATTTACATCGGACAGTTCATCATCCTTGCATGAATTAATTGATTCCTGATGTGGGGTGTCTTTATACTGTAAATAAAGGACTGTTTTGGCCCCTGTCAGGCCTTTTAGAAGTAGGCAGAGAAATCAAAGCATAGATAGAGGAAGGAGGGCAGAGTCAGACAAAGACACGATCCAGCTGTCCATGAAGCAACATGTAACAAAATAGGTAAGCCACTGGCCACGTGGCAGGACAGATTAATGGAAATGGGCTGAATTAAGATGAAAGAGCTAGTTAGCAATATGCCTGAGCCATAGGCCAAAGAGCATGAACTTAATATAAGAGTCTGTGTATTTCTTTGGGACTTTGGGATTGCTGGTCCAGATAAGCAACGGCGGACAGGTCTGAACTGTGGGGCTAATCCAGGCCAGAAACCTCCTTCTACAGATTCCTCTGATTATTTACAGAGCAATAGTGATCTGAAATGCACTCGTATACATTTTATTTATCTGTTTTGGCTAAGTATCGACTCACAGCCCAGAGCGTAGTCTGTCTCAGTCCGGAGTGTCCATGTATATTTGAGAACAAAGTACATTCCCCTATTGTCAATGGACTATTCGTTCTGCACTGTGAAATAAGCCAAGTGGGTTGAGTTGCTATGCAAATCATCTAAATCATACTGATTTTTCACCAGCTCAATCTGTCAATTACTGAAAAAGAAGTGTGAAAGTCTCCAATTAAAAGAGTGAAATGCTCTATTTCTTTTGCCTTCCCCTGACTTTGCCTCATGCAGTTTGGCAGCCTGTCAGACACATACAAATTTAGTACTACTCTATTGTATCTTCATGGACAATTGACTCATTATTTTTATGTAAAGTAAATCTTTTACCTGGATTGTAATCTAAGGTCTTCCTATTTTTAATGATATTTATTTACTCCCCACTTCCGTGTGTGTGTGTGTGTGTGTGTGTGTGTGTGTGTGTGTGTGTGTGTGTGTGTGTGTGTGTGTGTGTGTGTTTGCCCCCATCAGTCAGTCAGTCGGTCAGTCAGTCAGTCAGTCATCAGTAAGTCAGTCAGTCAGTCAGTCTGTCTGTCTGTCTGTCTGTCTGTCTGTGTGCACATATGGAGGTTAGAAGACAACCCAAAATGTTAGTTTTCTGGGACTGTACTCAGTTCTTCAGACTTGGCAGCAGGTAATTTTACCTGCTGGATCATCTCTACCACTGGGTAATCTATGCACTGAGGTCTGTTCTGGTGAAAACCTCACTTTCCCTTATAATGGATGTTAACTTTTTCTCCATCATTTTACTTTTAGTATGGTTTTTTTATTTAACATATTTCTTTATATAGCCTGTTAGACAGTGTTTTACATCTGCTCTGACAGTTTATGTCTCTACTGCTGAATTTAGAGTATATTTCATGATCACTGGTATAATTGAGGTAGTATTATGATTATCATCATTTTCCATTTGTGTTTCTCCTTTTCAGCTTCTATGGTTTTACATGGGTTCTTGATACAGTTCCATTTTCTTTCTGCCCAGAACAATATTTGTTGTTATATAGTGGCTTCACTATTCATTTGCAGCCAAGGCAACTTTCAAATGACAATGAGCAGTGTGGGTAACCTAGAGCGAATTATTCCCAGTTCTTTGCTCTTCTCAGCTTACTTATTGATATGCCAATTTTACTCCCTTACTAGGAAGTGCCACAAAGACTGCTGAGCTGGGAGGGAGTGACAACGCAGGTCTTAAGGGCACTTGAGGATCTTGCACAATACCCACATTAGATGGCTTATAACTGCCTGAAACTCTAGATCCAGGATATCTGATAGTCTCTCTTTGTCTCTGAGGGGACCAGTCATGCTAGTAGTATGGATACGTACATGGAGATATGCATACACACCCACACAAAAATTCTTGTGCAAATACACACACACACACACACACACACACACACACACACACACACACACACACACACACACACAAGTATCTGAGACTGAGGTACAAATATATAATCAATGTTACACCAGCCCATATTATCTTTCATCAAATAACCATAATTACTTTTTAAAGTCCTTACTATGTAATGCATCTAAGTCTTCTCTCCTAATTATTATGAGAACTTTGATTTTCTGTATTTTCTTGTCCTTCCGATTTGGGATTTGACATGAAACTTAAGTTCCCACACAGATCTAAGAAAAGCCATTTAATTTCAGCGTGTTTAGCTTTTTTGATGTCTATAGTAGAAACACTTTACATGTTGTAACTTGAACTGTATGTTTGTAATTGGTAGTTGAGTGAAATAGTTGGCAAACACCTGCATTCCTTTTGGGTGGGTGTTTATGTTTGCATTTATCTAAATGAATGTGTAAGATTGGATTTTTTTTTAAAAAAAGTTTTGTGGGAAATTAATTTTATGATAAATTTATATACCACACAATTCTCGGTTATTGTGGCATGACTCTTTCACTGATAAAGGATGAGACTTCTTGCCCTTTTGTACACTCATCAATTATTGGGACACTTACCCTTCTTAATTTTAGGGATCGAGTTCCTAGTTTCTTTGTATCCATATCTTTTACATTATACCAGAAGTCAGAAATATATCATCCAGAATGAGGAGGAATATCTCACTTTGAAAATAACAAGAAATGTTATAGACAAAAACAGGGTTACTTCAGCACAGAACACAATATTGGAAAGTTTGAGGTTCATAATTACAGATGAAGAATCAAGGTGAGTTATGGAAATTAGGACCCGAAATTAAATTGGAATCAGTGTCTATGTGGATACCATTGTGAAGGAAGTCCATAGTTCAAGGTCATTCAGCACTGTGGACCTCTGCTGGTGGCTATGTGACATATAATCAGCACAGAAACTGTCTTAGATAATACTCACATCCAAAAAGAAAATGTGGACAAATGCCCCCTCCAGTGCCAAGAGGCTAGATTTAGACAATGAGTTAAATCCCAATGTTGGACCTAGTGAAAGGCTTTAATAAAATAAACAGGCATTACACATTTATATTCAAATTGTTGTTCACAAAAATAACAATAACTCCATTCTCACATAACAGGAGTTATCAGTGATTGAAATAAAAAAATAAAAATATTTATAAATTATTTGATTATTTTTATGTTAAAGCTTATTCTTCTCTAAGTATATAAAATCTCATTAACTACTACAAAAGGTAAATCATATTTAAGACCAAAGGAAAAAGCAAAAATATGTGTCTGTTTTAGAGATGTGTTACATTTGTTTATGCTGTGGAATATTACTCTATCGTGTTAAGGTGCATGTGGTAACCGAATAAAGAAGATTATAAATCAAGGTACTTTCTAGGAATTTTTTCCCTAAGATCATCCTTGGTTATGTAGCTATTCAAGACTAGCCTAGGATAGACATACACATAAGCACACATACACACAAACACACACACCTACATACACACAAATGCACATGCACACATATACACACACAAACACATACATACACACACATGCACACACATATACATACATACACATACACAAGCATGCACATATGCACACACATTCACACACATGCATATACACACATACACACTCGCAATGCATGCACACACGCACACACACATTCACACACATGCACACATACATACATACATGCATACATGCATGCACACACACACATGCACATGCATGCACACACACATACATGCATGGACAAACACACACATTGTTTGGGATCCAAACACTAGGGAAATTCTGACTGAGGAATAATAGCACAGGGATGATTCCAAAGTAGGGTGACTACAAGGAAAGAGCATATTGGGTCTGTATCCAGGAAAGCAAATGTGCAAAACTTAAAGGGCAGACTGTGAACAGAAAGGTGATTTAAGCAAAGTGTGTTTGACCTTGACGCCTCAAGCTATTCCACAGACAGTCAGACCCCTCAAGGCACAGCATGTGGTTTCTCCTATTTCCACTAACAAATAGATAAAAGTAGTAGATAAAATAGATAATGTAGATAAAAATAAAAGTCAATTTTGTAATCTCTATGAAGTTAAGAAAGACCCTACTTTGGTTTATACATCTAGGTTTCATCTTCCCACGCAGTAGTAAATTCTTCAAGAACTTTTGTCTCTGTTGCTACAATGCTGATGTTCAGTAATTCTGTTTTTTCTCAAATAATACATGCTGACTGTGGTTTCTTCTGTTTCTCCTACTTCCTTTCCACATCCCTACCCATCTAGATCCATGTGCTTTCTGTCTCTCATTAGAAATAAGCAAGATTCTAAGGGATAACATAAAATGAAACAAAATATAATAGGTTAAAGTAACAGCTAAATCTGTGGAAGAGATGAAATGTCCTTGGGTTTGTGGCCAAGAGTGTGTTGTCTTGAAGTAGACTGATTCCCATCTTCCAGAGGAGCCACCATGGAGCTTCCCATAGTGCTGTACAAGTTTACATTTCCACCAACTATTGAAACGTGTTCCTTACTCCACATCCTCACCAGCATTAGCTGTTATTTGTTTTATTGCTTTTAGCTAATCTTCAGGGATGGGATGAAATTTCAAAATACTTTTGATTGCATTTGACTGGTGACTAAGGATGTTAAACATTTTTAAGTGTTTCATGGCCATTTGAATTTCTTTTTCTGAGCATTCTCTGCTTAGATCTGCACTCCACATTTATCTGGGCAATTTGTTTGTTAATATCTAGCTTTTTTTTATAAAATTCTTTGTATATTTTGGACATTAGCCCTCTATCAGAGTGTAGATATTTTTCTTTTCCTATTCTGTTGGCTGTTTCTTTGCCTGAATGACTGTATCCCTTGCCATGCAGAAGCTTTTCATCTTCAAGAGGTACAATTCATTAATTGTTGAATTTAGTGTCTACCTACTGGTTTTCTGTTCAGAAAGCCATCTTCTGGGCTAATGAGTTCAAGACTATTCCCTGCTTTGTCTTGTACTTTCTTAAGTACATCTGGTCTTATGGTTATTTTTCTCCTTTTTTATTTTATTTTACATATCAAACAAAGCTTCCCTTCACCCATATTTTCCCCAGAAAGGGTAAGACCTCCCTTGGAGAGAACACAAAGCATACCATACCAAGTTAAGGCAGGACCAAGCTCCTTCCCCTTGCCTCATAGCTGAGCAAGGTATTCTACCATAAGCAATGCATTCCAAAAAGTCAGTTCATGCACCAGGAATCAATCCTGGTCCCACTGCCAGCAGATCCACGAACAGACCAAGCCAAACTATTGTCGCCCACATTTGAAGGGCCTATTTCAGACCCTGGGTTCCCAGCTGTCAATCCAGAGTCAGTGAGTTCCCATGTGCTCCAGTCAGTATTTCTGTTGTTCTCTCCACCGTGAGGAAACAACAACTTCTGTCAGTTACTGATGAAGGTTCAGTGATGACAATTAGGGTGGTCACCAATCTGGGTACAAGGGAAACTCAGCTTAGGCACCTTCGCAGCTATTGCAAGGAGTCTTAGCGGGGTCATCGTTGTAGATTCCTGAGAATTTACCTTGCACCTCCTAATGACTTCCTCATCAAGATATCTTTCCTTTCTCTCCTTCTCCATCCCTCCTGCAATTTGACCATCCAGATATCTCATGTTTCTAACCCCCTCCAAGTTTTTCCTGGAGATCTATTTCTCCTTCCTATTTTCTAAGGAAACAAACTGGTGTAGCTATCCTAACACCCAACAAAATAGACATCACAGAAAAAACCATCAAGATGAAGTCTCAATTCTGAACAATTATTCTCTAAATACAAGGGTTAGACCCACATTTGTAAAAGAAATCTTACTAAAGCTTAAATCACACATCAAACCGCACACAGTAACAGTGAGAGACCTCAGTACCCACCTCTCATCACTGGACAGTTCTGTCAGACAGAAATTTCACAGAGAAATAAGGGAACTAACAGATATTATGACTCAAATGGACTTAACAGACACCTATAGATCATTTCATCCAAACACAAAAAAATATACCTTCTTCTCAGCACCTCATGGAACCTTCTTTGAAATAGACCACATGCTGGATAATAAAGCAAACCTCAGCTGAGACACAAAAAATTGGAATAACCCCCTGTATTATATAAGATTTCCATGGCTGTAAGTTATAATTCAGCAACAATACAAATTGCAGAAAGCCTACACACTCATGGAAACTGATCAGCACTCAACTGAATCACCACTGGGTCAAGGAAGAAATAAAGAAATTAAAGGCCTCCTAGAATTCAATGAACATGAATGTACAACATACCATAACTTACGGGGCATTATGAAAGCAGTGCTAAGAGGAAAGTTCATAGTACTGTCTACATAAAGAATTTGAGGAAATCTCCCTCTATCATCTTAACAGCACATCTAAAATCTCTAGACAAAAAGAAGCAGACTCCCCAGGAGGAGTAGACTTTATAAAATAATCAAACCTAGGGCTGAAATCAATAAAACAGAAACAAAGAGAACAATACAAAGAATTAAGGAAATAAAGAGTTGATTCTTCTAGAATATCAACAGATAGACAAACACTTATGTTGAAATCTTAGATTCATTTGGAGATGAGTTTTGTACAAGGTTATAAATAAGGACCTATTTTCAGTATTCCACGTGCAACCATACAGCTTAGCCCAGTGCTGTTTTTTGAAGATGCTGGGGTTTTTTTGTTTGTTTGTTTTGTTTTTTCCCCAGCATGGATTTCCGGTTTCTTTGTAAAAAATCAGGTGTCTATAGGTGAGTCTGAGTTTTTAATTTAATTCCATTGATCGACATGTTTGTTTCTATGGCAATATCATGCTGTCATTATTACTATAGCTCTCCAGTATACATTGAAGTTAGTATGGTGATACCTCCAATAGTTCTTTTATTATTCAATATTATTCTAGAAATCTTGGGTTTTTCTGTTTCCAAATTTTCTTTAAAGATCTGTGAAGAATTGTGCTGGAATTTTAATGGGGATTACATTGAATCTGCAGATTGCTTTTGAGAGATTAGTCAATTTTACTATATTAGTTGTAGTGATCTATGAGCATGAGTGTCCTTTCTATCTTCTGATATCTTTTTTAATTTACTTCTTCAATGTCTTAAAGTTTTTAATTGCTATCTAGCTCTCTCATCTTAACCCATTCCTATTAATCTTGCCACATAGGTCATGGTTTACCTGAATTTCTTTACATCTTCCTCGTTTTGAGGTTGGATCCCATCTCCCCCAACTCCAACCTCCTTCCTTTTATCTATGCTGGGATTTCCCACCTGCTTCTAAGATGCCCTGCCATAGGCCAAAACGGTCTCTTTATTAACCAGTGATATTCACAGCATACAAAAAGACATCCTACATCAGTAGGTCTGTGTTGTTAAGTTAGTAGTATAAGATCTTTTCTGTATTTTTATGGAGTTACTTGTGTTCTGCCCAGAGAATGAGCCCCAGAGAGAACACCAGAGTCTAAGGAATCTGAAATGCAAATGCAAGGTTTATTGAGGGAGCAATACATGCTAGGAAGGGAACTTGTCCAATACCCTCTGCACAGTGAGGCCAGGGGGAGTTCTGGAGTTGAGAATACATGCAACTTTTATAGGCAAAAACCATGAACTGGGGTAAAATGAGGAAATGGGTTCAGGTTGATAGCTAACTTGTCCTATGGTCAGGATGGGTCAGGATTGGATTTCTATTGACTGGCCCCAGGGTTGGAACATTCTGCAGTTAGCCTAGGGCCTGGCTCAGATATCCTTTTGGATAACGTCTTTTGCAAGTTTATCGGAATTGAAGGGGGATTTAGCCTGAGCTTTCCTTGACCTGTTTGCTAACCTGGTTGCTAACTCTAAGATGCAGGAACTGGTTCCTCACTTGGTGCTATGGACTTGAATCTTAAAACTGCCATTATTCTGTCTCATAAGTTTGGGTGTGTTGTGTTTTTATTTTCATTCTATGTCTTTAATTTCTATCTTGACCCATTTTGTAATGAGTTTATAGGCTTTCTGTGTTTCCATTGCTGTTAATAACCAGCTTTAATCCATGGGGGTCATTTCAGCTACATCAGCATTTCGCTTATGTTTAGACTTGTTTTGTCCCTGAGTATTGGTTGATTTTAAGGAAATTCCAGGAGGTGCTAAGAAGAAGATGTTTTCTTTTATGTTTGAGCGAAGTCATTAATGGATTTGTTCATATCCTCTTTAAGGTCCTTGCATATATTAATAATACCAATTTTAATGTCCTGTCTTGTGAATCAGTTGTATTGCATTTCTTGGAACCTACTATAATAGTGTTGCTAGGCCCTCGTGGACACACATTGCTCTGGTTGTTACTGATTGTGTTTTTATGCTTACATATAGGCATCTGAGTTGATTATAATTTTAGGCACTGACACCTGGTCTTGTCTTTCTTGGGTTGGTGCAATATTCTATTCTTCATTCTGTTGCCATTACCTGTTCTTAGAAGAACGTGATGCTGTAGGTTGCCTGGTATAAAATCTTCTGAGATCTTACCCCCAGTGGGTTCACTGGAGGTCCTAGGTAGACAGTGTTTCAAGTTATTGGGAGCTGACACTAAGAAATGTGAATGGGCAAGAAAGGGGTAAGTTAAAGGTCACACAGGAAGTAGAGAATCTGGATATGCCACCAGAATTTATGTAGACCCCCAAATTGAAGGAGGGGTCGCAGCAAGTGGTTTGTGACAAAGCTGGGGATAAAACTGGAAAATTGGAATTGGTAACAGGAGAGAAAGTATAGAGGGATTCAAATATTATCTGGTGAAGCTCAGAGGCATTAGAGGCATGTGTCTGGAGTACCGTGAGCCTGAATGGGGCATGTCCAGACCCTTTTGAGAGAGAGACACTGACCTTCATTCCTGTTTGTTTCTGCCTTCTCTAGGAGTAGATAAGAAGACATTTCTACTCTCCAAGAATTGTCTTAAGGTTCAATTTATACCAGTGAGTGTTTATATAACCCCTTAATAAGTATGAATCCTTTATATGATATATTGCTAATGTATATTTCATAATATCTAGCTTCCACTTGAGTTTAGTTCTCAAAACTATCCCCTGGGCCAAAAGAGGCTAAGTCAGGCCACTGCTCCAGCCACGGGCCACTCTGGCTTCCCTGGAAAGACCATCACCATTTTCTGACCCTCCTCCCAACACACACAGGTTAACAGTGCCTTAATGCTTACTTCCCCATGCCCACAAACAAGGCAAACAAGTCCAAACCATAAAATAAACAGTCTAAAACTACAAGTCTACAAATTTAAAGCACCAACCAATGTATAAAAGCCTCATACTTCAGGAATGTATAGATCTTTCACATCTACTCCTATTTGATTCCCTGGCCATTGCGGCTAGTGGGTTTTCAAGAAGTGATTCTGGGTTTAGGTGTTGAGACAAAAAGATGGTGTGGTGCAGGGAGCTTCTTGGCCCTAAGGAGGGCAGAGAGAAAAAAGGGCCATAGAAGGTAGTCTGTCACAAAGCTGGGGAACTGGAAGGTCACCTACCTGCTTCCCTGGCAGGTCTAGCCAGCATGCTTCTAGGAAGTGCCTCTAGGAATTGGTAGCAGAGCCAAAAAGCTAAGGTGATAAATTTTTTAATGGCCTTTCACCATTAATATTTATACTGAGGAAAAAAAAAACTCCCAGTTAAGAATAAATATTTGTAACAATTTTATTGTAAAATATGAAATAACACAATGAGAAAAATACAGACTAGACTAACATCTGATAGATAGCCACGATATCTACCAATTGCAGATACATTTGTCTCTTTGAAATATTTGTTGTGTGTTTACTATGTGCTAAACACTAGTCTATGTACAATCCAGGGATTAAAATTAATCCTCAAACTCTAATCTAGAGGGAGAAATGTATTAAGAAATAAATCTCTACAATAATAATGCTTTATCTAAAGCCCAGAGATAAAAACTCAGGGTGGTGATGGCAGTTTTGGGAAAGTGGACCTGAAAAGCCCGGGGTCTTCTCAAGATCATGCCAAATGATGAGCTGCTTGCAATCCAGATACATTTGAAGGTGAAAAACAGAAGTCAGTCCAAAATAATAAATTATCAAAGCATTGAAAGTCTTATTAAAAATACGAAAGCATATATTCATGTATAGTGCATAATGTAAAATATGCATAGAAAACCTTAGCAAGGAAAAATATGTCTAAATTGAGATTAAGTATGGTTTAAAACATATTCATATGTCTATGTACATAGGTATTTTTCTATGTGCAGGTTTGGTGAGTTTGTGTGTAAGACAGAGAGAGACAGAGAGAGAGAGAGAGACAGAGAGAGAGAGAGAGAGAGAGAGAGAGAGAGAGAGAGAGAGACAGAGACAGAGAGACAGAGAGAGAGAGACAGAGAGAGAGAGACAGAGAGAGAGAGAGACACACACACACACAGAGACAGAGAGACAGACAGAGAGAGAGAGATGAGTGTGAAGGACAGAGAACAGTTTCAGGTCTCTAGTGTCATCCTCCAGAAGACATCCTTCTTCCTTGTCCCCATGCACATTTTTGAATTGGTTTGTCACTGGCCTGGACTTGCCAAGTAGACAAGACTGACAGGCTAGAAATCCCCTTGTCTTCACACCCTCAGCTCAGATTTATGCAGCTTTTAAACATCTGAGCTACCTTTTCAGCTCCAACCATTTTTCTTTAACTTTCCCTTTTCTGTAATTTCAACATCTTCACCAATCATTATTTCTTTTTACACTAGAACTTATATTTCATAATTCATTTCACAGGCATGACTTGAAAACCTAGAACTGTGTCATTATAAAATTAAAGTATGTATTTGATATTAAACAGCAAAATTTCCACATGTAATTTACTAGTGTCTCAGTATTATCTTTTTTTAAAAAAAAAACCAACTTGGCAAGCAGAGGTTTATATTTGTGCATATTTTCATACTTTGAGTTGCACAGACAAGTAACTTTCTGTACTGATGTTAAAATCTCAGTCTCATACTTAAGTTTATTCACATTTTTACAGCAACTCCAAATTCTAGGTTGTCTTCACATCCCTTATTATTTGTAATATTGAAAAGGGCATAGTCTAACACTTAGCAGATGGGAATCTTTAGTCTCTGAAATGGGATTAGAGTCTCTTCTCTGCCAGAGAGGTGACAGATGGCTATCAGTCACACACCTCCAGGGCAGAGGATACATGCACAGAAATCACACAGACAAGTGTGTCTAAAGACAACTTTCCAATTCTCCTTACTAAGAGTCAGCAGGTGACACTGAGCTTCAGAACTGTCATGGCTTAAAAGGTCTGGAGTTTGCTCTTGACCATTTCAGTATTATCCCAGTTCTTTGGAGAAACTGAACTGTGGGTGGTCAGATAGCACCCCGTATTTCTCAATAGGTTGGTATATACATGGGCTAACAGGGTTGTTATTGCTTAAATTGCTTGTCTTTCTCCTCTTTGCACTATATTTCAGGCACATTGATGAAAATATATTCAGTAAAAAAATGTATTGTCAGAATTTTCTATGTATTAGACACCTTCAGATAGCCAGATGAGATATACCAATATGTTTATGTGGGCATATGACTAAGGGGGACCTGCAAATCATATCTACAATAAAACCTAATTTCTCCCTTGTGTCTGACATACCTGGGCCTCTTTATATTATTGATCTCTGGGACATGAGAGAACATTCATCCACTTTTATTAGGCAACCAGTGAAATTCTTGTTTATTGCTTTATTCCTTTCTTCTCTTGGACAAGTGAATAGTTTGTGTTCAACTCCTAATGCCAAATCTCAGTGCTTCTGTATTTCCAACCAAACTGTCATGGTCAAATTTACTCTTCCTATTGCCTACATTAACCCAAAGTATTCTTAAGTGGTCCTCTGGAGGGTCTCTTATTCTCTCATCATCAAATGCCAAAGAGGCATTTCTAAATTAAAAATGTATCTAATATTCTTAAGGCCCCCAAGATTTTTAAGGTGAAATCTAAGATTCTCACACATCTCACTAAATTCTCCATATCACACATCATCATATTCTAGTGTCTAGATCATTTAGCTCCCATACCTTGGGTGCAAAGCAAACATCCTGCTTGTGTTCAGTCTTTTCACTGTAACTAAAGTCATTTCTGAACCTCTACCTCAGATCAGGTTGGATATTTTTCCTGTGTGTTTCTGAACACATAATTCTGTGCATCATTACCATATTCTAGATGCCTATTTTAATTCTGTTTTTTTTTCTAGTCTGTAATACTCTTCAAGATGATGTCAGTGAGCTTATTCACAAGAATTAGCAGACAGCTTATTACAGAGACCTATTTCTGAGCTTCATTTTGAGCTTAATGAAGCAAAACTGTCTGAAAACTAAGGAAAATTCACTATAACAAACAACATAAATTACTCTAAAGCCTGTTTGAATTTAAAATAATTGGCTAATGGTGGCTGGCTTCTAATAAGGATATGAAAACTTATTTATAGCAAAGTAAGTGATATAATTTATTATTAATAGTTTTTATGAGATTTTCATCCTCGATAGTTGACTTAAACCCTCCAGAACTAAATAGGAAACAGAAGCATCAAGATATATGTGTGAATGGACCTTGAGCCAGTATTTTAACAATGATTATGGCAGTTTGGTATTTTGGTAAATTAAGTGTAGCCAAACCACTGATAATGGCAATAACATATGTCTTTTTATAAATAAGAAAACATAATTCTAGTAAAACAAGTATGGATATACAAAATATATAAAAATAAGTAGATGAAGGTGGCCTTGGAAATGCATATTTTAAAATATTAAAGTCATTATTACTTAAACCACAAAGTTGAATAATAATTTAACATAATTTTTATTGTACATTTATAATGTTTTTACAAATGACCTTGTTTTAGTGCAAAGAGCTGAATACTCACTCATCATTCTGAGGGTTATTGGTACAATGGTTTTGGAAGATATTTTAAGACATGCATGAATATGTGAAGATTTCAATAGTGTGCATAGCATGTGATATAATAATTTAAATTCGGAGGACTTAAGAAATATTAAGAGAAGTATAGATTTCAGATGCAAGGATGTTAATTAGCAAGTTATTTCTTTTAAGAAAATTTAAAATAATCCAAAACACATAAGTGAGAGATTGCTTACGTGAAATCTAATACAATCAGGTGCTAGAAAGAATGCCCTGCTATTAAAAGCTGTTTTAGGTAAAATAAATTTATAGTGCAAACCTGGGTGATGAAATAAAGCCTGAACAGCTTGCCTTTAGCCTCTCAGAGCACTGGTGCAAGTGTAGATGTGTAGAAGTTCTGCTGTGTAGAGACACTCTTATAAAATAGCTGGTTGCTATCAGAGAAATGCAAATCAAAACAACTGTGAGATACCATCTTATACCTGTCAGGATGGCTAAGATCAGAAACACAGATGACAGCCTATGCTGCAAGGGATGTGGAGCAAGGGAAACACTCCTCCATTGCTGGTGGGAGTGTAAACTTGTACAGCCACTTTGGAAAGCAGTATGGTGGTTCCTCAGAAATCTGGGAATCAATCTACCCAATGACCCACCAATACCACTATTGGGCATATAAATAAAGGATGCACATTCTTACCCCAAAGATATTAGTAGTCAACTATGTTCATAGCAGTATTATTCATAATAGCTAGAACCTGAAAACAACCTAGATGCCCCTCAACTGGAGAATGGATTTAAAAATTGTGGCATATTTACATAATAAAGTACTACTCAGTAGGAAAAAATGATATTCTGAAACTTGCAGGCATCTGGAGAGTATCATCTTGAGTGAGATAACACAAACCTAGAAAGATAGACGTGGTATGTACTCACTCATAAGTGGATTTTATACATAAAGAAAAGGATAACCAGGCTACAATTTCCAAACCCCTAGCAGCTAGCTAACAGGAGGAAGAGGAAATAGAGAACTGAGTAAATTGAACTCATACAAGGGGAGGTAAGAAGAGAACATGAGAGAAAGGGATGAGAGAGAGAGAGAGAGAGAGAGAGAGAGAGAGAGAGAGAGAGAGAGAGAGAGAGAGAGAGCAAAGAAGTGAATATCCTGATAGAGGGAACCCTACTATGATTAGAGAAAAACCTGATACTAGGGAACATACAAGAACCCACAAGAAGAAAGAAGAGCCTGGCTAGAACTCTAAGCCGTAATAGAGAGGAAGCCTAAACTGGTCTTTCCCTATTATTATATAAATGACTACCCTAATTGCCATTATAGAGCCTTTATCTAGCAGCTGATGGAGGCTGATGGAGAGATCCATAGTTAAAATCACTTAGCTGAGCTACTGGTCCAGCTGAAGAGAGGGAGGAGAGATTTCTTGAGCAAAGGGATAGAGACCACGATGAGGAGACCCACAGAGTAGGCAGTCCCGTGGTGATGGAGCTCACCGACTCTGAGGAGCCTTCATGGAAAGGATGGGGACCTTTGACTGTAGACAACAGTTGAAAGGCATGGGCAGTTTTTGGAGCCACTTGCAATGGAGTTTATCCCAGGTCTCTGAACTGGCTTTTTAAAGCCCACGCCTAGTGGGAAAACATCTTTCTCAGCATTGATACTTGGGGGAAGGACTAGGCCCTACCTCAACTGGATATGCCATACCAAATTGACTCACCTTGGACTTCCTTGCCATCTCTGGGGAGTGAAGAGGGGAAGGGAAGAGGCTGGGGGAGGTCTGGGAGAAGGGGCAGTAAAGGGAGCAGCATGGGGAAATATTTTTTTAAATAAAATTTAAACAATTCTGGCTGCTGAAGAGAGGGTATTTTCAGGATATCTGCTTATTGTTATACTGTAGCAAATGAAAGTTTATTTTATGTGCTTGAAAAATATTCACCAAAGTAGATGAAACGCCAAGTTTTGGAAGAATCTACATAAAATTGCCTCCATTTCCTTTAAAAATGTCTCCGTCTGTGTCTTTTCCTCTCCTTATTTCTCAAACCTCCCTCCTATTTCTTTCTCATATTCATTAATATTTTAGCAGTAGTTGAATTTATATTATGGACTGCATTTATCTTTTTGTGAATTTATTTTCTGTGTACCAAAAAAATATATTGCTTTAGTAAGTACAAAAGACAAAGAAAGCAAATATTACTGTGCATTTTCAGTGAAGTCGAATTTACTACAGAAGCACTAGATGGGGTACACAGGCAAAGACTTTGTTCTCAGAGATGGGGACTTGGGGACGTGGGGTGGGAATAAACTTTGTCTGCAAGAGTACAACTCTGGAAGGAGTCTTATTCTTTCAGGGTAGAGTGTAGCATGCCAAAATGACTCAACAGATCATTCGTATAACCTGTGCCTTTAGACCACCCTCAAGTTTTGAGGTTATTAATGACCTTTTTGTGCAGTTTTTCAGATGTCTTTATCAATTATACTTTACCAGTTGGCTTTCAGCTTGGTTCGTGCACATAGCTCACTTTACTTCTCTGGATGTCCCATGATGCACTGATAAATGGAGATGAGAAAAGCAGCTATCACTTAAATTGACTTTGAGTATAGGACCTGCTGTACAGTAAGCATTCCACACAAGATGTTCGTTATTAAAGTATTACTTTCCCCAGTGCTCAGGAAGAAATACTTATTTGTTATTCTGGTCTTTTATTAAGCGGAAAAAGAAAATGTAAGTGTACCCTTCCTTCTATATATGACACGTGATAGAAAAGTTAGATATATCTGCATGCATTTGGGAGGAAACAACATCTTTAAAATGATGCCTCCTATTCAGTGCCTGCTGAGCAAAAGGAGTCACTGACTTGTATTGGTGATGTCATGCACTAAAGTTATGTTAATTGATCAAACCTGATAGAATTTTTGTAGTTCACTGCTACAGGTTTGAAGCCCAATTTCCACATAGTTTTCATCTGATACAATGTTAAATGTAAAAATTAGGTAATGAAAGCTTCCTTGGAAAGACAGTTCTTCCTCATTATGACTAAAATATATGAATAAATGATTATAGTTCATGAACCACATAATACATAAAGAAATAGTAGAAGTATACGGAATTACTAAATAGCAGAACAGTTATTTATTCGTAGTAAAATTTAGAGATTCATTTTAGAAGAGGAACAGCTATGTTGATTTATAAATAATGAGATATTTGCAGATGCTGAAGGGTAAAGGCAGACAGTTTCACACAGTAGGACCAAAGCAGGAACTACATGGTTGTATGCATATACCTGGAACATTTATTAAAGTACAGATGAGAATGAAAACTAAGTGATATGGTAGTATAGTATTAGAAAATGTGTGGTGATATATTGTGTATCTAATAAAGTTTGTGTGAAGAACACAGGACAGAGCCACCCACAGAGTTAGTTATAGAGGCAAATCCTAGCACTCTGGAGGTAGAGTCAGACGATCCCTCTAGATCTCTATGAGTTTAAACCCAAACAGAGCCAGGTAGAGGTGGCACATACCTTTAATCCCAGCACTTAGGATCCCACACTTCTACTCCATGTACTTAGGAAATACACACACACACACACACACACACACACACACACACACACACACACACACACAGAGAGAGAGAGAGAGAGAGAGAGAGAGAGAGAGAGAGAGAGAGAGAGAGAGAGAGAGAGAGAGAGAGAATTCCAGCACTAGGAAAGTTGAACCAGGTAATAATATAGCTGGGCAGAGAAAGAATTAAAATTCCAGAGGAGACAAGAGTTCAACCCACTGTCTGTGACCCACTTTCCTTTCTGCTGATGACTCAAAGGCATTCAGTTTAAGGATTCCAGAAGACAGGCCTGAGGAGTTGGCTGGGTGAGAAGTGGCTGTGGCTTGTTTCCCTATCCCTCTGCTCTTTCAGCTCTTTCCAAATATCTGGTTCCAACGTTTTTATTATAAGAACAAGTAGAATTTGTGTAATAAAAATGAGATTGGAGATGTGAGAGGGTTTGATGGTAGGTCCTGAATTTCATGCAAGTTTTAAGTTTCACTAGTGTTCAAATATATCTTTATAAGTGTGGAAATGATGGGACTATTTTAACTAATTAGCTTGTCAAATATGAAGGGTGAGTTTGAAGTTTATTTGAAACACATTCATTCATTCATAACATTATATGCAAAATCTCGTTCAGCATGAGACATTGGGCAGGTGAGTAGCTTGTCTGGACTTAGGTAAATTGTATGCAAAAAGAAGATAACAAATCCTGTCTCAGAAAGTAAGAGAGAACTTAAGTGGGTCAAAATGTATAAAAGTGACCTTTTCTGTGGTAGAGCATGCCTCAACAATTAAGTCAGGAAAACTGTACTCAATTTTAAAAAATAAAGAAAAAAGCAGACAAAGGATTATCTTACTATATATGATAATTTAAATGTTTTATAGGAGTATATTCGTTATATGAAATTCTGGGTATTGTTTTGACATTTGATAGTATGTACCATCCCTTAGCATGAATAATATTACACATTCTGTGACTCTGTTTTTTGCCAAATGTGTGAACTTTATGTTTGGCAAGAAAATATAAGAAAAGTTCTCCAAACTCCTGAGGGGAAAATACAGAGAGTTTTTAATCACAATATGACATTCACATTTGCTCACATTGGTGTGCCAGAGCCAAGATCACCTTTGCAGAAACATCAGGCTCTTGTTTGCTCAACACCCTGGTTTTCACCAGGTAGATGAGAAAGCACAACTCAGGCTAAAGAAGCAACAGAAAGGGCAAGTGAACCTTGTGTGTGTCCCCTCTCATTGGCTCTACCGATGACCTCCTTCCAAGGATATTTTAAGAGGAGTATGAAGAGGGAGAGTTTGAGGAACAGAAAAGAGAGAGGAAGAGAGAGTAAAGGAGAGAGACATGGAGAAAGAGGCAGGGGAGGAACAAACTTTCACATATTATACTTACTGGATCAATGTACTTTAAATAAAGGAAGGTTGTATTAAATAAGATTATTAATGTCCCTTTGGAAAGCTCAATGTCTAATCTAATGTGAATGGTCATCCAAAGGAATAAAGCTAAAAGACTCAGCTATGTTTTATTATATGTGTATGATTATAAAAACAGAAAGTGACAATAAATACATTCAAGATAAACATAAAGTGAACATGTTTATTGTTACTTGTTATGATTAAAGTTAATTCTACCTGAAAGGGCTTATCATGTGATACTGGAAGACTATGTGGGCAAGGCAAGTGATAGGCACTTGAAAACAGGTATGCAGATGTAAAAGAAAGTTTGAACTCTCCAACTAATTCAGAATATATAAATTTTAATACATATATAATGGTGGGATATTTTTGTATTTCTCTATTTTGCAAAGGGAAATATTGTGATCTTCATATGAAGAGATAGAATTAAATTTTTATAAATGGAAATGTAATGCAAAAATTATTTTGGAAGACTTTATTTTAAAAATATAAGATTTAAGCATGCCAATTATTACAGAATTGATTTAAATTCAAGCGAACAAATATTCACCTAAAATTAACAAGGGTGAATTTTCTTCAACTTTAGCAATTAAAAAGTAAATTTATAGTTGTCTTTTCAGATGACAAAATTTCAGAAAGATTTATACTATGATAATTATATGAATAATGTCAGCATCCATTTTTGAACATGTCAATAAACCCTGTTTATTTTTATATAAATACTAAAATTTGAGAATGTAGGAAGTTTTATATTGTTCATATGTTTTGGTTTGTTCCATGTACCTGGAAATTTAACAATTTGAAAGCATGTATTTTATTTTGCTTATGTATTTGCTAGAGCTCTGGCAAATGTAAGAAACAACTTTCTTTTTTCTATCTTGACTGTGACTCAGTTGGGAATTTGGGGGCTGGAGGCATTTAGTTGTTTAAATTTCTCTAACATATAATCTCTAATAGGATGTGTGAATGAAGACAAAATAGTCCAGGTGCATATAATTCTCTAATTTGTAAGACTAAGAATATAATAATTATGTTTTTGTATAACAGGTGGACCATGTGTGTTCCTATATATATGCATGCCCATATATAACATCTGTATGTTGACTACCTATAATTTCTAAATGAAATTAATTACCCAAACCTATTTGGGAATTTTGATTTGTATATTAATATAAATTTATCTATCTACAGACAAAGTTTAAATGCATACCTAAAAGTCCCAGACTTGAAAGGCTGTGGAATTGGAGACAAAAGGGAGGGATACAGAGACAGAGACAGAGAAATAAAGAGCCTCAGCTAGGGTATTTGAACATGGGATTGGTATTAAATAATCAGCATGTGTCAAGGTTTACAGGATTAAGTGAGGAGTGATGTCAGTGAGCCCAGTGTCTTTCAGAATTCCACTTATAGTTGACAACCTCTTGCTTCTGATGTTTACCAAATGAGCTAGCAGAAATAAGAGCAAATGTGAGCCAAAGGATAAGTCCATTATTAACAATATGCAAGACAGGAGAAAACAATGATCAAAGAGACAAGTTCCAATCAGAATCCTGAGGTTCAAGGTCAGCTTGAAAAATCAATGGCCTAAAGACTGAATAAGTTACACTTCTCTTCAGCTTAGTCTCCACATTTGTCAAAGTGGGGATAGTAATGCTGTCTGTAAAAGTGAAGCTTAAATGTGTCAGGACCTGTAAAGTTTTAGGGTGGTAAAAACCTATAAAAAGGGCTTAGTAAACCCATATTGTTATTGACCCTATTATTATCATCACTGCAATATAGTGTAATTTATGGAGACAAAAGAAAATATTTTTTTTCATAGATATAATACTCATTTAAAATGAAATGCAGCAGTTTCTAATCATAGTCTTTTTCATTAAAAAAATGCCATCTCTATCAATATATCCCCCTTCTCTTCCCTCCCTCCCCCCTCAAACTCTCCCAGTCAGCCCTCAGCCTTGCCCCTCTACATCTACCCATCCCCTGTCTGCAAAGGGTGAGAAGTCCCAAGGTGGGCCATCCCAGTGTGGTGCATCCACTAGCCCTTTTCTAATCTATTTTTTTCCTCTATAGAATTTATCCACCTTAAAATGGCATTTTCAGATTTCTTAACCCTGGCAAATGTAGAAAATATGGGAGATGGTTGGATTACATATGTTTCCTCTTGCCATGGTTATAGATCCACATCCTTTGTTCTTACAAACTCCCACTGGTGTCAGTTTTCTAAGTAAGTTTCTAAGTCTGGAGGATGGTACAGTAGAGGCACAGCTGATTGTTTTAATGCATTCTCAGTTTTATGGAAGAGTTAGAAGTATAAAGAGTAACCATTTGATGTATGAAGTCCCATGACTGATGACTGAGCACAACACTCTTGAAATAGAAGAGGAAGAAGGAAGGAGCTTGCTCACTCTCAGTCACGACCAACATTTTGTCAGTCTCTGGCTATATATTTCCCAACCCCACAGAAAGTCATTATTTATAGTGTTTGATTCCCGCCCATTGGAGAACCATTTTCCTGTTTTTAATACTTAGATCATCTTTAACTTTTTTCCTTATTAAGGATTCTGACATTCCAGAGTTAAAATTTCTTATAATCTTAAAATTTTTCTTTCATGAATGTTTAGTTTATAAATAACTATTATTTAAGGGAAGCTGTACTATTAAAAACAAAGCACCAAGGCATCTTTATCACACTATCTCTTCTTATTCTGATGCTCACAGTACAGCATGTATAAATTTTTAAAACGTACAGAAGTAATAGCTAGCATATGATTTGGGTTAATACACTAAATTCTCTAGATTGATCAAAATGGAGATTGAGGGTAATCTTTGCCATGTTTTCAGCCCAGTTAATAAAATAAGACTCATTAAACTGTAGATTACCTTTATTAAAAACATGTCATCGAATTGTAACATCCTGCTTGGATAGATTAACATTTTGAAATAACCAAAACATATGCTCCTCTTTTGTAGCATCCTTTGCTGTGTGAGTCTAGTTAGTAGCAAATCCCCTCAAACATGATTACAGAAGTCTGCGTATGTGTGTGCCTAATGGGTGTGTCTGGGTTCCTGTCTTTCAAAATAAATTCATATGCTGGTACCAGACATTTATTGTAGTTTTTAAAAAAACCTGTTAGTAAGTAAAAGAAATCATGACTTTGTATGTGTATAGAAACATTATGTACATAGCTAAATTAATATCACTTACTAATGTATAGAGACCTACATATTTCATGATTTGTTTCTATTTTAGCTCTTTCAAATTTCAATATAATAAAAAGTTTCAGAATTTTATTCCTTTACTTCTGATAATTACACATTAGCCTTAAAGGAAAACATTCTCTTTTGCATATGGGTTTGCACTAATTTATGCAAACAAGAATACAAATATGTTCATTTACATGTTGAAGTAAAAATTAAAGTAGAATTATAATATTTCCTAAATTGTCTAACTATAGCTTTTATGCAAAGTAAGGAATGATATGCTTTCTTGTATGCATGCAGAAAACCCCAGTGCAACCTCAATAACTTTCTTATTATAATTCAATTTACCTGGTGTATATTTCCACAAAGAATATTTCAAGTGTTTTCAGAATTTTGAGTATTCATATTCTCAAAGATGAATATTCCATAGTACTAGAAAAAGATGTTTATGAATGTTTTAAGAATACTTACATTGGATATACCTTGTGACAGCTATTATAAAATATAGCACATGAAGGACAATGCTTTATCAGTTTGCAATAGGAAATACTCTAAGTGGATGCCAGTGAGAGTCACAGGTGGTGTAACTGTAATCCTTAATGGACTGTATATCACTGCAAGAAAGAGTTGTTTAAACATTCAATAACACTTAAAAACTAGAAATTTAGTTATATATATACATATATATATATATATACATACGTGTATTTGTACAAATTTTCACGTTACTACAAAATTACATCATTAACATAATTACATCACTCTGTGTGTGTGCGCTTTATATATGCATGTAGTTTATAAACAGTATTTGGGTGAGCACATCTCTGTACATGTGGGAGACAATGGGAGAATGACAGTTATACTGTCTTGCTTTAGTCTGCCTTGTTCACTTGAGACAGGATTTCTCACTAAAATTTGAGCCAGGCTGGTGTCTATCACACACACACACACACACACACACACACACACACACACACACACACACAAATTGTCTAAATTCCCCAACAGTGTTGGAGTTACAGTTGTGCAAAGGATCATGCCCAGATTTTTACATGGGTTCTGGGAATTTTAATTCAGGTTGCCCTGGTTATGTAGCCAGTATTCTACCCACTGATCCAGTTTTTAGGTCACCACATCATTTTTGAGTTAAAGACATGCCTTCTTTTCCTGTACATTGAATAATATGCACTTCTCTAAGCTCAACAATTGAAAAGTAAGAAAAATGAGCACATACATACATATTTTTCTACAGATTGGCATACATACATATTAAGTCAAAGAATAAACTTTTTAAAAATGATTATGTGTACAACTTTAAGTTCAAATATTACTGTGAATAATAAAGAAAAAACAATAATTATACCTACCAATTGCCAATGAACCAAGTATAAAAATATTAAGAAGGACAGGGTAAAGGAACAGCTGTTCTTAAAATATAGAATGATAAAGAATTACCAGGAAGAAGAGTTACCTCTTACTAGTGGAGATGGGAACAAAGCAGTTTATAGAATTGATACTTGAGATTAGATGTATTAACAGCATTTTTATAGGCTAATGCAATTAGAATTATATCTTTGACAGAAGGAACCAAATGTGGTGCTGTATTTAGGGAACTAAAAATTCAGAAGCATAAGAAGGGGACTGCACCCTGTATGACATTCTGCACTGAGAAACAAGACTAGAAAAACCTAAATAACCCAGTCATGAACAAAGCTTTATAGTCTGTACTTCCGGTGCCATGACTGGGGGTATTGTTCTTAGAAGCATGAATAAGGACAGCTACTTGGGTTGACACCTTTCATTGAACTGAATTGGGACTGCATTAATATATTAAAAGAAATTTGGCCTTAAAAAATTCACACTACTGTTTTCAAGGACATCTGAACCATTATTTTCAAAAACATGAGGAATGATGTTGAAAATCCAAATGCATCATCAGGCACTCTCCAAAGCATTTTATCTGCTAAGCTTTTCAAATATATGTGATACATTTAAAGGAGTTCAAGAATGAAATGCAGGTCATTCACTAAGCAGCCTAGTGACCATATTCTAGTGAAGGCATATTGTAGGGAAATAGAACCTCTTTGGAATTTTTCAGGACCATGATTAGAGGACTACTGTTTAGGTTTCTCTAGGGTTCTGGGTATTATTTAATCTTTTACTCAATATTTTTTAAATCTTACAATAAAAAGTTATAATGTTGCTTTTAAAATCCATATTTTGTTGTAAACTTTGTAATTCTGTTCTCATAAATCTAGATATTTATTATGTATTCTCTCCCTTCACATATTACAGTCAAAATATTATCTGATAAACTTCTATGTGTTATGTCTGATAACTATGAACCCATTTTCACATTGGATTCAAGTTACAAATTAGAGATTCAATGCTCTTAAAATACTTAGAAATAAGGTTATAAAAAGAAAACATTGTTATTCTTGATAAAATGTTCTGTGAATGTAGAATATTCAGGATCTAAAAGAGCGTGTTTTTATTTCAGTGTTCTTTAGTTGCTGAAGGATTTCCAACAAATGTTGACAACTGTGGACTTAATGTAACCTGAGTAGGAAGACAATGAGATACATGGAACAATAGGAAGTAGGGTGGTCATTCTTCTCCTGACATCAAGAATGCAAGCCAAAATTAACATACGTTTTTGCCAGTTAGAATGCAATTTTCTAGATAAGGCTTTAAAACAGGTAACACTCTTGTAATCTCTCTAGCTAAAATATGAATTGGTCACTCATTAAAATCTTACACAAAATACATCTATTTTTACCATTGCAATACTTTACACTGAGCACTCTGTCTTTGAGAGTTTGGTAGCATAGTGCAAGGAGATAGCTGGTGAGGAGAGAGAAAGGGGGTGACCTTGCTTTAGAACAAAGCAGCAAAGTTCTGTCCATGAGAAATAGAAAAATATAGTAACAACAACATGGGAAACTGTATAAGTCAAGCAGCTGACTGTTCCCCCAAAGGGTCTCTCTCCATAGGATGCCAAACCAGAAATGCGGAGCCATGGCAGTTAAGTTGGTAAGCTGGCATGGACAACTAGACACATCACTTCTCTACACAGGTGTGAAGGTGTCAATGATTTGTGTTAGAATTTCAACACTGGCCCTACCAGACACTTAATTTGATCCCCTTTTTCATTATATCCAAGGCAGAAAGAGATAAACCATCTGTTGGATTACCAAGGTAGAAATCATATAATGATGTGAGAAATTAACCAGAAAGTCTGAGTCAGTTGGAGCATCACTGCAGATATGTCACAGGGTAGAAAATAAACTCTGACAAATGCACACCATCCTCAGGATAGTAGTCAGTCTACCTCAGCTCAGATATATTCATTTCAGACATATGGACTTCACAAAATTGTTCAATTCTTTCTATGGCAATGCCTGAAATTTTCTGGTGTGAAATTGTCCTGTGCTCATTATGACTAAAATATTTGAAGTCACCACAAGAATAGAGCAGTTTGTCAGTCTTGCTTTTGAAAAAAATATTTGTCATGCTCCATATTGCACTTATATTCACAGACTGATATGTAATTGTAGTCTGAGCATGACATTCAAGGCATTTTGTGCTACAGTATGAAAAAAGGTTAACAAAGTGTGAAATCAATGAGCTGCTTTTAAAGGCTCTGAGGACAGAAGTGGAAAGAATTCTTAAGACATGCATCTTTGCCCCAGCACCTTGGATTCATGGAAAATTTTAAAATCATCTTTTGCTAATCCTTAGGAAATTTAGCCTCTTTTTACTTTTTAACACTTGCCTCGTCTATGAAAAAGGGAAGCTTGGGTTGATTACTTGGGAAGCACTAATTTCTGTAGCTCTCAATTAAATAATGCTTATATTCAATAATACACATTTTAGCATTTCATATATTCTATGATATAGCGTTATTTTAGACTTTTATTTTTAAATATGAATGTTTTGCTACATGTATGTACATGTACCTTATGTACACAATGCATATACCAAGGTTAGAAGAAGACATCAGATCTCCTGGAACTGGAATTATGGAGTTATAAGCAGTTGTTAGCCTCCATGTGGGTGCTGTGACCTGAAGCCAGGTGCTCTTCAAGATCAATTACTGCTCTTCCCTTCTGAGTCATCTCTCCAGCCTAGAACATACTTTTAGCAAACTCTGATAATATTAACTTTGAAGACATTCTCTGGTCTGTTCCCTTGGGTATAAGGACTATTTTGGTCAGTAAAAAGTGAGTATCTGGCATTATCAATTATCTTAGACTTTCTGGGAAGAAAATGTACTAGTTTCTAAAGTTAATATTAGTGACATTTTAGACCTAAAGAAGAGTCTATTTGCTAAGTGTATCACTGGGAGACAGCCTAATAATAATAATAATAATAACAATAATAATAAACCTTATAATTAACCCTTTGAGCTCTTTCTTCCACCAGCTAACTTACCTTTATTTTGGGGAATGCTTCTTCCTTTCTAAATAAACAGCATATTTCTACTCCATACCTAACTTTAAAAGAATGTTTATTTGCTTTTCTCCATAACATCATACTGGCTGTTAGGCTTTTCATTTCACCTGTGTCCGGTTCTCTCTTAAACATTGATAAAATAGCCTCATGATTAAAAAAAAAAAAAACTAAAATTCCAATTAAATAAGAAATTAAACAAAAATAAAAACTTGAGATAAAACTTTACATAATCTCTTCATAAAGGACGTGTTTTAAGATGAATTTGTAAGTGAATTGAAGGAAGAAGAGCTTGTCCTGGCTGATTGAAAAATTGAAATATCTATAAATCAAAGTGTTTGGGGAATCAGTCTTCACTCTTATGCCTTGATTCTTGACACAGAGAATGACCTCTGTGTGACAATGTTAGTGTTGAGCTGCCTTCTAGACTCCGGGTTATGTTCACTAAGGGAAGATACCTGCTGTGCACCAGAAGGATTTCTCTTCAACTCCTAGTTCTTGCTTGACTCCATTAGGTTTCCTTCCTCTTTGTGATCCCCAGGTGTAGCTCCCTGCATTGATAATAGTTGGGTGTTTCATTATCCACTGTTTGGTCCTTTAGTTTTGGAAATTCATTAAACTCTTTGAAATGAGCTCTGTGGGTGTACCATCTGCCTTCTGCTGTGATCCCGACTGAAGTATCACAGCCAAACAGCAAGGACGCCTCACAGAAACGTAACATGGATTTCAGAAGGAGAGCTTAACCCAATTTTACAGGTGCCTATGGGATAGAGATCTTTAAACTGATGAAGATTAAGCATTACAACCTCAATAGATATGAATAACTAAGCAGTGCATTTCTCAGATAGCAGAAATAAATGTCAAGGTGGCAGATGTACTTGGAATGTTGTGTGAGTTTCTCTATTTCTTTTCAATTTTTATTCTGTAGGCATATATGTATTTGAGTGAGTGTGCTATATGTCTGTATGTATACACGTGTGTGCAGATAACATGCATCTATGTGCACTTGAAGGCCATAAGAGGATAACCAATTCTCTGTCACTTTCTACTTTATTTATCTGTCACCAAAACCAAAGCTAGAAGCCAAGAAGTTCAGTGATGGGCTCTATTCTCTGCCACTCTTACAGATAGGCAGGGATATGCCCAGATTTTTACAGCATAGGTTCTAGGATTAGAATTTCATTCTTGCACAGCATGCACTTACATATCATACAATTTATCCAACTCTGTGTTTACTGTATGTATTTTTACCACTCCAACTAACTTTACTCTTATCAAAGGAAATATAACACTCATGTTAAAAAAAAAAACAGATAATTTGCAATTATCCCACATGATGATAAGGATTAAATTTTGCAATAGTGAAGTCACCAACCTGCCCGCCTTGCACAAAGGACAGTTACCTTGAAAGATGAATAAAGATATCTCACAGTAAAATAAGGGATGGATACAGGAATGGGAGATATCCACACAAACTCTCCTCTGAACCCTCTGTTAAAACTGCCTTGGAAACACATTCATTATTCAGGCATTTTCTTCTTACTCAGTTTTGTACATAGTGCCTTTTACATGATTCCTCATTTAGCTTTCTATTATAAGTTGTAAAGTTACCCAATGCATTTTTGGAAATATATGGAATATAATATGTGCTTAATAAATGTTACTCAAATAAAGCAGTTAAACATTAACAGTGAAATGAGGCATGAGACTGTCCAAGAAACAAATTGTTCTGACAAAAATCTAGAGTCCTATTTCACATGATTTAAAGCAATTAATGAATCAGGCTTAGGAACAAGAAATTAATATCTAATGTACTTAAATATCAACACATAAATCTCTTAATGTTATCCATTTACCTTCATAATAAATACTTCTTTATTGCATAATGAGTGGTACACTGATAAACTCATTTTAACTAAAATTATTTTAAATTAGAGATACATTTAATAAACTCAATCTCCTGAACACCAGTGCTAGAACAGCCCTTAGGAGTGTACCTCAGTCCCATCATGGTTACATGCTCATTTGGGGCTGAGATTCATTTTCAGTATTGTATGTTTCACAAGAAGTAATTTTGTCATCTATTTCTTGCCCAGGAGAATATCAAAATGCAAAATCTGAGGTCCAGATTCTACTGATTGCTTAGAATATTTGCATCTTGTAAAGTTGAAAAGCTGCAAGTACATCTAACCCCGTCTTGATATTGGGATGAGGAAATTGGACCTGCCTGGAGTGGATGTGCCACACTGAGCTGACCCACCTTGGGACTTCTTGCTCTTTTAGGGGAAGGGATGGGGGGATGAGGAGGGGTGGGGAGAGGCTGAATGTTGACTGGGAGGCATGGAGAAGAGGGAAGGGAGGCAGAATACACGGATTAAGAAAAGACATCTTTTATTTAAAATTAAACCCATAAAATTAGCAAAAAATCAAGCAAAAAATAAAAAATACTCTGAAAGAAATTAAAAAAAAGAAAAGCTGCAAGTAAAACAATTGTAAATAAGAAATTATACTTTTAAATATTTCTCACAAACAGTAAAAATAAGAACAGCAGGAGTATGCACATGTCCTTGAAAATGGTTTACTAAGCTCTAAAAAAATGCCTGTCATTTTTGTATGAATATAGTACATAAGAAGGAAGGACAAATTGTCAAGGCAAGGGAGCAATAGAATTGGAATAATATAAAATATTCACAATAGGCATTAACCTCACAGTAGTCAAGGGAATTAGGAAGGAATGTAGTAAGAATTCATAACAAGAGAAAAACCATAGCTGTACACATTGGAGACTCAAGTTCAGTCACCCTAGTCAGCAGGGAGGGGACCTTGGCCACCGCATCCATGTGAAGCTGTGCTTCTTAGTCAAGTGTATGGCGGTAGAAATTAGGTGAGATGATAAAATGAAGGAGGAACATGTCACAACTTAAGACTTTCCCAGAGATCCCTACTGCCTCCATACTTTCTCCTTTGATGATCTTCCATCTGGACCCACGTGAGAAAGAATCTTTATGGCTTGACCCAGCTAGCAACAAAGGAATATGGTGGGTAAGTATAAAATGCTCAATCCCTGGTGCCATCAGTGCAGTTATTATTATTGTCACTTTGAAGGAAGGTTTTATCCATTGGAAGAAGGATTGCTAAAATGATGTTGGAACATGCTGCATACAAAGCCCATGCATGCTCTTAACTGCTCAGCCAGCCAACTTTTTGCTTTTATTTTACCTTTGCTTTCTTTAAGATAAATTACCTTCAGACAACCTAGTTTCCTATAGGAAGTCTATTCCATGTGCTGTTTTCTGTGTTGCTTCTAGCCTCATGATTGTAAGATTTCTAGTTGTTCTGCATTCTCACAGTAAAGGATATAGATATGGGCATCCTGATTTTATATTCTGTACTGTGTGAGCTTGTTTCTCACTGTGCAATTTGTGTTTCCTTGATGACTAACCACTAACTTCTCTGTCTATTTATTAGCCCTCGGCATCTCTGATGAAGTGATTTTTGTACATTTTTAATTTAGGTTTCCTTGCTTATTTGTTTATTTGTAAAATCATTACATTTTATTTTACATTGTGTGTGTTTGTGTGTGTGTGTGTGTGTGTGTGTGTGTGTGTGTTTGTATGTATGTGTTTGTGTGTGTCCTTGCCCACCTGTGCTGCTGCATGCATGTGGGGGTCAGAGGACAGATTCCAAAGATTGAACTTAGGTTATTAGGTGGGCAGCAGGACTTTTGCCTGGTCAATCATCTCTGTAGCCAATAAGAGTATTTGATATAATATAGATACAATTTCCTTTCGATGCCCCCCCCCCAGTCTTGGGCTTATTCTCACATTTACTTAGAAATACTAAAGAAAGAAAAGTTTGAATATTGACAAGTTACAATTAGCACTTTGGTATTTATCCCTTTTTAAGGTTTGATATCATGAAATCATTCTAGTTTGTTATTTCTAGAAGTTTTATAGTTTGCTATAAAGATGTATTTGTTATTATTTTATGTGTGACTGTTTTGACTCCATATGAGTATGTGACTCACCTGTTGAGCCATCTCTCCATCTCAGAGATTTGTAATTTTCACTTTACATTTAGTTGACCTATCTCAAGTTAATTCGCACATATAATTGAGATAATTTTTTAATTAAATTTGCTTATTTTTCATTGTGACCCTTGTCTTCCCTGCTTCTTTCCCTCCCATTCTCTACACACACACACACACACACACACACACACACACACACACACACACACACACACACACACACACACCCCACACACACACCACACACTTATTGCTCTGTTTGGCCTCTCATTAGTGTGAACAAAGTATGGCCTATCAAGGTTAAATAGGATTTAGTACCTCCTTTGTATTAAGTCTGTGGAAGGCAATTCAGTAAGAGAATAAGTTGCCAAAAGTTTAGGGACAGCCCCGAGGGGAAGAGTACTGGAAGGGCATTTGGGAGCCTGGTACAAGGAAAACCCAGGAATCTACAAGGATGACCTCAGCTAAGGCTCCTAGCAATAGCGGAGACATGGCTTGAACTGCACGTGAGCAGGCAAGACTTCGAGTGGAGGGATTTGGACACCAACTTGGCAGTACAACTTTTGACCTACAGTCTGTCCTTTCTATGGATGCCGGTGTAAGGATGACATAGAGATTTTGAGGGTAGTCAACCAGTGACCAGTGCAGCCTGAACTTTATGCCACAATAGTGAGCCCACTCTTGACACTGCCTGGAGTGCCAAGGACCCTGAGGCTCGATGGCTCAAAGACCTAAGATAGGCCCAAACATGATTGGGGGAAAAATGATAATGTAATTATGCCTACGGGTATTCTGCTATACTCACAGATCAGTGCCGATCCAATTGTTATTAGAGAACCTTCATCTAGTAGGTGATGGAAATGGATGCAGAGACCCACTGCCAAACGTTAGGTGGAGTTGGGGAATCCTTCTGAAGAGAGGGAGGAAGTTTTGGACAAGCCAGTGGGATCAATGACATAACAAGGAAACCCACAGAAACAACTAACCTGGACTCATAGGAGCTCACAGGGTCTAAACTGACAATCGGGGCCTGCATGAGACCTACCTAAGCTTTCTACGTGTATGTGACAGTTTTGTAGCTTGGTCTTCTGGTACTTCTAACAATAAGATAGATTTAAAGTGAATTTAGTTTAAATACCCAAATGTATCTTGAATAGATTAGATTCTCTTAGAACATCTGCCATGAGTCAGTGGGATAACTGTGTGAGATATATTCCAAGGCTGGTTTTATTTATTTATTTTTTTCTGTTTTGTTTGTTTTTTTTTCCTTCTGTGTAGGCCTGGCTGTCCCGGTATTTACTATGTAGTATGTAGGCAAGGCTGTTCTCAAACTCAGAGATCTGCTTGCCTCAGC
Source organism: Phyllotis vaccarum (assembly GCA_033318265.1). NCBI lineage: Eukaryota > Metazoa > Chordata > Mammalia > Rodentia > Cricetidae > Phyllotis > Phyllotis vaccarum. The sequence continues at coordinate 58,264,017 of JARWLC010000018.1, forward strand.
CTTCCTTTTTCCTTTGGACTGATGTATCTGTCTGCATATTACCAGGTATATTCGTATGAATTTGTGCCTCAGGCAAATGAGATTGTAAGTGTTTTTGATTTTCATTTTGCCTTACATATTTTATTTATCACAGATTATATGTTCCTGCTGTTTTCAATGTCTTGTTATTTTTATTTGAATGTAGACATTTGACTGTGATGTTTTCTATTCAGTGATCATATCCTATATGGAAAACTTGTGTATAATGACAAATGAAAGGAAAAAAAAATCACAAGGCTTAACTCCTAAAGATAAAAAACATGGCGTCTGAATTAAAAAATGAACTGGAAAGTCAGAGAAAAAGACAAAGTTCAGAAAAATTGTTCTTCGTAATTGTGATGCAGAACAGAGAAAAAGCAAATATACAGAAAAAAACAACTTTAAAATTTCAGAAATAATAGGGAAGTAGGCAGGAAAATGGCCTAAAGTAATTTCTTCTCAACTACTAATCCTATTGTATCTGCTATTTTTGAATCTTTTTCTGTAAACTTCATTTAAAAAATCCATTACTTGTCATATTACCCTGCTGTTATAGATGTCTGTTGATTTTGTTTATTTGACAATAGCTACTAGACTTTTAAAACGAGCGGTTAGATTTGATTTTTTTAAAGCATACTGAGGCTTTTAAGGAACCATTGTATTCACAGATCAATCCCAAATCTTAATGAGCTGTTTTGGGATTTGAAAGGGCACGTATAGACTAGCTTTCACTATTGATCTGTTTGAATTATCCCCCTAAGATATCACCAATGACGAATGTTCAAAATAGCCAACATGTATCTTTACTTTGGTGGTTGGTACAGTCAATAGCATTGTGTAGATAGAGTGCTTAGGTCTGAGTCATAATCTGTCAGTTATTCTCAGCATCTTGAGATATCAAGAGTCTCTGCCCTAATGGAAAATTCCAGTACCAAGGCCATGAAGATAGCCTTGGCCAAGCCTAGAGCAGTACAAACAAAATAAAGCAGCATGGATGAGGAAGAGAAAAGAGCAAGAAATGGCAGTGGGAAGGCACAGGAGTTGGGCAGGGAAAAGAGAGGCCAGGGAAGATGGGATCAGGAAGAACAATGCATTCCTTAGAAGCTACCTTTGAAAGTTTCGGGGCTCCCCTTCTATGTATTTTCATACACTTCATTTCTGAATTCTGCATCATAATTGTACTTTCTCATAAGTTTCCAGCATATGGACCTTTTTCCAGTCAATGCATGAATGGCTCAGTGATCAGCAGCAGATTCAGGCTGGTCTCCCTGGGCATCTCTCTGTGTCTTTTCTTCAAGGAGTTCCCTTTTCAGGATTCATGGCCATTTTTTTGCCTCACTTATTATATGGGTCAATGTGAATAAACTGAGCAAGGCTTCGCTGTATTGCTTCTTCCTTTCCTCTGGCTAAAACACTTCTATGAAGGGTAGCACACACCTATACTTCAAGCTTTCAGGAGGATTGCCATGAATATGAAGATACCCTCAGCTACAGCCTTGTATAAACAACAAAAATTATGCCAATTTTAGATCTTGCAAATGTCCTATTATCAGAATATTTTGAATGCTTTCCAAAAATACACAGAATTTTTGACGTCATCTTTCAGGCTGATGTACTGTGTATTAGCTGAGAACTGAAACAGCCTAAATGAACCAGAAAAGAAATTAAGAAGAGAAAATATGGAAACAAAGCATCTAGTCTAAAAAGGCAAGGAATTTAGAACAGTTTAAAGTACTACATACAGAAAAAAGTATTCAAAAACACTAACATATCAATAAACCATAAAGGCTTTATTTAAAATGCAGGAGTAAGTATGTGGATGGCAAACCAAAATCAATTAATATTCTGTTTCTGATATAACATTGAAAGGTTACAAAGGATTTAATATAAAGAGTGACTTGACAATACCTCTTCCACAAAAGGGAAACAAAGCATTATTTGAGATGAAGAAATACCTTCAAAATGCATGAAGCAACATTTGCTATACTCAGTTGTGGAAGCAACAAATGATTTTCATAACATGCTGACTTCTGTGATGACAGCGTAAGTGAACAGCAAACAAACACAATTCAAACACTACTGTGCAATAATATCTAGTAAAACGTTGTCAGAAAGTATAAATAGAAAGCATACAGCTTTTAGAATTGGACATCTGTGAAAAAATATAAGTTTTACTATTGCGGCTATATAGAAGTATTTTGTTTGACTTGATTTAGTTTTCATTACGATAAGTGTTATTTAGTTTTTCTCAGACTTTCAAGCTTGCAGTTGAGAGAGCCATCGCAGGTGTTTAAGCCATTCCTATTTTTAAGTGACCACTAAGTTGTTGTCCAGAAGCATTTAAGACAGTCCATGTGTAAAGCACAGTTTTATATCAACTTGAGAAAAAACTGAAGTGATCTGAGAGAAAGAATCCTCAATTATCCTAATTATCCTAAGATAATGCCTTGATAGCTTGTAGGGCATCTTCTTATTTAGTGATTGATGGAGAGGGCCCAGCCCATTGTGGGTGGGACCATCCAAGAGCTGGTGACCCTGAAAGCAGGCTGAACAAACCATGAGGGGCAAGCCTATGAGCAGATGCCCTCCAATTCCTCTGCATTAGCTCCGCCTCCAGGTTCATGGCCTGTTTTAAGTTCCTATCTTGACTTCCTTCTGTGATGAACGGTGATGTGGAAGCATAAGCCAGACAAATCCTTTCCTTCCTAACTTGCTTTTCAACATGGTGTTTCATTACAGCAATAGTAATAACCCTAAGACAGGTTGGTGCCAGGAATATGGGGTAATACTGTAATAGACCTTAACATATTGTTTTGGAAGGATTGTGGAAGAACATTGGAACTTTGTGCAAGCAAAGCCATTGGGTGTTCAGTTCTTGCTGAGTTGTTTTATAGGCGCTTCGAAAAAAAAAAAAAATCACTGAAGCCGATGCAGGAGATGGAGGCCTGGTTTGTGAAGTTTCAGAGAGAAATTTAAAGACTATTTAAATTAAAGACTTTCTAAATTTAAAGTGCAATCTGTTGTTTTGGATTATTATTCTGTCATTCTGGTTAGTTGGGGCTGAAGAATCAACTGGGATTAACCCACAACCAGAACTCCTATAATGAAACCTTTGCCTTGCTGGGATAATTAATGCTGGTTATCTGGAGCTGAGAAGTTAGCAGTGATGAAGAAGTGACCAGAATCACTGAGAAAAATAAATCTGTGAGTGAAGTATTTTCTGAGAATCAACACAAAGAAAATGTTCTAAAGATAGCCAAAGTTCTTACCTTGTGTTGGCAACCAAACTTTGTAATTTAAGATTCATACAGGTGGTACTGGTTTTGAAGGTCAGAAGGGGTCATGGAGAACAGCTGAGATGTGGCCCTGTGAGTAGCTAGCAAAGACCATTGGTGAAGGTCCAGTATCAGGGGCAAATGAAGGCCCAGATTGAAGGGTCATGCAGAGAAGATGAGGCTTGGCTATGAAGGCTATTTCTGAAAGTGCAGCCCAATTTCAACAGAATTCCCCTGAATTTTGGTAATACCAATACCATGTGATGACCAAAAAGAATAGCAGAGACACTGGGGTGGAGCCAGTTGGGACCTAAAAGACAAGCTGTGTGTGCCACAAAGGGCAGAGCTGGAGAAGTAATATAGCACCTCTGGAGGAGCCAAAAATTGTGAGTGAACCCGAGATAATCGAATATCGCATTATTTACACTGTTAGAGTTTGGTTTTACTTTCATTTTATTGTGACTGTGCCCTGGTTCTTCCCTCTTGAGGAAAGCATTTAATTTAATTTTGATTTTTACAGGAAACCCAAAGGTAAAAGACTTTGAACTTTTAAAAGAGATTTTGAAGTTTAAAAGAGAATGAATAGTTTAGAGAAACTAAGCTTTCAATGTGTTTGGTTTTGTAAAGACTGGATTTTTAAAGTTATTTATATTTTTAATATGAGACATTAAGGATAGCGAGAAAAGAAGGATTCCTATTGAAAAGTGATGTGTTTGTGTGTCAAGGGGCTCCGTTGTACTGACTAATTTTATGTCCACTTCACACAAGCTAAGGTTATCTGAAAAGTGGGAACCTCAATTAAGAAAATGCCTTCATAGCTTGTGGGCATTCTCCTAATTAGTGATTGCTGGGGGAGGGCCAAGCCAATTGTGGGTGGTGCTGACCCAGTGTTAGTGGTCTTGGGATCTGTAAGAAAGCAGGCTGGGAAATTCATGGAGGCAAGCCAGTAAGCAAAGCCCCTCATGGCCTCTGCTTCAGCTCCTGCTTCTAGGTTCCTGCCCTTTGAGTTCCTGTCCTGACTTTGTTCAGTGATGAACAGGGATGTGGAAGCTTTGATCACAGCGATAGTAGCCCTTACTAAGACACCATGTAAACTACCAAGGTGGCACTTGATGCTATGCGTTCTGGGCTGACCACGGCTCAGTTGACAGGCTCCTAGTGTACCGTGGGACCCCATGGCCACTGAGACACTAAAATAGAAGGATCACCGTGACTCTGACAGCCTCAGCCGCATAGCAAGACGTCATCTAGACAACAACAAAAATCTGTGTAGTTCTGGAGAGGATGCACATAGAATCTGTGTGTCTTTTCGTAGTGTTAGCATAGGCGAGCCTCTTTTATTTAACGAATGCTGTCCTTCACAGTGGAATTTTTAACATTTTTCTCCTTCACTTGGTTTTTCATTTCGTCTCCTTTTCTGTTAAATGTGTTTGATTTTACGTGCGTGCTTGTGATCTCACATTCCTGACTCATGTTTTTCACATTCTCGGTTTTGTTTTTTTTTTTTTTTTTCCTTCTGTGTTCTGGAGTAAAGGCTATGCTTTCACAGGCCTCTCAGTTATATAACAGAAAGCTATTTATATTTAACCCAGCTCTCAGGCTTTGAAGTTGGGAAGACGAAGTATGATCTAATATTTGCCACAAAATCTTTTCAGCTCCCACACTCCATTAGCTGAAACTTTGCCGTCACGTGACTATTAAGACCGTGGTTTTAGTTCTTTTTCCTTGAAATAGATGTTTATCTGGATTTTCTACTTTACCTTTTAATTCTTAGCTGTTAACAACAATCTGGTAAACATTTATAGTTTAATGATGTCTGTGTAATGACGGTTGGTGCTGCCTAGGAGCCCTTGAAGCTCTCCAGCTAAGGAGAGTCAGCAGAGAAGGAAATGTCAAGTTAGATATGTGGAGTAACAGTGAAGCTTTCATAGACTTGCTCTTAGTCATCTTATAATAATTCACAAATTTTCAGGCTTGTTAAAAACTATGAAATTCATATTTAAAGAATAGAAGTATATGTTATAAATTTATAAGTACTGAGTGCGTGTGTGTGTGTATTATGTACTTTTACCCTCATTTTTCATTGGGCTAAGTTTTACTTTCATGTTTACATCTTTGGAATAAAATTGACAGATAAAAATGTAGATTGAAGGTGCGCAATGTAGTGACTTGATTCACATTCCTATCTTATGTGGAAACACCAACTATTGATTTCTGCCCTAGTGCTTATTCTTTTGGTCCTTCAGCTGACTTCAGGCTTCTTTCTACTTATTTCTCTACTTTCACAATGTGGAACACAAGTAATTATTATTGATCTTACTTTTCTGCCTTGGAAACCCCACCAATTTTAACAAGTTGCATTGTTACACTCACTTATTCAAACTATCTTTACTTTTTGAGTACTTTATTATTTTTTATTTTTGATATTATGATATAATTTCATCATTTATCCCTTAACTTACCTCTCTCTAATCCATTCCAAATGCCACACTTTGCTTTTTTCAAATTCATGAACTCTTTTTTTTATTAGGTGTTGTTATATTCATTTCTAAATTTAACCTGCTAAGTCTGTATAATGTTACGTATGCGTGTATGCACGTACATATGTATGTTTTCAGGGCTAATCATTTGGTATTGAATAACCAGGTGTGTTCTTCCTGGGGAAGACTATTTCTCATACTCTCAACTTCTATCAGTTTCCTGAATTCTTTGTACGGAACGAAGGCCTCATGAGCTACCCTCTTCCACTGCTCCATTCCTTTTGGCATGTTTGTTGGTTTGTCTTTATTAAGCTAATGTTTACGCAGTCATGTTAATGAGATTTTTGTATGTACAGCTTCTGACTTTCATAGTAGACAGAGTATCATAGGAAGCTACCTGATCAGGCTCTGACAATCTTTAACTTAGGTGCTATTAGTGTCATGTATTAATGTGTTTCTGGTTTACAAACATTTAGGGATCTTGCAGCTATATTTATGTTGCCAATCAAATCACTGTAGTCTGTGATATACAGTGTTTGTGTATGTATGTGTGTGTTTATGTGTGTGTCTGTGCATGTGTGTATGTGTGTGTACATGCTCTTGTATATGTGTGTGTATGTACATCCTCTTGTGCATCTGTGTGTGTCTGTACATGTATGTGTCTGTGTGTGCATCTGTGTATGTGTATATGTTTTTGTATACATGATCTTGTGTATGTGTGTAAGTGTGGGTTCATCTGTGTGTGTATGTGTGTTTGTGTGTACATGCTCTTGTGTATGTTTGTGTTCTGTGTGTGTGTGTGCTTGCGTGTGTGTGTGTGTGATTGTGTATGCGTGCATGCATGTGTGTGTACATGCTTTTCTCTGTGTATGTGTCTTTGTGTACATGCTCTTGTGTGTGTATGAGTGTGTGTACATGTTTTTGTGTATGGACCATACCCTACTAATGGAGGTTAGTAGACAACTTGTAGAACTCTACTTTCTCCTTTCACTACATAGATCCTAGGGCTGAACTGATATGCTGTTGGAGGTGAGCTTTTACATACTTGCTATTTCTTATACCTTATTTTCAGACACAATCATTGATGTTGAACTTTAACATCTTTTTCTAAGCAGGCTGGCCAGCTAACTATAGAGATCCACCAGTCTCTGCCTTTCATGCTGAACTTAGATACACATGCACCAACTACTGGCACTTATGTGAGTGTCTGGGGATTTGAACTCGGGTCTTCTCTCTTTCACAATATGCACTGAGCCCTATTCTCAGCCTCTTGTTTGTGCATTTTTTTGTTTGTGTATTTTTTAAGTTTGTTCAGTACATATCTGTCTCTGAATAATACTTATGATGATGAATTTTTGAAAGTTTAAGGAATGTATGTATTCTGCTGCTGAGAAAGAAGTATAATTATGTATTTTTAAAATGTCAATTAAATGAAACTGGTTTATAATACTATTCAAGTCATATGCTAACTCCTTTCCTGTATATTTAAATTTTTAATTATTGAGAGTGTTGAAGCTTCCAAAGTGAAGATTTCTACTAACGCAGATTTATTTTACTCATTTTTGCCTTGTGTTTTCTCCACAAATTGTTCCCAAGTGCAGACTTGTTGATGTTGTGTCTCTCGGTGATTGGCGTGCTGTTCTCATTCAGTATCTACTTTCTCTGATAATGACCCTTATTCAAAACTACCTGCCTGAGTACTACTACACAACTATTTCACTGTTCTTATAAAAATGCATTTATTAGTTTTTAGAAGCCTGTTTATATTTTTAATGAGAAAGAAAAAAAATTGTGTGTCTGGGAGAGTGGAGAAGGGGAGAGGATATGGGAATAGTTAGAGGTGGGGAAACCATAAGGAGAATATATCATATGAAAAATATATTTGCAATTAAAGAAATAATATTGCCAAAACAAAAAAGAAAGAAACAAAAGCTTATGTTTGGGGATAGAAAAGACTATTTATGAGGCTGAACACCAGGAGTTTGATCATGCCAATGAGTATATAGGCCACATAAATTGTACTAGGTATATTTTTTAAAACAATTTTTTTGGGGAAGCACAAGGGTGGAAACGTGGACCTGGGGGAAATGTGAACAAATGTGATTGGAATACATTTTGTGAAATTCCCAAGTAATCAATAAAAATATTATGTTGGCAAAGTGGGGAAAAAGGAACATATACTTTTCTGTTATTTCAGTAATTTAAAAATTACTTTAAATAATTTAATAAATGTTAATTTGTTTATAGTATTTAAATTTTTAAATTATTTTTTAAATATACAAGAATATTACAAAGGCTCTAGTAGAATGAAGCTTTTCTTTGTGCACTTAAATTTCATAGTGACAAGAACCTACAGAGGAAGGATGGGCTATGAGCAGAGATGAATGGTGCTCTGTTCATAGAGATCACAGAAGAACCCACTTTAAGTGTAACATGAGCAACATAGTTTATAGCATTCATATTTAAAGAGGTAAATTATATATGAAGATGCCATGTTTACATTGTTTAGTATCTACATTTTATTTTCACACCTCTTTTAAAAGTCATATGTTCTCATATTTATATGTAACAAGATTACCTTGCAAAAAAACTATTTCTAAAGATACCCTGAAGAGAGCAGAAAATTTGTACCATTTTCACATCTTCCCTCCCACCCTTTATAATTTGCTGTCACCCACTTTGCTTATATGTAAATGCCAACTGCCTAATATGTCAATGTATGTATTTTGAGCAAATATTCCTTTATTTTGTCAATTAAGAACTTAAGTCAAGCATTGTTTTTGGCTTTCATTTAACACTATTTTAGAATTACTCTCTTAAAAATTCATTGCTTCAGTTTCTCATCCTTCCAACCCCAGAGTTGACATCTTATTTTACTCATATTTGGTCTGTCCCAGAATGCTGTGTATCTGGAACCTCACAGCACTTTTGTATTGGTCTTTTCAAAGAGCACCATGCACTAAACATTTGTGTGCTTCTGACTGCTTTTATTTGAGTAGTGAATGGAGTCTGTTGTCTTAATGGGACATCCATTCCTTTCTTGAAAGACATCTTGAACACTTCTAAGATTTAGCAGTTATGACTGAAGCTGCTATGAATATTCAGGCATAGGTTTTATTCTGCCATAATGGTTTCAGATCATTTAGATAAATACCAAGGAGATTTTTTGGGTTATTTGGTAAAAATATTTCAATTTGTAAGAAATTCTAATGATCTTGAAAAGCATATTTGTTGTTTTTATTTATATTAACAAGAGTTCCCACTGTCCATGCCTACGCCAGCATTTGTGTTCATCAGCCTTTGGATTCCCATAGTAGATCTGTAGTGATGCCTCGATGTTTAATTCTTGATGTATCTGAAGTATGATTCCAAGTTTCCTTCCTTCTGCTTATTTGCCATCTATACACCTTTCCCCTGTCAGGCATTTCCTCCATTTTTTATTATTTCTGAGGTTTAAGAATTCTCATGTACAACCTTTTATATATGATATCTATACACATATATAAGATATTATGTATATCCACACAAACATGTTGCCTTCACTTTTGAAGGATTAATTTGCTTCCCTCACATTTAGATTTAGATTTCTATTCTGTTTGTTATTCTTTGTTCTGTCTTTCCTGCCGTCATTGGGGCCCATTAGGACTTCTTGTGAAAACTACTGCTCTTTGATGAATTTCACTATTTCACAGTGAGAAAATGGAACTTTCCAGAATTCCAAGATTAAACCTTAACATCATAGTTCCTTGGTTATCACCTTTACTGTCCTTCCCATATTAGTTCTATGCTCCTCAGGAGAGACAGAAAAGTTAGACAAGCTAGCGCCACACATGGCTCCATTTAACATCTTAGCCCTTGAAGAGCAGACTTCCGGAAAGATAAGTCTCTACTTGTCTCTACTTCCCAATCCTTCTTAAGTAATATGATAATTTTTGCTTTTTTTGTTCACTGTGAGAATAAGGTAGGGATTCTAAAAAAAAGAACAATAACCATAGTGGCCATCAAAATGTCAAAAATAAAATGGCCATGTAGATGTTTGTCTGACAAAGGTCCTAGCTAGTATCTTCTGTTCTAGTCAAGCTGATCAATCTGCAGGGGCTCAATTACTTGAAAGTATTCTTAATACATTTTTAAGTTAATTATCTTTCCTTTCTGTTAAAATATATTGAAATCCAACTGATATTATAAAATATTATAGTACCATTACCTTTAATAAAAATGTTGCCTTAGTTAGAAATCTACTCATCCCAAATATTATACTTGCAATTTTTAAACACCGACTGTATTTAGTTTTTACAACATTATATAATTTTTATAGAAAATACATGTGTATTTTATCCTCAGTGCCATAATTTTATTTATGCGTTAACAATATAAGTCTGAATTACATGAATAATTTATTATGTTTCACATAATACAAGCACATAACAGAAATTATTGCTATAAATTGCTAAATGTGTTAATATATAAATAAGGATGCTGTTGCTTGAAGCTTTGTCTACTAATTACTCAGTAGCTCTAAAAATGTGGTTTATTGATCATCAATTTCTAAAATGAAATATTCTGGCTTGTTTACCATTCCTTTGAGTGTGGAAATATGTACTCTCATTCTATAGATGTTCAAATGTGTGGTACAGTACACACTGAATTTCTCTCTGTGAAGTTGCATACATGAAAATACAATATCTTATGTTCACAAAGTTTTAAGAGTTGCTCAGGCTTACTCTTGAAATTTAAATATGTGTGCAATGTCAACAAATGGTAGAAAGATATTAGTAGCTGTGCTAGCCTTTGATATTAGAGTAATTATAAAATAGTTCTTTTTTTAATTTTTAAGAATGTTTGGGATGAGTGTACTGCTTAGTCTTAAACTACTGATTTTAAAAAATAAACAGAGTGAATCGGAATTTAAACCTAGATTTCAGCTTTCTGATAAGCAAACACCAATTTACTCCAACCTTTCCAGATGCTGCACAAGCATTTAGATTCTAACTGGCCTGTTTCCTGGGGATGTTGGAGTAGGTAACAACTAGTTCCTGAGGAGGTTGGTTTTCAATGTACCCTTCTTCCTTCAGCATACTCAACTGATAGCTTCCAACTTCCAGTTTGTGACTGGATAAAGTTCAGTTACACAACCAGAATTTAAACTCTCACTGATGCTCCTTGAGAGACTGAATTTAAGCTGGCCTATTCGAACATGAGGTTTCTGGCCCCGTCTGACCAGAGGTCCAGACTCACAGATGCAATCCCAGAGTGCCTAGCCACTCACCACTTCTTAGGCCCCCTACAAATGACTCAGACACTTATATTAATTTCATGCTGTTTGGCCAATGACTTAGACATATTGCTAGATAGCACTTTTGTCTTAATTCAACCCATTTGCATTAATCTGTCCTGCCAGGTGGACATGGTTTACTTATTTTGTTACATGTTGCTTCCTTAGGCAGTTGAGTTGGATAGAGTCTCTTCTGACTTCACCCTCCTTCTCCTACCTATGCTTCTATTTCCTGCCTACTGCTACGGTGCCTGCTATGGCCAAAACAGTTCCTTTATTTCACAGCACGCAGAAAGACATTCCCACATCATTCTATCTCTGTAAACAGAGAAGACCTGGGATTTTTAAGATCACTTAGGATTACAGAATAAACCAGCATTGAAGAGAATATGGTTTGGAAGGCAAGCATGCTGTTTCCATTTATGATTTTACCTAATATAATTTGGGGAGGGAATTTTGTCTTACACCTCCAAGTAACAGTTCATCACTGTAGGAACTCTAGGCAGAAACTTGAGCTAGGCAAGCACGTGGAGGCAGGTACTGTTGCAGTGATCATGGAATAGTGATGACTAATGACTTTTTCCTCCTGGCTTGCTCAGTTTGTTGTCTTAAATGTCCTAAGATCACCTATCAAAGTATTACACCACTCATGATTGGTTGGGCCCTCCAATATCATTTAATAACCTAGAAGTGAGCCACAAGCCTGCCAACAGTCAAAGCTGATGAGAGAATTTTCTCAATTTAGGTTCCTCTTTCCAAAATTATCTTCTGTCAAATTGATATAAAACTAGTCAGTATATATGCATTTCCTAAGACTCCCCTTCCAATTCAGGGCAAAGACAGAAAATAGTCTGATTTTCTTTGATAAGGGACTGTAATTTTAGCTCCTTGAAGGTCTGGCTTTTATCTCAACTCTAAGAGGCTATGGTGCTTGTTGCCAAGCCCAATGACCTGTGTAGAATCTAGGACCCTCATAAAGGAAGAAGGGAATGGAGGATAATTAGTATCCTTCCACACATGAGCACTGGCACACATGCTCATAGTAAGAAAACAAATGTAAAATGTTTAAAGATGAAATAAAACAGTTTTATAAGAAATATTTTAGAAAAACTGAAAGGAAAGATACTTGCTAAAATTTTAAAATGTATAAGAACACACATTAACAACATAACTCTGTCCTAGAGCTTAGAAGACATGACATGAAAACTACTTAAAATAAAAAAAAATTCAGGAAATAACATCAGAAAAGTGTATATATAAACAGAGACACAGAGAAGAAGCACCTATCACTTCAACTAATATAAAGGAAACATAGCAAAAGTCATAAAATGGATATGGTAGAAGAAATGTTTCCTAGAAGAGCTGTTTTACTGATATAAATCACAGAACAGGTGCTAAGAAAAATAAATATTTTAAAAATATTTTAGAATTTGAATTTGAGGCACAGGACATACATGCCCACCATGTTAACATTTATATTATTGGGCTGTATCTTCAACCATGACAAAGCTGAGCTTTGAAATTTTTTGTTTTTTAGACAGATTTTTAAATTTTTTGCATGTTCATTTTATTTTATCTTATTTTTATAAAAAAGTCTTTTTCCATGTATCCCCCTGCTCCCTCCCTTCCCTCCTCTCACTCCCTCCCAGCCTTCAGCTTCCTCCCTCCTCCTCCCCCAACCCCTTCCCCAAAAGGACAAGAAGTCCAAGGTGGGTCAGCTCAGCATGGCATATCCACTCCAGGCAAGTCCTATTTCCTTATCCCAATCTCAAGACCCAGTTAGGTGTTCTCTGCAGGGAATGGGCTCCAAGGTGCCAGCCTATGCACAGGAACACAGTCTGATCCCATCAGTTTTAAGGCTTATCAATGACAGTCAGCTTGAAAGAAACAGTAAATCATACATGAGGAAATAAGAAAGTAGCATTTAAGGCTATGTAAGATAAAAAATATAGATTCAAAGATTCTATACCATGATTAACTCAGAGCCTATCATCCTGATCACATCAACATCTAGTTTTAATTTAAAATGTACTTTTGCTTATGTGTATTTGTGTGTGCCTGCATGTGGATATGTGTACATATTTGTAGGGACCTAGGTTAGGTTAAGATTAGGAGTTAGATTTTAGGGGTTAAGGTTACTATCTATGGCAGCAAAACACACACACACACACACACACACACACACACACACACACACACACACAAAACAATAACAACAAAAAAACCCAAGTTAGATTCCCTGGAACTGAGTTAATCATTATACTTTTTTCAGAAAGATGAAGATAGGTGGACATACAGAATACTGAAGGAAAAGTGAGAACCATATTTATTTTGTAACTGGATTAATTAAAAATGAATTGTTATCCTAAAGCCTAGTCTCTGTGTTTTTTCAACAATTAATGTGAATCATACCAGAGCTTTGCTCTTTATAGTGATGATTAACACTAAGAATTCACTTTCTTGATGCTTACACAGTAATCAAACAAAATACATAATACATAATTTGTATGTGTATGTGTATACTGTAAATATCTGATCCAGTTAGAAAAAGTTATCAGAAATATATTTCCTTTTACTTAAATTGTTTGTAAAATAAATATACAGTTTTAGCATTGACATTAAAGCATAGGCATATATATATATATATATATATATATATATATATATATATATACATATATATATATATATAAAATTTCTCAAATTATTAGTGTTAATCCAGGGTTCAAGAAAAACATTTCTTTAAAGTTGTTATGACAGATTTTGTTTTATTTTCTCTAATGATTTTCCATACTTGTCACAGTCAGAAGTTTAGAAACTATTTCCTGTTGTGAAGTGAAATTTCTTGCCCAATCAGAAAACCTCAAAGAAAATTTTCTTTCTATTGTACACAGACTAAGGTATGGAGCTGAGCTTGCACACTTCTTCTCTGTGTTTATATATAGTTTCTGCACAGCAAGGTATAATGATTATTTTGGTTTGTACTTTTTTCTCAAGTGTCTAGGTGAATTTAGGTTTTTGGTGTCATGTGTTATCCTTTCTAGTAGTCATCTCTTGCCTCATTAAAGAATCTTAATTTAATCTTCACATCAGCTAAAAAGACTGGCTTGGTATTATCAGTTTCCTCTACAGAGCATGATTATTGAAGTTAATACAGAGAGCTACACTCATACAAATAAACCTAGTTGTGATAGCACCAACAGCTTTTAAAAACAAGCTGGAAAAAAGCTCTGGATGGCAATAAGCTCTTTGGCTGCCAATGCTATGAAGAAATTAACTAGCAACATGCACAGTTTATTTATAATATTAAAATCATGGCATGAGGAATATGCCTGTTTTGGTTATTCTACTTTAATACCAGCATAGGGGTTCTGAAGCCTTTTTATTACAAAATGGATTAAAGTATTACCTTCAAAATATTCTTACAGCCTCACTTTGCTCATTTTTTCTTTATTAAAAGCTAATTTTACAATCTCTCTATTTGTAGAAAAATTAAGTTTTTCAGAATAAAATGTAGTGCTTTATTAGGTTTCAATTCCTCTTAAAAATCATAAATTCCAAACCAAACCATTATATTCTTGATATTTATATATGCCCAAGAAACTTTAGAAGCATTTACCATATGTAATTATGTGGTTCTGGTGAATTCTATGAAAGTTTTCTTTTCATAAAGCTTAAGAAAATGATGACTTTTTGTAATTTCATTACATTTAAGGAGAATGACCATTGGTAGAAAGAAAGGCCATCTTGAGTATGAGCTCTGTTACCTGCAGGATTTTACACAAAGGTCTCCAGTGTCTATCATACCAGTTTCCCACATCTACAATACTCTTCTCTGCTACAGATGGTTATAACATCTTTTGAAAAAACACTTTATTGTCTTCTTTATTTTTTAGAGACAATAAATAACATCAAAATTGGCAAGCAAATAAAATGACAAAAGGGAGTGGCTTGAAAGCTGAACTGTCCTTACCATGTGAGGGTTAAACTATGGTTATTAGTGATCAATATATTTTTCTATGACTGATGAAAGATTGGTGATGCTATTTAAAAATGTAAAAAGCGTGTCTGCAAACATAGCTCAGCATTTAAGGCCACTTGGTGATCTTCTGTATGACATACTTCAGTTTCTAGCTTCCACATGATGTCTTACAACTATCACTAATTCTAGCTATATGGGATCTAAGTTCTTTTATGACCTGTACAGGAAACAGTTTACACGTGGTACACATGCATACATTCAGTCAAACACTAATATACAAAAATTAATTATCTATTTATATCAATCTATCAAGGACATTTATTGATTCAGAAAAATATAACTAATAAAATAATTTTATGATTAGTAGTGTAAGTCTTTGTATTACCACAAACTAATACATTCCCAACAAATAATGTTTCAAAATAAAATGATGCATATTAGGTTATGCATGCTGTGAGCTACTTAAGACAGCAGTTAATAGATGAAATTATAAGTTTATACCTCTAACTAGGAATTAAATTGTCAAACCCTGTCTATCTGACAACATGACAATTGTTCTATTGTCTTATGACCGGGACTTGAAGCTTCTGAAGTTTAGGTCTTCAGTTGTATAGAATCCAATTTTTCTGGGTTGAGACAAGAGATGATTATTGAACTGAAAAGAGAGAAAGAGGGGAGTAGGGGGAAGGGGATTGGGAAGGAGAGAGAAGGAACAAGTGAGGGGGAGAGAGAAAGAGGGAGAGAGAGATTGAAATTCAATAATTATTCAAGGAACTGACACAGTTTTCAACTTTTCACTACTTCCAAGTTCATATGTTTACTCAAGATACACAATTTCATTCAGTAAATATTTTACTTCCTGGTTTTCTATATGTGTTTGAAATGACAGGAGGATTTTCATAATGCTATTCAAGTAAGATTAAGGATGTAATGAGAAAGAATCAACCAAGGCCCAGATGTCTCACTGTCTTCCTCTTTACTACTTCTAGAAAAATATATTTCAAACTCCTTTTAAAAAATCTAGTTATTTTTCTAACATGTGCACATACTAGACCATCATATTTGTTTGGAAAGATTTTCAGTGAATTGGAGCATCTTCCAACTCAAGTCTGCATTTGCTGAAAGCACATATGTTATTAATGAATGGAGATTGCAGTGTCATCTTAGTATAATATTTATGTAATTCAAAACTCTAATCATACCAGTCAAAATCAATATTTTAGTCACTATTTTTTAAAATAGTAGAAACAAATTGACTTGGAATGTGGTCACAAAATTAATGGTCTTTTTATAGTATTTTGAACATTTTAAAAAATCACATGCTTCTGTAAGTAACATGCCTAAAATATTAGTAAATAAAGTGAGTAATCACTACCTGTACTCAATTCTGACATTCAGTTATTATCATCTTTCGCAGAGCATTTGTAGGTTCAAATATGCTAGTACAACTTCCACTAATTATAAAGACAATTATTTTTGCTTTCTTTGAGTGGATCTTCTACCATTCAAATCTAGGCTTTGGCAACTATAGGATGTGTATTTAATTTAGGTGTTTATATCCTCATTTCTATGTGAATGTTTACAATGTTGTAGGCAGTAAATCTTTAGTTAGTAATAAATACCAAGTCCATTTTATAACTACAAAGATCTAGAGTGTGCTTAGTGTAGATTCTCAACCACTGAGTTAGAAACTCGTGATAGGTGCGATTCTCCTGTTTTATTAGATGAGAAAACTGAATGATTAAGTCATGCAAGTGAGAAAATTGCCACAGTAGGTCCTTCTTGGGTTTCTGCATTCCTGACTTTACACACATGAGTCAGAGGGAGCACCACGAAATGTTGGTTTTTCAAATTATTTACAGAGCCTTCCATGCTTCTGTCACCTTTTGATATCACTCACTAATGCTGACATTTTTATCTCCACTACTATTACCACTATCCATATAATCACTGATGTTTTACCCACTTACTGAATATTTGTTAAGCTCTTACTGTGAGAATTTCAGTATCACATGAAATGAGTCAGATTTTGTCCATGTCTTCATGAGACATACAATCTATGTTTTCAGGATCATAAGCAATGGATTAAAATAGCCTGAAAGGCATTGAAAGTCAGGTCCATCACATGATCTTTTTCTTGGTGGTTTATTTACTTTTTCAGGACAAGGAAGAATGTTCAGTAGAGTAAATCTGAACAGAATCTGGGGTATGAACTGTGTGGTACCTTAAATGAAAAATACTTTATAAGAACTGCTTAATTCAGTTATCATCAGGTAGTTACTGTGTGAAGGGATTAAAAATTGAAGATGGAGTCTAAAAAAGAGATGCTTTGGAAATGAAGAAGTAGTAGCCACAGACGAGAGAAATATATAAGAGAATAGAGATAGAGAAAGAAGATTGAATATCATCTGCTTAAAATAGTATACTTTTCTGGAAGATCTAGCCCTGAAAAACTTGTTTACCTCAAACCTATCTTTGGGTGCTCCTTGCTACTGTATCCCTAAGGTCAGAAAGTAGAGAAATGCCAATGAAAGCTACAGATTTTTATCTGCACGGTTACAATGAAGTCACTGATGAAGAGAACCATACCTGGCTGAAGTTGAGAAATTTCATACTTCCAGTTATCAAAGATAACCAAGGTCTTTGTTGTCAGCTGTGAAGCAGCATAAGACTTTTTCTCTATTGCTAGTGAAGTCTTTACTACAAGATTTGCATGGAAAATGAGCATAGAGTCAAAAAATATTGTAAATAAAAATGTAAGAGAAATGAGAATTTGGAAGAAAAACAAAGATCTGTGTTACAGTGAGGTTTCTTGTATCCGGTAGCCAGAGGTCCAGACCCACAGACCTGCAGCCCCAGGCCCCTTAGCCACTTGCTGCTGCTCAGGCCCCCCAAAAATGACTCAGATGCTTATATAAAGTTCATGCTGTTTGATCTATGGCTCAGGTACATTGCTAGCTAGCTCTTACATCTTAACTCAACCCATTCTCATTAATCTGTCTGTCACGTGGCCTGTGGCTCACCTATGTTCCACACATGTTTCTTCTTAAGTGGCTGGCTCAGTCTAGTGGTTGATATTCAGCACTCTCACCGCCATGGCCCGGGTTCAATTCTTGGTCAAGATTAAAAAAAAGGGGGGGGGAACCCCAAGATCCCAGCAGTCCCTTATGAATGGGTTGGCCACTTCCCCTTCAGGAGCCCGGGACCCTGGATAAGTATCTTCGGACCTTATCAGCTAATGCCTGAATCCCACCACAGATCTAATTCATGACAATTTAGCTTCAGGAGGAGATTCGGACAATATTTTGCTAGACAAGAGAGGAAAGTTACAGATCAAATACTAGAACTTCAGTTAGAGCAAAAGATAATAACTGGATAACTGTACAGTATATCCATTAGAGCAGACCTGCCAGAAAACCCAGAAAAAGCCCTGAATTGGGCTGTAGTCTAAAGATGCTTGTTATAATTAGCCTTATGTAGATGGCTCCACAGAAGAGATTTATGTATTTTCAGTTAATTTCTTTAAAAGTTTCTGAATAAAATCCATTTTGGGAATGAGGACAAGAGGCTATCTTGTATAGCAGACTTCACATTTTCACTCCTGTCCACACCTGTAGCAGAGAATCATGGCATTTACCCCAGTATTAATGCTATTAAAGCTTTGGAATGACAGTTCACTAGAAAGAGGCAGTGGATGAATGGGCTATCTATTTTCCCTTCAAGCTATCAATTTAAAGTCTCTTCAGAAAATTTTACAATTCCTCATTATGTGATATGATCCCTTTACTCTGTGCTTGAATAAAACCTAATTCTCTTGGCTTCCTTCTCTCATTTTCTTAAAGGCACTCTGGCAAGATTTTTATTTGCTCTATCCATTTTTTTATATCAAAGGTTTTGAGGATTTTTGATCTTTCATATAATGACCTTTTCCATTTTGAAATACATAATGAAGATATTTCAGCTGCTGAATGTTCCTAATAGGCTGCAGGAAAAAGATAGTGAATCAGGTGGATGAGGCAACAGGTATGGAAATGTCCAAGGATAAGTGAAGAGAGCCACAAAAAGAAAACAAGAAAAATATACAGAGTGGTCTTTGAAAATGCAAGATGACAAGTTAGTAGACATAAGAGCTATGCTTGATCTTTCATTAATAGATGCATTTAAAATTTAAACTTAAACTTTGCTTTTCAGTAATAATTTAAAACTGAAATGGTGACAACAGGATGTACCAGGCACAATGCAGTTTTTAAACGATAGACAGTGAAATACACCTTGTTTCATTCTGAACTCAGTTGTCATTATCCATTCATCTCATTGCTTATTTCTAGCATTAACTGAAAACTCATTGGAATTCAAAATACTAAGAGATGCAAGGAAAACACCATTGGCCTCATCTGTTGTTACTGTTACATTTTAAATCCTTATCTCTTACATACTCAAAGAACTGTTAACTTTACATACTAGTCAATATTTCCTTCTAAAGATCTTCAGTCTTATGAATATTGCTTCAGACACACAGATACCAAAGACATATTTTGGGCAAACTATGACCCTTTCTGAGATCAAGACAATAGTTCAGTACAATACATTTGGTAGACATACTGCTGTCCTGAGAAACACATGCAATTGCCAGGGTAATGCACTGATTAATAATCAAGTAACGACATTTTCAAAGAATATTTGAAGAGTAGGAAGATTATTACAATACGTCAAAACTGCACAAAATCATTCAGCTATTTTCTCACCCCAGTCAAATGCCATCATAGATGATATTTTCATTTATTTCCCCTATTCATTCTATTATTTTGAATGCCTTTTGGTTTCTAGGCAACCATAATAATACTTCTCATTTTAAAAAGTCCACCACCACCTTGTCAGCACAGGAATAGTATTCCTTAAAGGGCTTGGTAGCCACCCAGGAAATATGCAAAGTTAGAAATAGAAATTCGGAAGAGGAGAAAATTCAAGTATAATTATACTTGTTTTGAATGCTATAGAGTAGAACTGAAAAAATATGTAGCTTACAAATGACAATGAGCTCACAATAATATAGCAAGACAAAGAAAATAAAAGATCAATTTAGTTCTAAGGAGAATCTATAATAAAACTTGGTTGATCAAATGCTGAGAAGATCATAATGCTATTCACGTTCCTCAAAACATGTTAGGGAATATTGAGTGCTCTCCTGAGAATAACTGTGACTAGAAGAGCCTCAGAGAGGGACCAGCAATGTTTTCCTTGGACAAGGGAAAATCTATAGAGTAAAATGAATTGCAAATCATATACACTATGATGAAAAGGCCATTAACTTACTTGTAGTTCACTTTCAGAGAAAGAATAATGATCATTGAGTATGAAGTAAAAGTAGGAAAAATTTACACTTAATTTAATGAACTATGAGTATCAGAGAAAATTGCATTGCCTCTAAAAATAATGAAATAGGAGAAAGAAAGAGTTTCAGGTAAAAGTTTACTTTTGTGTGTGTTACTGTATACAGGCATTACTTCCTAGATTACAGGTTAGTTGCATTAAACTTATACCTTCAACAAGCTCTGATTTATTTCCAATCATCTATTCTTCTTTGCTCTTAAACTTAAAAGCAATTATTCAGACTAAATTAAATCATTGATGACTGTTTTATATCTAGCATTTTATATGCAACACAAAAGAAAATCCTGTGGTATCACATGCTGTTTTAGGTGTATTTCTATTGCTGTGATAAAATGCCCTTACAAAACAGTTTTTAGAATAGTGTTATTTGGCTTTCATTTTCAGGTTACAGTCCATCATAACAGGGAAGTCAAGCCTTGAACTTTAAGTAGCTAGTTACATCACATTCACCACTGTCAATAGCAAAGAGAAATAAGAATATATATTCCATCTTGCTTATGCTCAGCTTACTCCATATATATATACTTAGATGCCCTGGTTAGGGGATGGTGCCTCCTATAGTGGGCTAGGTCTTCTCAGTTCAACCAATATATTCAAGACCATCAAAGACATGCCACTGGTAATCCAAACAATTCCATTTTAAGACTCTTGTCCCCGGCAATTCTAGATTGCACAAAATTGACAAGTAAGACTAACTATCAGGAATAAACATGAAATGTCTCTCACTTTTCCCATTTTATACCACTTACACCAATAGAACCTCATACTTATTGTGTGCATTAGTTCCTATCACGTTTACTCGATGGCATCTCTAACTTTTAAATTTCCTGACAAAACCTATATAACCCATGATATAATTTAATGATACCTCTATCTTCAAACTTTTTACTATCCAAATGACTACCTAAAATGTTATTTGAATAAATGCTAAAGGTATTATTTAATCATGAGTAAAATCTTAGGATCTAGAAAATTCCCTCCATATTTCCACTAATTTTGGCAATCATTCAGAAACATATTTTGTCCATTCTTCAAGCTAAGATAATATTTGAACATTAAGCATCTCTTATTTCTATTTCTGCATATATTTATTTTTTCAGTATCATGAAATTTATTAAGATCATGAGATTTATGAAAAGTGAATAAATGTAACTAGATTGGTTCTGTAAATATGCTAGTCTTTATACCTTTTCTGCTCTTTCATTAGCCATGTTGCTTTCTGCCTAAGGAGATTTGTAACTATAATTACAATTAAGTTATAACATGACTCCATGGTGCTACTTTGTAAGCAAGGTTGCCACTCAAATTTAGCTGTTCCAGCAAATGTTTGCTTCTGTGATAAGAGTTGTATACCAAGGTCTATTGAATTAACAACCCATTGAGATATATGAAGTTAAGACACTTTACTCTAGATGGTCTCTAAACAGCAATAGAAGATATTTTTCTATCATTTGAGAATTTCATATATGTATACAATGGTTTATTCAAGTATGTTATCCATTTATTTCTATCTTCCTTCATACCATAACCTCTATTCCTTTCAAAATTGTATGTTTACTTTTATTAAACTCATCAAATCCAGTTAGTACTGCGATGTGGATATATAGTCTTCGAGACTGCATTCTTGAAGAAAGCTGACTCTCCTATAGCAATCATTAATTGCTAATAGTTTCTCAGCTAGGTAAGCATTTCTTGTTTGCCTTACTTCTCTATGTTGGATTTTTTTGCTTGCACAGTTCTTGTACATGCTGTCATACTGCTTTGAGTTTGTATGTGAAATGTCCTTTTGATTCTAGAAAACATTGTTTAGTTTTTTTCTGTATTCATCCACTGTCTCTATCTTCTATAATCTTTCATTTTGATCAAAAAGTTGCCTTAAAAATGTCTTCATAAGTTTAATACTCAGCATGGTTTAGGGATATTGAAAATGGCAGATGACACAGAGGCTAAATATTGCTATGTATTGCCTTTGGACCTCTCGCCAAGTTTTATAATTATATCTATTATAAATAAATGTATACTGTCTAGCACACAAGTTTATGATGACACAGTGGCATTTGAAAAGTTTTTGCCTCAATCGGAGATATACAAAGGGATCTTTTTCTTTACAGATGTAGTGATTAGAGATTATATAGGATGTGTAAGTCCATTTTTCTTTAATAAAAATATTAATGTGGGTCTGTGATCTGGAAGAAGCATGAATGAGTACTTGATTATAACAAGAAGCAAAAGTATTACATGGCAAAGTGACAGTTATTGGAAATACATTTTTCAGTTTGAGTCACTTCCTTAACATGATGCACATACCTAACTGGTAACGTAGTTTGACCAGGAAGCAATGACTCAACCCTTCAGTATTAACAGCTTGGTCATTAGCTCATGTATTTATCTGCTGTTCATAAAAAACAGCATTGAAATATTATTAAATAAGATGGGAGAAGAGTATGAGGGGCAACATGTTGGTAGACATGCATTAAATTCCAAATTTGCCATTGTCTTTCCAACCAATAACTTGCTTCTCACTAAGTAAAACATCTCTCAGGATATTCGATCTTTGGGAAGGTGAATATAAAGAATTTGGTCAAATAATATTTAAGTAGGTAAATAGCTTATGTTTGGTTCAAAATGTATTCAGAGAAGTTCAGAAATGACTCAGGAAGACCTTCATAAATTTTACTCAGACCTTTTCAGTAAAGCAATATCTCTACCTCCTAGTCTTTTGAAAACTCAAGGTTAGTTTATTCAAAAGGAAGTCTGTGACAATGGAAATGTTGCATATATTCTCAGTTTAAGATGATTGCTGCTCACTGCATCCAGTTATCGAATATTTTAAAAGAGTGCAATGGAATAAACATTTTAATCATTTAAGTTCATCCAAGTATAAATAATTCCACTAGGCAAATAACAAGCTACCTGGGCAGCTCAACTGAATTATTGTATAACATTGGACTAAAAAAAGACCCTGTACAGTCTTAGAAGGAACCAAAGAAGACAGTAATCATTATGATTGTTTTCAAATCTGATATGAATTTATATTTTAATAAATCTTTGTAAGGGGTTGAAATGACAACTAAGGCAATGTTAGCAGTTGCAAAGGGGAATCTTTGAGAAGATGCTGTGTAATGACAGAGGTCCTCTCAATACTGTGCTATAGCTGTGCAACTTACCTGGCATTTATATAAATTAGAAAGGATCATTTTTTTCATTAACCTTTTAAGTGAGGTCTACTGAATGTTTCTTCTTAACAGGAAGAAATACCATTATAACATAAAGTAGCCAGTGATTTAAAGGGCAAGCAATTAGAGGGTATAAGTATTATGCTTTACCTAGTTCTTTGGACAAAATCACACATTCAAGTTTTAAGTTTTGACCTGCATAAATGCATTGGAAAAAAGTTTAAAATGACTGCCTGATTCAAAAAGATAAAAAGTTTATAATAACTTTAATAGCTTAAAAGAACTAGGAATTGAGTTTTTGAGCAAAACAACTATATCTTTAATAAATAAGTAGTAAAATCTAATAAAGATGAGTAATAATTTACATATATGATTAAACTGGCCATTTTAATTTTACTTATTACAAAATGTGCATATGCTTTGATGCTGAGATATATTTCTGGGCTTAATTTTACAGGGCAGAATAATAATGATGTAAATTAACATGTGCAAATACAAAATTTTCTATGATGGCTACAAAATCAAGACATTTAACAAAAATAGTTGATAAGTTATCCTTTAGTGTTAATATACTATCATAATTCAAAACATAAAATGAGACATTTTATGATACATATTCATATATTTTTCAAATTATTGCTAAGAATTTCCACTTTGTGTCTGATATTCTGAAAATATACAGAAAATCATGATCATTTCTGCCATCAGAGAATGTACAGCTTTGGAAGGATACACAAAGAATTTATTAAATAACAATCTACTGCTCTTGTTCTAGTGGAGGTTATACACAAGGGACATGAGTAGCTACTGGGGCAATCAGGAATTGTAGGGCAGTCAAATAAAAATAGTTCCCCTTGGGATATTTTCTGAATTCCAGTGTTCTCTGGGCATTGAGAAAGAAGGGCAGTCATTTCCCAAAAACAGAATGAGAACTTGAGGTTAGGATCTGAGGTTAGGGAAAGCACCATGTGTTTACAGCCCAGAGTTTTTGTCAGATTTTGAGGATAAAGAAGTCAGAGTTCTCATGGCCAGAGCTAAGTTTTCTTTTTGTATTCATCAAAGACATATGATGAACTTCAGGGGTGCACCTCAGATTGTCGAGGGCCACCTGGAGAATAAGAGTCAACAGAACAGGATAGACTAAATCAACATTACTACCAATCTCTACCCCATCTCAAGCTCTTGTTGGATTAAGAAGTTGATTGAGGAGTCAGTCTGTCCACATAGCTTAAGAGAAGTGCCTTCTGAGTAGAAAACACAATTTCAGCCTTCTGATTCATTTGCACAAATATTTGGGATTCAATAAATATTTTCTAGACATTTGAAGATAAAAGTAAATATGACCAGTAATGGAAAAGGAAAATTGATCTAGATACTGACATTTGCAGACTTGCCTTTTAAATGAGTGTGATTAATATGCTTAGAAACACAGAGATGAGAAAATAAGGGAGGGGTGACAGAGAAACCATAGGGGAGAATCACTGAAAGTACTGAATACAAATTTGAAGTCAATTATGTAAGTTTTCTAAAGTGAAAACATGTTGCTATGGTTTCAATATATTGGCTTAAATGTGTGCTTTGGAAACTCAATACAAGATGGAGCAGTGTTGAAAGTTGGGGACTTTAAGGCATAATTAGATCACTTGGTTCCTCGTGTATGGATTACTGCTGTAACCAAAATGCCATCAAATTCCTGATGACCAAGGGGATTTGGAGCTCGTCCCCTGCTGTTACTTTGTATCTTGTTACCCTCCTGTGATAGGATGATGCTGTACAAAGACAAACACAAAACATATGCTCCTGATCTTCCACTTCCTTTGTTTTAGAACAGTAAGAAATACATTTAACTTCCTTATTTCTCATGTCTGCCAGAGGAAAGAAAGAACAGAGACGGAAGTTATCTAGAGATAGAACACTGGAGGGAAGATTGGGAGGAGGAAGAAATAAACAAGTACGTAAAAGCTCAATTCAGGTGAATGTGAGGAAACACAGACTAGAAGACACAAACAAAAATAATTACTAAATAAGCATGAGTTGTTAAGTGCATCAGCTGTTGAGCATAAGAGAAGGCCACACATATGGAGTAGAACAGTACAGAGATATAATGTGGAGAATATCTAGAGCTGAAAAAGTCCAAAAATCCTAAACAATAGGATGTAAATACTGCTCTAGTAAATTATTCTCAATGTAGCACAGTTAAAATTTATAAAATATTGAAGTGACACATAGATTTCATAAGTATAGAAAAACAGTACTAAAGATGGCCCATGCCTATGTGTATATGTGTGACTCTACATACTAATACTTTTCCATTCATTGTGACATGCATTTTAATAGATGTAAACTGTACGCAAGCTTTTAAAGGAAATACTGAATTCAGTACAACAGTTCATCAAGTGAAAGGACTTTTGCATGTGAAAATCAAAGCTAAAAATTAAAGGCTTTAAGGAGAGTTATAGAAACTATGTGATCTCATGTATAAACATTTCTTTTTTTTGATTTATTATTTTTAAATTGTGTTTTGAGTGTTTGTATAGGTACAGATGCCTGCAGAGCCCAGACTTGTCAGATCACCTTGAGCTGGAATTATGGGGCACTGTGAAAGTATGCACACTTAACTTTTTAGTTACCTCTCCAGACCATGTATAGAAAAAATATCTGCATACACGCTTAAAACTCATTTACAAATATAACAACACTAAAATTAAGAATCACTGCTTATTTATACGACACCTGCCAGAAAATGGTGAAGAAATACAATAAAGACAGGGCTCAAGTCAACTTTGGTTGCAGCAAGGACAAAATATTTACTGTTCATGAAACAGAAAAGAAGTTTTTATCCAAATCCTTCTCCAGGGAGGAAAAGCCTAAGAACCCAGAGGGAGAGCGGATAAGGGCTTAATTAATGACTTCAAAGCAAAGAATACTAATCATAAAGAAAGGGAGGGAAACAATGAAGGGCAAGGAAAAGAAGAGAGAATTGATTCCCCAGTGAAATGATGATTTTAAATTACACATGTGACTTTGTTTCTCATAAATATGAATGTTTGAAGAGAAAGATATATAAACATTATAAAATAGACATGTGTATTGAAGCATTGTGCAATATATACAATCTGGTGTTTCATTTTTTGGTTTTAAACTAGAGAACAAATAACTGAAGGGACAAAGCTGGAGTAATTAGACGATTGTTATAGATATAAGGCTTTTGGCAGAGTGTAGACAAAAGGAGGAAAGGATTTCATATCTGCCAACAGATATCAAGTACAGTATCAAGCATTGTAAAGTCTCTGGGCAGTAGAAAAAACACACTTACTTTGGGCATCCAAGGCAGAATCACCTTAGAAAATCATCACTGTACAGTAGAGGTGACTAGGACATTGTATTTTAGTCAGAATTCTACCCTTAAACACATGTCTACAGTTACGTGTTTCATGAGGAGACACAGACCTTCTGTGTTTAAAGCAGGTTTTTATGATATTATCACTAGACCATTCTCAAATTAGACTATCAACAGTGTACTTCAAGAAATGATTTTCAAAATAAACTCAAGGAATGGTTTCAGGCAAGACTGGGAAAACTTTTAGAGTTGGGCCTTTGTCTTCTGACTAGGGAGAACACCCAGTCCCATGGCTGCTCAGCAGGTTAAATACAATGTTCACATATTGAATATGAAGCTGGCCATAGGTTTAATAAGGAGTCTTTAAATATCACGTGATATCCCTGACTAACTCTCTGTTCTTGCAGCCACAGGGCAGTGTTAGACTTCCCAATGAGCATTTGGCTATAAGATAACCTTAGTGTTCACAGCTTTCAAGAGTGCTTTGCTTAGGTGCATGTGCAATGACCCATACTTTAAACAAAATTAACTGTTTTTGTGGCAAGAGTTTTAGTCTGATAGGAAGTGTGGTAGAAAACATAGTTCCTAAATACAGATACTGCCAGTCATACACCAGCCCTAAAACAAGATTTCTTAATCAAATCCCTCCCACTAGAGTTCAGGGAAACATACAAAAGAGGAGGCAGAAAGAATGTAAAGACAGAGGCAATGGGGAACCCCAGGAGAACAGGACCCTGGGAATCAGCATGATCAAAGTTCACAAGGACTTTGAGGCAGAATACACAGTGTCTGTGTGGGTCTATACAAGGTCCTCCGCATATACATGGTGGTTTTCACTTTAGTATTTCTATAAATTGTTTCATTTTGTTGTTTTTAATTTTTTATTCATTCTTTTCTCATATATTCCATCCCAACCACAGTTTCCCATTTCTTCTGTTCTCACAATCTCCCCTCCCCATTTCCTCTCCCTTTCCCTTCAAGGCCAGGCCTCCCACGATATCAACCAATTGTGGTACATAAACTTGCAATAAGATTGGATACTTCCCATAATATTAAGGCTGGACTAGTCAAATGAGTAAAGCATCAGAGACAACCCCCACTCCCTCTATTAGGAGTTTCACGAGAACACCACTTATATACTATAACAGATATGCAGAGGACCTAGATCAGACCATGTTCTCTGTCATAGTCTCCATGAGCCCTTATGAGCTCTGGTTAGTTGATTCTGTGGGTTTTCTTGTGAGGCCCTTGAACTCTCTGGTTTCTATAATCTCTCCTCCCCCTGTTCCAGGTCTTTGCTCCCAGAAGTTGCTGGATGAAGCCTCTCTAACGACAAAGATGCCAGGTTCCAGTCTATATCAGAGTATCATCAGTAATCATTCCATTGCTTATTTTTTGTGAAGTGGTGTTTTGGTGCTGTCCTAGGTCTCTATGCTATCCAAACTCTGAGATTATTTAATTTTAAATTAATATAAAAGATATTTGGAATTTTGTGTTTTTCCTTTTATCAATATATTGTTTATACATACTTTTTAACTAGTTCTGCTGCTACTTTCATGTCAGTCAATGGAGTTTAAATACTTCCCTGCCTGAGTGTGGATGGGACATTATTAATGGATGAAGGGAAGTTTATTAAGTAGCTGTACTTGATATGGGACTGTCTTTCTGTATGCTGTGAATATCAATTTTTAAATAAAGGTGCTGTTTTGGCCCTTGGTGAGCACCTTAAAAGAAGTAGGTGAGGAATCAGAATAGGTAGGAGGAGGGCGGAGTCAGAGGCAGATTGAGCCAGGCGCCCAAAGAAGAAACATGTAAGGAACACAGGTGAGCCACGGGCCACGTGGCAGACAGGTTAGTGAGAATGGGTTGAGTTAAGATGTAAGAGCAAGCTAGCAATGTGCCTGAGCCATAGAACAAATAGTACAAAGTTAATATAAATGTCTGAGGCATTTTTCGGGGACTAAGAAGTGGCGGGTGGCTAGATGCTCTGGGACTGCATGTCTGTGGGTCTGTACCTCTGGCCAGATGGGGCCAAGAAACCTTATTGTACTATGTACTAACGAAGAAAATGATGTTCTCATCTCTCAGCAAGTGTTAACAACAGACAATTTTTGTTGTGGTTTTATAGTGTAATTCCATTATGGTCTATGATAAAGTTTTTTATTTTTACTCTGTGTTCTGAACTATGTGTTTTGCTACTCAGAATTTATGAACAGCTCAACAGTTAGGAGGACGAGTTGCATTTGCTTAGATCTCAGGTTCAGATCTCAGCACCCACACTGAACAAGCTCAGGTAATTCTAGTTTTGGAGAATCCAGTACCATTTTCTGGCCTCCCTGAGCACTGCATGCACATTGTGTACATACAAACATGTAAGCACAAGTAACATATCAATAAAAAAATTTAATGTATTTGTCCTATACTTGCAAGTGCAGAACATACATTTGAAAGAATATATCTTCTGCTTCCAGGTGAGGTATTCTTAGTTAGACATAGCTGGTTTATATGGTTAGTGGTGGCTTGAACTTCAAGCACATCAATAATTGTCTGCTACATCTCTAACTATCCATAGAGGAAGAGTAGAGCTTCATCTCTGCTGCTTGGTTAATCTATTTCTCCTAATAATCTGGTTTGGTTTTGCCTCCCAATATCAGGCTCTGCTTTTAACTGCATCTCTTTTTAATATAATTATGTCTTCCTAGAGAATTTGTTTACATAATGTTTATCTTCATCTCTAATAATCTTCTTGCACTGAATACTGCTCTCATTGAATCCATATAACCACAGAATTTGCTTTTTGCTTGGTGCTAACATAGTATATCTATCTTTATAATTCAGCTTTAATGTATCCATTTTTTATTTCACATAATTATAGACAGTGCATACTGTATCTCTGTGTTCTTTTAAAAATGTAATCCATAATTTTTACCTTTTAATTAGTATATTTAGAAAAAAATTATGATTGTTATAGTTGGAGTGGTATCTATTATAAATATTTATTTTGCCTTGTTCATTTATCTTTAATCTTTTCCTTCTTCTGCCCACATTGATTTTAATTGTCTTTTCATATAATTCTATTTATTGTAGTCTAATAATTATATCATACTTTTTAGTATTTAATAGGTTTTTTTGGAGTTTGCCATATATATCTATATATTATATATATACCTGTAAATAAACAACCACTCAGTATGGTTACTTCAAGATAAAATATGCTACTTTCTCCTTTCCAGCCCTTAGACTATTGCTGACATTTATTTCATTTATCTGGATGCTAAATTACCTAATATGTTTATTAGTGTTTTATTATAATAAAAATGATTTATTAAATTAATTAAGACTACAAAACAAAGTATTCTGTTGCCTGCCTTTTTCTCCTTTAGTATTCTTTGTTTTATAAGTTTACAATTCTGATGCCTATCATTTTCATTCTCGCTGAAGAAATTCTCTTACTTTTGTTAAGAGCCAGATGATCTGTTGATAACAAATTCTCTCCCTTTTATTTACTTTTTCCTTACAGAGTCTAATTTTTTCATTTTAAAGAACAATATCACTGTGCAAATATTTCTATGTGGTAGTTTAGATATGTTTGCTCATTCTTTTCCTTGTTATGCTTCTGAGAAGAAATATAATTCAATTATTGATTTTTCTTCTTTGTCCTTGATTTTGGTATTTTGACTATGTGTTGCTTCAATGCAGATGTTTTCTTTATCATTGATCTATTTATTTTGACTG
The DNA here is from genome assembly GCA_033318265.1 of Phyllotis vaccarum. Classification (NCBI taxonomy): domain Eukaryota; kingdom Metazoa; phylum Chordata; class Mammalia; order Rodentia; family Cricetidae; genus Phyllotis; species Phyllotis vaccarum. The sequence goes on from JARWLC010000018.1 coordinate 58,294,689, forward strand.
TGCTGCCTCATTATAGATGTTTTGTAATTCACTCTACTTAATGTTCTCTGGGTTCCCCAGACCCATGGTTTCCTATTGGTTATTATTTTTTTTTAATTATGAGCGATTTTTACTTGTATTATTTTAATTTTTCTCTTCTTACCATTAGAAGTATGGCTAGGTGCTTGTGCATGCCTTTAATTCTGGCACTCAGGGAGGCAGATGCAGCTGGGTCTCTGTGAGGTCAAGGCTAGCCTAGTCTACAGAGTAAGTTACAGACGTCCAGAGCTATACAGAGAATCCCTGTCTCAAAAACAAAACAAAATAAAAAAGAAGTATGATATAGCCTGTGTGATTGTTTCCAGATCATTGGATATTGTTTCTATTGTCTCGACTTTATGTCAGTTTGAAATTTTTGTATTGACGTTTGTTAAAATTCACTGATTTTTTTTTCTTGTCTGTAAGATTATGAACAAAGGCCTTATTTATTTTTGCTACAGTGGTTTTACCTATTTTTGTCATATAGCTTTGAATACCTCATCTTATATTTCTCATTTTCTCCTTCATGGTATTAATTCTTCCATTAGAGTTGTGTAGGGAAGAGATTGACCTTTCATAATTAAAGAGCTCATTTTGTCATTGGCCATAGCAAAGTCACATCTATGAATGTCCACAGGATGGAGCCCCAATCGATAATCTAGATATTAAGACTTCAGGAAGTTTTCCTGATTATACTTCCATATCATTGGTAGGATGTTTGCATTTGGAACTTTCCTCCTAGTTTATAAGTTAATTTTAACTTATATTCTTTAATTGTAGTAAGCCATTCCTATATCTATAGATTGATTTCCAGATATGGTAGTGGTATTGAGGACTTTTGCAACCCGGTTGGCTTCAGAAGTTGATGTGGTCTTATGGACTGGTCTTGGAATATTAATAATTATAGTTCTTTTAAGTTCTAAATGTGATTATTTCTGCCTCTCTGATATTTCTAAATCTGTTATTGTGCATATTATCCTTTCAGATGATATTTATGTTTGTTGATTTGATTTGGTTTTTTTATTGTTTTTCAGCATAAATTTGTTATTTTTTAAGTCATATGGTATATGTTACATAATAGGGATCAAACTCAAAATGTCTTTAATGTGAGACTTTCTTTTTCTGGCTACATGTAAGGCTATTTTTAATGTTGGATGAAGTTATTGGTACCAGAGGTTTCAATTTGTTCTACTATTATTTTCTACTTTCTAATGTTGCCTTCAAAGTCTTATTTAAACTCCAGTTATGTAGAATCTGATCCAAGTGGTTTTTTCAACTAAAATCATATGCTTGGTCTGTAATAGAAGTGAGATATACTGTGTTCCCTTAGTACATCTTTGCTTGATTAGCTTCCTACAGGCTTTGTCCTGTTGTATGATAGTTTTTGTTGACTTTGTCTCTAATTGGTCTTATTAATAAGAACCTGGAGTTATATTTCTGGGTAAATGCTGAAAGATCAGAGAGACAAAGGAGAAAGCCAGGACCACCTCTCAGCTCTTCAGCTCCTCGGTGGAAAAGGGCAAGCTGCTATCTTCTCCTGCCTTATATTTCTCTCTCTGATCAGCCGTATTACTTTATGTCTCTATCTCCTAATTTCTGGGATTAAAGATGTGTGTCTACCCATTACTGGGATCAAAGACAAGATATTCCAAGTGCTGGCATTAAATGTGTGAGCTTCTACTACTTAGTTTCTCTTTCAGACTACACAAACTTACTGTATTCCAGGGTAGTCTTGAATTTCTCATCTTCCTGCCTTCTCCTTTTAAGTGTTGGGATAAAAGGTGTGTGGTGTGTGCCACGACTGCCTGGTCCCTATGGTTAACTAGTGACTACCTTTGCCCTCTGATCTTTAGGCAAGATTTACTTTTTTAGAGAACAAACAAAATATCATCACATAAACATGTCATCATTCTATTAATATGGAAAATCAAAAATTGTAGAGGTTCAGTGATTGTCCCAGGGTGATACACCAAATCCATCCTTTTTGTGTTTATTATTTTATAACCTTAAAAAGTTTGAGAAAACAATTTGATGCCCTAATGATCATTCCATATGAAAGATACTGTTCCTCTAAGTCATCCACCATCCCTGAATTTCACAATATTTCTAATTCTATTCCACATAAACTCCTGAAATTTGAGTAAAAGACTTTGATGAAGACATCTCATGAAGATGGATTTTTTTTACTTAGAAATTGGGTTTTCTATCCTAAATATTGTATATAAATAAAATGTGTACATCATTTATATTATATATGTGACTGGGTATAAGAACCTTACTCAAAAGAATACACCATTTTAGGATTAGTTGGCCAACAGAAAATGAACTCCATATTACATTTTGTGGAATTTTTGTTTTATTTTGGTAGCGTTTATCTTATTGTTTATTTTGATTTTTGTTTTGTTTTTTTGAAGAGTGAAAAAGACAGAGAAAATCAACTAGAATAGAGAAGTAGGGGGAAGAATCTTGAAGGATTTGAAGTAGGGGGAAACCTGATCAAAATATATTCTGTAAAAGGAAAATAATTAAAAATAGATTTTCTTTACTTAGAAATTGGATTTCTATCCTAAATATTATATATGAATAGAATGTATACACCATTTATATTATATATGTACACACACACATACACATGCACACACTCATACAACAAACGAACATACTGTCTTCCAAGAACAATAGCCACTTATTGACATCCTATCTAAAATTATTATAAGCAGCTGAGGCCAGGCGTTTGTCAGGGGTGTTCCTGAATGGAGGGCTAGTAGAGAGGCCACTGAATAAATCTGTAACATTTTAGCCTAAATTGTCTTGAATACTCCAAGATTTTAGAGATGCCAGAGTCATGGAATACTATCTGAGCAGTACCCCTAACAGGGGGTGGAATCAGCGTGAGAAAAAGAAGTGTGCTTATTATTATTATTACTATTTTGATTTTCCAGGGGATTGTAGTTATTGCATGAGCCTCAGAAGAGATTTTGGACTTTGAAACAAGCTTGCGACTTATTGACTATGGGGACTTATGATTTTGGGCTAAATACATTTTTGGAATTATGATATGACTATAAGCCTTTGGGGGTCAGGGAATGGTAACAAAGGCTGTGAGAAACCACCTCCCATGATCCACTCCAGGGAAATAAAAGAAATGCCTCAGGGAAGTGAAGGAATATGAAACTTTTAAAATCTAAGAATAATTAAGAATCAATCTCTATTTAACTGACTGGTAAAATAAGGAAATATTCACTCCTTCTGATGGTAACTTTCTCGTTTACTTCTTTAAAATGGTCTCTGGCTCTTTTCGTCTATTCATCTACATGTGTCCAATTGCTGTATTCTACAATATAACTACATCTCTTACTTTACATAATACATTCTACATCTCTATGCACAGTTACATCTATTTTCATGTCTTCACATGTTTTTACATACATGTCTCTCCTATATATCCTTTTATACATTTTTATCTTCCTTGCTTCCACACAGTTATAAATCTTCATATAGCTACAACTATTCATCTCAAACATGTAGCTCTCTCACTATATAATGTTTTATATTGTTCTTACACACCTTCATACAGCTATATGTATAATTCCTATATGCAGCAACAACTCTTTCTCACAACTTGATCTCTCTCACACACATATGCATCTTCTACATAATTAACTTATTCTTTGGTCATTTACTCTCTCATTCATTTATTTTCTATGGGAAAATGCTGTAAATATCATTTACTTGTATTTGTGCAATAAAACACTGATTGGCCAGAAGGCAGGCAGGAAGTAGAGGCAGGGCAACCAGATGAGGAGGGGAAAGGCAAAGCATCAGAGGCCAGAAAGTGCAGAAGAAGAAAGATGAGAACACTGCATTGAGAACAGGTGCCAAGCCACATGAGTAAACATAAATAGAATCATGGATTAATTTAAGTGTAAGAGTTAGTAAGTCATAAGCCTGAGACATAGACCAAATGGTTTATAATTAATGTAAGCCTTTGTGTGATTATTTGAGACTAAATGGCTGTGAATCTAGTTGGGTAGGACAGAGAAACTTCTAACTACAATTTGTTGACATATCTCTCATCCTCTCTTTAGGCTTCTTCTTTATCTTTTATTCAGCACACAGACACACTCAAGTTCTGAATAGATTCATCCTTACAGTTCTGCTGCTCTTACACACTCTCACTCACATATACTCATCCTCCCTCTCTCTTCCCCCTACATTGCTGCTGCTCCCTGCTTCCTTAGCCAAACACTGAACAATTGTGTGTTACATTTTAAGGCCCAACCCATTCTCGTAACCCATGGAGCCATACAGATTTTTTTCAGGCTAGTAAGGTAAAAAAGACCAGTCGGTATAAATGCTTGGCCTTGCATATGACTTTTTTTTTTCTTCCTAGAGAATGACATTGAAATTCAAGACATAACAATTGCAATAGCAGGTTGAACCTTGAGTGGTCAGGGTTCATGCAGAAAATCAGATATTGCAAGGGGCATAGGTCTTAAAACAGCTTGGCCTTGATTTAGCAGTAAACCACATCTGGAAATTAGTCTTTGTATATTTTTGGGGTAGTTTAGTCTGAATTTTTCTGAAGTCTAAAATTTGTTGTCTTTGAGACTAAAAATGCCGTTACTGTGTCAGTAAAGAGGAATATTTTGATATTATCTCTATCCATCAGAAATCAATTTTCTTGACTATACACAACTAGAAGTGTACCCAAAGATTTAAAACACACAATCAATGGGCTGTGGAAAGAACACCATAGTCGTTCTTATCAGAGAGGCATAGCAGTGGCACCAGAACAAGTTACAGACAATAAGCAACTGGTCACCAATAGTCAATGACTCCCTGGCTCTGCCAGGTAGGACTCTCCATCAGGGAATTATACATCTGGTGACTTGCTAAACACAGTTGTCACCCTCTGTTTATTGAGTGGAATTTGGTGATTTGAAAGAAAATGGCCCCAGAGGAAGTGGCACAAGGTGTGGCCTCATTGGGAGAGGTATGTCTCTATGACTGTAGACTCTGAGAGATCTTTTGCTCAAGCTACCCTCAGTGTGACTGTCAGTTGATTTCCTCTTGTCTGCGAGATGCTATCAGATATTTATCCAGCACATGTCTGCCTGTGTTTTGCTATAATCCCCGCCATGTTGATAATGGACTAAACCACTGAAACTGTAAGTCCCTCAGTTAAACATTTTCCTTATAAAAGTTGCTGTGGTCATTTTGTCTTTTTACAACAATAGAATTCTAAGACAGTGGGCAAACAGATCACACTTATGGGCACAAACTGTTCTTAGCAGCAGATGGTCATACAAAATGAACTCAAAGGTATTTGGGGAGACTTTTTTGTCTCATATTGCTTTGTTTTGACTTTGTTTTAACCTACTTGTCTTTTGCTTTTAGATTATAGTTTCTAATTTTATTTTTTTTATGGTTTTGTGTGTTTGCATATGTGTGTGTATGTGTGTACGTTTCTCATGCTTTTTCTTTTATTTGTTTGCTTTAATTTCCTTTTTGATTTTTAGGGATATAGAAAGAAGGATTTGAGTTGAACGGCCAAAGAAGTGGGAAGGATCTGGAAGAAGATAAAGATGAGGAAACCATGATCAGAATATATTCTATGAAAAAAAATATTTTCAATTGAAAAAACACTCTGTATTTGATCTATACTTACCCAATTGTGGGTCTAGACTTTCAGACTACATCTACTTTTGAGAAAAAAAAAACAGTATAGTAAATGTATAAATAATATCTCTGACAAGCATATCTAGACACACACACACAGTAAAAAATCAAGCATAAAATAATCCATGCCTGGCCTTCTGTCTTACACTTGTAAATGTGGCTATTCAGGAGACTGAGGCAGGTTGATTTTAAGTTCATGGATATCTGGGGATAGAGAATGAATTCAAAGACAGCCTGAGAAATTGAACTAGACCTGTTCTCAGAATAAAAGTGATGACAGAAACATGGATGTATTTTAGTGGTGCAGCATATGCTTACCATAAGCAAGGCCTCAGTTTCAGTCCTTTGTTAGTACATTCATTAAATTTTAAAATGCATTCGAAACTGTATCTCTGTTTGCTGAAGTTTACTTAGTTCTTTAAACATTATATTTGCTAGTTATTAGCCTTAAGTTTTACAGAAGCTCCAGTTATATTTTATTGGATAAACAACCCACATAGCAGTATGCAGCATGAGGGACTGAGGGAAGTATAAATCATGATATATTCAAGAACCAGACATATGCTTGAGTCTCACCACTGTCTACTGGAGTAAGGGCCTCTATTATAATTTGGTAGATAAACATTTTTTAACTAAAATTGTATAGTATTAAAGTTAGAATATCTTAAAATTATTTGTATATGTTCTTAACTTTAGGGTAAATTGGTGCATATAGTTATTCTTTGGAGAGCTGCAAACTTCACAAATGCTTGGGTTTAAACCACAATTTCTGAAACTCCCAACACATGTCCCATATATTTCAGGGTATAACAGAACTGTAGAAACAATTTTATACTCCAGAAGTTAAACAAAATAAGTGGGCTTCCTGTTTATATTTTTTAGTATGTTCAAAGGGAAAAGGTATTTTTTTAAAAAAAAAGTTATTTTAAATTCTAGACTTAAGTCTAAGAAAGTATCTAATCAACAGTAAAGCTGATCAAGAGGAAAGAGCCTCTAAAAACTGTCCCATGGCTTGAGGGAACAATATTCCTCAGACTAGTACTGCAAGCAGCACTCAAGGGAAACAGACTGAAGGAATATGCTCAGGGAGCCAATCGAATTTTGCTAGTAGCAGTTGTTGGTGTTTTGTTTTCCCATATTTTTCAAAGAGGTCCTTCAAGGAGTATATTCACACAATATTAAGTATCTTTGTATAATTTAGTTACATATAGGACTCGATTGGACAATGAGTTATTCACACAACTGTCATAAGCAGTGAGGATTTAGTGACTCCATCATACTTCGTAATGATTTCCTAATCATTCATCTGATGTTTTCCAACCTATTTACGTCCATCAGTCTCAAAGTCTGATTTGTCAAATCAAGTAGTATAAATCTTCGATATCCAGGATGTTTTTCTGATTCTAAATATGTAAGACTCATGCGTGTAATTTGTCTAGCATTTCTGAAACCTTGTGCAGGGGGAAAAGCCAATATACTAAAATTCATTAGCTCATTTTCCATGAAGAGAGGGTCCAGGTTATTCTCGTTTGCCACTGTATCCATAGTACTGAGATGAACATTTAATACACAGAGGGTTCTTGCTCAACATTTGTGGAATGAGTTGTAGGTAAAGGGATATGATAAGCACTAAACTTCAATAGACTGAGAAGAATTAGAAGTGAGCCAAATTCTAGCTTACTATATTTTATAGCTGAGAAAACTAGAATTAAGCAAACATAATGGACATTTACTTAGTGAGTGTTCAGCAAACATTAATATTATTAGAACATAATTCAATCATGATAACACATGTATTCAACTGTGTTCAGATTTTTCTTATGGTGGTATGTATTTTGAAGAATCTTCACAATGTACTAATGAAAACATTTTCTATATATTAAAAAAACCTCAAAGTTAAAAATTATCTTATTGAGTATGCCTTATTTTTCAAAGAGGAATTGAAGTAGTAAGCTTTTTAGCTGCATAATCTCTTAAAGGCAGGTGCTTGCTTAACACACAGGGTAAATTTCAATAATCCAGAATTCATAGACAGATAACCATCATGGTATGTGGCCAGAATTAATGGAATCATGTTATGACAGATACATCTTGGTGGCCCATTGATTCATTTATCTATATTATTCTAGTATTAATAAGAACTAGGGAGTTAGAAATTGGAATAAACCTGATAAATCCAAAGAACAGCAGAGCAATGATAGGCTGATCCTACTCTCCACTTTTCCTAGACCAAAAATCTCAGGCTTGTCTTCCTACTTCCTATGTATTTCTCTTTCTGGCTTTCTGCTTCTTCCAACATATCTGTGGTTCATTCTGATCGGCTAATCACTGACCCCATCTTTTGACTCAAAGTTCATATTTATTGTCAGTCTCAGAGTGTCAGTGCAAACAAATCTCTCACAACATTCCCCTTTTTTTGTCTAAATAAAAAAGGAAAGGGTTTAACTCTTAACACAGTAATAATATAAACAATAATAACAATTATCAGGTATATTTTAAATAAAATTAATTTCAACAAAGTATAACAATAAGAACAATTATCAAATAAGAATTACATTCAAAATATTTAGTTCATCTCTATTTGGCAAATTAAAGGAAAACGCTTTATTATCTAGCCTCTATTGATGAATCCAAAGTTTTGTACCTAATTCACTTTCTATCATAACTTACTAGCCTAGAAGTATCTTTTTAGATGTTAAAACATTTTCTTAGATAATCAACTTTAGCTTCTATGTCTCTTAACCTTTTACACTTTACATCTCTTTCATGACTTTTGTTTTTTAATTTGGTACCAAGGAAAATTGTAACTATTATTATATAGTTTTTAATCCCATAAGACACTTTAAAAGTATATGTTACTTGAGCAAAAGGAAGTGAAGTGCAATTTCCAAAATTACAAAAATGGCAGTGATATCCAGTTGCATAGATGGTCACCCAAGGTTCCTTTGAAGCATTAGAGCATCTATTTTCAGCCTGCAGACCTAGAATATTGGACATTTTGTGAAGTAGAAATTTTGAAGGACTGTCCTACTTTGTCTTGAAAGGTTTCAGCAGTTGCTTTCTTCTGTGTCCTGCTTGTCCAGATTGGGCAGCGTATTGTTCAGTCATCAGAGCAAGGGTAGTCTCTTGCCATGTGGCTAACTTTGCCACAGTGAAAACAAACTCCATATGGCAATTGTTCAATGATGACCATCCTTTGTGAAGTGAATTGGTTCTGATGGGAGCAGACATATCTCACTGTTATAAAAAGCCTTATGTTATTACAACTTCCAGTTGCCACATTCTGTAGCTCTCTGATGTGTTTGGAGACCATATATTTATCTAAAATACATTTCTGTTTGTCCTTGAAAACATACTTAACAGAGCCACGACTTTGTTAGATTACTACTAACCTGCATTTCTTAATCCTAAATAGCTTGTAATAATAACTTTCAGAGACTGGAAATATACTTTACACTGTTAAATGTGTCGCATAGGCACTATATCATAAACAAGAGTAGAAATATATAAATAGTATAAAAATTTGCATAGGTACTATATTATAAACAAGAGTAGAAGCATAAAGATAGTATAACAAAATAGTCTTAAATTTGTATCAATGAAAAAAATTCACATAATTGTGAAATATGTGAAAATAATATTCTCTTTTAATTTAAAACTAGATCTTATAATTGTTTTTATTATATTATTCCTATGCTGTGGAATTTTATATAAAAATGTGTTACATTTGTTTGTGCTGTGAAACATTTGTTTAATGATGTAAAAATGTGTTGCATTCTTTTATGTTACATTTGTTTAACTCTGTGAAGCTGTGATAATTTGCCTGTTTAAATATCTGATGGTCTAATAAAGAGCTAAATGGCCAATAGACAGACAGGAGAAAGGCAGGGATGTCTAGCAGAGACAATAAATAGACAGAGAAAAAGAGGATTAGAAAGTAAGAAGATTGGGAAGTGAGAAAAGTAGGGACCAGCCACCAAGCCAGCCTCAGAGTAAGAATGAATAAAATTACAGAAGTTTTAAAAAAAAAAAGAAGGAAAAAGTCTGGAGGCAAAAGGTAATTAGGATAATATAAGAAAAGTTGGCTAAAACAAGCCAAGCTAAGGCCAGGCATTTATAGGTAATAATAAATTTCCAACTGTTAGGTATTGTTTTGATCACTTAATATATTAGAGGAAGATAATAGATAAAATGAGAGGAGACTCGTTACATTGACTTACCTAATAAAGTTCAGTATTTCAAGAAAGGCTCTCTTTGTATTGCTGAAACTGTTTTCAACTGCACAAGAAATGGCTGCCTTTGCCTGTTGTACCCCAAATACATATTATGTTTTACTAAAGAATATTTGATGTCATGTGACCTTAGCTAGTAAAAGATTCTGTGAACTGGAGCAGTGGGAAGGTGCTGTGAGTGTGTGAAGATCATTATGCCCTGAAGTTCATCACAGGAAAAAGTAATGAGGACAAACATTTCATGTAATTTCATCATTGTGGAATGGTTGTGTTTGTAATACTTCCTTAGCAGGATATTTTGATAGCCTTCTGCTTTGTATTAAGCATGTGGAGTTTTCAGAATTTTGTTTTGGCTGTGTATCAGTGTCAAAGCTAGAAACATTTTCAGTAACAGTTTTGTGTATCTACTTCTTGCCAGGCCATCATCCCCTTGCATTCATGATGAAACCCTAATCTTAAAAATAGAATAAGTTACAGAAAGAAAGAAAGAAAGAAAGAAGGAAGGAAGGAAGGAAGGAAGGAAGGAAGGAAGGAAAGAAAGAAAGAAAGAAAGAAAGAAAGAAAGAAAGAAAGAAAGAAAGAAAGAAAGAAAGAAAGGTTCTCTTCACACCAAAGAGGCTGACAACCAGGTAGATTCTCAACTCCTGAGGCTAGATGAAGTTCCACGCTGTTGTTGAAGGTCTGATGTATTTCTAGAGAGCCACAGGTTTTCAGTCTACATTGGAAACTGGAAGAAGCTGGGTTCTGATATTAGTCAAGCATAGAAGCATCAGTGACAGTAGCAATGTAGTTAAACTTGCCAGTAAGATATGAAGGACAAGTAGACAAAATGTAAAAGCTTTCCTCTAGGGTCTCATGTCATAGGGAAATACTGCCCACAATCAGAGTGTGTATTAGTTACTTTTCTGTTGCTGCAATAAAATAACATTACGAAGCCTTACAAAAGAAAGTTTGACTTGGGTTATATAGTTCCATAGAGACAGGGGTCTATCTTGGCAGAAAAAAGCAGCACACGGCAAGAATAGAAACTGAGGAATAAATCTTAGAATTCACATTCTCAACAACATGCTCGAAGCAGAAAACACAAACAAGAAGTAGGGAGAGCCTATATAATCTCAAAGCCACCTCCAGCGACATATTTTCTCCAACACATGTTTTCAAAATCTCTCCAAAACTCATGGCCAACATGAGATCAATCATTCAAATATCTGAGCATGTGGGGGGACATTCTCACAGAAATTATTATAGGGTCCGTCTTTGTACTTCAATTAATCTAATCAAGGAAACAGATTACAGATGTTCCCAGTGGCTGCCTCTGTTTGTCCCAGTTCCAGTCATTTTGAAAACCATGATTATTTATTACACCTCTCATCTTTATAATACACTTAAATGTGACTTTGTCACCCCAATACCCAGAAGAGTTAAGTTCTATACGTATTACTTGTTCTATGATATATCTACCCCAATGTCTGTATCTTCACAGCTACTAACAAGTAGAGATAAATAATACCCCTTATGGCTAGGATTATGTAAAGAGAATATAGCTTTCCAAGTAGAGATGCAGAAGATAGTTTCTCATTATTGGCCAATAATATACTTATTAATTTAAACTTTATTTTTTATATTAAACCAGAATACTCATATGAATACCTCTCACGTCTAGATAACTTTATGAAATAAAATTTGAAAATTTTTCATTGTTGATTTGTTTTTAAAAAAACTTAAGAGAGATACCAATTAATGCACAGAGAAGTTATCCCTTAATTCATCACATAACCATTTATTTTTTTTAATGTACAATATGCTACGTGTGGATATATAAGATTAAGAAATACAAGTAAATGGAAGGTGTTAGCAGTTGTGAAGTTTGTCATGGAAATTATTTGTTTTTGATATATTTTTTATTGAAAGACTATACATCTTTAATTTGCCCAATTATAACTTGAAAAATAGATAGGTGTAAGGTATATGGTCAGGTAAATGTAATTCAGTGAGTTCTGTTCATAAGCACTAAACAGTATTCATGATTTTTTTTTAATAAAATCAACAATGGATACCAGTTTACTTGTTGACTATAATCATTTCTTATATCTATCTACCTTAGATAGCAGTTTCATAATGCTCAATTATTGTACCATTGTGTCTAAAATTGTCTTGTTATTAAAGTATAGAATTATTTTTAACATCGTAGTAAATATATAACTCACATGCAGAAAATTTTACCAATTTAAACTACATGATATTTTTAAAGTCTCGCATAGAGTTACCTAAATAGTATTATATTTTAATTATTAGACATTTATTTATTTAATTATTATTTATCTATTCTAAGGCCCTGGTGGCTGCTAGTTTACTTCTGTCTCTGTAGATTATTCTATAAAATTCTTAACAATGAAATAAGATGATATGTAATCTTGGGAAGCTAATGCCCTTCACCAAGTATAATCTTTTCTGTCAGTGAGTAACTTCTTATTGTTGTGTAGTATCACATAAATTCGACTTAGTATGGGGGGGGAGCTGTTATATCAGAGTGATGAAACAGACCACAGTCAATTATCACCCAGTCAATTTCTCAGGCCAAAGAGGGTAAATGTTATTTTCAAGACTCCTCAGCCTCGTTGGTCCCTTCTAAAGAATACCTCAATCTCTGCCTCCTCCTACCTTAAATATCTTCCCCACCCAGTTGTTTTACTTCTTAGTTCAACTCTTCACCATAACCATAGAGTTAGGATTAAAGGTGTGAGCTTCTACTGCTTGGTAGTAGGCCTTGAACTCACAGAAATACAAAAAGGTCTCTGTCTCCTGAGAGATAGGATTAAGGGCATGGGTCACCACTTGGTCATTTCTTGTGATGGAATTACAAGTGTGAGTCACCACTCTCTGTCCTTCATGGCTTTACTGTGGGTGATTCTGTTCTCTGATATCTCAGGCTGACTTTATTGAGTATATAGTGTATCCCTACAGTGTAGCATATCAGTATATGAACCTTTTGATTTTGTTGATCATTTATCTGATGTGGGATGTCTTTCTCTTGTGAATTATCTTTGGATAATAAAGAAATTATTTTGGCCTATGTCAAGCCAACTTATAAGGCAGGTTGGAAAAACAAGCATAAAGGGTAAGCAGGGCAGAGTCACAGAGAGACTAGCTGCCAAAGAGAACACAGCTAAAGCCACCAGCCATGTGGCAAGACATAGACTGATAGAAATGGGTTAAATTGTAAGAGCTAGCAGCTAATGAGTCTAAGCTATAGGCTAAGCAGAATGCAAATAATAAAAATGTGTGATTATTTGGGATGAAGCAGCTTTGGGCAGTCTATTTGGAACTGGTGGTCTGGATTTCAAGGCTAGTCCAGGTGAGAAATTTACTATAATTATCTATTGATGATTATTAATGTTTGCATCTTCTGACTTAAAATGCATTAGTGAATGTCAGTTTATAAATGTTATATAAACATGTTTTCAGTTCTTTTGGGAATTTGTTTATATAATTACTATAGGCCTTATGTATTGAAGAACTGCCAAATGCTAAATGGTCACAATAGTTTAAATTCTCACTAGCAAAATATGAAGTTCAAGTTTTCTCTCTCCAAATAGTGCCTTTTAGTTGTAAGGAAGAAACAGTTTTATTGTGGATGTGATTTGCAAGAGTTTAATGTTCTTCTGACTTTTTATATTCCTAAACAAATGCCACTTAAACATTGTAACAGAAGTAATAATTAATGTTCAACATTAAAACAAAATTCTGTAAACTTTTATTTTCATTGCATCTATTTAAACCTCTCTCATGCTGTTTAAAAGAATTATCTGCTGTACATTGTTTAAATATAACAATAACTAAGTTCTAAGAGATTTTGTAAGCACACACACATATGGACACACACACACAGAGACGCACACCATCCATTCCTTTTTTATTGCAAATTTTAAATAATTGAATTGCACAGAGACATTGCTATATTATTCATAAAGTTGAATGTGTGGGCTGCCTTCCAATGACCTTGTACAGTTGGCTTCATAGGAAAAAAACATCTTAGTGCTGTTCCTATCTCTGTATTTGTTCTTATGGCTTTATGATTTACTCAAATCACAAAGAGTCCAATACAGTATAATATTTGAGGATGCTGAATATGTTTACTGCTGTAGATCTTAATCACCTGTATTTTCAAGGAAGCTGCTGTTCAAGGCACCTACTGAGTTATTTTCAAAATATTTAGAGTAGGAAGCAGGTGTCCAGTTGCCAGTAATGTAACAAATAAATTGGGTTAGTTAATAAGATTTTCTAAAAAAAAAAAAAAAAAAAAATCAAAACCCCTCTATTTCCAACAGTATATTTTATTTCTCTATTTAATTTTCAAAGTCTTTGTTAGCATACCTCATCCCTAAGGTACTGGAATTAGCTGTCTACTGTCAACCTCTCACTCAGTATCTGCTATCTTTAACCAATTTCCAATACACTAAGGACAGAACAGATTACTCTGATGTTTTCCTAAGGTAATTAAATTGTATAAATATTTAAATGTGAGGCATTGAAGGGAGAGAGGGTAGATATAATCATATTTTAATGAACGTATATAGAAAATTCTCATGAATAAAAAAATTTAAAGTTTCTCCTGGGGTATATGTGTTAGGATTCTGTTCTATCCTGTGAAACCATGCACCACCCTAAGTTCTGATGCCTAGCTCCATTTGAGAAGGATTTCCCACCACCCAGCTCTCTCTTATCTTCTCTTTCCATCACTCTGCCAGAGGGTGAGAGCTCTCAACTGCTTCCCTTCCCATTTCTCTTCTCCTTCCTCTCCCTCTCTCCACTTCTCTCTTATAATAATAAAGTCTTTCTGCATAGACCCCATCTATGTGTTCTGTCTTGCTGCTGCCCACTGATGCCTCCTATTGTATATACATGGGGCATGAGGTCTCCATCTATAGCAACACCAGCAACACTAGAAAAAAATGTGATATCATGTCATATCATATCATATCATATCATATCATATCATATCATATCATATCATATCATATCATATCATATCATATCACAACACTGTAAGCAGAAGAACCTGGGAGAATAATGCCTTTAACATACTTGTCATTCTTTGTAAAATTTGTGTTTTTCTTGTTATGTGATTTTTTTTACTGTACTTTAATCCATATTTTAATTTTTAAAAAAGTAATTTTATTCTTAGATCTTTTACAAATCACTAGCATAAGTTTTTCTAGATACAACTCTGAACCAGGTGGCATACATAGAGTTCTTTTATACTTATCTCAGATTCATTTCTTGACATTTGGTCTTAGTAAAGGGCCAAAAAAGGGACATGAAAACCAAATTGGCTCCGCTAAATGCAGAAATAAATGTAACTTTTAAGATTTTTCATGCAATTTTACTTTAAGATACTACAATCCATTGGCTCATTTGCCTTGCTATAATGTTTATTCATTTTTTATTTAAAAGTTTTTATTCTACTTTATATACCAACCACAATTCTCCCTCCCTCCTCCCATTCATCCCCCAGCTTCTCCACTACCCTCTACTTCAGAGAGAATAAGACCTACCATGGGGAATAAACAAAGTCTGGTATATCAAGTGGAGGCAGGAGGAGCAAGCCCCTCTCCCTGTATCAACTTTGAGTAAGGTATCCCTATAAAGGGGACAGGCTCCAAAAAGCCAGTTCAGGCACTGGGGATAAATCTTGCTCCCACTGCCAGTGGTCCCACCGACTGCCCAAGCCACACAACTACTACTTAAATTCAGAGGACTTAGTTTGGTCCATGTATGTTGTATAGCTGTCAATCCAGAGTCCATGAGCAATTGTCTCTGTGGGTATCCCCACTGAGATCTTAACCCCTTTGCTCATATAATCCCTCACTCCTCTTTTCGACTGTTCCGGGAGCTTGGTCTAGTGCTTAACTGTGGATCTCTGCATCTGCTTCTGTCAGTTGGTGGCTGAAGGTTCTATGATGAAAATTATGATGTTCATCAGTTTGACTACAAGGGAAGGCCAGTTCAAGTGCCCCCTTAACTTCTGCTTGGAGACTTCCCTGAGGTCATCATTGTTGATTCTCAGGAATTTCTCTAGCACACGGTTACTTTTTTACCCCTAAATGGCTCCCTATATCTAGATATTGTTTCTTTGCTCTCCTTCTCTATCTCTTCCCCCACTCAACCCTCCAGTTCCATGGAGTTCTCTTCCCATCTCCTACCCATTCCCATGCTTCCACTTTACTCAGGAGATCTTACTTAATTTCTCTTCCAAGAGGTATCAATGGGTCTCTCTTGGGTTTCTTTTTGTTACCTAGCTTCTCTGGGGTTGTTTCTGGTGGCATGCATGGAATGTAGAAGAATAGATCCATATATTTTACCCTGAACAAAAGTCGGGTTCAAGTGTATAAAAGACCTCAACATAAATCCAGTTACACTGAACCCAATAAAAAAGAAAGTGAAAAATAGCCTTGAACACACTGGCACAAGAGACCACTTTCTAAATATAACACCAGTAGCACAGACACTGAGAGCAACAATCAATAAGTGGGACCTCCTGAAACTGAGACGCTTCTATAAGACAAAGAATATAATCAGTAAGACAATATGGCAGCCTACAGACTGGGCAAAGATCTTCACCAACTCTACATCTGACAGAGGGTTGTTGGTCTTTGTAATATAGAAAAAATTCAAATAACATTCATTTGTAATGTATGGAGAGAGATACAGGAATTTGCCAAACTTTTGATCACTCACTTTTTGAGTTCCTATGGAAAAGGCATGGAGTCTTGAAAAGCACAGTATCTGTAAGGGTATTCTGTTTCTCCCCATACAAATACTTGACTCTTTGGAACCTTTTTTTGAAATAGAGTAGTATCCTAAAATTTAAACTCTCCATTTTTATTTTAATAATATTTAAGTATTTCACAGTAAACAATCAAATGTTAAAATGTGGTCTTCAGAAGTAATACGGAGCCCCACAGCAACGATTCTACATGGCTTATAATGATGCTATTAAGCTGATAACTCGAAGATCAGCTTTGAACTACAAACTGCTTAAGACCATTTCAAGGTGGCTAGCTGAGATGGTTGACCATCTTACACCTTCAGCCAGAACTTCACATAAGCTTTTCCATTATTCCAAGACAGGCTACAAATGTTACAGATAGTCCTTATGAGACTTAACCATTCTTTGACTTTTCTTACAATATTCCACAGAGATACCATTGTCTCCTAGGCAACAGGAAGCAATTTTAAGAAAACAGCACCCTGCAGGTTTTGTTTTCTCAGGATTACAAATAATTGTCATCTGTTAGGGGTTGGTTATAAGTTGTAAAGGACTTAGGGTAGAACAATAAAGTTTAGACTCAAGATTCTCTTTTGGAAAATAAAAAAGAAAGATAGGATAGGATAATAAGGTAAATTATTGTCTACTTGTAAACTAAATTACTCTCAGCTTTAGAGAATTTGCATTGATATTGATTCTTGTATATTGATACAAATGTAAAATTATTTTCTAGTCTAGTTTAAGATATTTTGTATATTGATTCAAATACAAAACTATATCATATTGTACATATGTTCCTACTCTTGTTTAAAATATTTTTGTATGTTGATACAAACTATACTTTTCATATTGTATGTATTTTCTACTTCTGTTTAGGATATTTTGTATATTAGTAAATATTAAGAATATTTTTACCATATTGCACTATACTTTTTACCTCTGATTAAGATATTTTGTATGTTACCACATATTTGAGGTCATTGTCCTAATACTTTACCCCAGTGTACAGATTGTTTATTTTTATAAAGACTTAGTCTTTATTTAGATTGGTAAAAAAAATTGTAGGTTTATAATTGCCCATGCTTGTCAGACTCATAGTCATGTTAATTAGCTTTTCTAGATATACAGAAATATGTCAGATCTTCAAACATATCATAGACCTGGAGAATATGGCATTTAAATGTTTTACTAATTTAGAATTCTGTTGACATAAGACACAATTGATCCTGATAGGATATATCTACTCCTGAGATAATGTTGAGTATTGAAAATATTCCATATGAAATTTGTTTTTTTCTTGATTAAAAAAAAAAATGGCCTGTTGAGCAAAGAACTGCTTTGCTTCCACTGCTGTCAGTAAGCTTTCTGAATTAGCAGGACACAAGGAAAAGTGACTGCTGAATCTTGCCAAGACGGGTAGGATAGTATTTCAAAATGTGTTTCTGAAAATGGTCTGTGAGCCATTCTAAACCTCAACTATAAGTGGATACCCAAACACTACAGATAAACATTAGGTTCCTATCAGGCTGTCATTTTTTTACATTTCTCAGAAATTGCTTGCTCATATTTCTTATTAACTCAGGTAATATTATTTTCCTTTTCAGGCCTTTGATAGGGTTGAAAACTAGGTAGTTACCATTTCAATCCTCTCATATTTTAATTAAGAACATTTAGATATAAGATTTAGATTCTTCAGGATAGGTCAGCTATTGGAGTAAACTCTGTAACCTGATGATTACCCTTGGCCTTGACCTTTAGTATATGTTTCTTATCTGATGTTCTTGTTGGTGTAGTTCCATTTTTGTTTATGTTATTACTCTTATGTTATTTCTCCTAGATAATACTTGATAATCATTCATATCGTATATAGTTTTGTATTAGGTTTAGAACTTTCTTATTTAGAAAAAAGGGGGAAGTGCAGGGTATTCATTCCACCAGTAACTCTGGCCCAATAGAGGCAGTGTTTGCCTGCATGACCTTTTAAAGGGAAGAAGGAGTGGGTGTTCACTTGCACTTCCTTGCAGTGATTGGATACTGGATGGCCAGGTCCATTCTCTCCCAGGCAGAACAGAGGACAAGACAACTATAAACTCTGTATTTGGGGATGTATCTTCTCAATTGATATTTTAATAAATCCCAATTGCAAATTAAACTGACTCATATGGATTTCTCATAATAGTACCCCATTTAAATTACTAATAAGAATTCTGAACAAAGTTTTCACATAGAGATTTCCAAACTTTTGATGTGAGAACATTTGACCAGTTGTCACTTTATATTTTTTCCTGTGCTGGAAATTAAACCAAAGTGTCAGTCAGATGCTGTTACCACTGAGCTCTATTCCCAGACTCATGACTCCCATTCTAAAGGTTAATTAGAAGATTTTCTTAGAAATTTTGTAATTGTGGCTGGATATGGTAGATCAGACTTGTAACCCCAGCACTTGCAGGATCAGGATTGGGAATTCAAGGTCATCCTCTGTAACACAGCAAGTTTGATACCAGTCTGGCCTACATCAGACCTTGTCTTAAAACAACATATACACATACATGTGCACACACACACACGCACAGAGGGGGAGGGAGGAGGAGTAAGAGTTGTAGCTGAATGATCAATAACTCATGCTGAGGACAACCCAGGGTTAGAAGTAAAAGGCAAGCCTGGAGTGAATGTGTCATGCTGAGATGGGTGGGTGGGGAGGGGACAGGCTGAAGGCTGACTGGGAGGGATTGGGAGGAGGGAAAGGAGGGGGAGCAGGGGATACATGGATGAAAAAGACATTTTTATATAAAAAAATAAAATTTAAAAAAAGTAAAAGGCAGTATATTGGGACAGCAGGAGAAGCGGACCTTTTCTTGCTGTGATTTTTCACGTACACCCTGGACAGGTGTGCAGAGAGGACAAACCAGCCACAGCCAAGGATGGAAGACTGTTTCTGACAATTGCTGAAATATCTTAGTTTCCATATTCACTAAAAGTGGAGACATGTTACAACTTAAAATGCTTTTGATAGATTGCCTCAAGACAGTATTCAGTCTTTTAACTGTTTCTCCATCATTTGATGTATGTACTGAGGCTACTGGGTCCATTCAGAACTGATGCAGATACTAAGAAAGTTTCATTTGTAACAGGTGGCTAGGAAGGCATCAAAAATTTAAAAATTTTTCTTTGTTATAGGTGTCATCACTTGAACACATTTTAAATGTTACCACATTTTTGGATTACAACAAAATAATGACATGTTAAAATATATTATTTATTCTTAACCATAGTGTAAACTACAAATAAAATCATCTTAGTACAAAAATAGTATTAAGTAATCCAATGATTACAGAATTATTTTGTTATAATTATGCTTTATGATAATCTTACAATATCATTCTGTTTATTTAACAGGGAGAGTGTGGTCAGTTTGTTAAAGTAAAGAACATAGTAGCCCATTATCGTGATCTCAGTTGCTGCCAAGGAATAAACCAATGAGTGTAAAACTTATTTTTTAACTTTATATTTCAGAACAAACAGAAATACAATTTATAGACCTTAAAATATTTCAAAGGACCAGATCAGTGTTGTAAAAGTTATGGAATCTGATGAAATTAGGCAATTCAGCTAACTTAAGGTCTTTCAAAGTATGACTCATCGAATCTAATGCTGATGACTCAGTCTCCTACTGTTCGCTAACCTCAAATCACACCTGTGCATCTATTACTGAATTTAGAAATGTTATAGCATTATGTACCTAGGAATAGAATATAAAGGTTCCTGGCAGAGTGCATTTTCCTGGCTGAAGGTCATAGCAGGAAGTGATGTAGGAAAAGAACATTACCAGTGGCCCTGAAAACCATAACTGCTTTGGCATTTCATCTTACTTTCAAGATGAACAAGTTTTTATAATTCTAAAATAAATGTTTTTTATCAGGGCATGCCAGAGTCAGCCTCATAGCTCAGTGACTTCTGCAGTGAGATTTTCAGATTAAAGCCAAGTATTTGCTAGAATGCAGCTCACCTCTCTATGGAAGTTTCATAGGAACAATTGACCTCCAGGGTCTTCTTCTTGCCTGTTCACCAACTTAATGTGGATTCCGCTTCCTTTGTCAAAACTTACCTCTAAGCAGGTTTCAGTAATGCTTTTAGGAAAATATTGTCATAAGAGAGAAATGGAAAATGTTATAAAAATCATTCGTATCAACAAAGATAAAATTGAAAGTAATGAATTGGAATGTCTTTTACTGTCTTTTAGAGAAGTTAAGATTCAAGTATATCTTCTAATTTATCAAAGCAATTTTAAGAAGCCACTGGGAGAACAGTATATGTAAAAATATGACCCATGGCATTCACTTTGTTTCATGTCTATAATTTACAGAGAAACTCTGTAATTTACAAGAAACTCTAATTAATTAAAAGATTGCCATTTCCATGTTTTTCTTCATTTAAATCTATAGCAATAAACTGCAAATAGAAAGCATAAATGTTCAGTTCTTACATATTTAATGATGCAAATTGTTCAGAACTAATCAACAGACTTTGGGCAGTGATTATAAGTGTAAAGCCCGGATAAGCATCCTAGGACCTTATCAGCTGACACCTGAATCCTACTACATATATTTAATGATTTTATTGAACACCCAACTTCAAAGACCCATTTTATGGCAAGATTACACTCATTCATCAGTCATATTCAAAATAATACCAAGATATTGTCTGTTTCTACGAGGTAAGGTGGAGAACTGTAGTGCTGTGTATGGTGGTACACACCTACACTATCAACATTTGAGGTTGTAAACAGAACTGAGTTCAAGCTTGGGCAGTGCTCTGTGGCAAATTTAAGAGTAGCCTGGAATACACAATAAGATTTTATCTCAGGAAAGAAGAAAAGTTGGACAAATTTTAAAGTTAAGAAATGAACAAAGTGTAGTTTGTTTGTTTGTTTACTCTGATTCTTTATTCTTTTGGGGGCCTGCTACCCGGCTCCCACATAAATACACATGGAGATTTATTATTACATATGAATGCTTAGCCATAGCTTGGCTTCTTTCTAAACAGTTTTCCTTAAATTATCCCATTTATCTTTTGCTTCTAGGCTTTTAACCATCTATTTCTGTATATCTCTTCTAACTCATACTGCATGGCGGAATGTGTGGCTGGACGTCTAGCCCCTTCTTTTCTTGATCCTAGATCTCTCTTGTTCCTGATCCCTCTTTCTCTCATTCCATTTATTCTCTCTGTGAGCCAGCCCTTCCTATTGTTTATCCAGCCTTGCTATTGGCCATGCAGCTCTTTATTAGGCCAATTCAGTCTTTTAGATAGGCAAAGTAATACAGGTTCACAGAGTTAAACAATTGCACCATAAAAATTGCAACACATCTTTGCATCATTGAACAAATGTTCATAGCATAAACAAGTATAACGCATCCTAAAATAACATTCTACAACAAGAAAAAAAAAAACCCGTGTCTTTTCAAAAACACTTTCATATTTCAATATTTTGAAAATTCTACAGATTAAATTTTAAAAATCACTAAAACTCCAGGATGTTTTCTATTTAAGATCTAATTGCCCAAAAGATCTTATCTATTTCCCTTTCCTAGGGCAGTCCATTTGTGTCCCTTTTAGAGTTTACCTTGTTACCTAGCTTCTCTGGGGTTGTAGATTAGCCTGCTTACTCTTTGCTTTACACCTAATATCCACTTATGAGTGAGTATAAACTGTATTTGTCTTTATGGCCTGGGTTACCTCACTCAGGATGATTTCTTTTTTCTAGTTCCATCAATTTACGTGTCAATTTCATAATGTCATTGTTTTTAACAGATGAGTAATACTCCATTCTTCAGTTGAGGGGCATCTAGATTTTTCAGGTTCTGGCTATTAAGAATACTGTTATTATGAACATATTTTAGGAAGTATCTCTATGGTGGGATCAAGATTATGATGGGAAAAACTGCAGACAGACCACTGACCTAAACTAGTGGGAACTCATGGACTCAGGACTGACAGGTGGGAATGTGCACGGGATTGAACTAGGCTCTTTGAATGTGGGTGACAGTTATGTGGCTTAATGTGGTTGTAGAGCCCTTGGCAGTAGGACCAAGATTTATCCCTGGCCATGAACTGACTTTTTTGGAGCACACTCTTTATGGTCAGATACCTTGCTCAGGTTTGATATAGGAGAGAGAAGCCTGGTCTTGCCTCAATTCATGCCAGACTTTGTTGACTCCCCAAGGGAAGCCTTATCCTCTTTGAGGAATGGATGGAAGGGTAGTGTGTGGTGAAGTTGGGAGGAGGTATGCAAAATTAAAAAATTGAAAAATAAATAAAAGTTACTTTCATATACATTAGCAGTGACCACTTGAAAATTTAAAATTAAAACAAAACGATACTAATATTTTCACGTTAAATGTGGAGGTGCAGGTATATAATCTTAATACTTAGGATGTGTGGCAGAATCACAATTGTGAAGCCAGCCTGGGCTGTATAGGAAGAGACTCTCTTCATAATGCATACAAAATTTACTATGACCGCAGATGAACTTGATATTTGTGGTTTATATGAAGAATGCTTTAAAACACTTATGAGAGTTCAAAGACCTGAATAAATGGAGAACCATTATATGTTCAGTGATTGAACGACGTAATGCTAAGGTGTCAGTTCTCAGTTTGATCTTTCAATTCTCTATCAAAATCTCAAGAAGTTTTTTAATGTATATCAATAAACTGAATTCTAATAAAAAAGCAAAATCCCATAATAACTAACACAAAATACATATAGGACTGAGTTTTCAGCTTGGAACCTAAAATAATGGTATGGTAGTCAAGACAATGTGGAAGTGATGGAAGAATGACCAGACATATTAACAAAACACACATTATTACCCAGAATAGTTCTTTATAAATCTATGTAATTAAAATTAAATTGACAAATATAAGCTGTCTTTGATAAAGACAGACAGGAAATAGAATATAGAAGAAATGCTGCCTTTGAAAGTGCTAGGACAATTAAACACCAGAGCCAATCTGGGCAAATAAATTATGATATTAATACACACCAAATTTTTACAATAATTACCAGATATAAAAGTAAAAATAAAACTTGTAAATATTAACATACAATAAAATCTGTATGACTAAATTTGGTCATGACCATTTAGATAGAGCACCAAAATAAAAACAGATGGAAAAAATGAATGATGGGTTAATTGTCAAAGGTCTGTACTTCAGAGGGCACTACTGAGAAAATAAAGTATGGCTTACAAAAAAATACTGAAAATTACATTAGATGAAGAGCTATAAAAAATGTTATATATTACCCCAAAAGGATTATTAACCTCCCAACATTTCATGGTTGAAACAAATCAACTGAGAATTATTTATGGAATGATCTAAAATATATATTGACACAAAAGCCTATACATGAGTGAGTATAATACTTTATTTATGATTGCTAAAACCAGGAAGCAATCAGGTGCTCTTCAGCTGAAAAACTGATAAACAAGTTTTATCAAAATTATATAATGAAATATTTCTCAAATGCAAAAAGAAATAGCTACGAAGCCTTAAAATGACATAGATATTTCTTAAAGGTATATTTCTGAGTAAAAGGAGCCAATTTTAAAAAGGTGGAATTATTCTAATCATGCTATATCATTCCAGTTTTTTGGTATTCTGGAATAGGCAAAACTATGAAAATAGCAAATAGATTAATAGTTGACAAGAATTCACTGGAGGGGCTGGATGTATAAAGCATATGGATCATATGATTTTACCTAATGATATCATAGTTAATAAATAATGCCATGCTTTGGATGAAACTTGGAGTATGTAATATGAGTTTTCTGGCCTGTCTGGCCTGTGGTCCAGACCTGCAGACTTTCAGACCCATAGAAACATATAGGGGCTAATGTTAATTTCATACTGACTGACCTGGGGCCCAGGCATATAATTTGCTATTTACCCCTAAACTAACTCATGATTCTGCAACTTAGTTTTCTCAGAGCAGAATTTCAACATTTTTTTCCTTTGCATCTGCTGGCTTCTCATTGTGGGGTCTCGGTGGTGTCTCTCTGACTTCTCTACTCTGCTCATCCTGCTCCCAGAGTTTTCTTAGTCTGGTAGCCCTGCCCACACTTCCTATCTGCCTCTGGTCAATCAGCTTTTTATTAAACCAGTAGGCAGGACGAATGTTTAGAGTGTACCAGAACATACTCCCACAGCAGAGCACTACATAGAATTAGCCTTAATATAATACTTAGAAAGGACAAGAATCCTGTAGTAGTGGGGTTTCTAGGTCCTGGGCAGCCAGAGGTCCGGGACCTGGACCCACAGACCTGCTACGCCAGACCCCTTAGCCGCCCAGCAGCCTGCCACTCAGACCCCCAGAAATGACTCAGACCCCCAGAAATGACTCAGATGCTTATATTAGCTTCATGCTGTTTGGCCTATGGCTCAGGCACATTGCTAGCTAGCTCTTACATCTTAAATCAACCCATTTCTATTAATCTGTCTTCCACGTGGCCCGTGGCTCACCTGTGTTCCTTACATGTTGCTCCTTGGGTGGCTTGCTCGATCTGCCTCTGACTCCGCCCTTCCTCTCTTACCTATTCTGATCCCTCCTCCTACTTCTTCTATTGCCTGTCATGGCCCAAAACAGCTCCTTTATTTAAAGATTGAAATTCACAGCATACAGAAAGGCATTCCCACATCACCTCCCGCTTTCTGTCTAATCAAAAAGGAAGGTTTAAATTTTAACATAGCAAAATTACATATAACAAAATAGCTATCAAGCAAGAATTACAGTTACAATATCTAGTCTATTTGTATTTAACAAAATTAAAGAAAATACTCTATCATCTAATCTTTATGAATCTAAAGTTTTATATCCAATATACCTTTCAAATGACTAAAAGAAACTGTACCTATAACTATCTAATCTTCAACTACGTAAAAGACCACAGAAGGATATATTTACCCAAGTAAACCAGAAGTGCAAGCAACTTCTAAAATCTAGAAAGGACAGAGATGACACCTATCTGCCTGGACAGTCACCCAAAGTTCCTTTATAAAGTTGGGGCACCCATCTTCCGCCTACAGGCCCAGAGTCTCTTTTCATTTCAGTGAAGCAGGAAATCTGCTCTGCCCATTCTGGCACAGTTCACCAGTTGCTCCTCCTCGAGTCCTGAAGAATGTCTGATAGTTTTCTCTGCAAAACAGGAACCAGAAGGACCATTTCGGCTTGTTGTGCCAAAGTTCAGAGGTCATCTTCCTATGGAACCTGCATGTCCAGTTTAAACAGCATACTATCAAGCAGTCAATATAAGAACAGGTTCTTGTCCAGTGGCTAATCATTACCACAAATAGAGTAGACTCCATATGGAGTTTCTTCGATGCCCATTTTT
The DNA here is from genome assembly GCA_033318265.1 of Phyllotis vaccarum. Taxonomy (NCBI): domain Eukaryota; kingdom Metazoa; phylum Chordata; class Mammalia; order Rodentia; family Cricetidae; genus Phyllotis; species Phyllotis vaccarum. The sequence continues at coordinate 58,320,778 of JARWLC010000018.1, forward strand.
CTCTTGAAGAAGACTGGTGCAGCCAGGAGCAAATCTGTCTCACCATCCAGAAAAGTCTAAGTTCTTAAAATATTTTAAATTCCATATTCTATAGGTCTTAGAAGTATTTGAAGATTACCTACCTAATTGAAATATAACTTTGTATATCTAAAAATCTAACTAACATGCATTTCTTAATTATACATTACAATTCTAAATCAGTTACATAAACATCCTATCTTAAACAAGAGTAGAAAAATACATACAGCATAAGAGATTTGACCTTAAATTTGTATCAATCAATCAAAATCTATACCAAAGTAAAACATTTTGAGATTAACAGCTGATTTCCTGATCTAAGTAAATTCAATAATCAATTTTTTAAAAAAATAATTCATATACCATATACCTTTTTCTTCTTAGGAAGAGAATAACTAAGGCCACTAACCATTTATAATGAAAACAAACATCTAGAAACAATATATGGGGAATTTGGGCGTAGTTTTCCATTACTACATCCTGCTGATTAAGGGGCATTGAAAATCTCATGGTTGTTGAGGCTGGATCAGTCTGCAGCTCTGAAGATGATACTGCCATCTCTTCCCATCAGGTTTTTCAAGGGGTCTTGGTTCATGAAACCATATTTGCCTGGAAGCAATCCACAGGTTCTCATCTTCTGTGGAAACAAAAGCAGAACTCTTCCAAAGCAATTAATCCTTAGACATAAATTTCAAAATCAAAATACCTTTAAAATATATATTCTTCTTTAACTTAGTAGCCTTTGCATTTGCAATCCATTGTCTTTTTGTAGTTAGCTCATTAACAGTTAAAAAATTAAAAGAAAACACAGTAACAACCAAAATCCAGATTTTTTGTCTATTTTCCATCTTTACATGGCTTATTATATTTTTATTTCTCTATTTCTCTCTTTAAAGACTTTTTCTAACATCTTTCTTTTCTCTGAAGCCTATGTACCTTTTACACACATTGTAACCCATTTACAGGTTTTTCTTTTCATCGGAATCTGTTTTATTGTGAATCCTTAATCATCTTCTAACCATAAGAGCTTTTAAAATACACTTTCTAAAAGAGCAGCATAGTTTCTGCAGATTAGGCTGAATCACTAAGTTTTCTTAAAGGGACCACGTCTCTATTCATGGCCAGTGAACAGAGCAGACTAAAGAAAATGCTGCAACTAAGAAACTTTCTTTGTTTCCTTTTTGTTCAAATTAAGCAGAAACTTTAAATCAATCACATGCTACTGAGTCTTCTGTAAGTCTCCAGGAACTGGCCTGATTGCAGCTTAACTGCCTGCCACCAGTCCGCTGGCGCCATTTTGAATGTGATCCGGATGCCATGCTTTCTTTGTACAATGACCCGCTTTAGATGCACAATTTGGAAGCTCCTTTGGCTCAGCTTCTGTGATCTAGAACCCTTTCTAATCTTTCTCAGGCTTTAAGTGGATATTCGCCCCACATTGGGCACCATATGTAGTAGTGGGGGTTTCTAGGTCCTGGCAGCCAGAGGTCCAGGACCTGGACCCACAGACCTGCCGCACCAGACCCCTTAGCTGCCCAGCCGCCTGCCACTCAGACCACCAGAAATGACTCAGACGCTTATATTAGCTTCATGCTGTTTGGCCTATGGCTCAGGCACATTGCTAGCTAGCTCTTACATCTTAAATCAACCCATTTCTATTAATCTGTATGCCTTGTGGCCCGTGGCTCACCTGTGTTCCTTACATGTTGCTCCTTTGTGGCTTGCTTGATATGCCTCTGACTCTGCCCTTCCTCTCCTACCTATTCTGATTCCTCCTCCTACTTCTATGATGCCTGTCATAGCCCAAAACAGCTCCTTTATTTAAAGATTGAGATTCACAGCATACAGAAAGGCATTCCCATAGAATCCCATTGAGAAAATTAGTATCACAATGACTTACAAATGTATAAAGTAACCTCACTGAGGTGGAAGAAAAATATGACAGCCTAAGTCTAAAGTTGAATGAAATATATAAGATTAAAGGAAGAAACCTGTAGGCCAACATCATATACAAAGATCAAGTTTGTTCCTTATGTATGGAGAGTTAACCATCACATATACACGCTGAAGTTGAAGGGTTTAATAAGTCAATGATAGATAATTGCAGCCATATTTCTCATTGAATGTAGAAGATATAGATAAGCAAAAACCAGGAACTAAAATTGGCCATGGTAATTTGTATGTGTTATGTATTTATGTTCAGGTGTGTGCCTTTACATATGTGTAAAGGTCAAAGGCCAGTGTTAGTCTCTTCACTTGTTCAGCTGAAACAGAAACTGGCCAGTAAGCACTGGAAATCCCCTATTTCTGTGTTCCCAGAAGTATGATTACAGGTATACACAGCAGCACTCAATTTTTATGTGGCTGCTGAAAATTAAACTCTGGTCCTCAAGATTGCATGACAAACACTTTACTGACCAAACCACGGTCCCAACTCCTATTTGAAAATATTTATAAATAAAAGCATATACACGAGTCAGGACATATACATATTTCCTTTATCAACTAATAGAAGACAAGCATCTCAAGTATCAATGAAAAGAATTGCATTTCTTTGGAGAAACAACTGAATCCAAGACAATAATACAAGACAAGCCCGACCCACATTCTGGTGCTAAGAAAACAAAGATAATGGATAGAGAAGGAAGAAAGGGAAGCAGGGAAGCAGGGCGTGATCAAATTAAAAAATAACTATAGGGTAAGTGAGAAAGGAGCTCCTAGAAAATCTCCCCATGGTGAGATGGAAATAATGTGAAAAAGTGCAGTATCATTAGACTGTAACTCAGGTCAGAAACTAAAATCATTTGAATAAATTCTTCCATGAATCAATTATTGAAGATATGGATTATTAACTGAACTACGACAGTGAGACAAAGCACAGAGCTTACACAGTTACTTTTGTCCTCAAGGAGATGGAGTATAGTTCTCTGATTTTTAAGTTGGATGATACAACTCTGTTCTAAAGAGTGGAATTTGAAAAAAATGAAGAGAATATATATAATCTTATGGAAAAATGCACCAAAAGTGCCTTAGTTAAGATTTCTATTGCTGTGATAAAATACCATGAGTATAAGCAACTTGAGAAGGAAGGGTTTTATTCTTCTTACTCCTCCACACTACACACACTCCAATATCAAGGGAAGGCAGGTCAGAAACTCAAGGCAGGGAGCACAAGGAAGGACAGTAATATGAGGAGGTAAAGACAGGATCACAGGCCATTCAGTCTGTAGATTTGTTGAAATGGAAACTTGCTCACTTAAGTCTGAGAAGTCATACAGGTAAGGTTGCTCCTTTGTCTCTCTTATCTTTCAGCATTAATCCCAATATCTGGCTCCAAGTTTTTCCTATTAAAACCAATTAGAATTGGTGCTACACACCTCTGTCAATTCTTTCAGTCCCCTTACAGGTCATATATCATTAGTATATGCTTCTGGTTTTTGCAGGCCCTGTGCTCATGTGTTTATATCCACAGAGAAACATGTATACATATGTAATTAAAAATTGGGAAAGTAAAAATGTGAATTCGGTGTTGCCAGATGTTTTATGTCTATTTTTCATTCTTAGGGATTTGGCATAATTTAATATAGTAAGGTTATTGTCCACGAGGAAGCCCATATATGTTTTGTATAATATAGACTGAGAGTTGGGATATAAATCCATTTTTGTTTTGGTATTAACATTAAGTATTCATCTTGTTCACTGAAGCAAATTAGTATACACCCTTGATACATGTTGGAGATTCTTAATATCCAGGAGAGTAATGGTGTTGATCATTTAAAAATCTATAGTGTTTAGGCTTCCAATGTATACCCACGGCCTGTAAGTGTTTTGAGAGTAGTATGCAACAACGGAGTGTCCCAATGCTAAATCCACTTCTAGTGAATCTTTTCTTTTTGTAGTCAAGGTCAATGTTTTAATAATAATAGTAACATTTGTACATCAATAAAATAGATGAAAACTTGGGAAAATGACTGACAGAATATCCTTTAGCCAGTAATGAAAGTGTTGGACTGGTCCCTGCAGTCTGTCCAGAAAAAGCCATCTGTTCATTTGCTTATAAAGCAAGAAGGTTTTGTTAAAAAAAAAAAAAAAACAAAGAATAAAATATCATGGATGAATTATACAGCTTCATTTTCCATTTTTAGCTGTATGGCTGGGCTTGGTTGAACACACTGGAACTCATTCTAAGGATGGCAGCATGTCAAGAGAATCTTAGCTTTAGTCTCTTGAGTCAGGAAGATGGTTGTTCTGGTCTCAGACTTTCTTGAATATGTGCCCTATCCTTTTGTATAGGTATTTTGCATGAATTCTAGATTTTAGTTTGATGCTTAGATATATACTTAGATTTTAAAAGTTATTTTACTTGAAATATAATAATTATACATATGTGTGAAATTTAATGTGATATATAGTTGTGTCATAATTAAAACACACTTACCATATTGTTTTATTAATTTTAAAAGTTAAACATTAATATATGACGAAGATGAAAAGAATATTATACACTAAAACTAACCAGATCAAAGGACTACATAACTCAGTGAACTTATACTCATTTAGGAGAACCATTTCAGAATTAAGGTTGATTTCAGCTTAATTCAATTTTTATTGTGCTGAGAATATGTTAAAAGTACTTTTAAAAAGGCCATTTTGAAATAAGAGATATATGTGATTGACTCTGTTCACTAGAACTTGCCTCTTCCTCAACTACATGTTTGTACCCTTAGCCAACATCTCACCAGAATTCTGCTTCTAAGACTGTTTTTTTGCATATTAGTGAAGTAATATCATATTTATCACTTTGTGTCTTATTTAATTGAGCTCAATGTCCTCTAGATTTACTTTCATTTTGGAAAATGTCATTCCTTTTGAGGTTGAATGGAAGTCCACTGATTGGATGTGTGACATTTTCTTTATCCATGAACTACCCATGAACACATTCCTTGCTTTCATATTTTAGCTATTGTGGATGATGCATCAGTGGTACAGGGTTGATGATACCTAGGTCACATTCTGTTGTAATCTCTTTATGTATGTACCCTGAAATATGAGTGTTAGATCTCGTGCTACTTAAATATTCAGTTTTATTATTATTTTGTGAAGCTCCATTAATTTTCTATAGTAGTTATACTCATTTACATTATAATGAGCAATATTTTCCTCTCTTTGTTAACAATTAAACAAGTAAAATGTGTGGTTAAATTATATAACTTTGGTGTTCATGGTATCTTCTCTTTCCTAAACACAAACTCTGAATTTTAGTCTAACAAATTGTGGGTCCTCCCTCAGAGAATACTTTTAATGAGTTCCTGTTCTTAAGTATAAATGTTTCCATTCAATACAAGTACAAAAACACTGTTTATTCCCTCACAAAATAAGGTAAATAAAGCGTTCAAAGCAAAACCATAAAACATTTGAGGTGGAACTGTACCATGTTGCATATTAACAATTAAATTATAATTAATATTTTCAAAAAATTTAGAGTGCTTTAGCTCACTTAAGAAAAAAGATACCTATTACTATTGGTGCATTTTAATGGGCTCATCCTTTTAAATATATATATGAATCTCAAAAGGTCTCCTCATTGGAAGAGTTGCATAGAATAGCAAATATTATAAATAACTGATATGTTCTAATGAAGGTTCTAACAATTGAGAAAATTAATCTTTTTTCATATCAAACTACATGGTAGTTTCTAGGAAGTATCTAAGCAACAGCTGAATTATCAAAAACTAAGAAGCAGCGGAGGAAGACATTTTCCTTGTTTCTACATTATTTTAAATATGCAATTAAAATATAATATTGATCTCACCCCTAAAAACAAGAATAATGAGCAATCCATTGTTAAAATGTAAGACCCTAATATATAATATATTTCAAATCAACCAGTAAAATGACAATATAACTTTACATGACAATACCCTAGCAAACATTTAAAATGATAATTTAAAGTTTTAGTAATAAAATAGGCAAACATATTAAGTGACAAAAAGGTATATATTGAAAAGATGAACATAAGCTGTGGACTTACTATTAATTTCTGTTATTAGAAACTTTTAATACAAAGGCTAGAGAGGTGACTCAGTAGCTATGAACACATGCGGTATCTGATGCCCTCATTTGGTCTAAGCAAAGCACTAAGTATGCATGTGATCTACATAAATAGATGCTAATAATGCACATAAAAATTAAACCTGTTAACATAGCTTTGGATACTTTAAACAGCCCATAATCCAATACAGATATGATGATTTTTGTATTTTAATTTTTCTCTCTTTTGATACTTGATAGTCATAATACTTCAAAATCACATCCAATTATAAATAAGCTGAATAAGTAAAATTATTGACAGCCAAACATTTGCAATATAACTGACTAAAAAATGCATTGACATACATTTTCCTGTGAATTTACCTCAATATAGAAATTAAAGAAAATATGTGAAGAATGTTGCATGTACTAGGAATCCAGTAGAGACAATTCCTGACGTTTCAATTTTCCTGGCTTGTCTGGCAGTTGTTCAATGTAACTAACTTTATTTTAATATCAGGTTTAGAGTCTAGATAATTTGTTATAAAAATTCTAAATAATTCACAAAGGGACTGGGATAGAGCTCTGAGAGTAAAGTATTTGCTGGGAAAGCATGAGGAACTGAGTTCAAATCCCCAGAGCTAGATGAAATAATGCATGTCTACAGTCTACGTATTCCTAAGGAGAGATGGGAAGTGAAGAGAGGAGAGTTTAGAGGAGCCTGCAGCAAGTTAGCCTTGAGTTTGAAATAGCAAATAAGAAGACTCAGTCAAGGTGGAAGGTGAGAACCAATACCCCCTGCAATTGTCCTCTGACACTCACATATTTGCCATGGGATACATGTAATCTCTGGTCTCATACATATATTCACACACACAGACACACACACACACACACATGTACACACACACACACACACACATACATGTGTATACACACACTCACACAACACAATAAATACACACTCACACACTCACATACACACATTCACACATATACACACACTCACACACTCACATACACACATTCACACATATACACACACTCACACACACATACATACATACACACTCACACAACACACATAAATACACACACACTCACACACATACACTCACACACACACTCACATACTCACAAGAGTAAATTCACTATGTTCGATGTAAAATTCCCATAATATTTTGTTGTGCTATTTTTGTATTGCTTAAGATTTAGATAAAAGGCTAAAAATTTAACATCATGAATATATTTAATTCATTTGCCTCTAAGAAGAAATTCACTTGGCAACTGCTAGTATGAATCAAAAGCAAAAGTTTGACAAACTGACAAGTTTCTATCAAATAGTGTGTATGCAGCTGCGGTAGGATACAAGATTCTACCTATCTTAGGAATTTATTGGTCTGGAAAGAGGTAATGTGATAGCATTTAAGAGGACTGTTGTGAGTTGTGAACATGGGGGCATATCCCCATTTTTCATCTCTCTTATGGCATGGGCAAGGGAAACATGCCTTCTCTCCCCTGTCCATCAATGCCTGTAAAAGGAGGAAGAACTGGCCCTGTGGACATGGGTGGGAGAGATATCCCCGATCCTAACCAATTGCAACCTGTAGGAGAACAGGCTCTGAATCTCAACAGGGAGACACAACAGAGCCAATACTGTTAGCAGAGGTGTGAGTAATCCAGTCCTGAAAATGTAAGCATGGGACTTTTGTCCTCATTACACATCTGCCTTGTGGTAGTGGGGCCAGAGGAAAAATCGCCATCCCAACCCTCCACAGATCAACACCTGAGACAGGTGGGAGAGCTGGCCCTGTGGTTATAAGTGTGGAAGAGCCATCCCTGACCCCCACCATCTGCAACATTCAAGAGAGCAGGGTCTGCACCTCTCCAGAGCAGCACAGGAATTCCGACACTATTAACGCAGGTGTAGGGGAGCCAGCTCTGATATTGTGATTGTGAGAGTCATATCTATTTCCCATTTGGCAGACCAGGCATACAGCTACCAAGGCTCAGACCCAGGGTTAGGACTTGGCCTTCCCTAACATCTACCCCCGTCTATGACCTTGTAGAGCACATGAAGGGACCTTACACACAGATCAAAGCTACAGGATCTCCAAACACAGGGTTGTAGTGGGATGTCAAGGAAGAATCCTAGTGAGGACACAGCATCTCTTATGTGGTAGAGATAAATGGACAAAGGGTTATGGTGTGACTTGGGTTGCACCACAGCTTCCATAGTGAGATTTTTAATTCCTTCCCTTTCCATTTTTCACATTTTATTTCCCTCATTTTTTTCTCCTGAATTTTGTTCTACAGGGAAGGGGTTCAGGTGTTTGGAGACAGGGGTAGAAGGAAGAGATGAAGGGATGAGGAATGGATGAGATCAAGATCCATGATGTTAAAAGCACATAGAAGAAAAGGACTGTTGTGAAATAAGCAGAGAAAGCACAAAACTGTAACCATCCCTACATGGAGGACATAAGTCAATATGCAGTAATTAAAAAAATGACCACACACTATGAACAGCATAACAGCGTAAGACAGGATGTCTTGTCTGTACCCCTAGTAATAAGGCTGAGTTAGGTTTTCCTCTGTAGGGAATGGGCTTCAATATACTCTTGTGGGGATTTAATAAAGTTTTAGAAGTTTTGGAGATATTAGAGGGAATCTACCCACAGTCTATGTGGGGGGTTAGTAAAAGCTCAAGAAGTCCCAGAGCTCTAACCACAGTCAGTCTAGGAAAATCAGAGAGTGGTGAGTCAAACCTTTAATCTCAGAACAGGGAGTATCCTGGGAGTGGTGACCTACACCCTTAATCCTAACTGAGTCAAGGTCACTTCAGATTATAGAAGGAATTCCAGGCTCCCAAGCAGGTGTGGTGGGGCCACACCTTAATTCCTGAAAGAATACTTAAGTGGGATTCAAACACAGAGAAAGCCATTCCAAGGGAAGTGAGGCTGAGGAAGCTAGACGACAGCTGGGTAAGATCTGACTGTGGTGTTTATTCCCTCTAGTATCTCCAGCTTCCTCAGAGATCTATCCGTGAGTCTCATTCTTTCTCTGATCAGGAATATACTCTGATCCCACTGCAAGAGGCTCTACAAACTGCTCACAACAGTTGACAGTTGTCTACCTTTGGAGGATTTAATTCCTTTCCCTGAAGGTTCCTCAGTGATTATTTCAATAGCTCTGGTGAGCCATCTCTGTGGGTCTCCTCCTCATGACCCTGACCACTTTGCTCATATATTTTCTCCTCTCCCTCTGTCTTCAGCTGAAACAAGAGCTCCCCTGGTGCTTAGCTATGGATCTCTGCTTTTGTCTCTATCCATTGATGAATGAAGTTTTTATAATGACAATTAAGATGGTCATTCATTTGATTATGAGGAAGTCCTGTTCAGGCTCCCTCTCCACTATTGTTGGAGTCTAAGCCCGGGATATCTTGTGGGTCTCTGGAGGTTTCCTTAGCAACAGGTTTCTTTCTGACCCCAAAGTGGCTCCCTCTATCAAGTTATCCATTTCTTTGTTCTCCTGCTCTGTTGCTTCTCACACTCAATCATCTCCATGACTCATGATTTGTTCCCATCTATCCTTGCTCTCTCCCCGTTATGTTCCTAATTTACTAAGGAGAGCTTCTCTATTTCCCCTTCCCAGAGGTATCCCTGGGTGTCTCTCTTAAGTTCCTTCTGTTTCCAAACTATTCAGGTGTTGTAGTTTTCAGCCTACATATTCTTTGCTTTATGTCTAAAATCCACTTATGAGTGAGTACATACCATGTCTATCTTTCTGTCTGTCTACTTCACTCAGAACGATACCCTTTAAATCTGTCCATTTGACTGCAAATTTTAGGATGTCATTTTTTTTTTCTGATGAGTAGTACTCCATTGTGTAAATGTGCCACAATTTGTTAATCCATTCTTTAGCTGAGGGGCATCTAGGTTGTTTCCAGGTTCTGGCTATTGTGAGTAATGCTGTTATGACCATAGTTGAGTTAATGCCCTTGAGGTATGAATGTGCATCTTTTGGGTATATGACCAATAGTGGTATTGCTAGATCATTGGGGAGATTGATTCCCAGTTTTCTGAGAAACCACTATGCTACTTTCCAAAGTGGCTGTACAAGTTTGCAATTCCACCAACAATGGAGAAGTGTTTCCCTTGCTCCACATCCTCTCCAGCATAGGCTCTATTCTGTCATGAACAATTAATGTAGTGAACTGATTGTAGGAAAGGTGTCTCTGTAGGAGAACAGTTTCAGGGAGCATGATCATGATGTCATCTGGAACAAGGAAACTGCTTTCTGTACTTTGCAAGTACTGTTTTTAGCTAAAAATCAGCTGTTCAATGACACCCATATTCAAATTAGGGGAATGCCTTGGTATTACTCTGTGAGGCTTGACATGGTGGCCTTGATATGGTGACCTTGACATGGCCATGTTTTTATTTTATTTAGCTTCCACAAATATAGAAATACAAAACAATCTCTAAATTATTGTATTTTTGTATAATTAGATGAAAATGAATTTGATCATTATGTATTTTAACTGATATATTACCCTATATGTATGGTAATTTTATTATATGTTTTGAGTTATATTGGCTTTAATAACAATTTGCAGAACTATGAATATTAACAATTTCCCAAGAATAGATTTTCTTGAGCAATAATTTTCAGAAATTTGATTATTTTGTTAGTAAATGTTAGTATTTTTATTTTAAATCTTTGCTGTTTAGTTCATTCCATTGTTCTTGATATGCTGGTCATGTCTCATTAGTTCTGTATTTGTGAATTTCTTATATTGTTCATCTTTGTCAATGTTACAGGTCAAGGAACCAAAGCACAGATTTTCTATTAGATGTTTCTCTTCTAAACAATTCACTTCCTTAATGTTCACATGAGTATGGAGGTCAAGGGTTGGTTTGGTAACTTTCTCAATTACTGTCCATCTTACTTTTTTGTGAAGTGTCCATTGGTTAGGCTGGCGGATGAATCCCACACACTCTTCCTTGCTTTTTTCCTACTCCTGACCCCTAGCAACAGCTATGTATTTGTGGTTATGCTGGGGTCCGATTAAAGTTCTGTGTGCACAATAGCTACTCTATCTAATGAGTCAGGTCCCCACTCAATTTATATTTTCTTAAATACTTCAAATTTGTCAAAATCATTTTCATCTGTCTAATTGCAAGTTTTCTATCTTTATTTTAGTTATATTCCTTTAAAATTTTGTATTGCTAGTAATATTTTTATATCACCAGAACATCTTTTTATTTAAGTTGTTAGTTTGTTCTAATCACACAGTATAACTATAGCATTTGGACTTGGTTATACTGATCTCTGTTGCGATTTTCATGTACTGTAGTTCTGTGATTCTCACTTCTTCTTTCTTGGTCCTTCTTTAGTCGATTCATGTTATTTTATATTGTTGAGATTTTTATTTAAATATTTTAGGTTTTAGAGGTTTTGTGTGTGTGTGTCTGTCTGTGTGCGTGTGTGTGTGTGTGTGTGTGTGTGTGTGTGTGTGTGTGTGTGTGTGTGTGTGTGTGATGAAAGTAGATTCTGTTTGTTTTTCTTATTACAGAATTATCCCAGAGCCTTGATGAGTAGCCAGCACCTGCAAATCTCAAATAAATATTTTCACAGAATCCGGAAGCACTTTTCTAGGCCAGTAAGTTGATCCTATTCTTGTTTAATGCAAAAGATAATTGGTGCATGCTTCTCAGGAACTCATGTTACAAAGCAAACGAAATAAGAAAAGAAAAAAATAACAATGAATTTTTGAATTTGCATATCTTAATTTAATTTTATTTTGAAAATGTGGGATGATTAAGAACAAACTTATATATTTTTAAGTAGAATATGTTCTTTTATATAAAATAATAAAGGTATTAAAATAAAGTAAGATGTGCAGAGTGTTTCTTTTTTAAATCTGGATACTTTAGTAGCCAAAGCGCTTGCTACAAAATGAAGAGACCATCCATCTGCATCAATAAGCTCTGGAGTTGGTTAAGAGGCCTTGCTCAAATAATAAAGTAGAAGAGACACCATGGAAGATTTTCAAAATCAATGTTAGGCTTCCACACTCACATACTCACATGTACCTTCTCACACATGAGTTCACACACACACACACACACACACACACACACACACACACACACACATGAACAGTCATATGCAGATACACACAATATACATGTCCATATAACATGAAGAAAATAAATGTATACAAAAAATGCTGTTATACCTATTTTATGCCTGGAAAATAAAACCTTAATTTCCCTCTTTGCATAATGGAGCTGTTCATTTTCATTTAAAAATAAATTAAAAGCAAACCAGGACTGATGATACATGGCATTCATAGATGATTGTATGTGTGATCAATGGTTATTTTTTTTTTTTCAAAAAATGGTGATGCCAGTAATTTGTACAACTTGACTCCAAGTGCTTGCCATGACCAAGGGCTCAAAAAACACTTCCTTTGTGCTTTTTATCTGTGCACTCTTGACTTCATTAAAATTTCATTCTGATCCAATCATCTGATATTGTTAATAGCCCCACAAAGAGTAGTCACTGCTGGAGCTTGAACACCATGATCCATTCTCTTTGACTATTGTTCAGCAATTTTGCTAATATGACTGCTCCTGCTGAGCACTGGCTCATTATGTTTTATCATTGTTTGTGAGAAGGAATATCAAATGGGCAGCAAAGTAACTTATGGTGACTGATGCTGTTGACAGGCTCGTGGCTGAGGGCTTCTACTTGTGACATTTTGCTTTGCTTTGTCTCAGGCATTGTGAGAAAATAGCCACATTGTAGTTGGCCCTTGAATTATGTCTACTCATCTTTCAAAACCAAATGAAGAGTGTCTGATGTTTATTCAAACCATCTATCACTCTATTTCTGGCCTCTCCAAGCAGCAGGCACACACATGCTGCACATACATACATGTAGGAAGATGCTCATATACATAAAATAAAGATCTTTGAATTGTGATAGAGATTTCATATTCAGTATTAAAATTTGCTAGTGCCTATCATAGTAGTCAGTGAATAAAATATATGTGATAAATAATAATGCATGTTTGTACTAATGCTGTTATAAACATTCTGATAAATACTGTGTAGGGTTAGATGAGTTTTCTTCTTTCTCAAAATCACTTTCTCAGTTGAGATACCTGGGAATATTTATCTCTGCATTTTTTTTCATACAAAGTGTATTTGAAATATATTTCAGGGTTGTATATATAGATTTATTTCTGAGAACAAGTAGCTGCCAGTCTTGGTAACAATCCAGAAAATGTAAATTCCTCGCTCTGTGCTTCACACTTTTCTATCTGATTTACCTGTGTTGTGCAAACTCTGACTGGGAGATGCATGTATCAGTTGATATAGAGAACATGACTCCTAGAGTCATATTCTTTGCCCTTTCTGGGGCTGTCAGTTACTTGGCTGCCTTCATCTATTGCCCTAACATTTCTTTAGAGTCTTGAGGGCTTTAGTTACCAGGAACTACTCCAGTCCTCATTCAGTGGCCCCATCCTTTAAAAAAAAGTGTTGAATTTTTTCTTGCTCATTTTTGTTTCTTAGATTTTTAATTATTTAAACAAATAAAGTAGAATAAACATACCCAAATAGATATGGCATTAAACAGCTTAATTTTTATTTTTTCAAGTCATCAAACTCATTTTCTATAACTCATTTTTAGAGATTCTTCCACACCAGAGATTCTCTCCCATCTTTTGCGTTTTGTTGGTCATGCTGCATCTGCAGTTCAGGGGTTTGTTTCTTCAGATTTCTGTTTCCAGTGTCGCCCCAGTCTGCACCTTCTTTATGGCTTTTATTTTAGTTTTTATGTTTTGCACTGTTTGCATCACCTGTTGGCTTGCTTTTTCTTAGTTCTCCAATGTTTTTAAAAGAAGTTTATTGTTTTCTTCCAATGTTTTTCCTGTCTTGTCCTATATTTCTTTATGGGAGGGTCTCATTTCTTCTCTAATTTCCTTTTTAAAGGCTGGCCATTTTTCTTAGCTTCTTCTATACTGGAATGTTCAGGTCTTACTGTTGTAGAACTACTAGGTTTCAGTAGTGCCATATTGTTCTCCATGATGTAGAATGAATGTTTTGCATTGTTCTCTACCCATCTCTCGTCTGATCAGTGTTGTGTGTGTTTCACCTGTCTTTCGTCTACTAGGTGCTCTTGGTGCAACTGGAGCTCTTGGAAAACTCCGAGACAGTGGAATCTCTTCTGTTGGTGTTCTCCAGAGGCCCTTCTGATGGAGAGGCTGTGTCTCAGGAAGCAGCTTTTCTGCTGGGGTTTGCCAGAGGCTGTGTCTCAGGGAGCAGTTGAGGTTGGGGGGATGAGTGATTTTGGAAAATGTGTTGAGGTTTATGAGGTACAAATTCCCATGAGGGGGATGGAGGGTGTGATAGTCAGGCTTGCAGGCAGGGGTCCTGCTTGCTAGCCTGAAGCTGGAGCTGAGATGGGTTAGGGGTCCCTGTTTCATGCCCTGTTGCCCAGACCTGGTGGTTTTCCTAGCTGGCCCATTTTATTCTTTAGAACAGATGATAAATTAAGAAATTGCTGCAGGACTATTTTCATCTGACATACATACAAAGTCTCCTGGTTAAAAGTATTTTTTGTGTCTTTTGAGAAAAAAAAAAATCTAGTCAGAAAGTAAATACTCCCAAATGTGTAACATTCCTGTGACAGATTTCAGTGTTGTTCAGTAAACATTTCTTCCCCCTTTAGCTGGAGAATAATTCCCAGTCTACCCTCTCTTTGCAATTAATCATACAACTTCTTATACTAAAGAATGTAGGTAGATGAAATGAGCCAAGGGCCTCAAAGCCCATGAGTAGCTCGGATTGCTTCGTGTTTTCTGTTGTTTGCGAGACAAACTGCTGATATAGAGTGGTACAAAGTATATCTGAGCCTAATCTTAAGCCCAGTTTCATTTCTAACTAGAGCCTGAGATAGCAGCCAGCTTCCACCAAGATGAGATAAAGTTTAGCCTATAGGCTAAGTGGAAAGTGTTAAGTGACATTTGTGTGTGGTCATCCACCCACAACTCCTCACTCATGTTACTAACAAACACTGAGTTTAGTTTCTTCTATGCTGAAAGTTGATTTTTTTAATTTTGATAAACAAATAAATAGGTTTATTTACTTATTTTACATCTTAGCCACAGTTTCCCCTTTGTGTTTTTCTCTCTGCCCCTTACCCCACCCACTTCTGTTCCTACCTACCAATCCACTTCTCCTCCATTTCTGTTTAAAGAAGGGCAGGTCTTCTGTGATTATCAACAAAATATGGCATATCCAGTTGCGGTGAGACTAAGCACCTCCCTATGTATTAAGGCTGGGCAAGGTGACTCAGTATGAGGAGTATGGTTCCCAAAGCCAGTAAAAGAGTTGGATATAGCCCTTGTTCCTGCTGTTAGGAACCCTGTAGTGGGATTCAGGTGTCAGCTGATAAGGTCCTAAGATGCTTATCCTAGGTCCTGAGCTCCTGGAGGGGATGTGGCCAATCTGGAGGGGGTGTGGCCAACCCCATTGATATGGGGCTTCTGGGACATGAGGGCCCTCTTTCTGTTTCCTGGCTGCTGGAGAACAGGATCGGAATCCATCGTCCGTCCATCGCTCGTCCACCGTTCCAGACTCTAGTCCCTGTTCAGGTGCTACTATAAACTGTTACCTGTACCGTGAGTGTTGGTTTATATTTTAATAAATATCTATCCTGCACTGGTGCCTTTAAGTAAACTTTGCCTACAGAACCCCACAAGAAGATGAAGCTACACAACTGTAACATATATGCAGTGTGCTTAGTCAGTCTCATGCACGTTCCATGGTTGTCCATTAAGTTTTCTATGAGCCCCTGTGAGTCCAAATTAGTTGTTTCTATGAGTTTTCTTGTGGTGTCCTTTACCTCTCTGGCCTCTAACATCCTTTCTCCCCCTCTACTACAGGATTTTTAGAACTCTGCCTCATGTTTTTTTGTGGGTCTGCATCTGTTTCTATGAGTTGTTGGAAGAAGCCTCTCTAATGACAATTGGGATAAGCACCAATCTGTGCGTATGGCAGAATATAGTTAGGCATTATTACATTGATATTTTTCTCCCTCCAGTAATGTCTGTTTATATCATAGGTCTCAATGTCATCCAACCTGTGGGACCTGGTACGGGTCAGTGTCACAGGTGGGCGTCCTCTCCTGGCATGAGTTTTAGGCTAGACTGGTCAATGTCTGGCCATTTCCCCAGTCTCTAGGCTACCCTTACTTCAGCACAAGGTTGTGAGGCTTGATTGTTTCCCTACTGTACTTGAAGCTTTGGCTGGTCACAGGAGATGACCAGCTCATGCTACACATCTGCTATTACTAGTAGTCTTGGCTAGAGTCATCCTTGTAGATTCCTGGGAGATTCCTTTGTGCCAGGGTTTTTTATCTAGCCCTGAAATGTCTCCACTTTCCAGAAGTCTCTTTCAATACAATTCTCCTCAGCATACACAAGGGCATTAATAAATACAAAAATTAAATATTTTGTCATCATCCTGTTCTGTGTAGCCCTCATTTAGAACAATAAAGTATCTCTTCACTGTAATATCATTCATCAGTTATAAAGACAATGATAAATTTGACTTAAAGCTATGAATTTGGTTTATAAAATTACCATATGCTAAGAGAAAAACTTGTAACCATGTGACAATGTCCTATTTGTATGGACTAATAATGTACTCTTGCAAATGGACTTCTATAACGAGGTAGGAAAATGAAAACTAAGCAAGGTAAGATGGCTAAAAAAAACCCACCAAAATATAATGTGCACATTGAATCCATGTCTGTTGAATATTCAGTCTTGGGAGTAGATGAATAGATTAAATTATTAGATTAGCAAGCCCTAAAAGCCTATAGAATGCTTTGTGTTGATGAGTGGACAAAGTAATGCAATTGGGTGTTAATATCTAACAATGATCAAAAATTGGTTAAGCTTTAGGAATTTAACCAGATACAAATTCCTTGCTAGGGTCCAGAGTTTTAAATGGAGACAGTTTCATAGCAATATTATTTTAGGAAAATTGGGAGAGAACTCAGGTGTCAAACAAGAAGTCATAAACTGTAGCCCTCCAATTAATGTAATAGAATCCAGCAGCATGTACAAGGTAAGAGGCAGAACTGTGTGGTTTAATTTTGATAAAAATCATAACATCTCTGAGAATATAAAAATGTGGTTTTACTTAATCTGAGGAGGATTCAAGATTTCCTGATGCCAGTAGCTGGATCCCAAATTGACCTTTACAGTCTTTTCTCAACCTGGCTTACAATGCTGCCTTGCCCATCAGGATGCAATCTGGAGTCTTTTAATTGCTTATTCTGCTCTCTAAGGATGCGAGAGAAGAAGGGATGTTTTCTGTCAGCTGGATTGTTTTTACTGAAGCTGATAAGACATTTAGAAACATTCAGTGCTGTTGAAATTTCTCATTATGCCTACATTTTCCATTTATAATAGTTTTATATTGTGTACCTTGTAAGTAGGTAAATGACATAAACTCCCACAGCCTCCAATTGCCATTTTTTTTTTTTTTTTACCTTATGTGCTGAGCGATGTTTCTAAAGGTTTTCTTGTTGCATAATTTCACTATTCATAGTAGGGAGAGCATCTTTAATCTTTGATTCATTTATGGTTATACATTGTTTTAACAACTCTTTTTAAATAAAATGTACTTTTCTCTTTCTTATTGAATTTTTTTCCAGTATCTGTGTTTTTGGAGACATTTTCTGCCTCTTTTGGTTGCTACTTGCCATCCATCACCAGACTATTTTCTGTCCTGTATTCGTATTGTCCAACACATTTATCTCTCTTATTCCCTAGTCTTCAGTAGAAAACTTCAAGCCTGTTATCTTCCAGGCAAATACATTTTTACTTGACATTGAGAGACACAATCCATCTCTGCACAGGATGGTCCTTCTGCAGTCTTGAGACACAATTAAGCTTATTACTATATATCTTATAGCTACCCTTTGCTCCTGTAAAGGCTAGTGACAAAAGAAAAGATCACAATCCTCTGCCTTCTGAAGATAATTCCCTGCTGATTCTTAAACATTCACCAATGTACATAAAAGCAGAGGAGCAGCCAGTGATAGTTTAGGAAATTGTTAGAATCCACAGTGCATGCCAGGTTGTTATCCCAGGAAAGATGTCGTGTTTTAACTGAGCATGTCCCACGGGCAGACATTTCTATATTCAATGCTGGTGAGAACTAAAAGCCCTAATTTCAAGGTGCCCACATGAAAGAAGACAGGAATATAATTAAGGATAATAGTGGAAATCCAAACTCTTAACTTTTGATCACAGTGTTCTTACTGAGTAAGATTTATTTTCTGCTACACTAAAACTATGAACTTGTAAAGTGATAAATGCTGAATAGAATCCTGTGAGGAAAGGGTGGAGGAAGATCTCACTTAACAAGAATGTGTGATTAATTTTCCTTTTGAAATTTATGGTCCAGTGAAGTCAAGACACTTTCATAAAATAGCAGCAGCCATCTATAGTCACATCTGTGATGATCCATGCAGGCCCAACCAATGGAAACAAGTATACCGAAAGCTGATTATTGATGAGAGTCTATAATTAGTGGCTGGAAATTCAGATGTTTTCTACATATAGTATGTGAGGCAAGATAGTGTCCTTTCATGTAAGACAACTGTCGGGATTCTTTAAGGTCTTCACTGTAAAATAAAACATATTTTGCTTGTTTCTAATCTAGCTTAGTGATAGGCCAAATGGCATTCTTTGTTGTTTGCCACGCAGACTAGCCACTAGGTGGCACTGAGTCTATGAAGCTAGTTTACTAGATCTGCATGCATTCCATTGGATCAAAAAAAAAAAAAGAAAAAAAAAAAAAAAAAAAAAAGGATCCCTACATATATTTTCTGACTCTCCTTTGAGAGTTAAGTATTTCTGCAACAGCTTCCTTTGATAGAGCCACAAGAATATGGGACTGAGCCTTGACTATCTTGCAAAATATAAAATACATTTGTTCCTCAGAATACTTGTATTGCTCATGAGTTTCCCTGTTAACATGTTGATGTGGGAATGTCTTTCTGTATGCTGTGAATATCAATCTTTAAATAAAGGAGCTGTTTTGGCCCATGACAGGCACCATAGAAGAAGTAGGTGGGGAATCAGAATAGGTACGAAAGGAAGGATGGAGTCAGAGACAGATCGAGCCTCCAAAGGAGCAACATGTAAGGAGCACAGGTGAGCTGCCATGTGGCAGACAGATTCATGGAAATGGGTTGAGTTACGATGTAAGAGCTAGCTACTAGATGGAATGATGTTCCAAAGTGACTGACTTTTACTATAGCAAGGGAAATTTCTAGGAACCAAGCCTTTTCTTGCTCAAATATGTTATGAATAGAGAGAAATTGAGATGGAAGAGAATGTTTGTCAACACAAAAAGATTTGAAAAGATTAGAGTTGAAGCAAAGTTTAGTTTCCTGGGAAGATACAGTGTGTTAGTTCCTAACATGTATCAGTCAAAATAAACATCATAGTATCAATTCAACTAAAATACATTAAATTTATTATTTCTTAGATAATTGCAGAATACAAAGGTTAAATTATGAAGAAAGTATGCATGCTGCTGCTTATGGCCAGGTTCTATTTTTAGCATATGAGAATGTGAGGTGGCATGATAGACAAAAGTACATTTAGTTAGCAAACACATTTTCTAAGAAGTATATTATTTCTTATAAATAGCTCAGTGATATCTGATATAGAGCTGGTGAATTCACGGTCTTATAATATAGATTAGATAACTTAAGCAGAATTTAATTATTCCTCCAGCTCTTAAAAGATTTTGTTTATGCAGGGATATTTCACAGAATCCAATAGTTATTAATTTGCTTGACATTGACCCCACTTCTTGGTAGAGTCTAGTGATGACGACTGATAACCATTGCTCATTTTTGTCAGTCAAACACACTATCTTAGTTACTGTTCTATTGTTGTTAAGAGACACCATGACCACAGTAACTCTTATAAAAAAGGCATTTAATTGGCGCCTTTCTTACAGTTTTAGAGTTAGGCCACAGCCAACAGGGCATGCTTAGAGCAGTAGTTGAGGCCTCTACATTGTTGTCTAGAGTCTACAAGCATCAGAGAAAGGGGGAGGGGGGACCTTGCAAGGGCTTTTAAAATTTTAAAGCCCGATCTAGTGACATAATTTCTACTCCTACTTAATAAGGTCATATCTCTTATCCTTCCCAAAGAGTCCCACTAACTGGAAACCAAGCATTCAAACATATGAGCCTATGGGTTATATTCTCATTAAACCCATCATACCCACAAACTCCAATCTCTTTCAGTTCTTTAGATTTTCCCTTAGACATCCCTGATATACCTCTGACTAATTTCTGTCTGTGTGCTAGTCACTTCTAAAAGGGTTGATTGATACAGATAATTAAACCTAAATTGTGGTTCTAACTTATGGTTATCTAGATTTGGAACTATACAGGAAGTTATTTTTATTTTGATCTCTCACTGAGCCTAAAGCTAGCAATTTGGCCAAATTCACTTTCCAGC
This sequence comes from Phyllotis vaccarum, assembly GCA_033318265.1. Lineage (NCBI taxonomy): Eukaryota > Metazoa > Chordata > Mammalia > Rodentia > Cricetidae > Phyllotis > Phyllotis vaccarum. The sequence goes on from JARWLC010000018.1 coordinate 58,341,398, forward strand.
AAGTCCACAATCCTTGTATTTTTGCCTCCTCAGGGCTAGGATTATAAGCAGGCAAACGCAATGTCCAGATCCTCATGCTTTCATAAAAACACTATACCAATTCAACCATCTCATTGGTTCCCCCTTTGTTTTATAAATTGCTGGCATATGAAGTATTGTTATTGATCTACAGCATATCACTTGGCCCAGGTGGTTCATTAGCCTGTCTTGATCAGAAAGGGCAGTTCCTACTCTCTGTTCCATAGTGTCTCCTTTTGATTTAAAGGAAGAGGTCTTAATTCTCTCTTCAATTAGACCATAATCTGGCTTATTTGCAGGGGAGTCCATTCCTTTTTTTTTTTTTTTTTTTTTTTTTTTTTTTTTTTTTTTTTAGAGTAATATAATTTGAAGTACTCAATGGGATACTGGATGGAAAGTTAAAATTCTTTAATAAAGATTTAGTATATGGCATTAGAGTGATTTATAGGATGTAGTCTAAGTAATCGAGGATCACCTATCTCAGAATGGAAAGACGAAGAATTTGGTCATTATTCAAGCCATGATGCTGGATATATTTCTGCAGTCCCAGTTAGGTGCTGGAATCTAAGAATATTATTGAAGAGCTGATGCTTTTCTGTCTATGTTGGAATCTAAGACATTGGATTTAGCATTGGCAACAGTAATAGGCTAAGTGAACTTTCCAATAAGAGATGAAGGGCAAAGAACAAAGTTTCCTCCATCCACATCCTTTCAAGTGGACTGCCAAAAAGGATCACCCATATTTAGGTGAGTCTTCACCAATCAAATAGTTAAATTAAGAGAAAAGTACTGCTTAGGAGTGTTGAACATTTTAGTTGATTCTAGATGTAGCCAAGTCGACAACCAAGGTTAGGCACAAGTTCGCAGGCATTATTTTCTTTCTTAGAAAGTTTAATGCATGTATACAATGTCCTCCACTACATCCTTCTAACTGCTTTGCTCCCCACAACATACCAACTGATCTGCTTCCCAGCTCCATGTCCTTTTTTTGTTTTTTAAAATTCCTTGATTCTAGTTGAGTGTTTCCTGCTGTGGTATGTCTTCCAGTATGCCGTGAATGTTTTATTACCATTGGTTAATAAGAACTTTCGCCTATTGCAAGAGAGGATAGAGTCAGATGAGAAATCTAAGAGAGATATAGGAAGAAGAGGATGGAGTTGAGAGATGAGAGCAAGATGAATTAAAACACAGGTAAAGCCACAAGATATGTCAAAACATATTTTTTTTCAAGTAGGTCAATTTAAGTTGTAAGGGCTAGTTAGTACTATGCCTATGCAATTTGCCAAATATTTTGTAATTAATATTAGGTCTTTGAATGGTTATTCAGGAACAGTCAGGCAGGAGAGATTGATCTTTCTACAGTTCTCCATATGTTCACGGGCATATGGTCATTTCTGAGAACATGGACAACACACTTCTAATAAAAACTTTCCCTTCTAAGCAGCTACCAGCTGCCAATACCTCTTAGAAGGGGTGGGTCCACAGGAGCCCCCCCATATGCTGCAAATTTTAATTTGCTTAATCTCATAGCAGTCTCATATAAGTAACCACACTTGCTGTGATTTCAATGTGTAAGAGTCATATCGTGTCCAGTGTACAGCATTTCACAGCACTCCTTCACATCCTTTGATTCTTGTATTCTTTCTATCTCCTCTTCTGAGATGATGCCAGATGCTTTGACGCTTGATATGTCTATCCCATCTATACCTTGGCACTAACAATTGCTTGCACTCAGTAATTTGATCAGTTATTAATCTCTGTGTTAATCATTGCTCACTTTGATAATAGCTTCTCTGACCAAGGTTGAGAGTAGTGTTAGGTTTATAGATGTGCAATATCCTGCAAGGGGAAGACATGCACAGTACAAATTTAAATGGTCTTTGTCCTTAGAGCAAGGAGAAGGAATAGGTGTGGGAGACTACAATTCATGGCAGATTCTTGATGGATTTTTATAAACCTCAGTCTCTTTCTTGAGTAAAATTCATTGGTAGGCTTGTTCAACTGCCAGGAAAGGAGAGTTACCTGAATGTATGTTCTGTAAGAGAATCTGATCCTTCTTGTGTACTGGAGGCAACAAATTGTTACTTTTTTTTTCTTTCTTTCTTTTTTTAAAATATATCTTTCAGCCCATGTCAAAGGTCTTTTGATACACCTACATTCCTTCTGATCTAGGACCCTTTTATGTAAAACAGGCCTTCTTGATATCTCTGTCTATAGATACTTTTCTTTTTCTAATCCACAAGTTGGAGATTCTATTTAAATGCAACTAGCATATAAATTATTTCTTTTCCCTAAAGTTGAAGAAAAATCAAAATTACATTTTAAGGAAGTTATTTATATTATGAACTCTAAGTCTTTGCTCCAATTCTCATAGGGAATTTTACTTATTGTTGCATATGCTGGTTGCTAAGGCAACCCTACCTACTCTCTCCATCACCTTTTGACCAGATACAGATTAGGGAAAGGGTGCATAAAAATGAATTTTATATACTTAGTTAAGAAATACCATTAAAATAATTTTATCATTGGCTAAAAAGAAACAAAATTGAAAAGTGAAAGCTGATGCTGGAAAGGCACAAGGGACATAAACTGCTACTTTTCATGACTCTATAGAACATCATTTATAGCTGAATGCATATATGACCCTTAACAACACAACGAATTATCCAAATATTCTTTGGCTAAATCTATTTATACTTGCTATTTTTCAGGCCTGTTTTCAAAAGCTATCAAAGTCTAAATTTAGCCCTGGCCAGAAATGAGTGCATTTATTAGACGTTCCATCAAGTGTCAGATTGTCAAATAGTCTGCATCACCAACAGTTCATTACTAGTTCATGTTACAATGTGTCCCTTACTAACATATCTTAAGTAACAGCATTTCGCTAACATCATACTGAATTAGTCTAAGTTCCTTGTGGGAACGCGTGGGTAGGGAGGAGTTAATTTACACTGTTGTAACATGAACATCGTAGGACAAGGTTAGCACATTTTCTATCCTCTATCGTCTGCCTGCAAGTTCCTTTTGCTTTCTTGTCCTAACTGAAGGGTTGCGCCCCTCCGAAACCACTTGTCAATATCTATGTTCCTTCATCATGTCTTCCCTATCAGAACTTTAAGCGATTTAACATTTACAGGACTGTCCTCCAATACACTGATCCCTCATTCCCCACAACCCTTACCTTTCTTCAACACTGTTGCCATAACCATCTGGAGAAGCTTTTAATTGGTCTTCAGCTCAGAGAGCAAAAAGCCTAGTTAGTGCTTGGGAAAGCAAAGGATGCACACCAGTGGCAGTCACTGTTCTTCAGCCAAATTTTATATGAAAAATGTGAAAGAACATTTTGAAAGTAAAAGTGTTTGAAAATAACAATCACTTTCCCTAACTACAGTTGTTTTCATTTTTATGTGTTTTACGATAGAGAAGAAAGATTAAAAGCTGCAAAGTAATACAGTGAACTATGAAACACAACCATTTTCTGTAAGGTCAATGAAAACTAAGATATTTTAAATAGGCCCAAATTTATTTCTTGAATTTCTCATGGAATAAAGCTGTGTAGACTTTTCTAACATGAAAACAAACAAAAATGTATGCTCTCCTGTAAACTCTCAAAATAGAACTCAACTCCAAGCATCAATTAACTTAAGTCAATATAAATAATAAAACATAAAAGCAGTATTTTCTTAGTAGCTTCAAGTTACTATCTCTTGTGTTAACACTTTCTAAGCCATGCTTGAGGTGCATGATATAGGGATCTGTGAAGTCGTTGGAAAGATCTACCACATAGAGGTGGGGTGATGGGTAAGTATAATCACATGTGAACAGAATTGCCAGTCTTGAATTATAGTCATGTGAGTTAGTGAATAGAAGTGGTCTCTTGAGGTTGAATTTGATTAGATGACAAGCCAACTCTCAAACACTGAGGCCTGGGAACCAGAGAACTGGCACATTCCATATTTATGTTATTTAGGAATCCAACTCTTCCGTTTCTAACTTTCATTCCAATTTTCTTCACACAGGGGAGAACATTTATCTCATTTCTGAAGCCTAGAAACCATAATTGTCTAGACAGATTCTACCAGTAGCGAAGAATTTCAAACTTTTTAATCACAATTGATGAGACCTTCTATTTGATCAGACTTCTGGCCACCTCTACCCTTTTTTTCTGATATTTGTCATGTCTAACAAATATAAAATTCACTGACGCAGAAAGATTTTGTTCTATTTATTGCTATAAACTCATGGATTGAGGCAAAGCATGGAATACAGGAAGGTCAAAGTATAGTTGTGAAATGAATGAACGAGTCTCTAAGTCCATCCATCCCATAAGCTATGCTTGTGATTGAATTACATGTGCATTAGTCATGAGTAACAACTAAATTGAATCCATGGAAGCACATTTATAGTTACTGCTCATTTTCTTGAAGTCTTGGTTCAAATTCTTTAACATTAATCGACTCATTCTCAATATTGTTTCTTCTTAGTTTAACTTCAATTAAAATATCCATCAGTAGATGCATTCTTTTGTACCAGCAACTGTTTTATAGTTCTATTATATTTATAGAAATTCACAAGACAGTATTTAAACTCTTACCCTCTTTATATCTATATATATAACATGGGAAACAAAGTTCTCATGAAAAGCTGTTTTCCAGTTTATGTGTTCATTCTCTTATCTTGTACTTTTGACTATTTTGTTCCAAGAAACTTTTACTCCTGATTTTCTGACCCTGTCTTTTTGCTATTTTGGGCTTTCCCTTCATCTTTCTCTGTAAATATAATTCTGAGCTTTAAAATTCAACTCTCACCCAAAAAGGCATCCTATACCTCTGTTTCTTTTAAATTTATCCATTAATTTATATTTTCAAGTTATTCTTCTTATGATGGTTTTTAATAATAATGAATTCAGATGTTAAGTGTTATATGATTGCTAGATATCTTCAACTAATATGTTTCTAAAACCAAAGTTCAACATAAGAGAGTATTCTACATTTTACTTAATATTCCTTATTCCAGTAATGCTAACACTATCCACCAACTCAGTTGATTAAGCCAAAGTTTGGAATCCATCTCTTAGTACCTTCCTTCTCTCCGTATTACAGCTAATGAGCCACAGCCTCCTTGTTCTCTATTAGTTTTTCAGGACTCTTTCTCTGTCTTCCAATATCTACTGCTGTCATTCTGGTCCATGTATAGTCAATGCCTCTGTACTATTGGTCATAATTCCCGCCCTGTCTCTTTGCTTTACTGTTTGGTCCCATGGCTCAGTTTATGTACAGGGCTTAAATGATCCTCTGAAAATGAAGTTATAATCATTTGACAATACCTTTGTTTCTGTAATACTTGTTACAATACTGAGACTCATTTCTGTGGTTCAGAGGGCCTATATGTAATCTTGTCTGGGTAGTCTCTCTGTACCCTCACATGGTATTACCTCTATAGTCACTAGATTTATATTTCTTTCTGATTTGAGGAAATTATATGTCTAGCTTGTCCATTATCCTTGGTGTCTGCTCTCTCCATTCTACCTTCAGTAGAATGATTATAATACACCTTTGTGTCTGGCATCAGACTTTAAATACAACATATTAAACAATATTCCCTAACCATTCAAATATTTTCAGTATTGAAACATTAAAGTGTATTAGTTCAATGTCAGTATATTTGATCCTCCTCAATCTGAAGTTTATATATTGTTTTCTGTCTATGATATAATTTAATTTGAAATTTACTCAAGTGATGAAAATGTTTCTAAAATAATTCTATTTTTATTAAAATTTCCATCTCCTTCATTAAGCAATAAACATAATCAAATCTTGACAACATGATTTTAATTGAAGATCATGTGTAAATTCAGATAATCGATGCACCTAAGCTTCCAGATTACTAGATTCGGGGGATATTGATGAGAAATGACAGAGGTCAGGCTGTGTTTTGACCAGTATTAAGCAAGTACAAATTAATGTCTTTTTCTTGAGAAGCTTGAGTCCAGTTGTGTTAGAGGTCATTATTGATCACCAAAAGCCAAGGTAGATGGATAAATTAGTTTCAGCTGTGTGTTATTTTATATATAAAAAGACTAATTTGTAAAAGCTTGGGCATCATGAAATGTGCATTTAGTAGTAGACTATCTTAATTATCTGTTAGATGATCCATGAGAAATTTGAACCAATATGGAGAAGATGAGAAAGAAGAAATAAAAATACAATAACAGACATTCTGAACTAACTAGGCCCAACTTCACTTAGTAAGCAAGACAATTCAGAATGAGAGCAGTAAGCAAAGATAATATGTAAAGAGACAGAACAAATATAAAAGGTATACGTCCCTGACTGAGATATTGTCTGGGGGAAAGGGCAGAGAAAATGTGCAGGTTTTACTCTACGTAAAAATGGTGTATATGGATTATTCATATTCTTTAAAATGTAACAGATATGGGTCTCTGAGGCAATTCAGAAAATAAAAGACTATGTCTATAATAAGAATCAGAAAGTTAAGTAAGGGCACTTATCTGGGAGCCTTGAAACAGAGTACTGCTGAAAGATTAGTTTGTGAAACTTCTTTTGGCATCAGTATCTAAGTCATCATTGAAGGCTGACCAAAGTCTCAGTCCTGGAAACCCTTAAATATGTCATTCAAACTATAAAAATAATACTTGGAGATTTCAGAATTTTAATTGTAGATCTTGCTTTGTTTCTACTTGTTTTGGTGGATCTGTAAGAGACCTTTATGATCCTCCTAAGAAAGATGTCTTCTTCCAAAGGCAGAATAAGTAATAGAACAATGTGTAGATGGATTTTTCTTTGGGTCACCAGCTCACTAAAAGTGGCACAGAGACTTATTATTTAAAAGCTTGTCCTACCACTTAGGCTTGTATCTAGCTACTTATAACTTCACTTAACCCATTTCTATCCATCTATGGTCTTCCATGCACTGCCTCATCTCCATTTTGCCCATCTTGTTTCCTCCATTTCCTTCTTCCAGTACCCTCTCTGTTAGATAGTCCTACCTATACCTCCTACAAAGCCATTGGCCAATTGGCTTTTTATTAAGCCATTTACAGTGAGACATCTTCACACAGTGTACATGAATATTCTACAACGAGAAGGGGAGAATAAGACTGAGTTGGAGAAATAATTGATAAATGCTATATATGCATATAACTTTGAAGATGATCATTTAAACACTAATAAAGAAGTTATTCTGCCCTCTGGATGTTAGAAAAAAGAAATAAATTTTATAATTCTGATTATTTCCAATGAAGAGTTAAACTTTTAAAATAATTCTTGGATATCATTACACAAATGTAGCTTGCCAGGTATTCAATGAAACAACGCCTTCCTAAATGATGACATAAGTTGCAAGAATTAGCTCTAAGTATATGTCACATGTACTTGAATGTAAATAGTCTATAAATACATTGAATTCTTCCTAAACCCTACAGAAGGAAGTAAGTCTAAAAATACTTTGACATTAGCTCAATTATCCTGAGATTGGATTCATGAGAACCAGGATTGTAAAAGAAAGTTTATTTTTCTTCAGCCACTAAAGTTCTGGATATCATCTCGATATCTAGAAACATTTAAAAAATTATTCCCACTTGGATGGTCAAACATTATAAGGTACTGAGTTAAAAAGAACATTACAAAGTAGCAAAATTATCTGATCTATAATTCAGGACTATAAATTAATTATAAGTGAGAATGTTTTAAATAAAGCGTCCAACATTCATAAACATTTACTATATGTTGGATACTAAGTTAAGGGGTTTGTATATACTCCTCATGCAGCCCTGGTATCAACCCTAGTTATAAACACTATATATACCCTTGCCTCCTACATGAGAAGCCAAAGCTTAGGAAGGGCTAATAAATACCTTATTAGAGATACAATTAAGATATCTTTCCTTCAGAGCCACCCAATAATGGTAGTTCCATGACCTACCTTTATGATTCAAATCTGAGCAAAGTTATGATTCTTATTCCTATATATATGGATTCCAATTTTAGAGCAATTTCACACAGATACATTGAATTTATCACAGACAAAGTCTGAAGCTCCTGAAGGTATATTAGAAGGGGGTATTAAGAGAAATTGCACTAGAAAACCGATTAATCATGCCCTATAGTCCAGCTGTAGAAAAGATAAATAGGCAGACCCTAATTTAAGTGATAAGGATAGATTTTATTCAGTGACAATTATCACAATAGGAAAAGTCCAACATGAATGGAGCTTCATTTTGGACAGAGCTGACAACATTTTAAAGGGAAGAATAGCAAATATAGAATGGTTAGTAGGGCTTAATAGAATCAGGAAAGTAAAAAAGAAAATAGAAAGTGGTTAGTGCATATAAGCATGAATAGGCCAGCTGTGTAGGTCATCTGGCACTGTCCAAATTAGAACTTAATCTTCCTACAAAACATGTAAGACATATACCTTGACCTTTTGTATTGTTTAGAATTCCCCTTATTGTTTAGAACTCACCTTACATAATGTACGTAGGTGTATGAAGACAAGGTAGGGCTATAATCAGATTGTGGTCTTATGCTTTTAACAACTATCTTAGCAATTACGTCTTATAAGACAAGGTCATTTGAAAGCTAACCAAGAAGATAGCTCTGGGGAGCTACAGTTTGCTTGGGAGAGAATCTTTGTCATAAACTAAAATGAACTTTTTAAAAATAAAATATATCAAGCTAAAATAATACCATGTACAGATCACAATTCAGGGGGAAAAATCAGTCTCATGGATGGATGCAAGATGTAAGAAGCTAAGTCAACTTATTTGGACATAGATTTAAGAATGTACATATTGATTAAATTGATACAGCTAGGGAGATTCACCATATACTATTTAGAATGACTTCTACTAAACTCAGAGAATGTCAGAAGCCCTCAGTTCCACAAAACGCCTCAGAAGGTACTGTCTGAAACTAATGCTCGTCTTTTTATTGGATTCTGATGAAGTACTTCCAATGAAGACTGTTTCAAGGGTTAGTTATCTCAGAGTAGGAGCTGCTATTGACTGAAGGATCCTCTTCTACCTGCTCTGGTCAGTTTTAGAGCAGACAAGTGAGATGACTTTTGATTTTTCTCTTTCTCCATACAGTCCATACTATTGCTCAAACATAATTATGCAAGCTTGCTAAAAGAATGTTTGGTTATGTAATTCTCTAGATCACAAGATACTTTTTTTTCCCTATTAACTAGTTGCTGTTAAGTTAGGATCTTTGAACTTAACTGGGAGCTAAAATTCCCAATAAACATACCCCACAGTAAGAGACTCTCTCTTCCTGAGAAAATAAAAGTAAATATCCTTGTCAAAAAGAGAAGTTGGTGACATCTGGTTGCTAGGAATAAATCAAATCTCCCATCTGCTGAAAGGCTTTTGAGTTCCCACTTTGCATCCAGATTGTCACTGTAACTGTGTCTGGATGACAATGCCCTGAGCATTATAAGCAACCTGCCCATGCCTGAGCAGTGAAATGGCATTATTCCATTGCACTGATTAAAAAAATGGTTTTTTTTTTTTTTCTCAGCTAAGACCTAACCCTTTATTTCACAAAGTGATTATTTAGCATAGGCCAGGTAGATGAATTAAAATACTCTAGGCACAAAGAAAATATAATTAACTGTGCATTTCCTGAAATGTCATCTATGATAGCTATACAGCCTCTTTTTTTAATATAAAAATAATGGGGAATTTTGTGGCAGTATTGTTTTTAAATATTGAATACAGTGTGGGTGATGTACAAAATAATTTAATGTTTAAGAGGAAAGTCTCATTGTTTTCCAAACATAATTTTGATAATCAGTTTTATTCACTTTTTTACTACGACAAAAAGAATCATTTTCTAAGACTGGATCCTAACAAAGACAGTGAACACCAACCCAGATGCATAGAAACTTTCTGATGTCTCCTTTGATTTAATCAAAGGTTAATTAACTTTGAGAACAATTTTCACTAATTGAGGACACGTTTCATTTTACTAGTTTTCCAAACTAGTAAATATTTAAGAAGCAAACAAATTTTAAAACTGAGAAATATCTAGATACACACAGCTACAAAAAAGACTCTCCATATATTTAATTAGGTTGACCTTAAAAAATGACAATAATATATATTTCAACAGGCAGCTCATGCCTTGATCACTGCTAAAATATTTGTATGACTTGAAGCATCTTTAAGGTGCAACTAGCATTCAGAATATTATTGAATTTTACTGCTAATTTATAATTAGTGTCCATAAAATATATCACATTGGTCAAATGATAGCAGAGATACATATTTCATTTATGTGAGTCCACCTCACAAGTACCACTAAACTATATTCACTATTTATTGTTTCATATTAGCTTTATGGCAAACATTTTATCACCTTTATATGCCCTTGTTGAGAAAAAAAATATTTGGAAATCCTGACAAACTTCTTAATTCAATGCAAAGCAAAACTGAAATATTAAGGAGTCTTCTACAAAAGAAGATAATTAAGATTATTTCTCAAAATCTCCGTATATTTTTATGGAGATGTTGAAGATTCTACTGTACATAATTCATTAGATATAGTTTGGGAGTTGTGTATTTGTAGGAGATATTCCTGCTATTTTAATATATAAACTTATGAACAGAAGTAAATAGACAGAAATTAAATCACTTTGGCTCCAATCCTTCTTAATAGACAAAGAAATAATATGTAAGTAGGAAGTGGAAATGAAAGTGTTCTATGAAACCAACCTTTTACCTCAACCTCATTATCCTTCTTTTCACCAGTAGAAGGGGTATCTCGCCAGGTCTCTCCTGCCTACCCATTCTACTTTTTTGCAGTTATAGCTTGACTGTCAGAAACTGATACAAGTTATTTAGTTCTTCTGCAAATATTAGTTATTTATATAAAGTAAGCAATTTCCAAATGCAAAAGGAAACAAACTTTAAATATATATTAGAGCAACATTTGACCCCCTGTGTCATATATATGCCGATATTCCAGCCTAGATTTTCCATGCTTTTCTCCTGTATTATTTTCTTTTTCACATATCACCTAATGACTAATGGTCTTTCCATTAACATTTGTTAATGGTGGACAGGGAAGTTAACTGAGTGTACTTGTTTGCAAAAAGGTGAATTTTTTAGCTTCATCTCCAGCCATCCTGACTAAATAAATTTTAAAGGCAATCCAAGTATATAAATTATAAAACTATTACCAAGCACCTTTTTTTCCTATGCCTTCACTTCTTCAAAGTACTAGGTATTAAAACCAGGTTCTTGTGTGTGTCAGATGAACACCTTACTATTGAGATTTATCTCTAGTCTATTTTTAAGTTTTGAGACAGGACATCACTAATTTGTCTAAACTGGCTTGGAAATTTCAGCTCTTCCACACTGCTTCCCATATGACTAGGATTACAGCCTGTGTCCTGGGCCTTGCCCATATTATTTTAAAAATGAAAATTAAACTATAGATGTTTAGAAATACTCAGACTTTAAAAATAATGCAAATATTAATGTAAAAAATATCTTGAAATGTACACCTTTCCTCTGTAGACCACACTTTCAACTGCTGGCCACAGTAATAGGTACAGTTCTCCCAAATGGATCTTACTGCAGAGTCAGCTTTCCAATGAGAACTCCAGTGAATGAGTAAAGATGTTAAGGACCAAGAGCTTAGTGTTGTCTATGACAGATAAGACCCTCAACAGATACTAGGATTTGACACTTGAGGGTTTTGATGTTAAATACACATCTTAAGCAGCAAGAACTTCAAATAGTCTCCTCAGAGTCTTTTGTGACTCTGTTTCTTCTGCTGACATTTGATCGGCACCAACAGCAGCATCAGTGCCCTAGATTGGTGAATGTTTAGTGAAAAGCAGCAGTGATTCAAATGTTCTTCTCCCTAGCACTCTGGGAACTGTAGTTTACATTTAAAACTCTGGGTGGGGCCAGCACTCACCAAGACTGTTGGCAAGCACATGCCATCAAGCGTGCACGGTGCCTACTGTGGTTCAGGTATATATTTTTATTTTCTTTTTAAATGTTTTCATGAATCACAGGGCAAGCGTGGAGGACAACTGTGGCAGTCAGTTTTAGGGATTGACTGGTTATTAGGCCTGGTAGTGTTTTGTTATCTGAGCCATCTTGCTCATTTCCTTTTTTACAATGTTTATGTTACATAAAAAGGAGAGGATTTTTGTCTCATGCCTCTGTTTTAGGGTTAAACTCTATGTAACTTCTTTTATTGGCTTTGTTGTCCCCGAAGCTACTTGAGATAATTTAAGACAGGGAACTTTTATTAAAATAGATTTGGTTGGAGTGCTTCTTGTTTCTCATCCTTATAAATAAGATATACTTTTTGTTTGCAGTCTAAACTTTAAATTGATAAAGAGAACTAAAGTCACTAGAGGACATGCATAAAAAGAAACTAGAATACCTCAGAATATTTTGCCAAAAGGGAGCTCCAGGGTAGCTTTTTACTTCCCTAAAGGTCTGCAACTACAGAGTGACCCTAACTTTAAAAGCATCTCCTAAGACATAATAATCTTAGCTTCATTTTCCGAGACTCTTTGAAGGTTATTCTGAGACCAAAACCTTCTGACTTACATGAATCTCTTTTCTATTTGTCTCCTATGAAAATGAGCATATCCTGCCTACAAACTGCCTTTAAGTTCCTCAACTTTCAGCTCAATTTGACTTTGGATACAATAATCAGACTTCATTTCCCTTCTTTGTACTCTCATCTCTTCATTGTACTTTTGTGTTGCTTGCATATGGTGGGTGATGAATAAAGGTTTATTTTATTGCACTGACTCAGTTGATTTCTTCTAGCTTGCTGCCTATTCCTTACATAACCTTCAGCTATTATGGTATGAAATAGCAGCAGATACACTGAAGAAAGAGTTAAAATAATACCGTATAGCATAAAATGAATAGTTTATGGTTTTAAATACATACACGTAAGTGTGTGTATACATGTGCATGACCCTAACTGACTATTCAGCCAATATTTAATGTTAACTTTTGAGCTGACTTGAGTTTACTCTTAGGGCTTTCAATACCAGTTACTCTGGTTTGAGACTCTCACAAAGAACTCCAAGGTTTCTTGAGCAGTAAGCAAAAATCATCAGTATTGTGAAAGTGAGCAAGTATTTCTGGTTTCAGAAATGACTTGAACTGCTTTATACAAGATTGTTTCTGGTCATTATTTTCCTTCTACATTCTGGGTCAGATCCCTTGTTATCTTTCAGTGCACGGATCAAGAGCTATGCTACATAAAATGTCAATGAAAACTACTCCTGCCTTAACATCAAAGTCAGTCTATTTGAAGAGAAACATGTAGAATACAATCACAATTTAAATATGAAGTAAAATCATAATTTAAATATGCTGGCCAGAGCATGGAGGTTCTATGGGGTTTTGTGGACATGCAGAGGAGGAAGATGTGCAGTAGAAAATTCACTAGGAAGAACAATTATCTGCTGTGTGTTGAGAAAAGTACAATAACAATTAAAGAGGCCAGGCATCTTGGAGAAATACTTTCTGCAGGTGGTACCCTGAAATATTATCTTAGGTATCCAAGCATATTTCTCACAAAGGAAGCAAAGGGAAGGAGTAGTGTTGGGCAAAGAACGGAAGAAATGAGGTAGTAAATGAGGGGAGACAATAGAAAATGACAAGGACCATCTCCGTGTTATTTAAATGAAATAATTTGTCTAGCCTATGGATCTATAATCCTTATTTCCTACCTCTGAGTAATGTTGTCTTCACAATTCTGTGGCAATTACTGGATGTTGAGCCTCTCTTCAAGCACTAAACTGGCAGTAAGTAAAAACTGTCTTGTGATTCCATTAGCTCTTTGGCAGTATCATTCCTTTGTACTTGAGAATTACTGAGCCACTGTTAGAATCCATCTCAAACTCATTGAAGATGGAGATAACTCCCATTTGTGTCTGTAGATCCTATTGTGTGGGCAGAGAATTCTTCTATGACTCAACTCTTAAGATTGGTTCTAGAAGAAATGACATTCAATTTTTAACTCCAACTTGTAATTCTGTCTGGCGCGCAGATAAAATACTATTCTGGTCTTCATTTATTTCACATTCTTTCAAATTGCTCTTGTTCTGCCTGAAATCTCCTTTCTGCAGACTGCAAAGACTAATATCCACACACTCCCCTGTCTCTCTTATGCTTAAGCCACCCAACATTGTAGTACCCTCACAATCCTAGAAAATTATATTGAGTCCTGTGGAAGTATTTCTCAAACTTTGCTTTACCAAGGTACAGTGATTTAAAAACATTGGGAAGAAGGATACTAGATAAATAAATGCATCAAAAAACATTAAAATAACAACATCTTCTGAATAACCTCATGGTTAAAAACCCTTTTAATGCCATTCAAGGTTCCCATTTTAAGAAGAAAAGAAGAAAGATTTTTAAAACATACAGATCCAATAAGTCTTACTTTAAACTTGTTGAATAAAATTAGGTTTTGTTGATAGTCTGAGAAATGTTGGGGAATTTTAAAAACTGCCCTACTAAACTAGTCTAGATTCCCATCTACTATTTGAGAATTTTCAACTCTCCAGGTGTCTTCCATACACTTTTACTGGTTAGTACTCTTTTATTATTCAACTAACAATTGTGCACAACTATTTGTAACAGTGTTTCTTATTTATTAAGAAAGTTCTGTTTTGATATATTTACAAAGATTATGAAAATCAGCTCAACACATGAAGGAATTTCCTCCAGCTGGATATTTTGAAATTTAAGTCTTTTAAAATGTGTTTTTTCTTCATGTTTGACTGTTTCATCTATGCATCAAGCAATTGTGATTAAATCAATGCCTTCAATAGCCTGTTATCTTTCTTCCTGTCCTCTGAACACCATGTTTCAGTGATTATACCACTAAGCAAAGCAAATGACATGCTTCCTCCAGCATCAACAGTCAATGAATCTCCAGAAAGGATTGGAGCTTCATGGGCACCTTTTTCCATCCTTGATGAGATGTTGCAGAGCCCAGTCTTATACAGGGGTCCATAGCTGCTCTATGTTCATTAACATCGTTTGTACTGAAGATAAGCCTATGTTCCTACAGAGAGAAAGGTGAAACAAGATCTATAAATCAATAAGAACTAAGCTAATGACTTACCTCATTTCCAAGCTCAGTTACATGAGCAAATACTGAGCAAGTCAATCACACCTTTAGCTGTCTTCATCCAACAAAGTACCACTTGGGTTAGTTGAAATATCAGAATATGATGTGTACTTAGGAAGGTAGGATCCTCATTCCCTTAGGAAATGTTTGAACTAAAAATACAATAATCGATAATATTTTTTGAAAACAACTGGTGACTATATAGAGACCTTTGGAATCAAGAATTATGATCACAAGATATAATAAAAACACTTAGAATAAGTAAGCCAGCTCTGTAGTAACAAGATATTTTGGTATTGCTAAATTAAATTATGGATTTTAGCATTTTTTCTTTTCTAACAGGTTTATTTGATATATGATTTATCTACAATAAATTGAAGGTTTTAGAAACATAATTTAGTATATTTTAATGTAGATATGTTCCTCAAAAGTATCACTATATTTTTTAACAAACATGGTTATCATCTCTAAAAGTTTTCTCCTGTCTCTGATATTTCCTTTGTAGGCCAGACAGTCTTTATGAGCATGTCTGTTCAAATCTGGTCTTATCTAAATAATATAATTGTTATTGTTTTGTGCATATGATTTCTGTACAGAGACACCCATGTGGTACTCATATGGGGCAGGCAGAGGACAATTTTACAGTCTTATTCTGCTATCTTTTTATGGATTCTAAGGATTGAAGTTGGATTGTCAGCTTTCTACAGAAAACACTTTGTGACTTATCCACCCCACAGGCCCCCTGTCTAGTTTTTATGTTTCTTTTCATTAAGTCATTCTAAGAGTCATTTGTAAGTTTTTAATAAAAGTCCTTCGTCAGATATGTAACTTGCAAATACTTTATACCAATCTATGACTTACACTTTAATCTCTTAAAGCACATTCATTAAAGAGTAGTAGCTGTGACATTCCTGTAGGGTAGCTAAATTGAAATCTCTCATCTATCTATCTCTCATCTATCTATCTCTCACCTGTCTATCTATCTATCTATCTATCTATCTATCTATCTATCTATCTATCTATCTATCTATCTACCTATCTATCATCTCTCTATCTATTTATCTATATATCTATCATCTCTCTATCTCTCTCTCTATCATCTCTCTATCTATCTATCTTGTATGTATTGATTGATCTATCTATATCTATCTATCATCTCTCTATCTCTCTCTCTATCATCTCTCTCTCTATCTATCTATAATCTATATATCTCTCATCTATCTCTGTCTCTATCTCTCTGTCTATCATATATCATCTATCTCTCATCTATCTATCATCTCTATGTCTCTCTTTCATCTCTCTATCTATCTATCATCTATATGTCTCTCATCTATCTCTCTCTTTATCTATCTATCTTATGTCATCTATCTATTTATCTATCATCTCTCTCTATCATCTCTCTCTATCTATCTATAATCTATATATCTCTCATCTATCTCTGTCTCTATCTCTCTGTCTATCATATATCATCTATCTATCTCTCATCTATCTATCATCTCTATGTCTCTCTTTCATCTCTCTCTATCTATCTATCATCTATATGTCTCTCATCTATCTCTCTCTTTATCTGTCTATCTTATGTCATCTATCTGTTTATCTATCTATCATCTCTCTATCATCTATCTATCATCTATATATCTCTCATCTATCTTTCTCTTTTTATCTATCTATTATATATCATCTATCTATCTTCATCATCATCATCTATCTACCTTTCATTTTATCTTTATCTCTGTTTATCAAATATCTATTTCTATCTATCATACAAATACACATACACTATGTGGCATTTTTAAGTCCTTTACTGGGCTCTTCAGGATGAAAAGGGTTAAGAATAATTTTTCTGCTGGACAAAATAAAATTTCAAGGTAGCATAGCATTTGGAATCATTAATATCTGTGTTTACAGTTAGTACAGCAAAAAGATGTAAAAATGTGAAATTTGGTGAGGAAAGAAATAAGAGAGAGTTTACAATTTCTGACAAAGAAAGTGCAGAAAACAGAGCTGTAATTGTTAAATATATTAGTAGAATTAAAAACCACGTACTTTGGACTGGAAAGGTTCCTTTAGAGCAAGAACCCACTCCTATAAGGCTCTAGCCTGTAAAAATGAAATGTATTAGAAAGGAGAGAAATGAAGGAAGAACACTGTTGAAGGTTTTTCATTATAGGAAACATCACTTAGGGAAATTAGATTCAAGTACCTAAATGTAAGGAGGCCACTGTAACTAGTTTATATCAGGCAGACTGCACTGTAAGCTGTCAGTAGAACTTGGCAATATCACTCACATGGTGTTCCTTGGTCATAATACAAACTGCAACACCTACAGCCTCAAAGCATTGTGTTTTCAAGTCAAATTAGCACAGGGTGAACTTGTACTGATTAATATTGATTGGACACTTGATGGAATTTAGAAACACTCAGGAGACAAGATTCTGAGCATGTTTGTGGGAGTTTTTCCAGAGAAGTTGTACTTAGGTGGAAGATCCACCCTGAATTTAAATACCAGTTTAAGGGCTTGGGTCCTGGATAAAATGAAGGTAAAATACACAAGCCAGTAGGACTTCAGAAGCCCCCTGTGCTTCCTGTCTGTGACATAAAACAGTGCAAACAGCTTTCCATTCTTCTTGCCCTCACAGCTGGAGTCCTGTTCCTGTCAGTTTCCCTCCAGGATGAACCCCAAACTGGGAGCCTAAATGCCTCTCCTATCCCTAAAGTAATTTTGTTCTGTGTTTTGTCACAGCAACAAGAAAATAACACGAGTTTTTTAATATTGCACATCTTTTAATTGTGCATTTTTTATTATAGTTAATAATGATATAATTTTCATTGTAGTTAAAAATTCCACACTTTATTGCCACCAGTTCTGTTTAGTGTTGATGTGGGATGTCTTTCTGTACACTGTAAATATGCTTTATTACCATTTGTTAATAAAGATGCTGTTCTGGCCTTTGGCAACACAGCTAAGAGGCAGGTGGAAAATTCAAGCCGAGATAAAGGAGAATGGCAGAGTCAGAGAGATGCTGCAGGCTGCCACTCAGAAATCAAGATGTAACAGGACACAAGAAAAGGCATTGAAAAAGTGGCAATACATAGATTAATAGAAATGGGTGGGTTGAGTGAAGTTATAAGAGCTACTGGGTAGAGTCTGAGCCACAAGCCAAACAGTTTGTAATTAATATAAGCCTCTGAGTAATTATTTTATAAGCAGCTTCAGGACCCGGGGTGGGAAAGATTCCTCCAGACTGTGGCCCAGATGAGTCAGAAAACTTTAGACAACATAGTATTTCACTGTTGTTTAGTTCATTTTGTTTACATTTTCACTTCAATCTGAAAAACTGTAATTACCAATTCTTACAAAACAAATCTAACAGTGGTAGATTCCGTCTATTTTTGTTTCTTGAGAAATGTCTTTGTCTTACAGATGGAGTAGTATTGGCCAGCTGTTATGTTTGATGGCTTTACTCTTATGTGTTGTAACTTTCACTATTTGGAGGAAATATCATGGTGTGTGTATGTATGTATATATATATTTTAAGATGTTCTTGGGTTTGATTTTGACAATTGGATTGTAACTGACAAATGTCTGAATATACATTTCTTTGGCTCTATATTCTCTGGATCTATTTTTCAGGAGATTTAGATGGATACATCATTCTCTGGATTCATAAAATATTCATATTATTGTAGATTACATTTTTCCATGCATTATATGCCAGATACAAGTATGTCCTGTCACTCACAGCTGTCAAGATGTAAAATCTGAATGAGCATTTGTTATCTTTATGGAAATAGAGCCTCTAAATTCAAATTCCTCTTTTGTTCTTCATGCTTCTGTGATGAGGCCTTTATTATGGCTCATACACCTTTTTACAAGCTGGAAACACTGGATTAACTTAACCATTTGCTGTAATAGCAATAACATTCACCAGTCATGTGCCAATATAAAGGCTGATTTCCTGTAGAAGAACAATTGATATCACTAATCTTATCTGCTGGTCCCTTTGTTTACACATCTCAGCATGCTGATTATGAGTCAGGTTCTCATTTAACAAATCTACTTAAACCTTTCAATGTAACCTACTATTTTGGCCTTCTAAGGCAAAAAACTGGAAAGCCAATATCCCAGACAATCAAGGAAGAGTCATTAGCCCCACTCTTAGCTGAAAGTCTATATGAATTATCCTATTAATTGATTTTTTAAATTTTTTGAGTACTATGTCAGTGTGTAAGAATCTCCTTTTAGCTCTATTAACATTATATATATTTTGTATCCTACACTTAATCTCATTGATAATGTAATATCAACATTTATTCTGTTTAAGACATTATGCATGTGAATATAATCATGTCTCATTAATTATTCCACATATTAGTCAGTATTAAAATATATAATGCACATAAATGAATCAACACAAATATTGAAAAAGATATTTTTCTTAATTTTACTTTCATGCATCAAATGATATATTATACAGAATATATTGAATCTCATTTATCCTTCTTAACATTACTATCACTTTCTACATTTGGCCTTAGTATATCATTCTCCCTGAAACCAGAAGCCTGCTCAGGAAGTATTCCTCATCCAGGCCCGTTAACTTGGGCATCCCTAGTAAGAAACTAACTGCAATGTTGTTTTTATTCAGAGACATATAATTAAGCTCATTCACCAGTTTCCTTGAATGAATTATTTCAGTGGATAAATAAGTAATCAGCCCATAGTCAGTCCGGACTACAGTGTCATCTATTTCTTTTTTTTGTTTTTTAAATTGGCAGAAGTTGGGACTAAGTATAACCATGAGAGTATGACTCAGTTAATTATTAAGCTAGATGGGTTTCACCTAATGTTATTACTTCATATGTCATAAAATGTTACTTATTGTTGATTCCTGGAAATAATACATTTTAATACACATTTACACATAAAACAGCTATTTATGCACAAATATATGTGCATACATAATTTATCATTATCTAGATAACTCCACCTATATAACCTTTTATTCAAATATTATACTGTTGATAAATTATCAATCTATGTAGAACTCTTACCAAATACCCTAAACAGGAAGCACTACACAAATATATGAAGAAAAATATTTTGTTAATTAATAGCAAATATAAATTCAACTAGAAGCAATTTTTATCCAGTCCTGCAATTATAGAAACTTTTAAAAAACCAAAACCTAGACTTATTGAATTAAGATGTTTCTTATAATGTAACAAAATATGTCTCTCCAATAACTGTATACTGCTTTAGCGCAACACTCTCTACTGAGTAATATCCCCTGACAAACTTGAATGTAACTACAAATTTAACCAGAAGACACTTTTAATTAACATCTCAGCTTATAAAAATGGTGTCTCCATTTAAAACACAAATTATCAAAAAGGAAGCTATCATGCAAATACACACAATGTGGTACCTTCCCATCCTAACTCAGATGTTCACATTCCAAAAAATCTAAATCAAGATTCCACTGTTTTTAACAAATGAATGAAAACAAGTGTGTTCAGTTTTCCACTAGATAACACACTGGCTACTATTAAAAAGATGTCATTCAGAATGGAAATGGTGTCTGATTCAATTAGTAATCACTTCAGCTTGATTATTTTAAAGACTGTGTAAGATACATAACCTTCACAAAACATTAGACCAGATGTTTATTTATTTTTGTTAGAATATGCTGTATCTATTAACAGCAAATGTGTATGCTATCGAAGAACTGGCAGGAGAAAAGTTATAATCACTCAAAGAAACAGGGAGACAATTTAGATTTAGACATTTGTGAAAAGCTTTGTAAAGGGAGTGACAAGGTGGCAGCTTGGTGAATAAATGGCATGAGTCTTAAAAGAGTGAGGTTGGGTGCATTATAAATAATGAAGGGATATTGTTTTAAAAAATTTTATAAAGTAATTTTCAAAGAAACTAAAGTCCAAAATTTAGACATGAAGCTGTGAGTGGCAGATTGCTTACTTACAATTGGAAAAGCCATGGGATTACCCCTCAGCACAGATATACCTCATCACCAGAAGCCTGTTATACACTCTTTAGTTATTGTTTCAACCCTGTAGGTGTTTCTTGTTTTGAAATAAAGATAGAAAAGCACATACTTTTAGGTTCCATTCTAAAGCTGATGATTATTTATGAACTTACTATGTAAGACACATTGTATTTATCACTGATACAATTTCTTATTTAAATCTCATAGTAATCATAATGTATAGGTCCCATGGTGCATAATTTTACAATTTACATGATGGTCATAATCAGTAGATTTTAACTGGAATTGTCTGGAGATGAACAATGCAGTTTATCAAATGTCAACTGTTTGTGATTAGTTTTGAAGTTATTTTGATTAAAGTTTCACAACTTGAAATTTAAAATTGTGTGTGTGTGTGTGTGTGTGTGTGTGTGTGTGTGTGTGTGTGTGTGTGTGGTGTGGTGTGACATGACTGTAAGTCAGAGAACAATTTGTAAGAGTCAATTCTCTACTAAATGGACTCTAGGGCTTGAGCTTCCATCACCAAAATATCCTCATTAGCTGATACTGAATCATCTTATCATTCCATGGATGTTTTTGAAAGATTTTCCCAAAGTCAGTTCAGAATTAGGTTTTAGAAATTCATACTACTTTTCAAGATTTTTAAAATGTCCCCTGGAAAATCTGAAGAGCCATATAGATATGTTTGATGCAATTATGAAAAAGATTATCAAATAGTAATTGCTTAATATTTGTGTTATATTTTTACAGTTTATTGTAAGAGCTCCAGGAATTTTTTAAATTGTTTAAAACTGTATAGAAACCTAATAGCCCTAGTATAATGCTATCATGATACTCATTATCTTATAATGCTATATGAAGTGGAAATAGCACGTTTCTTCATCAAACAAATAATTTTTCTTTTTTCTGAACACTTGATATTTTAGTTATCAAGAAAAATCCTGGGATACACTCTAAACATTTCTTATTGATTTGCTATCACAATCTTATATTGGATAAAAATAATCAGATATTTTTGTGTGTGAAAAATAAACTAGATCATAAAAATACCATTCTGAGTTAGGCAGAACAAACATATTGACTTGATTGAACACATTGACAGGTTTTTATTCTGCTTTAGCTATAACTAGAATTGTTGGAAGCCATAATTTTATTGAACTACACAGGACTGATCTGTGAAAAATGCCTATGATGGCCATGTAATAGGCCATGCTTCCTGACTGGGACCATATGGACCGGTGCTTGAAAAGAGGCGATGCTAACATTAAAGATGATGTATTTCATGGAGTCTTTTAAGTATAAAATCGTGTTACCTGCAAATGGAGATACTTTGACATCTTTCTCTCCTATTTGTTTTCTTTTGTTCTATTGCTCTAGTTAAGATTTGGACTGCAATGCCGAATAAGAGCAGAGAGTAGAAACTGTCTCATTCCAGATTTGAAGGGAAATTATCTTATTCTCAATGCTTAGCATAATGTTTGCTATAAGTTTCTCCTACTTTCTTCAGGACTTTTATCATGAAGACTTCCTGAGTTTTATAAACTTTTCCATCTTTGTGTTGATAGGATCACTAAGGATATTCTTAAGTCTATTTATACTGTGTGTTTATAGACTTGTCTAGGTTGAGTCAAATTTGCATGTCAGAGATAAAACCACCTTGGCCATTAAAGCCTAGACAACCCTTTGTCAGAAGTCTTTTCTTTAACCTTGAAATAAGCCTTAAAATGTTGTGCCATAAAACTAGATAGAGGATCCTTAGAAGGAAAATTGATATGGGGAAGATAGTAAGAAAATGTACATAAAAATGACCCAGGCAAGCAGGGGGCAGTTTGTCCTGGGAAAGTGATCTACAAAACAAGACAAAGACAGAAGGGAAACACATAAGAACAAAGTACACTGGTATATTTATGAAAAAATTATAATGAATCCCTTTTAAACATGCTGAGCAGGATACTTGAAGCCTAACTCTGGCCTCCTCTTATGTACTCTCAACATGCAGAACGCACATAACTGGCACACTCACACTAGAGGAAATAGAATATTACAGAAAGAAGTTCATTGTACCCTATATATAGGTATATGAAACTATAAAGCATTCCTGGAAGAATTTGCTTAGTCAGGGTTTTGTGATGTAATTAATGAAGTTCAAGCTCAGACCTGAAAACGGAGAGTTAAGCCAGTGACTTTGTTGAAGATCAGATTTGACTCTTGTTTCCTCAAGAATTTTTGCAGAGCTCCCTTGAAATTTATCTATGCTAGGAACTTGGATGTTGTAATATTTTACACAAATCTTCACTGTTACCCTTTCTTCTTCAGAATTGGTAGCAGAATGTTTTAAAATTTTTTCTTTCTTTCTTCCAGCTATCACAGTGGTCAGCAATAACATGAATATTTTATTTATATTTATAAAGTGTTGTATCCAAATACTTTAGTTACTTTTTCTCTTTTTAAAAATGTCTGATAACAAGCTCCATTTTCTTCTGACACCTGTCTCAATTTCCACTTTAGAATTTCACTGAACAGTGAAGACTGTACTTGCATTTGTTTGAAATCTACAATCCATTGTAATTGCACAATGCCATTTACCTTAGTTGCATATCTTATCAAATCAACTAGATAGACAAACCGTTATCCAAACTAACCAAAAGGCGGAGAGAGAATAGCCAAATTAACAAAATCAGAAATGAAAAGGGGAACAACAACAGACACTGAGGAAATCCAGAGACTCATTATGTCATACTTCAGAAACCTGTACTCCATGAGATTATAAAACCTAAAAGAAATGGAGAGCTTTCTGAATAGGTACCACTTACCAAAATTAGATCAAGACCAGATAAGTGAATTA
Organism: Phyllotis vaccarum; assembly: GCA_033318265.1. NCBI lineage: Eukaryota > Metazoa > Chordata > Mammalia > Rodentia > Cricetidae > Phyllotis > Phyllotis vaccarum. Next base: position 58,365,415 of record JARWLC010000018.1, read on the forward strand.
AATAGACTCATAACCCATAAGGAAATAGAAGTAGTTATTAAAAGTTTCCCAATCAAAAAAAAAAAAAAAAAAAAAGCCTAGGACCACATGGTTTCATTCACAGAATTTTACCAGAATTTTAAAGAACTAGTACCAATACTCCTCAAAATGTCCCACACAATAAAAGTCAAAGAAACATTGCCAAACTCTTTTTATTAGGCTAGAGTTACCCTAAAACATGAATCACACAAAACACAAAGAATTACAGACCAATTATTTTCCTCATGAGCATTAATGAAAAATCACTCAATAAGATACTTGTGAACCAAATCCAAGAACATATCAAAAAATCACCTACCATGATCAAGTAGACTTAGTCCCAGAGATGCAGAATATGGAAATCTGTCAATGTTATCCACCATATAAGTAACCTTCAAGAAAAGAATCACACAATCATCTCATTAGATGCTGAAAAAACCTTTGACAAAATCCAACACTACTTTGTGATAAAGGTGTTGGAGATATCAGGGATACAAGAAACATACTTAAACATGATAAAGGCAATATACAGCAAGTCAACAACCAACATTAAAGTAAATGAAGAGAAACTTGTGTGCTGTGTGTGTGTGTGTGTGTGTGTGTGTGTGTGTATGAAATTCTTTTTCTTATTTCTTTTCCAGTATGTTTTTATTTGTTAGATAGGAAAGCTATTGAGTTTTGTGTATTAATTTTGTATCCCAATGCTTTAATAAAAAGTGTTTATCAGCTGAACAATGGTGGCCCATACCTTTAATCCCAACACTTGGGAGACAGAGGTGCACATCTCTGTGGTTTGAGGCTAGCCTGATCTACAAAGTAAGTCCCAGGAAATCCAAGACTGTTACACAAAGAAACTGTCTCAAAATAAGTGTTAATCAACTCTAAGGAATTTCTGGTGGAGTCTTTAGAATCTCTTATGTACAGAATCGTATCATTTGTAAATAGAAATACCCTGGCTCATTTTCCTACTTGTTTCTGTTTTTATTTACTATTCTTATGGCACTAGCTAAAGGTTCAAGCAATGTATTGAAAATGACCGGAGAAAGTAAACAAGTTGTCTTTTTCCTGATCTTAGAAGGATTTCTTTTTTAGAATGATGTTGGCTATAGGTTTGTCATCAGCCTTTATTGTGTTGCATTATGCTTTTTCCATTTCCAGACTCTCCCATGACTTTACTTATGAAGGGATGTTAGATGCTGTCAAAGACTTTTTATGCATCTAGTGAGATGTCCATGTAGCTTCTGACTTTGAGTCTATTTATATGATGAATTACTCATATTGATTTATGTATACGGAATCATCCCTGTATAGCCAGATTCAAGCTATACCCAATAGAAAGAAAATGGAAAACTCTTATGTAGTTTTGTTCCAAACAATACACAATTAGAAGAGCTCAAAGAATTTTAATGACACCTTTTATTTAACCAGCTTATTCAAATTTTTCATGTATTATTTTAAAACATTATTAATTATTAAAGTTATCAATATTCAAGACACTATTTTATATTCTTATATTTAGTCTCTTAAAAATGCAATCCTAATTAATTCTCAGAGCATATCATAATTTATATCAGTCATGCGTTAGATGGCCACATGTAACTTATCACTACCATAAAAGATCTCTAGTACATTGCAGGCCACACTAAGTCCATGAAGACTTCCATGTTTATTTTTCTTTTATCTCTTCCTTGCCTTTTCTTTGAAGCAAAGGTCAGTAATTCATAACTATCTGTTCTCATTCCATCCTCACTCTTAAATTTATACCCTAAATACATTTCCAGCCTTTTTCTTGAAACGCACATGCATAGATATGCAATGTCAATAGCAGCAGTAGGCTGAAAGTTGACTGAATGCCCTTTGTTTTCTCTCTTCCTTTACCTACCCCATTCCTTAGTGCAAGTCCTTCATCACTGAGCTACAGCCCTAGTCCAAGGGAAGCTTTTCATATGTAAAATATCACAATAATTTTTATGTAAAATTTCAACACTTAATTTTCACAAAATACTGTGAAATATGCTTTGTAAATATCCTTCTAAGGAGAGGAAACAGAGGCTCAAGTATGTTGAAAAATTGACACTAAGTTCCCATGCTGGTATTTAACCAAGTATGTGTTTTTCTTAAATATAAGCTGCTGCATCAAAGTGTATAGCCTATGATAGTCTTAATTCTGTGTTTTGAAAGGACTCTTCTAGAGAGTGTCTAGAAAATAGCATCACTGTGAGGACCATCCTTATGAAAGGAGCCTGTGTTTGTTAGTCCCCAAGATTTTTGTCCTTTATCTTCTCACCATTGGATGATGAACTTATATCCTTTATTTTGATTTTAACATTATAGTAGGTCAAATCTGTTTGGACTCAAAGTAATTCCATAAATCTATGAGGACATACAACTATACCAGTAAAAATAATCATTATTTCGAGGTGATATGTATAAATTAATGCATATACAATGACAGGATCATTGCTTATAATTGAACCAAAATTAAGATCAAAGCAAAAATTTGATAATATGTAACTTCTTTGCTGGACTACACTAAAGCACTGTTTTGTTTTTTGTTTATGTGTTTTTGCTGAATTTTCTAAATTTAAAGGATTGTTGTTTAATTAACCTACCAATGAGAAGACTAGAGAAAGAATCCTGTCAATTCCAAAAGTCTGAAAACATAATTTATACCTTGTCATGTCAAAACATGACAAAGTTATGTGCATGCACATCATTGCTTTTGTTCATGTTTCTGATATGATGCAAGGTAGTCATAGAAACAATGTATACACCTAACTGGATATGCATACATCAAAGATGCTGAGATCATGCATCTTCATAGGGCTGAATATGCAAATGTTGCATAGTAGTTTCAACTTGTTATTTTGAAGGAGGAAACCCATTGATATCCTACTAATTGGTTTTTACACCACTGAAGAGGTGCTGAAATTGGCAGACAAGAAATTTCTAACACTACGTGAGAAAGGGATCATTTTGAGAATCACCATATGTTTTGAGAAATTTAGGCATTTCAGCATAAGACCAAATAATCAGGCTCAGTTTTCCTATATTTGGAATGAATTCATTAAAACTGCTATAAAAGCACTAAAAATAAACTTGCTAATTCTAAAAATCTAAGCTGTAAAGTCAGCTTTGATCTTATAGGCACAGTCTTTTTCACTGACTTTTTTATGTAGTTATAAGTAGGTGACACATGCATTGCAAGAGGTAGTAACAAAGATAATTTTCTGTGGTTACTTATACATTCTATAGACTCCTGATATAGAGAGTTAGGTCAGTGAAGGCTGCTGAGATATTAAAGGCTTTGAGTTGGTGTTTGAATCATGTTTTAGTTTATATCCAACTAAAGTAAAATATTTTTCCAAATTTCCAGATTATAGTTTCTACAAACTAATAGGGAAAATACTGGATTTTATTTCTAATACTAGAATTTACATGAGTCTTTGTCTATAATTGGTCATTTGATTTTAAAAAGGTCATCCCATTCCAACCATTCTGAGACCTGCCTGGCTTCTGGGAAATAGGGCACTCATTCTTAAATTTGAATATACAAATAGAATGTATATACACAGTATAGTATAGAGTAAGTAAGAATGAGGTAGTTACATTTTTGATATTCAGACAAACACCTCTCTTTCTACTCCATGCCAATGCATGATACCATTTCTTGGGAATGTGTAGAATTTAATTTTGTATGCTGGATTTGATTCTTTAATATACACCAGACTCTCTCAATGTGTTAACTGAACATCTATAGTCCTCTATAATCAGAGATTTGTACTTTGGGTATCAAGTTTTACCTCTCTACTTGTTCCTCATAAGTAAGGAATTTTAAGTACCTCTGTAGACAAGCTACAGAAGCTTTCAACTTATATCAAAATCCTCTGTTTATTTTCAATATCTCTCTCTCTCTCTCTCTCTCTCTCTCTCTCTCTCTCTCTCTCTGTGTGTGTGTGTGTGTGTGTGTGTGTGTGTGTGTGTGTGTGTGTGTGTGTGTGTGTGTGTTTGTGTGTGTGTGGTAATACTACTGGCAACATTTGAGATTCTCCCTGCACTTTGGGTCCGTATCTGCAGCATTTGCTTCCTGACCATCAAATCTCTACCTCGAATGCATATAAAGATCCTTATATTTTTCCTTTGTGATGTTTTATTCCTTTCCATTATCATAATTGGGATTTTAGTCTATATTTCTTAGTGTATATAACTTGTTTCTTTGAATAATGTCTTAAATCTACTCCTTTTCTGTGTCTTATTTGTTTATTTTCTTAGCTGATGATGAATATTTTATTAAAATTTGAGTAACTAGAATAGAATATGCTAGAAAAAGAGATGTCTATTAGAAATGAGTTCTAAGAAATATCTAGCTTTTTTAAGAGGGCAAAGTCTGTTTCAATAAAGAGTGTTTCCAAAAGCCCAGTTGAGTTACAGCTGGGTGCAGAACTTTTCTCTTATGACTTTCTTTTTTTTAATTATTTTTTTACTTAAAAAGTTTTTTTTGCCATATCTACCTCTGCTCCCGCTCACTAGTCTCCTCTCAGTCCCTCCAAGTCCTCCCTCAGCCAACCCTACCCCATTCTCCCATCCATTCCACAGGAGGGCAAGGAGTTCCAAGGTGGGTCAGTCCAGGCTGGCATAACCAGTTGAGGTAGGTCTGAGTCCCTCATCCCAGTATTAAGGCTGGGTTAGGTGTTCCTCTGTAGGGAACGTGCTCCTAGATGTCAGTTCATGCAGGTACACAGTCTGATCCTACTGCAAGAGGCTCCACAAACTGCCCACACCATTTGGCAGTTGTCTACCTTTGGAGGGTTTAGTTCCTTTTCTTGAAGTTTCTCTCAGTGATTGTTTCTGAGTTGGTGAGCTCCCAATAGTTTGGGTCAGTCATTTCTGTGGGTCTCCTCCTCATGACCCTGATCCCTTTGCTCGTATGTATTCTCTCTCCTCTTTGCCTCTTCAACTGGAATGGGAGCTCAACATGGTGCTTAGCTATGAATCTCTGCTTCTGCCTCTATGCATTGCTGGATGAAGGTTCTATAATGACAATCAGGAGGTTCAAGAGCTAAAAGGTATTTCTTAACAGAAGAACTACAAATGGCAACAAAACACTTAAAGAATTGTTCAATATCCTTGCCCAACAGAGAAATGTAAATCAAAACAATTCTGAGATACCATCTTTCATTTGTCAAAATGACTAAGATGGCAGCCTATGCTGGAAAGGATGTGGAGCAAGGGGAACACTCCTCCATTACTGGTGGGAGTGTAAACTTGCACAGCCACTTTGGAAAGCAGCATGGTGGTTCCTCAAAAACTGGGAGTCACTCACTTCAATGATCCAGCAATACCACGATTGGACATATACCCAAAATAATATACATCCTTTCCCCAAGGGCTAGCTCAACTTTTCTGTGTCTTAAACAGCTAGTGAATTTACTAGCATACACTTCTTAAAGGCAAGAGATATGTATTTTACCTTTTGATGAATTCACTGAAAAATTTTTACTTAGAGCTTTCTTACTTCGAATATGCATGAATTTTTTAAAAAAATGTATGAAGTACTCTCAATTCTTTGGCAATGTTTTTATTTACTAGTGTGGAAAAATATTTTGTCCTTTTGTAGACATAAAAGTTGAAGGGCTAAGTGCTTTTTCTCAGTTAAATGTTTAAAAATTTACAGAGGCAAGAGTCCAACTCAGATCATTTTAATCAAAGCAATAAAATCAGATCACATTAAAAAGCTAATGAGATCTAATTTTCTTATTTTTAAAATTTAGTTGTGTTTAATTTTAGAAATCTAAAACATGATTGTATAAAAAATAGTTTTATGACATTGCATAAAAGTATTGTTTCTCTAACTTAGGGAATTATTCTTGACCAAAAGGAAAATAGCTTAGAAAATGAGACAAGTGGAAATATTAGGTAAATCTTTGGGGCATCACATGGTGAACAGATTCATTTAGATAAAACATCATGATGTTTTATATTCAAGGACAAAGCAGGTAAATATGAGTAAAGGGTAAACTTTAAGACAATGTAAATGAAGGATTTTTAAGTCTAATCAATCAATTAAATGGCTTTTTTTGCTAGATACTGAATTAAACTTTATTTACATTAATTTTTCTTTTTGTAAATTCTATTTATTGGAACCAATACAGGTCATTACTCATATGATAGAATAAAAGGAAATACCTTTTAAAGAAATTGTGTTGATGTATGATCTACTTAGACAAAGCAAGAATCATTACTTATCTCTTTGATAAGAGAAGAAGCACTTTTGAAGTAGTTTGCCTTAATGTCCCAGTCTTCTAGTAACTTATTCATGGATCTCATAATGAATAGAATAAACAATGGATCTCATAATTAATAGAATAAACATAACTTGTTGACTTTTTAGTTTTTGAATTTAGGTGGTCAGAAATTGCACCAAGCCATCTCTCTAACACGATGCTGTCTTTCTAAAGATAAATTCAAATTTATTCTTGTTATCTCAATGTTTGTCTTCCTTAGGTTACAATAGAAAAGAAATGTCTCAAATCAGTGCTTTAAAAATTGTATCACCACAAATGTATACATGTATCTATGCTGATATAAAATACGTATGATAAGCAAAAGGACAGTATAATATATTAATTCCTAAGTGTAATTTTATTTTAACATCACTGAAATTAAAATAATACTTTTAATTGCACATGTGTGTGCTTATATGTATGTACACGTATGTATATGTTCATGCCTGGTGCCTTCAGAGGTCATGGCAACCCCTGGATCTAGAGATAAAGATGTGTTTAAAGTACCATATGGGTGGTGGGAACTAAACATGGGTCCTTTGAAGGAGCAATGAGTACTCTTAACTGCTGAACTCTCTCTTAATCTCCATGCCCAAAAAACTTAAAACACAAAAGTTATTCTTTGATAACAAGTCATGTTATAAATACTAAATCAGCTATCAAATGCAGAGCCCATTCTTGGGAAGATGTCTGTTTCCCTGGAATTTGAAAGTATGCGTATATGTGAGCGAGCATGTGTGTGTGTATGTATGTTGTGGTATGCATGTATATATAAATGTATGTTCATGTGTTTTGTGTTGTGTATATATATATATATATATGTGTGTGTTTGCATGTATGTTGTATTGTATGTGTATATATGTGTGTGGACACATGTGTGTATATGAGTGTATATCTACTCTTAAGACATATAAATGTACTCCTGAGAAGTTGACACCCATGTTTTGGGTATGAAACATTTTAAGTCTTTTTCTTGCCAGTCTCCATTGCCTAGATCTGAGGTATGTACCACTTTATCTCCACTTAATTAGCTCACTAGCATTCCTTTTTCTGGCTTATCTTATTATTTCTGCAGCAGACTCAGTATCTGGCATACTTCTATAAAGTAGTCCACAGTAGGGATATTGTTTCAGTCTGGGTAACAGTGAGGGGCTTTCAAGAAAAATGAACAAGACAACAACAAAAACAATTGTACTGACCATATACATGTGCACTCCTATTATTTTCTAAAGATCATAGTTTTACAAATGCCAGGACAGCATTTATAAAATAACATTTATAAAATTATGGTATAAAAACAGTATATAAATCTATTAAGTATTGTAAGTTATTTATAATACTAAAGAAAGTTTATATTTTTATAAAAACTATATGCCCTTTATCTAAGAAATTTGTTTTCTTGGATTTAAATAAATTCAATACTCCTGAAACCAATTCTTCATGGATTCCGTAGGGCAACTGTGGATGCTTCCTGTATGTCTAGTTAATCTAAAAATCATTTTCAAATACAAGAACTATAAAAAAGTACAATTAGTGAATTTAGTATTTTATCTCAGTAAAATTTAATGTCTCTTATTGAAAGCTAATACAGTGGTATTTATTAGATAATTAATAGCTAATATTGAATATGGAGCATGCTTAGCCCACCAAATTACTTCTCATATCTTTCCTTTTAAAAGTGACACACTGATTTTCCAAGTGCACCTCTGTGGAGCTATCAACAGTGGACAGTAGCTGGGAGATTACAAATCTTTGAGGTTGTGGAGAAGGGTCAGTTATTCAGGCTAGAGGAGATTGTCCCACAGCATGTGGAACATCACATGTGGAAGCATCAAGTGGAGTTTAAGAAAACATAAAGTTGGGAGGTTGAATTGTGGGAGGCATCTCTAGGGAGGACTTGGGGAATAGTGTGTCATCATATTTCACTGTATATGTCTATTAAATTCTCAAAAAGGTGTGAAATGATATTTTTAAGTATAAAAGATATGCTGCATCGATCTTGGTTTGTTTATAATATCCAAGAGTATTCTTTGGAACTCCAAAGAATTAGCAAATAAAATTTGCTTAAAATGGAATCAATACTGCTTACTTATTTAATCAAAATGCTATAAAATACCTAAAAATAAAACAGAAGTCAGTTATTCCAGTGTAAACATTCTTTCTACTTTACACCAAGAAACTTTGGAAAACAACTGAACAAAAGAGTCAGTGTAAAGAAAGGGAGTTATCTGTGCTGACATTAAAGACATAAATAAGTTATACTAAATCTCCTGAGTATTAAGGCTATTGCATTATTCTAATGTGTCATTATATTTAAATGTCCTATTTAAAAAGTAATTTCTACATAAAAATTTAGTAGTAAAGTTTACAGAAGGCCTTTTCTCCCAGTTTTTAAAGAATATATTACCCAACACTGAGCTTACACAAGACTGTGTAAATGTCAAAGTGTCACATATTTTCTTGTTTCTCTTTTGATTTAGATATTATAAGCTAAATTCAACTTAAATTTCCTTCCTTGTTGCCTGTAAAATTTTAACAATGCCCAAACTTCATAACTCACTGTGATCTTTCATGTTCTAGAACAAACCAATACTTTAAACAAATCTATTTTCCAGTTCTTTGAGGAACAAACTCATCTGAAAACCTGAGAACATCTTTTCAGGTTAAAATGTTCTGCTAGTACTCCTCTGACTCTCAAATTCCTACATTAATTAGTGGTTTTAAAACTAATATTTCATAGGGGAAAGGGCATTTGCAAAGGGGGAAACTATTTTTTTTAAAAAAAAAAAACTTTGTAGATAAGAATTTCGGAAAATAATTTTCTAGAAGAAAATGTGAAAAATTTTAGTATATGTTCTTGAATAAGTAAGAAAGTATGTTTGTTACTATGTTCCAAAGTTCTACCTATGTGTAAAGATAGAAGACAGCAAATTTAAACTTATTAGGCATGGGCATCTGTGCGTCTTTGTTAGGATAGTGATGAGAATGTTGTATATAGAAAATGACTCAGTACATGGGGGTATTATTCTAATAATTTGAAGTATCTAAAGGAAATACGCCCTGTGAAATAAACCTGTTATACATCAAACTTCATGATTTCTCTGGTTCCTTCCATCTTATTTAGTGACTCATTAGTCTTGGAATTTGCTCAAGGTATGCCAATTGTGGTATTGGTTCTCTTTATGCTTGCAATTTCATTGCTATTAAGACAGGCAGCAATATCTCCTGGGTGCACTGCCCTTCTAGTACAGGCTAATGTATGATTTCCTGGTACTAGTGAGAGACTCTGACTCAAATACCAAAGTGGGCAGTACCTAAGAATGACACCTGATACTGACTTCTATGCTGGACACCTGAGCTTTTACACATGCACATGAGTGGCTACATATGCACATGGACCCTATGAACACTCCTACCTACATATATAAGCACATATACATGGAGCCCCAGGGACCCTCTCCCATTCCTACCTACATATACAAGCATAAACACATGGACCCTATGAACACTCTCCTATTCCTACCTACATATACAAGCATATACACATGGACCCCCATGGACCCTCTCCCATTCCTACCTACATATACAAGCATATACGCATGGACCCTATGAACACTCTCCCATTCCTACCTACATATACAAGCATATGCACATGGACCCTATGAACACTCTCCTATTCCTACATACATATGCAAGCATATGCACATGGACCCTATGAACACTCTTCATTCCTACCTACATATACAAGCATATACACATGGACCCTATGAGCACTCTCCCATTCCTACCTGCATATACTAGCATATACACATGGACCCTATGAACACTCTCCTATTCCTACCTACATATACAAGCATATACACATGGACCCTATGAACACTCTCCCATTCCTACCTGCATATACAAGCATATACACATGGACCCTATGAACACACTCCCATTCCTACCTACATATACAAGCATATACACATGGACCCTTATGAAAACTCTCCCATTCCTACCTACATATACAAGCATATACACATGGACCCTATGAACACTCTCCCATTCCTACCTACATATACAAGCATATACACATGGACCCTTATGAAAACTCTCCCATTCCTACCTACATATACAAGCATATACACATGGACCCTATGAACACTCTCCCATTCCTACCTACATATACAAGCATATACACATGGACCCTATGAACACTCTTCATTCCTACCTACATATACAAGCATATACACATGGACCCCCATGGACCCTCTCCCATTCCTACCTACATATATAAGCATATACACATGGACCCTATGAACACTCTCCCATTCCTACCTACATATACAAGCATATGCACATGGACCCTATGAACACTCTCCCATTCCTACATACATATACAAGCATATGCACATGGACCCTATGAACACTCTTCATTCCTACCTACATATACAAGCATATACACATGGACCCCCAGGGACCCTCTCCCATTCCTACCTACATATATAAGCATATACACATGGTCTACTATTCCTACCTACATATACAACATACAACAAAATTCCTTTGTTCCCTCAATGTAAAATGCTTAATGTATGTTTGATGAGAGTCTAAGCAAATAACAAACACTTGGATTAACATGCGGGTGCTTGCATTTACAGAGGATTGTGTAAGACTTAACCAACATTGAGAAACAATGTTTTTAAGTCCATGTTAGGCAAAAGCAAAAAAATGTCCTCGGTAGAATATTTTTATTTTACATTGTAAAGAGTTGCACTTAAAAGTTATTCTTAAAAAGAGTTAAATTTTGTCAAATTAAAAATATTTAAACTTTATGCACATCATCAGTCATACTTAGTCTGAAATTGTATTGCTAAAGAATTAAGGGAGAAATCTAGAGAAGTTTTTTTGTTAGTTCTAACTTAACTTTTGCTGAGGATGCTACAAAATATTAGAAATGGACGGTAGGTTCATTAGTGTGCAAGTATTACTCAGACAAGCATAATAAGCTACTCTCTGTGACTATAAACACAGATACTTTTATGCTTCTGTTTATTTATTCTATAAAGGCCAAATCACTATCAGGACATGAATAAATTAACGTCATCTCCTTTTATATTGTCCATATCTGTGACACATGAGAACTATCTCTGAGTTTTCCCTTGCTCATTATTTTACTGATTTCCTCTTAAGATTTCAGATTTTTTCACACTATTTTTCTACCGACAGATAACAGCTGAGTCCAGAGGGTTGTGAATTATAAAGGAGAGTTTTGTTTGTTAATTTATTTTATATTATATTATTATTATTATCTCTTGGGGACCATTTGTTTTATACTGAAAGACAGAGAGGAAGTGGGAAGAGTAGAGGGAGGGAAACTGTAATTAGGACATAGAATTTAAAGAAAAAAAATGTAGTTTTTTTTTATTTGTTTTGGTTTTTTGTGTTTTGTGTTTTTTTCCTACTATATTGAAATTAGATTATTTACATACACAATCTCTCTCGATAATAATTTCTCCTCCTTATATTCCACCTAGTTCTTCCCCACTTCGCCTTCTCTTTGGATCTGTTCCTTTTCTGTCTGTTCTGAAAAGAACAGACCATGAGGCTTGAGTGATAGCTGTGGTTAAGAGAACCCTGGGTGCTCTTCCGAAGGACCTGAGTCCAATTCTCAACACCCACATGGCAGGTCTCCATTTCTAGAGGTATTCTACATCCTCACATAGACATACTTGCAGGCAAAATCACAGTGTATATAAAAATAAATAATTTAATAAATCTTTTTGAAAAAAAGAACAGGTTTATAAAAGGTAATACCTAAACATTACAAAATAAAATCTAATAAGATAAAACAAAATCAGGCACATTGACATTGACAAGTCAAATAAACATGAGAAAAAAATAGGAGAAAGCACAAGAATTTAGAGACACACTTGTTTACACACTCAGGAGTCTCATAAAAATAGTAAACCTATGCTGAGGGTCTGGTAGAGACCCATGTTGGCCTGTGTTTTCTACTTCAGTCTCTGTGAGTCTATATGAGCTCTGCTCAGTTGATTTACATGACCTTGTTCAGGTGTCATCTATCTCCTTGGACTTAAAACTTTCTCAGCCTCCTCTTCTAGAGGGATCCCTGAAGACAATGGTGGCATAAAGCTGTAGAGTAATCAACTAATGTCTGATTTGACTTAAGGCCCACTCCACAAAATGGAACCCATACATGACACTGATTGGGTAACCAAGAGACTAGCTAGCCCAGAGACCTAGGTAAAACAAAATACTATTCATTTTTTGGAAAAAAAAAAGTAGTTATAACATTATTAGTAATGATATCTTTTATACTCAAAGATTAGTGCCTTGTTAAGCCATAACCCAAGAAGCTTCCTGTTGTAATAGATGTGAAGATATACAGAAAACCATAGCCAGACATTTACACTCTCCCCAACACATACCTACAAGAGAGAAAGTGAAAGTTCTACTATTTCCGTACCCTTTCTTTTGGACTTAAAAATGCAACTAAAAAAATTTTTATTTTTCTGTTTCCTCTAAAGAAAGTCTCTAAACCCTTTATTCATAAAAGCCATATAAAAAAAAGACAGTCAGTATATCTTATTGCAATTCTCCTAACCACTAGATTGTAAGCATTAAAAATAGTAAATAGCATAGCCATCTTAAATTTTTAGCTATTAGGAGAAATCATAATTTAGTGATTTTGTGAGTTACAACATTTCACCATTAGAATCTGTAGATGGTTCATGTAGTATGCTGAATATCCTTTCAGTATATGCCCAAGAGTCTTGCTGGGTCTTGAGGTAGATTGATTCCCAATTCTCTGAGAATTGATTTCCAAGTGGCTTTTCAATTTTGCACTCCTAGCAGCAATGGAGGAGTGTTCCCTTGCTCCACATCCTCTCCAGCATCTGTTGATGTGGGATGTCTTTCTTTACTCTCTGAATTATCATTGGATAATAAAGGAACTGTTCTTGTCTACGGCAAAGCACCTTAGTGGTGAAAGCAAATGGAGTCAAGGGAGATGCTGTGAGCTACTGCCCAAGGAAGTAAGACCTCAAGAAACACAAATGAGCCACAAACCATGTAGCAACACACAGACTCATGAAAATGGGTTAAGTTGTAAGAGCTAGCAAGTAATGAGCTTGAGCCATAAACCAAACAGTTCGTATTTATATAAGCATTTTTGTGATTATTTGGGGCTAAGCAGCTTTAGGACTGCAGGTCCAAGCTTTGGGACAAGGCTGGCCCACTGAGACAGAAACTTCTGGTTTATCATTTGTGGTTTTGATCTGAGCCGTTCTGACAGGTATAGATGGAATCTCAGTCAGTTTCCTGATGGCTGAGGATGCTGAATATTTCTTAGTGTTTCTCTGCCATTTGAGATTCTTTTGTTGAGACTTTTCTGTACCTATTTTTAGTTGGATTATTTGGTTTTCTGATGACTAACTTCTTGAGTTTTAAATATATTGAAGATTAGCTCTCTGCCCAATGAATGGCTTGTGAAGATCTTTTACTATTTTGTAGGCTGCTGCTTTGTCCCATTTACAGTGTGCTTTGCTGTGCAGAAGCTTTTCGGTTTCATGAGGGGCTGTTCTAGTGTTCTATTCATGATGTTGTCCTGTAGGATCCACAAGGGTCAAGGATATATTACAAGAAATCCCAAAGATAGAACTAACCTGGCTCATAGGAGATCACAGAGTCTGAACCAACAACAAGGGAACCTCCATGGAGCTAACCTAAGACTTCTACATATATGTGACAGTTGCATAGCTTAGGCTACTTATGAGACTCATAATAAATGGAGAAGGAACTATCCCTAATGCTTTGGATGGCTTTTGGGAACCTATTCCCCCTATTAGATTGTCTTACCAAGCCTTAATACAAAAGATGTGCTTAGTCCTACCTCAATTTGATATTTCATGCTTTTTGATACTCATGAGAGTATCTGAGAAGAAACAAAGGAAGAGAAAATTGGGGAGGTATGAAGAAGGGGGAGGAGGTGATGATGGGAAGAGAGAAAGAAGGAGAAACTGAGTTCAGGATGTAATGTAAACAAATAAAATAGAAAAGAATTTATAGATGGTGACAAATGTTTTTAGGCTAAAATTTTTGATTACTTATAGAATTGCAAAACTATTGTTCATTATAAGATGAATATCCCAAAGACTGTGACATTAAATTATAGAAGGTTAAGCCTTTTTATTTACATGCAAAACAGTGTCTACTAGGATAGCAAAAGTGTAGAGTTCAAAGTTCCATTTAGTGTCCTCTGGACAGCATACACTAAAATTTAAAGGAAAACAGAATAAGGAAATTGTGGATGTTTATGAAAAGATGTATGTTAAAGGGCCTGTTATATAAATAAAATTAAGTGAGAAAATTATTTTGTGCAAAAAATAAATTGAAGAGAATAAAATATAAAACAAATAGAATTCATTAGATGAATTTGTTCCCAGAAAATTGGCAGCATTACAGAAAGCAATGAAAGAGCATTTTGGAGATAATGTTTGATATTGAAGCTCACACACAAAACAATATTTATTTTATAAATGAGCATTTGACAGGAAACAATTATCTTTGCTCCATTGGTTTGAATGTTTACTTCTACTACATTTTTGTTTCTGTTACTCATTAATAGAAATTTTGAGAGACTTATTTTTTACAGGTAGATGTTTTAGCTTACCAAGAGAAGTAAAATGAAATATGCTGCAGATACCAAAAGACCATTTGCATTTTATTTTCTCCATGCTTACTGGAGGGACCTAAATTCAGAATTATCTTTACATTTTGATAGTGATAATTTTCAATCTTCTGTAGGCCAAGCAAAGGATGAATATGGTAAACAATGACTAATAATTTGTCTATGAAAGACAGGACAGATGCCAAAGCAAGACGAAAAGTCTGAATTGCAGAGATGAAACAAATTATTTTGACCTCAAGTCTTTGATTGGTCTAAAAATATATCTGTGTATGCCCTTCTCAGAAAGCCCTCTTTTGTTATCATTTGAATATTATTAGAAAATCCTTAATCCACTGTGTGAAGTCAAAAGCTAATTAAAAATTACATCCAAGGCATATGATGTTCTAAATTCCAACCCTGGATAATTCTCTATCTATATAAAGTATCAGGTCTATAATATTATATTTTTAACAAAAGTTCTATAAATGATTTGGGTTAAAGAAAGATATTCATAATTCAAAAATTATAACAAGAAGCTGAAAACAATAGTTGTAAAATTAAAAGATCACATGAATAGAAGAAATACCATTTATACAATAATGATTTTAAAATTAGAGATAAGAAGTATTCAGTTTTAAAGTTTGCATTAAAATCTTGTGATTTTCTAACATTACTTCTACCAGTAGATGAATTCTATCATAGCTTCTGGAAGCAGAACATACCTGCTCAAAAATAGTTCTGACTTGACAAATGTTTTCACATAAGAAATTCATGCAAATTTTAGGTCCTAGAATTATATTTGCATAAAAGTACTCTTTGTTGATAATAGAGGAAAAAATTCAATCTAGGCACATTCACAAATGTTTACACATCCAATATACAGGGCTGAGGAAGGATTTGTCACTTCTAGAACAATCTATGCTACATACTGAGACCTTTTCTCAGGAAAACAGAAAATAAAGAAAGAGTATATAACTAAAAATATAGTATAGAATTTAACTTCCTAATGAAGCTGTAACAATGAATACTATACAGTTTTCCTTTGTTGAAGTATCTACCAATCAGTTATTCAGTTTACATCTTTGGCAATTGCCAACATACTGCAGATGTTTAACATTCTTCCTCAAAGTTTGATGCACTGCCACCTTGTGATCATTTGAAGAAATTTGAAGTCTTAAGAGCTTAAGACCATTTTAATTAAATACTAGAAAGGAAGTTAAGGCATGCTCATTTATCTTAATGAAAATACATATGGCAGTAGAACCACTCACATGTTGACCTTGAGAAAAATGTGCAACACTCTTACATAACCTTTGATTATAAAGAGGAAAAATAGATGGAATGTCCTTGAAAGGTTATTTTAAGAATTTAGTGAATATATTGAAAATACATTGTTTAACATAATATACAATGCGTAATATATCTTAACAGTAATACAATTACTTTGAAAATCCATTTTCCCGTACTCATTTTGTCTATGATATAGAAATGTTTTGTTCCTTCAACAAAGGGAAAAAGTAGATTGTTTTACTGTATAAGGGATATTTATAGATATTCTAAAAATACAAAGAATATACAAAAATGTGAGGGAAGTGTAGCTTATTGGCAGAATGTTGCTTACATCCTGTTCAATTCCCTACTGTATTTTCAAAATATATGGTCTGCACTTAGATGGCTTGACGTTTGAACACTATTCCATTGTGTTTGTCAGCTTATCAGTTACAGTTGGCAGTAGTTAAGGGATTGCTTAAGAAGATGAAAAGGACAAAAGAAACTAGCTCTGTTACAATTGTTTCAAGCAATAAATTTGGAATTTCAAAAATGTTAAAGGATAATTTTGCCAAAAGTGCTCACCAGCTGAGTTTTAGCAAATCAATTCTACCACAATTGTCTTTATTTTAGATAGAATATTACAAGTTTTAGAGTGAATTTTTTAGGCTTAATTGGATTTTTTGTTTGTTTTGATTTGTGTTTTTGTTAGAAAAAGACAGAAACTTGAGTTTGCGTGAGTAGGAAGTGGAGAATCCTGAAGGATTTGGGGGAGGGGAAAGAATATGATCAGAATATATCAAATAAAAATATTTAAACAAAAATATATAAACAAAATATGGTCTCAGCGCTATTTTATAGTTTAGGTTTATATTTAATATTATGATTTTTTATAAGGTCATATATACCGCAATGCAAGATTAATCTGTGCTTCATAAAATAGAATGAAAAATAAGCCCAAATTATCCATTTTTGAAAGAGTCAGAGTACATATATTATTCTTTGAAGGATACAAAATTTAAAAGTGCTGAACTTTCTAGAAAGAAAAATGAATATGTGATGGTAACTTTCTTACATATTTCATTGAGAGGAGTAATCATAGTGTTGTCCTGAATTTGCAGTAAATATTTTTCTATAATACAAACACTAAAAATAATAATAAACAAAAAATGTTAGAGTTAAAGTACTATATCTGGCATTTAGTAAGCTGTAGTGAAGTCAATTTATTCTATTAAATCAGGTGTGTAGATTTTCCACTAACTTATCAGCATTATATTTTCTTATCTCTAGTTTCTGCATAAGCCAGAGATTGATTATAATGCCTACTATATAGAAGGTCAACAAATATTTTCCAAGATGCTATAGTTAGTTCAAATAAAAGTTCACTATCATTCAGCAAATAAAATAATCATCATTAATTAAATTCATAAAGCATGGGTCCAAATTAGTGATGGATTTATTAAGCATAAAGCTAAGTAGAACATAAGCCAAAAATATATAAACTCAGACATGTATTAGAGTAAGAAAATTATATACATTGAGGTAAAACAGCAAAATAAAAAGTGAAAAATATATTATTTGCTAGGTATTCTTTTATTCCTATTGGTCACTTTGAATGTTTTTTTGGCAACATGAGAAAGAAGAGGAAAAATTTGCATAAGATCTATTGCTGATGTCTTAGAATTTAACACAGGTTCACTTACATCTGAATGGACTTGGAATTTTAAAATAGTTCCTCTAAAAGAAAAGCTACTTGAAAAAATTTTAAATACAAATTTTTGTATGGTTCATGTACATCTTCTTTTTAAAAAGACTATTTAGGTCTTAGATAACCAAGGGAAGAAACACTTTTATCAGAGAAATTAAAATCTTTTGTACCATCATGCTCAATACTGTAAGAAAATGAGAAAATGGTAGCTTGATGTCCCCCCCTTTTACTAACAATTTTTTTTTAAAAGATCAGTGCCTCTGGGTCAAGCACCCTGATCATAAATGAATTTTGATGGTGGGAGAAAGGACAGCAAACATGGAGACATATGAGAAGAATGTCTAAAAATGTCAGTAGAATTCTCACTAAAGCTAGAAAATATGAAATAGCTGTCAGTACATCATTTGATGGATGTTACTAAACCCTCATTGGGTCAATAAAAATTGTTTTGTGATCACATGTGGCTCCCAGTTCTGCAATTTGACTCTTAACTTGATGTCCTACAAATCATATCTGAGGTGAACTTTGCTAATTCTTTTTCTATGTCCTGTCATATAGTGTTCAGAATGTACCTGGAGGACAGTACCAAGTTGTCCTGTGCTTGGAATTTTCAGAGCACCTCTGCAGAGCAGAGGGGAAGAGGTAGTGAATTCTGTTGTGGAATAATCTTTTTGTACACTGTGGAGAAGTGTCATTCTGATTGATTAACTAAAAAAATGAACAGGAAATATCCTGGCAGTATTTCCAGGCACAGAGGATATTGGAGAAGAAGCATGGAGATGCAAGGAGACACAGAGCAAGCAGGAAAGCAGGATGGACAACACACAGATGAGGTAAGCAAGCCTCGGGGCAGCACATAGATTAAAAGAAATCAGTTAGTTAAGTCATAAGAGCTAGCTAAAACTGGTCCTAAGCTATCAGCCAAAGTTTAATAATTAGAGGTAAGTCTCTGTGGTGTGTGTGTGTGTGTGTGTGTGTGTGTGTGTGTGTGTGTGTGTGAGAGAGAGAGAGAGAGAGAGAGAGAGAGAGAGAGAGAGAGAGAGAGAGAGAGAGAGAGAGAGCTGGTGGGCCAAAGGAAGAATTTGCCTATAGATATCCATCCTTTAGTAGATGCTCTTTGTAATAATTCAAATTAGCCTGAGTATAAGAAAAATAAGTATTAGGAATTATCCTTTACGTATATAAAATATAAAATTGCCCTATGTATGTATACTACACAAAGAGCTAAACAAAAATATATATTCCTATGTCTATGCCTCGTTCAATAACAAAAGGATAAATATAATACAAGAGGTAGCACGAGAATAGGACCTGAAAACCAAGGAAAATGATACTCAAGTATTGCATTGGTGAGAACATTTCCTAAAGTAAAAGACACATGATTGGAGACAAAGGATTCAAGATTTAGTCAGTCATTCATTTAAGAAATATTTATTGAATGTCAATTTGTCCCCTTATTAGAATGAAGTGTCTGTGGGTGTATTTTCAATCTAAATCCTAGTGAGATTACAGTCAGTAAATTTACTGAAAACAAAACAAACAAAAAGCAACATCTACTTGTACATGGGAAATTTTGCTGAGATTTTCTGGAGGTGGAGTAAGATGCATAACCCAAGAAGCAAATTATATTGTGAATAGATAAAACCTAAAAACTAGAAAGCACACTTTTCCAAACATAGATATACTGTGAAAACAAATGCCAAGTGTGAGTTAACATTTCTGTCAGGGCTTGAACAACAGATGGCACCAGCCCTACGGAAGCCCTAGCGAGAAGTGCAGAGGTGTAAACCTACTGCTGCAACATGTCAAGTGGTTTCCTGACACCAGAACCAAAGCACATGAGATATGAGATTGGGTTCAAGGGGCAAAAGATAGAGAACGCTGGACCTTCCAGACCACATGGGGTTTTGTTGAAAATGAAATGGAAACACACCCTCGGGAGTTTTAAAGAAGGAATTTGAAATTATTCGGTGATATTATAGGATATCTTCCTATCATATCATTTAATGTTAGAGTGTATGGCAAATGTGAAGAAACTTTGAAGTTATGTCAAAGTCTGTTTAAAAGGTTGTACTGTTAACTACACCTCAATCAGGAGAGTCTTTCAAAGAGGTTTGGAGGAAGTAATAGAGTTGCTTTCTTGTTTTATTGGACAAGCAAACAGTGATATAGCTACATAGCAAAAGAAAGTGGGCAGGGGTTAGGGTTGAAAGCCCCAGATCTACTACTGTAAGAAATGGAATTGCACCAGCTACAAGAAACATCAACTGAAGAATTTGACACCCAAATAATACATAGAGCAAACCAAATCTATGTGTAGAAGGAAGAATATAGAGTGATAATGATAGAGTGACAGGTAAATATCAATAGTTCTATATTATGGCTCTGAGTCCTGTTTTCTGGTTACGCAGGGATGTCCAATTCATGAATATCAAGAAGCTGTAGGGTTAGGATGTCATGTTTAAGTGCCTGTGCATGAAATCATACCTAAACATTATAAAAATAAAAATAAGTTTTCTTCTATAAAATTCTGTCTGGGATTTGAATTGATAGAGAAAACAAAATATTTTTATCAGTAACTTTGAATATATATTTGACAGTACCTGGTTTTAATTTATAAATAAAACAATCTGAAAGGGCCTTATATGGTGATGCTTACTTTTAAAAAGCAATATATTTACTTTATTTATGAGATTATAGTGTAATCACTACATTTCTTCCATTTCTTTCTACTTGCAAGTCCTCTCAATTCTCCTTCAAGTTCATGGCTCCTTCTTTTCACTTATATTGCACATATACACATATATTTATTTCTAGACACACCTATTCAGCTGTTCAGTTCATCTCATGTTACATGTATGTATGTTTCCAGGGCTGACTATTTGGCATTGGGCAACCAGTTGATACAATCTTCCCTAGAAAGAAATGCTTACTCCATTCTCCCACCCTAAGATATCCTCAGTTGCCTACAGTACTTTGTGTATGGTTGAGGCCTCATGAAATTTTTCCCATCCACTTTGGCATCCTTGTTCTTTTAATGTTTGGCAATTAATGCTGGTGAGACTTTATGGGTGTAGATTCTGATGATAATAGCTTTTGATGTTACTATAAAACACAAACTCACAGCAAATTACAATCTGTGTGGCTCCTCTTCAATGTTCTCTGATTCTTAGGAGTAGGAGTATTTTATAGAGGGATTGAATATTTTAGACATTGGAACTGGAATCTAAAACTCTGAATATTGCTTTGTTGTGGTCTATAGCAGTCTCCATATGTTGCAAAGAGAAGTTTCCTTGATAAGGGACAAAGACTCCACATATCTGTGTTATAAGTACAATGTTTATAGTGTTAGGGATTATGCTGGTTTAGTAAAGTCATGATTGTAGATTTTCCTCCAATAACCATGGCTTCGCTAACACTGAGTAGTAATCTAGGTTTCCACTACCATGATCTCTCTCTTGAAGAGTTCATCCTAAATCCAATTAGAGAGCTGATAGTTACCACCAAGGTTTGTGTACCACTACTGCACCCTCAGTGCTCTTGAGCCATGCTGCTTGTTGATGGGATTCATGGGCATTGTAACCAGATAGAACTGTTGGTTGCCTGGTTGCCTCCTCTTTCAGAAGTTTGCATGGTACCATGGAAGATATAGTCCTTGGTGCTGGGCAAAGCCTTCAGCTCAATTCCAGCTGAGGGGTCTCTGAGTCATATTTCTGAAGTGTTGTCTTCAGTATAATGGACTTACCTTCTACCTCTGGAGGGTAACCAAGGGCAACAGTAATGAGATGTATGTTTTGATAGTCTCTTGGGCAACTCTGGCAAACAATTCAAAAACAGAGGGCTCACGTCTGGTACTGAGGATTTTGCCTCTGGTTCTTGGAGGAAGTGTGATCATCCCAGATGAGAAAGACTTATTAAAACCTCATATTTTTTATTTATACACCAAATTAACGTATATTAAAAGTTGTTTAAGTAGATGACAATATGATTCCTGTGACCTTTTCAGACATTCTTACTGTTATTGTATCCACCTCTCCCCTTCCATAAATACTTCCTCATTCTTAAAGGAACCCTGATCTTTACATTTTGTCTCTCAGACCACTTGTATCATGATATTCCACTTTACCCTCCTGTAGCTTTCTTACATATTATCTCCTCAAGACCCCACCATGGAGTCCCGTTTTCCATTTCCCCTAGTGGCGTATTTGCTGTGGGACTATGATTCTGTACATTGTAAATATTTGTCACTGTAAATACTGGCTTAATAAATCAGTGATTGGCCAGAAGCTAGGCAGACAGGAAGTATAGGCAACCAGACTAGGAGAATTTGGGAAAGCAGAGGAGTTGAGAAACAGATGCCAACAGAAGCTGAGGTAGGAAGATGAGAATGCTGCACTGAGAAAGGGTACCAAGCCATGTAGCTAAACATCGATAAGAATCATAGGTTAGTTTAAGAGTAAGAGTTAGCAAGTAATAAGCCCGAGTCATAGGCCAAACAGTTCTTCATTAATATAAGCCTTTGTGTGATTAGCTGGGACTAAGTGGCTGTGAGTCTGGACCTCAGAGGTAGGCAAGGCCAGAAATTTAAGACTATACATACTTATACCTTATTATTTCCCTTTGGCCTCTTCCCTAAACAACCCTCCGTTTATTCCCATTTCTATGATCAGATTACTTGTATCCTGCTCATCCCCCTTCCTCTTATCCCATCAATAGTCACCTTTTACTTGTTCTATGCTGCTTTTGATATGTTTCATAGGGATCATAGATTTTGTGGTTACTATAGGCTATGTACTCACCTCTGAAGATTTGGTGCTTGGCCTCTCCGACAAAAAGGAACATGTAGTATTTGCTTTCTGGATCTGAGTTGCCACACTTGATATGATTCTTTATTTAGTTTTATCCACTTAACTAAAAAATTCATGACTTTTGTCTTTATAATTGAATAGCATCCCTTAGTGTATATGTACTGTATTTTTATTATCCATTTATCATTAGGATATTAACATTGTTCCCATTTTCTAGCTATTGTGAATAGAACGTTAATACGCATGCTGAGCAAGTTATCTGTAGAGTATGTTTCTGAGTCCTTTGGTCAAATGCCAGGCAATGGAAGAGCTGGCTCATATTGTGGATTTATTTTTAGCTTTCAGAGAACTATCCACATCGATTTCCATTCACTTTTTAATATTTTTACTTTTTTCTTGCAATATAAACAGATAATTTATCTTTCAAATAACAATCTTGTTTACATGATGGTTAATTTGGCATAACTGAAAATTTCCTCTTAAAACTGCTGCTGTTTCCTCAACATCTATGTTAATCATGGAAGCATAGCAAGCTGGACATAGCAAGGAAGATACTTTAAGTGAACTGAAAAATTATGCGTTTGAAATGTAACAAATCTGTAGAACTACCCTGTCCTCAAACTCTCCCTTGTCCTCTTTCTCTCCTCCAGAAACATTGCTTAGTTTTCAGCAGTGTGCTGGCCAAACTGAATTTTCTCCTCTCTTTTCAGCTTGTGCTAGTTCTCTCTTTACTTACAAAGGTTCACATTAACAACAATAAACACAGTATTGACTTTTCATCACCTACGCTTTGTTGGTTGTTTTGCATGAATTCTCTCTTATGGCCAATGCACCCAACTAATTATTCTCAAAACAAGGAATATTATACGTTTTCCCTCACTAACTCCTCGTGTTTACTTCTAGTATCACAACTGCATTTTTAGTTTAACATCCTTTCTGATATATTAGTAAACTATACTATAAAATAACTTGTAGTTAGTTCCCAGAATTTATTCTTACTTGAAGAATGAAATATAGCAACCTGTTGAGTCAATCTTTCAACAAATATGTGGTACTTTCAATAGGAAAGTGCTTTTCTGGCCATAGTTAAGTGGAAATGGAAAGAGACTAGTGATTTAGATAAGAATGAGTGCACAGTCTCATTTAGTATGGCCTTGTTGGAGGTGTGTGTCCCTGGGGCAGGTTTTGGGATATCCAAAGCTATCACGTGTGCTTGAGTTGAGCTTGAGAGAGGCCAGACTTTCTCTTTACCTGAGTCACTGTTCCAGTTCCTACCTGATCCCTGCCATGCTGAAAACAAACTAAACCTCTAAAACTGCAGGCAAACCACCAATTAAATTCTTTCTTTCATTAGAGTTGGTCATAGAGCCTTTCTTCAGTGATAGAAACGAGACAAGACAAAGACGAAAGATAACCTTGATCTAGATGGAAGAATATGTCTGTAATCACAGCACATGAAAGGCAGCAAGATCATTCTTTCTATTATAACTGACTAAAATAGGAAGCACATATATGAGTGGTTTATGTTGTGGGAAAGCACCTAAATGCTGGAGCACTAGGGAGAAAATTAAAGGGAATATCTGATCCTTAAGGGTAAAAAAACACTAATGGAAATTCGTGTTCAGAATTTGAAAGTTATGAATCTTCAACTCAATGAGATTTACACACACACACACATACACACTCACACACATATACACACATATTACATGCACATACTACACACATACTACACACACACCATACCACACAAACGCACACACACAGACACACTCACACACAAACACTCACATACACCATACCACACACATGCACATACACACACACATACACACACATGCACATACACACACACATACACACACATGCACACACACATACACAGACACACTCACACACACTCACATACATACAAACCACACCACACACACTCACAAATACTCACACATACACATTCACACACACATATACACACACTCATACACACACATGCACACACACTCATATACACCAAACCACACTCATGTACATACACACACCATACACACATGCACATGCACACACACTCACAGACATACACAAACTCATACACACACATACACACACACGTGTCAATAAGGATATGTGGATAGGGAATAAAGACGAGACTCTTTCATCTGAAATTTATTATTCTTGAGCCCAAGGACTATAACATGATATCATCTGGGATTAATAATCCTATACATCTTGTGAAATGACACATAGAAAAATTTCATTTCTTTAAAGAATTTTTTTACAGTTGAAATTTCAGTGTGAAATAATCAGACATTTAAGGAATTCTCCAAAATATGCATTTTTCTATCAAGCCACCATACCAAACCCTTCACCAGAATGCAGCAAAGTCTCGGAAAATGCCAATTCTGCAAACCAGGTGGAAAAAGTTTACTCTTTATTTAAGTGTATTAATTAGAAAAAATAAAAAAAAATTGCCATCTCATATATTCCTGTGACCATGATTTACTAAGTTAATTTTGTTATCCCTAATCAATCTTTGTATTTTTCTACCTTCCTATTGCTTGCATGCCTCTCTCCTTATATATCTACGCAAAGCATAATGTGACCCTTAAACACAGTTGGTTCTATGATTCAGTTTTGAAAGATCTAAAATAAAAAGCAGAAGAGTCAAGTTCAAAGTACTGAGAAACCAGACAAGAAGATTCCCAGTGGACAGTAGACAAAATTAAACTGCATTACTCATAAATTATGATCTGTTAGCTTTCATAATAATATGAATGCCTACTAATAAAAATGACAAAAACAACAGATAAATGGGAGGCAAAAGAAATACCCTTTCTGTAAGAAAATGACCATTTAATAAAAGAAGTAGTAATTGCAAAATTAGAAAATTATGGTTTTGTAACCTTCATAATACTTGGTTCATGCAAAAATGATCACTAGAGGCTAACAATGAAAACCGCTGATGAGAACATGAATGTAGTGGAGAGCAGACACTATCACTTTGACCTAGAGATGTGGTCTCTTGGCCAGCATAGATCTGGGAATTATCTAATTAGAGCAGCAGCATTTGGGGCATGGGCAGAGGGCCAGTTTAAGATAAGGAGCACATACACAGAGCTCCTCCTCTCTCACGCCCATGGATGGAGGACCTTCTGAGAGAAGACAGTCCATCAATTCTAGGAACTGCATCACTTCTTAATCCCCATCAGTGAGTGTTTTCCTTTGAACCATTTAATAAATAGTAATCTTTCTTTATCAGTTTTCTGTTATTATTATCATATCATAGGGCAATGATGGGCATTGATCCAACATGGCACAGTGATTCACATAGATCTAAAATAAAGCTTTAGAAAGGTTATAAAATGGAGTCATGAGTAGCTTCCTCGTTCATGTCTTTTATGCAGGCTTCAGAACAGAGAGGTGTCCCCCAGCCACCACATGCATGCTTGAGCTGAGTGGAAACATAGCAGACTCCTGTGCTGTCTCACAGGCCCCTATTATAAAAAGCCTTTTCCCAGCTGCTGCATGTGGGCTTAAGAACATAGCTGCATGCTATTTAATATTGCTTCCCAGAATTTTGGAGGTCTTTGGTACCTCCACCATGTTGAAAAGCCAAATGAGGCAGAGTCAATAGCCAAAACCACCAAAGCAATTTTAAAACTCATGGTCAATATACGATTAAAGATACACAATAAAAACAAGTTCAGATGGCTGAAACCTCTAAATGGGCTGCAATGTATGTAAAAATGTACATAGGCTTATAAAAGAGAGGAAAAGAAATATAGGCAGTTATATTTAAAAAGTTTTAAAAAGTAAAGTCTTTAAAGAAAGAGTAAAAAATAAAATAAAAGAAATAGCCACATAAAGATGGAAATGTACAGTCTGAATTATGCATATTATTCAGTTTTTTATTAATTTTTTTACTCACTATTAATGAACTAAGTGCAAAAACACATTTGATTGTAAAGGCTGCTAAGTTAAACCAAGATATATATTTTAAAGGTATCTTGACTTTGAAATTTTGGTCTAAGCTTATGTTGTTTTGGAAAAGAGGTTCTTTTGTTTCCACAGAAGATGAGAACCTGTGGATTGCTTCCAGGATAATGTGGTTTGACTGACCAAGAACTCCTGAAGGAAACTGGCTGAGATGATGCAGACTCACAGACTACTACAGACAAGATTTAAGCATGATTCTAAATTTTTTCAGGATCCCCCATAAGATTTCCAGTACCCCAAATCAGTAGGAAATAGTATGGAAAGCTATGCCCAAATTCCCAACATACTGTTTATAAATGTTTGTTTTCATCATAAATTATTACTGGTCATAGTCAGTCTTTTTTCTAGAGAAAAAGAGGAGGATATAATAAAAAAATAATTTTTAAAAGGATAATTATTACACCTACTTTAATCCACAAAACAACTGTTAATCTCAAAATACTTTACATTGATATGTATGGATTTCGGTTTAATGATATAAATTTAAGGTTAATTTTGTTATTTTGTATGTACATTTCTACTCTTGTTTAAGGTAGTATGCTTATGCAATTTATTTATAATTGTAATGTATAATTAAAAAGTTTTATATTAATAGTCTATAATAATCAAACTTATATTCATTAGTTAGGACTTTTAGGTATACAAAGATATATTTAGATAGGTAATCTTTAAACACTTCAAAGATCTACAGAATATGGTATTTAAAATGTTTTAAGAACTTAGACTTTTCTAGATGATGAGATATGTCTGTTCCTGGAAGCACCAATTTACTTCAAGAGGATGATAAGAATCAAGAAATGACATATGTAGTTTATTTTCTTTGTGGCAAAAGTTAGCCACTGGGCAAGAAGTTGCTCTTGCCTCAACTGACAGTATGCTGTATAAATTGGACACTATTGATAATTGTTTCTATTGTATATAGCTTCCTGATGTGATGTACTAGAAAAAATACAATGTACTCGTGGACCATTCCAGTAAAAATGCATATGTCTATCTGTGGGTATTATTCAGTACGTAAGAGAGCTTGTTTTAAAAGCATGAAGATTTGACTTTGGTTCTCCAGAATCCACATAAAAAAACAAAAAAATTGGGTAAAGAGGCTGTAACTCCAGTTTCAGAAGAACTTCACTTCTTTAGTTCTAGAAAATCTGAGCCCCCCTTTTTGCATTCAAGAATATTCATGTATTACATGCATACATGCAGGAAAAACACGCATACATATAATTTAAAAAATAATTAAAAAATAAATTTTTAAAAAGTTGGGTTCTTGGTCACCCAAGTAGTGTGAATTGTGGGTTCCATCTCATGGAATAGACCTTAAATCCTATTAAATAATGGTTGGTTATTGCCACTTTTGTGCCACTATTACACCACTGTATCTTGCAGATACGCTTGCCTGAAACCCTAGCACTGGGGAATATGAATAGAAAGAAGATAGTTTGATGTGGGAATGCCTTTTCTGTATGCTGTGAATCTCAGTCTTTAAATAAAGGAGCTGTTTTGGGCCATGACAGGCACCATAGAAGAAGTAGGAGGAGGAATCAGAATAGGTAGGAATGGAAGGGCGGAGTCAGAGGAGACCGAGCTGAAGCCGCCCAAGGAGCAACATGTAAGAGTACAGGTGAGCCACAGGCCACGTGGCAGACAGATTAATAGAAATAGGTTGATTTAAGATGTAAGAGCTAGCTAGCAATGTGCCTGAGCCACAGGCCAAACAGCATAAATTTAATATAAGCGTCTGAGTCATTTCTGGGGGTCTGGGCAGCTGGGCGGCAGATGGGGTCTGGGCAGCAGGGTACAGATCTCTGGCCGCCCGAGACCGAGAAACCGTACTACTACAATAGTTGGCTTTCTAGCCTTTCAGCCTAGCTAGCAAAGCTGTGGGTGCCAGTTCCAGTGAAAGATCCCATCTCAACAACTCACATGGAGAATCACAGAGGGAAGAAATGGAAGAAAGATGGATGAACAGAGTCAAACTGAGAAACATCAGAGCATCTCCAGGGACATTCTTCTAGTAGATTACTGTCTTCTTTAACATTTTAGCATCTTAAAGGATTGAAAACTAAAAAAAAATTAAAAAATCCACATTAAAGTGGAAAAAAGCCTCACTAGATTAACACATTGAATGATTTTACAGCAGATTGCTTGTTAGTAGGATAAAGTACAATTGACATGCTCAAGTTCCCAAATAAGCAGTAATATGGTTGCATCCATAATCTAATTTCATAGAGACTTTATAAAAGAGAATTTTGGTTAAAATTCCTAAAGTTTCTTTTAGAAGACTGTTCCATCTTCATTTTTGTAAATTTCAGTATGTGCTGACCCTCTCTGAGCAGAGCCTACATCGATGATAACTATAATTTATATTTTTATTTTCTCATAATTTTTGTCATACCACATCATCTCATTGTTGCTCTTGACAAATTGGCTTCACATCCACATGTCCCTGCAACCTCTGAGTACCACTTCTCCTGTTTGGATTATGTAATGGTCTCTGAAAGAAAACGGTTCTTTTTCTTTGACTATTTTGTCCATAGATGACAGTAACTAATTGCCAATGTTTTCAGTCCCTCATAATCTTTAGGACCATTATATGTAAAAATGTACCAAACTAATTAGTATGATGCTGACTTTTGTGCTTTTGGTAGCTCAAATAGCAGATGAATGAAAGAAAGAAATCCTGTATTTGTAAATAGATATGTTGATATAATCTATTTGTGTTATCTCATTTAGTCCTTACCATAAGTCAGAAAGTGGAAAGTTAAGTATCATTTAAAAAAAAAGTGATTCAGAAATATTAATCCACTTGCCTAAGGTAAGATGGTAAAGTGTAATTTAAGCAAAGTTCTCACAGTGAAAGTTTGTTTATTACGAAGGGTAATGTCTAGCTCTCAATTTGTGTGACTTGGTAGATGATAGGAAGTAGGAAGATGACCAATTCCTGCACTTGAACAAACACATCATGCACATCGTTAGGAGGCTTGGAACCTGGAAAGTAAGTTCAATGCAGAAGCAGAAATTGGTTAACTGATTACCAGAGTATCTTTAGTGTCTTTATATTTCTACATTTTATGTAGTACATGGTATAAGTGTATGTGTGTGTGTGTGTGTGTGAGAGAGAGAGAGAGAGAGAGAGAGAGAGAGAGAGAGAGAGAGAGAGTTTTCATGTACTTTTCTAGAGCTTGGTTCTTCCAAATAATCACTTAATTCTACAATATCTTTGTAAAGTAGATAATAAATATGTTATTGTGCTTATTTTTCTTGGAATTGAGTATAGGAAGATATTTTTCTCCATCCTGACTTTAAATCCTTTTCTAAATAATAATTGAATTCATTTACTAATAGCCAATCTTTGATACTGCCACACAATTTTCTTAAATCTCAATTATGATCCTTATAATACATGCCCCACTATACAGCTCTAATCACACCGGAGAGTGCAATTCATTTTATTATATTCATCAATGCTTTTGGAACAAAGTTTCATACATAGTGGTTAATTAATAAATCTCTAACAGATATCTGATGTAGTCACTATAAAATGGTGATATTGTAGGTTCGTATTAAGTTTTTAAATAAACTATGATAGAAAAACTTTTATATCATTTTAAAAAATTATAAGAAAGGTGCAAAATGAATGTGGGAATAGGGGATTTTTGAAATGCATAATAAGCCCAGTAAGTAAAGACTGCAGGTGCCTCCCTGGCATGGGTCTGTTTTTGAACCATGAGAAATGTAATTAGCAGGTGAGATTCCAACTTCAATCATCAAGGGGTTGAGTATAATTATGCAGCTGCATAGAGAAGTCAATAACCATAGGTGAGAAAAAGAGGCAGCATATACTGAGCTTCAGCCTTAGCTACATTTAGTTTTGGTCACACCAAAGAAGTTAGAAGCCATTTTGATTTCATTGTCATAATATAATTAGGGTAAGCTCATGTCACTCAGCAACTGACAAAAGATGTCTTTTTTTTTTTAAATTGTGAATTGCCTTTAACCCAGGAAATAATTACCTTTCACAGTGCTAACCCGTTAGCAGAAAGTACAAGGCAATATTGGTGCAATCATGAAGGATTTTTAACCCAGCATATTACTGTGGAGCACTATCTTTCTTTAGCAGCTCCTCAGAAGGAAAATGGAGCTAGCAACCCCCTCTACCCATCTATTTTCTGTCAGTGTTAAATTTTATGTCCTTTCATAGCATAACTAGTAGAGAACTTAGTATCTTAAAAGCTATTAAATCATTTTAAATGCAACAGAGGAAAACATAAATGTGGGATATAAAGTATTAAAGTCAAAAAAATGTTAATAATGGATATGACACCCTATTATAAATATATACTTTGGAAGTTCTGTGTTTCACAAGCTGAAGAAAATATAGTTGATAACAATGACAAGGAAATTATTAGTATGTTCCCAAACATCACAAATTACAAACTGTTGCTTTATTGGTTTATCATAATTACTGTGATCTTTATTTAAGAAAGGCTAATGGAACATAAAGACTTCTCCATTAGGTTTTAGGAGAGGACTGCTATCCCTAACCTTCTTTAGGGATGTAGCATTTCTAGACTTTTATTCTTGTTGCTTTAGTTTTATGGATATTGCAAACATTTGTTTGATTTGTTTGGAAGGGATTGAGATAAGGTTTCTCTGTGTAATAGCCATGGCTGCTCTGGAACTCACTTTGTAGACTAGGCTGGCCTCAAACTCACAGGGATCTGCCTGCCTCTGCCTCCCAAGTGCTGGGATTAAAGGCATCCACCACCACCACCTGCCCATTTGTTTGATTTTTACTTTTCAATACATCCATGTGTTACCTGCTTCCCTTCCAAAAAGGTTTTAATCAGGCCCATATCAGCATGTTTATGAGTCCTCATTCCAGGCATATAGTTTTGTCTACACATAGAATGTAAAAGGGGCTTCTTTGAACAAATATGTATATTTGTAAATGGCACAGTTTAGAAGTTGAGACAATCGTTTTTGAATGACCTCAATTACTGCAAACCTAATATCTCAGTCCTAGCAAATTAATCCAAGTGATCTTGTCAATACAGTCAAAACCTTCATTTCTGACAGTTCTCTTCTGGATGTGATGTTCTGTGTTTATCTTGTTGTGTATTATTACCAGGGTTATGACCAAGACTAGCCTTTTGTATGGTTAATTGCAGTATATGACTTGTTTTGCTGGAAGGTTGTAGATAAAAGTGATGTGAGATATATTTTATATTTTATAATTTACGTTTACCCTAAAAACATCTGATATTGATTGTGTCACTGTCTTCTTGTGCACCTACACAGTTCAGTTCCTAGAGGAGAGGGCTTACAATTTAGACTGGATTTTATAAGAATGAGAAAAGAATCCCATTTAGTTTGAACAAAACTATACTATAGATATTATTGTCTAACCTACCCCTCCTAATATATAATGTAATCTCTTCTTGAAATTGACACATTGTTATTGGAACACCTAGAATGCCACTTTTGGGATTTATCTTGGAGGACAGGCAGGGAATCATGCATTGGAATTGGTGTCTGGTGAGTGAGCCATTAGGGAAATGGGACAGTTAATGATGAGGGTACCATTCTGGCATGAGGCATCAATAAAGGACTTTAAACTCATCCTGAAAAATCCAGTTTTGAATAAAATTATTTCTCAATTTGTGGTTAAAAGGGTCTCAGATACTG
This sequence comes from Phyllotis vaccarum, assembly GCA_033318265.1. Classification (NCBI taxonomy): domain Eukaryota; kingdom Metazoa; phylum Chordata; class Mammalia; order Rodentia; family Cricetidae; genus Phyllotis; species Phyllotis vaccarum. The sequence continues at coordinate 58,397,857 of JARWLC010000018.1, forward strand.
GTGTGTGACGTGAGTAGAAACTGGAAACTTACAAAACCTATTGCTCTGAGGACCAGAGACCAATAATTTTTTAGAGGAACTTCTATGCACCCATAGATTCACCTGAAGAGACAGAAAGGGGGAATTAAACTGTCATCACTATTAAATATCATTGAAAAATGCCTCATCTATAAAAAAATAGCTTCTTATGCCAGAGATTCTAAGAAAAAATTGTACGATATAAAATATACATAACAATTGTCTTAAGTATCATTAATAAAAAATAATCAGTTTTTATGGGCAAAGTAGCTAGCTATGACTGAGATTGCTTTGAATGACCATTTCCACCCACAATGTTCAATGGTTCTGATAAATTATGTTCATATTTCATTCAGTCTTTCTTTACCTATTTATTGGAAGTGACTGTACCTTGAGTATTTATTCTGTCCCTAATGGGAACATAACAGAAGGTAAAAACTAAAACATGCTACAATACTCCCATGTATGCAAAAAACATTATTTGTGAAAGTTGTGATCAGGGTAGTCTCCACAAGTATGAACATACATAACTTGATTGATATATAGACTACATTTAAGGATATATGTGTGCTTGTGTGTGCATGCGTGCATGTGTGTGGGTGTGGTGTTTGTGTGTGTGCGTGTGTGTGCGTGTGATGGTGTGTGACATAAAAAGGATTTTATGTCTGTTTCTTTGGTTTGTTTGAAATAATTAAAAGTACGCCAAAACTCAGAAATCTCACTGTGGCTTATAGGGAGGATAAAGGTGAAATACAAAAGTGATTTTTAAAATTCCAAGAAAATCCCACTCCCTATTTAAATACCCCCTGCAAAAAATAGCCCCTCTGCAAATTAGAGATGAAAACAAATTGGAAAACTTCCTCAGTCTTTTGCCCAATGGGATGAAAGAGGAAATCCCAGAGATGCAAGTCATAAACAGCCAACATTCATGGGCAAAGAACATCTACACTGTGAAAAGCTTGCTGTGTTCTAATTAGTCTTAGGCAAATGAGCCCTCTACATTGAAATTGATCTCTTATTTTTTTTAGGGAAGTGAAAGATTTCGGGCTTAGATGGGAGATAACACATGTTAATTAACATAAAAGAGTTCTGCTATTTTTTATAGGTCATTTTGTCCTTTGCCAAAGAGACATTGGAGAAGACATTGATCCTTCTGGCCAGAGAGCTTTTTAATCTTATCGGTAGTATTTCTACTCGATCTGTTTTGTCTTTCTTCACTCTGTAGGTTCAAGTGCCCTCAGACTAGAGGAGCCAGAATTTCCAACCCAAACCATATTGGTTTATGATTCTATTTGACGACTCTTGTATTGATCCTATGCAGAGCAATCAAAATCTTGTCCCCTCACGAGAGATCCCCACAACTGCTTCTGCAGATCTGGTTAAAAGTTCAATGTCCAGTCAGTCCTTAATATATTATATTACATTCTTGTCCTTGCAGTTTTGGTATTTTAAACAGGGGCCCAGACGTGTTGTCATGAATTCTCCTTGAACAATTTAACCTGAATTTTTGTGGCACTCAGTTGCCCTTCCTCTGACCCCAAGTGACTTCCATTTGGTTCTACTGTCTACTCTTCCTCAGCCAGTACTTCAGCTGCCAATAAAACTTCTTTGTGATTTACACGTCATAATTATGCAACTTGAAGGCCAAATGCTTAATAATGTCTAGTTTCTCTTTCAGTAATTATAACATTAACAACTTGGGAAAAAAAGACTCCTAAAAGTCAAGATTTCTTTCAAGTCTACATAGAGAGCAAATTGTTGCTATTGATAGAACAATTATATTTTATTTAGTCACAAATTTATGTCAGTCAACCCATAAATACATTACTTTCCATTAATTGCACAGAATAACTTTCTTGTCTATGAAGTAAGCATAGGCATAGTTCTGGAGATTCACTCAGGGATTCAAGACTGTAATCTACACATAGATTAGGTTTTGCTCTGTGTATCATTTGGGTGTCAAATTCTTCAGTTTGTCTAACCAGACCATTGCTACTGTCTTGACTTCAAATACATTTCCCCTGCATTAGATGCTCCAGTTTTAATCTTAAATATCTACTGAAGGACAACACCTAAAAGTTTGTTCTCCATAGTGAGAATACTGGGGGCTGTAAGAGCTAAAAAAGGTGACCCCTAGAGAATGTCCTCTGTTCGCTGGAACATATTTTTAAAGAAACTCTAATTCTTTTTTAATCTTTAGTGTCCTTGACACTGAGGTGGATACTGTGTGTGTATGTCTGTGTATGCCTGTGTATACAATGGTAAAAAGTAAATTACTGATGAAGCTATAACATGGGTATATATCCTCTGAAAACCAAAACTTTGTTTGAAAGAAGTATTCTTTATATCTATTTCAAGGACAAGCCAAATTAACCTAGATCAGATGAAAATTAACCAGCCTGGCTGTTCAGAAAGAAGGACCTCCAACAAACTTTGTGGGGATCTGAAAATATTCCATGCATTTCTATACATGTTTCTGTTTGTTAATTATAATTTGTATACACTAATATGTAGAGTACATCTGTATATATATTATTTTGGTAACTCATTGTGAAAATGCCTTTGAACAACTAGGAAATAGTGTTGAATCATTACAGTAAGAATCATCAGAAGTTAGTATAATTGACTGTTTGCTTCTCTAACTTTTTATTTTCATCTGTTGTAATTTATGGCTATATGTGGTTCCCTGCAGTTCTTTTAAAAATGTGTTAACAAACATGTGCACATACAAATTTACTTTGTTTATTAGTATGAACCGAGAAGCAAAAATTCAAGTAAAGATATAAAATCCTGTGTATAATACTATTATGGAAAATTTCTAAATGACCCTTGCTTTTCCTAAAGTGCTTGAATAATTTTATTAAATCTCTTCCACTTTAAATATACCTGACATTTACAAAATAATATGTCACTGTAAATATGTTCAGTTCTTTCTATTGTAGTATTATACCCATATCCAATGTATAGTTGCATATGATGATTAATGTTGATATAATTAAAATACAGTTGAACATTCTATGTTCACTAATATGGTGAAAATGAAACAAAGCTCTTCAACTGTGCAAAAAACCTCCTTTTTATTTTTTTCTATTTCAATATCACATCTAGAAATAGAACATATACTTTAATTTTATTATAATGTACTAACATTTCTTCTAGGTTTATATAGTAAAGTTAAGTATAATATAACAAAGTAAGTACATACGTTTCATAAACCAGGTGAAAAAAAACCAAGCATTTTTTTGCAGTGTTGCTATCATCAGTGATGGTAGCATTGTCATAGAGGCACGTGATAGTTCAGGAAGTTGGGCCATCAAGAAGCAAAGCCTCAGTGGGTGGTTCTCTGATAGCCTCATCCCCAGAATTTTTTTTTTTTGCTACTTCTGTGTCTTTTAATGGTTTTTGTAGCCATTTTTCTTTGGTATCTGGCATTGTGTGAATGAACATAGAGAGATCCCCACTACCCTTATGATAGTGTGAAGATATCCTGCTCTATGGGGCATTTTTACATGTGGATAATTATGAAGACAATTTCCTCCTAAAATGTACTCTTTAACTGGAGAAATTATTTTATAATATAATAGTGGAATTTTAAATAGAATTTTGATGATTGGGTTTTTAAAATACATATAGTAAGAGATTATGATAAAGAATAATTTAGTTGAAAAATTATAAATAAAGCTAGCATAAAATGTTGCCTCTGCCTCTGATAAAGTACAGACTGGAGAGGATTAAAAAAAATAAGAACAAGAAAATGTCATACAGCTAGTTTCTCTTGAGAAACTATATAGACTGTGACTTAGGTTAATGATTAAGAAAAAAAAAAAAAAAAAAAACAGTTGAGTCCCAGAAGCCCAGCTATCTTAAATTCTTTTAATCTTGATGTTGAGAGATGTGTTTACAGGTTTTGGAGTGCATCATAGCTGAAACTAAGCTTTGAAAATGACTTGAGATTAGACTAAGATGTTTTTGTTAGTAGTTTTGAGGTAAATGACCCATGGAAACAATCTAAAAGTTTATAAAGGCGCACAGTTGTGTGAGGAACTCATTAGGGTCAGGGAAGAAGAACAAAGCAGCCCAACTAATATTAGTTGATGCGCCTTTCATTCTAGGATTGGTTGATGGTCAAAGATGATGGATTGATTTCATGTACCATTTTTGCCCTCAGCTTCCATATATATATATATATATATATATGTACAAAACCAACTGAACAAAAAAATATTGAATGGTAGGTATGCATCCTGAAGATTTAAACTAGAGCTGACTGATTGTTTCTAATATAGAGAAGTTTAGGTTTGTGATTCTTTTAAGATTCCTTATAAGATTATCTTTTAAGGTAAGTGGTGAAATGATTGGTTCTCTCTTTGTAAGCACAATATGCACTGGCTGAGAAAAATACCTTGCCTGCTTTCACTGTGTTAATCAATGACTAGTGACTTAGATGTAAATGTATATGGGTTCTTGGCATGACTTTGTTTAATCATGTAAGAGGAATGGGAATCATGTTTTCTACCCATATTTATTATAATCACTCACTTGAAAAGTAGAATGTAACCACATTGCAATTTTTATGTTTCCTGAAGACTTTGTTAGGGTATATAAGCTGTAAAGGAAAAAATAAAGAAATATAACTGAGACAGAAGAGGATATAAAGATCCTAAGCACGTGGTTGTGTGTGTGTGTGTGTGTGTGTGTGTGTGTGTGTGTGTGTGTGTGTGTGTGTGTGTGTTCTCTTCTCTGGCACCAGAAAGTTAATTTTAGCCACCCTCACCAGCCACAGAGAGTTCAATTTTACTCCCTCAGATAGAAAAGTCAAGTTGATTGACATTCCATTGACTCAGCTCCTCCTCAAGCCCCAAGTCTGCTGGAGGCTGGTCTTTATGGTAATAATACCTGATGACTGAACAGCAGTACATCTGTGTTTATCACCTTACCATAGATAACTTTTGTGTTGTGACATCAAGGCACCTGGAGCTATAACAGTATGCTCATGCCACACTGTCAGCTTTGTATCAGTTGTACACAGGTGCAAAGATTGTACATATCCTCAAGAATACATGCAATTGTAAAATTTCAAACAACTAATTAGTGATGAGTGTCAAGAAATACTATTATTTATCTCTAAAATTTTGAGTAAATTTATGTATTTTAATTTTTATGACTGTGTTCAGAGGCTGCTTGTCAAAATTCCTAAAAAGGCAATTCCTGAAAGCCAGCTTGTGATGCTGATTCATGGTTAATATACCACAGCAAGATTTCACTTAAGGCTGTGAAACCATGATCAAAGCAACTTATGGAAGAGTTTATTTGGGCCTGTAATTCCAGAAGGATAAGATTCAATCATGGTTGAAAGCATAGTAGCAGGAGGCAAATATAGCAGCAAGAAATAGATGCTCAGAGCTCACAACCTTTACCACAACTACTAATCAGAAACAGCAAACTGGAGGGTGCACATAGCTTTAAGTGGTTCTCAACCTCTGGGTTGTGACCCCTTTGGGGAGCCAAAAGACCCTTTCACAGGGGTTACCCAAGACCACCAGAAAAACACAGAGGTTTACATTAAAATTCATAATAGTGGAAAAATTACAGTTATTAATAGTAACAAATAGAATTTTGTGGTTGCAGGGGAAGCCCATCACGAGGAAACGTATTAAAGGGTTGCAGCATTAGGAAGATTGAGAACCACTGGTTTAAACTCTCAAGACCTTCCTCCAATGATGTACTCCCTCTAGCAAAGTCACACCGTCTTAAAATCTCCAAACAACACCACCATTATGGGATCAAGTAATAAAATGCCAGAGTTCAAGGGGTACACGTATCTAAATCCTCAACGGTTCTCTATGCCAAGTTATTTTACTCTCTATTCTATTTAATGTTGTTTAAAAGCACTTAGGTAGTACAGCATGCCTTCTCCTTATGTGAGCTCCTTGAAGCTATTTATCTGCTTCAGATGCCTCTGTGTTCCCAGAACATAGATTAATGGGAAAAAGTAACCAACCAATAAATATAGAAATGTATTTCTTCTATCCACATTAATGTTCTTCTCTTAAGTGACTTGTTTGGCCAATATAAAAATTATTAGTCATGATTATTATAATACAAAAGAAATTCACTTCTAACAAGCTCAAGTGAAGATGGCTGTCTTGAGCAAACAACTGCAAATACCACCAAGTGTCTCCATTTAGATTTGAAGGAAAGACTGTCAGAAAGCCAATGTTTCCAAAATTGCCTTTGCTGCTTTTAGTCTAATCTCTGTTTGTCTCATTATCGCCAATGCTTTACATGTGATGGGCTCATTTATTTATTCAGCTAATATTCATGAACATTTGGCTTAATACTGATTAGTGTATTTAATGTGATGAGGGTTCTGGGGCTACTGTTCTAACACTAACTTTCTAATGATGAAGAGAGCATTATAAAGAAAGATGTTATGAAAACAGAAATCTCAGTAACATATGTAAGAGCACCCAAATGTAATGCCTTTTACATTTTTTTCTGGTTCCTTTATTTCAGATTTATTTCTCCCATATTGCTTCTCTGAAACCTCATAGACTCAAATATACAGCATAATTAATTTATAAACTTACTCAGAGTGAAGAGGTGGTGTAGTTGACTTTAAGTCCACAAACCGTGATACTATGTTTTAGACAGTTAGACCCATTTTAAAATTATATATAGACTTGCTGGAGTGGGCAGAGAGAAGGAGGTGCTTAGAAGTAAGTTGGCTGGTTTATTGGTGTGTGGATATATAGCTAGCCCCTACAACTGTAATAAATTTTCCAATGTTAGACCATTTTTATTCTGACCAACAACAGATGAAAATTCCAGATATTTCACTTTCTTGTCTACAATATGATTTTCCAGACTTCCCAGCTATTAAGTACATGTTATCTAACCATAATTTTAAATTTTCAAAATTGAGTTTGAGCTTATTTTCATAAAATTGCTATCTAAATAGATAATTTTATTTTATTTGGATTTGGCTTTCAAGTCTCTTCCCACATTTCTACACTTGGTGATGGGGATGATATTTATTTTATAGTATTTATATACTTATTGATAAGTTGCTTTTCACTGTTAACTTTTAATGTTTTAACTTTAATATATTCTCAGTATACTTTCTTTCTGACTTGCATTATTTGCTTATGAATCTTAGGCTATTTGACAATCTATATTTTTACCTAAATCATGAACATTTTTACTGATGTGCTAGCACAAAAAAAAAAATTAGTGTACCGTATACATTTTGATGTAAAGTCTTACTTTCTTTCCTTTTGTCTTTGCCTAATGAAGTCAACAAGATTCTTTTGGGGGGATGGCATATTCAGCTCATTGTACTTGCTGAAGTTTTATAGGGCTAACTTTTTCAGCAACCAGCCATTTGTATATGTTTGGGTCTTACAATATGGTTTCTGGCCCTGGGTCACCAGAGATCCTGACCCACAGACCTGCAGCCCCAGACCACTTAGCCGCCTGCTGCTGCTTTTCCTCCCCAAAATGACTCAGACACTTATATTAAGTTCATGCTGTTTGGCCTATGGCTCAGGCACATTGCTAGCTAGCTCTTACATCTTAATCAACCCATTTTCATTAATCTGTCTGTTACGTGGCCCGTGGCTTGCCTGTGTTCCTTACATGTTGCTCCTTTGGGCAGCTGGCTCAGTCTGTCTCTTCCTTTCCTTCCTATTCTGATTCCCCACCTACTTCTTCTATGGTGCCTGTCATGGGCCAAAACAGCTCCTTTATTTAAAGATTGATATCACAACATACAGAAATACATTTCCACATTATTTGGGTCTTTTTCATTATTCTATGTTTTGTTTCATGTTTCTTTTTTGATTCTTGAGTAGATGTCACATGGCTTCATTATTGTAGCCATGTGATATGAATTGATGTGTGATAGCACATGTCTGATTTTATTGTACTTGAAGATATTCCAGGTTTCTCTTTGAGTTTTCCACATACATTTTGGAATTAGATTTGCATTCTGCCTGCTGATATTATGATTGTTATTCCATTAAAACTTTATATAAAATAAAAGACAATTGATTAACAATTCCAGAATACTGTGCTTTCCATACTAGAAAAATGGTGGTCATCTTTTATTGCTGTGGGATGGCCTTCCTGTTCACTGTGAATATGTTTCATTACTATTGTTTAATAAAGAAGTTTCAGCAAGGCAGGATATAACCAGGCACAAAATACAAATAGAGACACAGTGGAAAAAGGGAAAATGAGGGGAAATGCTGCAAACCACCCAGGAAGCAAGATGTAAGTACCAATAAGCCACCAGCTACATGGCAATGCATGGATTAATATAAATGGGTTAATTTAGGATGTAAGAATTAGCTAGTAATAACACTAAGACATAGTCCAAACTGTTCGTATTTAATACTAAGCCGCTGAATGCTTATTTGAAGCTGCTGGGGAGGGGGCTGGGCAGGACAGAGGAAAGACAGTCCAGCTAGAGTTTATTTATGTCATTATTAATTTTTCAATAACATTTTATAACCTTTTGTCTAAAAAACTTTATTATTTAAGTATATTTGATCCTGTGTCTCGTATGTGTTAACCTAGTGTTTGACATTATACCTGGCATGAATTCTAAGTTCAACTGTCTTGTAAGTTAAGAAATATAGTTAACTCATATACACTGATGTAACAGTAGGGTTTTTTGGCTTAGGGCGGCCTGAGGTCTGAACCGGCAGACTCGTAGTCTTAGACTGTAGCTGCCCGCAGGTGAGCAGGCCTTTAGAAATTACTTAGACGTTTATAATTAAGTTTATGATGTTTGGCCTATGGCTCAGGCACATTGCTAGCTTGCTCTTTACATCTTAACTCAACCCATTCTCATTAATCTGTCTGCCATGTAGCCTGTGGCTCACCTGTGTTTCTTATATTTTTTCATTTGTTTTGTTGTGTTTGGCAGCTGACTGGGTTGTTTGACTTTGTTTTGTTTTGTTTTATTTATGTTGTGATTTAAAAAAAATTTTATGGTGTTTGTCATGGGCCAAAACAGCTCCTTTATTTAAAGATTGATATTTACAGCAAATAGAAAGACATTAGCACATCACATTGATATGTATAGATATCTCTCTATGATCTAATAATCTTAAATTTATTTGGATTTGCCAAAGAAATCTAGGTGAAAGGGTTATTGAATAAAATTAGAAGTATTACTTTTGGAAACACCCTAGTGAGTAGAGAATGAAGCAGCCTTATTTATGAGATGGTGATTGACTATGGTCATGATAGAAGACCAGACCATATCAACACTCTCTTAAGCAAAGCATACTCTAAAGCAAGACCTTCTCTTCAGTACTATGAAGACCAAGGTGAGTGAGGAAACTGTAGGGAAGATGCAAAGGTGAATTGTGATGTTTAATTAAAGGGGTCATTTCTATAATATAAAAATGGAAGATGAAACATGCATTATTATTAGAAATGATGCAACAACTGACCTAGAAGGTTCAGCTGAAGTCACTGATAAAGGTTGCTAAGTGGAGACAGACAGCATGAATGACGGAATTACCATAGGTCATCATGAAGCATTCCAGATGCTTCTCTCTCTCTCTCTTTCTCTCTCTCTCTCTCTCTCTCTCTCTCTCTCTCTCTCTCTCTCTCTCTCTCTCTCTCTCTGTGTGTGTGTGGGGGGGTGAGAAGTAGTAGTTATTTATTTAAAACATAATTCTTTATTGCTTCTCTGGAAACTTCGCATCATGCATTCCAATCCCTCTCATCTCCCAGTCTCTCCATATTTTACCCAACCCCTGCATTATGTCTCCTAAATTAATTAAAAATAAAACAAAACCCCACCTTCCTCCTCCATCTTTCCACATTTCTTTGTTAATCCTACTGCCATTGGAAGCTACAGTGTGTTGCTCAGTATACTCCCCTTTTAAAATTATTTTCTTTTCATTTATTTTACGTACCAACCACAGTTTCACTTTCCTACTCTCTTTCCATTCCCTGTTCCCCCCACTACAGTTTCCTACCCTCACCAAGTTTAGGCAAGATCATGCCTCCGAAGTTGCCTAATCATACCACAAGGACACTTACTCAACTATGCTTATAGCAGTGTTATGCTTAATAGCCAGAACCTAGAAACAACCTAGAGTCCCCTCAACTGAAGACTAGATAAAGAAAATGTGGTGCATTTATACAATGGATTGGTAAGAGATGCTTCTTATGGATAAACAATGAATGCAGCTTCTTGAAATAAAATCGATACTCACTGAAGATGCTATAAAGACTGTTGGCATGACAACAAAAGATTCAGTGTATTGCATAAACTTAATTGACAAAGGAACAGCATGAAATTTCATATGAAAGGAAAAATTGATTCAACACACTTCATCTTCTTATTTTACAATCACTTCATCTACTATTGTCAGTCTGTTGTAACTCACATTGAAGGAAGATAATCCAACCGCAAACAATGCAGCGCCTTAGACCCATATTCTATATATTTAGCAAATGCATTTTTACTTAAAGTATGCAGTCTTATTTCTGAGACATCATACCATTGCACATTAGTGGACTATTATTGTGTAAACATGTTAACTTGATTCACTTTAGTGCAATGATGTAAAATCAAATCAGCAATATCTGTTAGAAATTAGAAATCTTTAGGGAGACAGTCAAAAATAACTGAACTATCTTAAAAAGGTAATAGTAAGATTTAAATATATTTTATAATTTTAAAATTATATATGCTGAACAAAATTGAGTAAGGGAGATGTGATCTAGCTGCCCAAGAATCAACATGTAAAAGAAACACAGGGAAGCTATGGGCCATATGGCAAGACAGACTAATAGAAATGGGTTGAGTTAAGATTTAAGAGCTAACTAGCAATATGCTAAAGCCATAGCTCAAACAGTATTTAATTAACATAAGCATCTGAGTAAATTGTCTGGGGCTAAGCAGCAGCAAGGCTGCAGGTGGGTCTGAACCACAGTGCTAGGCCAGGACAGAAATTCTTACTACAAATGTCACCCAACATGGGGCATTGTCCCAGACAGACCTAAAATAGTTTTAAAAGATTCTAAATACACACACAAAAAAGACACACTGGGATTATGAATCTCAGTCTCGGAGATTCATCTCCAAGCAGCTGCCTGTGAGATCTTGCCAGCAACTGACTGCCATGGGCTCAGCTGAGCTGAGTAGCATGGCAGATTTCTGCAGTCCCTCTCACTGGCTGCAATACAAAAAATTTCTTCCAGCTGCTGCTTTTAAGTTAAAAACACAACTGTAGGTTAAAATCATAGCTCAACAATATTTAATACTACTTGCCAAAATTTAAAAGATAAGCATAATACCTCCACCATATTAAAAAGCCAAACAAGGAGAAGTCAAAAGTCAAACATCGCTTTACAGTCTAGCATTTTAAAAAGGTCTTCTAGCTAAAAAAAAAAAAAAAAAAAAGATTAAACATACAAAATCAAACAAATTTAAGTTAAAAATCTCAAAATTAGTTACAATGTATATTAAAACATATAAGCTAAAAAAATAAATAAAAGTCCTTTAAAAATAGAATATATAGAGAGAGATAAAGATAAAAATACCATGAAAAAAAAATATGCAGAGTCTGGATTGTCTATTATTGTGTTTTCTTTTAATTCTTAATTGTTAATGGGCTAGCTACAAAATGCATTTAATTGAAAAGGCTTCTAAGTTAAACAAACATACATATTTTTAAATATTTTAACTTTAAAATCTGAGTCTAAAAATAGGTTGCTTTAGTAAAGAGGTTGTGATTTTGTTTCCACAAAAAATGAGAACCTGTGGATTAACCTCCAGACTAATATGATTTGATCAAAGAAGGCCCCCTAGAAACATCTCTGATAAAAAGAGATGAGCACATCAGCCTAAAGTCTGCCAACTAAAGTAATCCAGGCTCAAACCCCCATAAGATTGCCAGTGCCCTCAATCAAAATAATGAAGAACTATGTCCAAATTTCCAAATATTATTCATAGATGTTTGTTTTCATTATAAATGTTGATAGTCATAGTGAGAATCTTTCCAAGGGAAAAGGAGCATATGATATAGGAGTGATTAGAAAAGATAGATTATTAAATATGCTTTAATCCAAAAAGTGGCTGTTAATCTCAAGATATTTTATATTGGTATAGATTTTGGTTTATTGATACAAATATAAGGTCAATTTTGTTATACTGTTCCACTCTTTTAAAAGGTATTCTGTTTATATAACTCATTTTACATTATAATATATTAAAATGTAGATTAATAATTATTTATAATAACCAAAGTTATAGTCATGTTAGTAAGGACTTTTAGATGTATAAAGATATATTTCAATTAGATGGATAATCTTCAAACACTTCAAAGACCTACAAAATATGGCCTTTAAAATACTTTAAAAACTTAGACTTTTCTAAACAGTGAGACAAGTCTGATCCTGGCAGTACAAATCTACTTCAAGAAAAAAAAAAAACAACAAAAAAAAAACCAAACTCTGTATATAATTTACTTTCTTTTGGCAAAAGTTATTCATTAGACAAAAAACTGTTCTTCCCTCAGCTGCCTGACAGTATGCTATATCAATTAGACATGCAAGGCATAAAAAGTGACCTCTAAACTTTGACCAAATAAGCCAAGCCAAGACAGTCGTTCAAGTTCCTGCTTCACAGAGAAAACTGCCATTCTACAAGACACAGAAAAAAGTGACTAACAAATAATGTCAAAATAGACAAAACAGTCCTTCAAATTTCCTACTTTGCTAAAAGATATGCCAAATATTCTAGGTCTATAGGCTAAAGATAGATGCCCCAACATTACAAAAAAAAAAAAAAAAGAATTAGGTGACTGTCCAGGCAGCCAGTTGTCACCTCTGTCATTTATAGATTTTAAAAGTTACTCATGCTTCCTTTTTACTCAGATAATATTATATCCTTCAGTAGTCTTTGATATAGTTAAATATTAAATAGTTATAAATGTAGCTTTCCTTATTTTACAAGATATATTAGATATAAAACTTTAAGTTCACAAAAAATAGATGATAAAATATTTTATTTAATTTTGCTAAATACAAATAAACTAAATATTATAACTATAATTATTGCTTAATATTTGCTTTGTTGTATACAATTTTTCTATGTCAAAATTAAAACTTTTCTTTTTAATTAGACAGAAAAGTGAAAGCAATGTGGGATGCCTTTCTATATGCTGTGAATATCATTGGTTAATAAAGGAACAGTTTTTGCCTATGTCAGGGCATCATAGATTCAGGCAAGAAATCTGAACATAGATAAATGGAAATGAGGGTGGAGTCAGGGGAGGTGCAATCCAGCAGCCCAAGAATCAACATGTAAATGAAACACAGGTGAGCCACAGGCCACATGACAAGACAGATGAATGGATATGGGCTGAGTTAAGATGCAAGAGCTATCTAGCAATATGCCTGAGCTATAGGCCAAACAGCACATAGTTAATATAAAGGTCTGAGTCATTTTCGGGGGCTAAGCCATGGTGGAGCTGCAGGCAGGTCCAGAACATGGTGCTATACTGGGCAAGAAACTCCCATTGCACACTTAGTAGGCTATTATTGTGTAAACTTGACTTGCTTTAGTGCAATGTAGTGATGCAATGTACTGATTTGATATAGACTCAAATCAGTAATATCTCCTAGAAATCTTTAGAGAGACATTCAAATATATAACTGTGGGTAATAATAAAAGGTTTAAATACATTATATAGTTTTAAAATTATATATGCTGAACATAATGTGCATTTTTAATTGTTGCATGAAATAAGAACTAAAAACTATTCTAGTGTAAATCAGCTTTTTGGTGACTCTCCATTTGTATTTGAGGAAGCGTAAGCTGAAGCAAAAGAAAGAATTCTGTTATATTCAGTAATAACTTCTGAACTGAGTCAGTCAAGGATAGTCATGTTTTTAAAGAAATTTCATAAAGCAAACTCTTAGCTTTGCTCGGCCTGATGATATTAATATTTTGTAATAAAGTAGCATTTCCAACACTGAGAGAAAATGATATTGCCTATTTAATCCTCAGAACACTTGCAGAGACAGATTTCTGGTAACTGTGAGCTTTTTGGTTTTAAATGGAAAGAATGGAGAATTTAAGCTATTTCACCAGTATGGTGACTGTTCTGAGTGCTGACTCTACATTACCAAATGTACTAAGGGTTAAGAAAAGAAACTTTCTAAATGCTTTAGGTACCAAGTCTGGTACTGAAGTTTTGATGACCTGTTTAGAGTATCTTATAGGCAGTCTGAAATTGAAACGCTCAAACTCCAATGTAAAGTATTTTTACAAGGGAGGAGTATTCCTAGAAGAAGGGATAATTTTGCTTATGGATATATTAACTGTTGATGGTCCTCTGTTAAAATAATTTCCTTCTCATTTATCAACCATTTCCCTTTCAAGATTCAACATTTAGACAACTTTTTTAAGCCCCCACCCATGTGAAGTCTTTCTGGTTCTAATATAACCCACTAACTAGCCTAGATGTGAAGACCATGAACATAAAATTCACTGCTGCTTTACTGCTCTTACTGAGTTCTCTCAATGTGGCTGATTGTAAAGGTTTAATCGGATAATAATATGCTTAAGTTCAATATTACTATCTATACTCATATGGAAGATGTCAAAAAGACAGAGAGCTAACCCTCCCTTCTCACATGAAAAATTCTCTTGTGTTCTAATCCTCATATTGACTCCCTTCTATACTGAAAAGTTTGTGAAGTTACGGCCTACCACAGGAAGCACATCTGGATTATATGTTCTCTCCAGTCTGCCCAGACACACAGACTGTTCTCTCAGTCATCTCTGGCCTGGACAAAAGAAAATCAAGGGAAAGGGGGCTTAATTTTACCTCAGAGTTTGAGGATTAATGAAAAAGAAAATATTTGTGTTGTCATTGAATTTTATTTTATTTTTTAATTTTCTTATTTAAAAGTTCTTTTTATTCATTTTACATACCAAACACCCCACAGCTTCTCCCCATCCCACCCTACCTATCTACTCCTGGAAGAGGGTAAGGCCTCTCATAGGGAGTCAATAAAGTTTGGTATATCCAGTTGAAACAGAACAAAGCCCCTGCCTCCAGTATCAAGACTGAGAAAGGTATGCCTCTAGAGAGAATGGGTTTAAGAAAGCCAGTTCATGAACTACGGATAAATCCTGGCCCCACTGCCAGAGGCGCCACAAACTATCCAAGCCACACAACTGTCATCCTCGTTCAGAGGGCCTGCTTTGGTTTCGTGCAGATTTCCCACCTGCCCTCAGTTCAGTGTCAATAAGCTTCCAGTAGCTGGGGTCAGTTGGGTTTCTCCATCATGATCTTGATCCCTTTGCCCACACAACCCCTCCTCCTCCTCTTCGACTGAACTAGGAGCTTGGCCCAGTGCTTAATTGTGGATCTCTGCATCTGCTTCCATCAGTTGCTGGATGAGGAAAGTTGGTCATCGATTTGATTATTGAGGAAGGCTATTTCAGGCACCATCTCCACCATTGTTTGGAATCATATCTGGAGTCATCCTTACGGGTTCCTGGGGAATTTCCCTAGCATCATGTTTTCCCAACCCCAAAATGGCTCCCTCCATCAGGATACGTCTTTTCTTGTTCTTCCTTTCTGATCCTCCCCCAACTCAACCACCCCATATCTCCTCTGCTCACACTCCCAGTTTACTCAGGAGATCTTATCTATTTCTCCTTCCTAGGGTGACCCATGGATGTCTCTCAGGGTCCTCCTTGTTCCCTAGCTTCCCTGGAATTGTGACTTGTACCCTGGTTATCCTTTGCTTAAGTCTAATATCCACTTATGAGTGAGTGCATAGAGTGTTTTCTTTTCTGGGTCTGGGTTACCTCACCTTGAATGGTTGTTTCTAGATCCATACATTTGCCTGCAAATTCCAAGATGTCATTTTTTTCCCTGCTGAGTAATACTTTATTGCCTAAATGTACTACATTTTAAAAAATTCATTCTTCAGTTGAGGGGAATCTAGTTTTTTTCCAAGTTCTGGTTTTTACAAATAATGTTGCTATGAACATAATTGAGCAAATATACTTGTGGTATGAATTTTCATCCTTTGGGTATATGACCAAGAGTCATGAGGTATATTGATTCCCAGTGGAAAGGAAATTGTTAAACAAAATTAGAAGTGCTATTTTAGTAAAGACACCAGTTTTTAGAAAATGGGTGATTAATGCGTCAAGGTACGGATGTTTCAGTACCAGCAGTTTTAGGCAACTGGTCACATTTCATCCATAGTCAGGAAGCAAAGAAGAGAGATTACTGGTCCTCAGCTAGCTTCCTCCTTTTTACCCAGTTCAGAACCCTAGACAAGGAAATGATTACTGACATTTTTGGATGGATTCTTCTCACCTCGGTTAACCTAATTAAGAATTGTCTGGAGATTCTCCCATGGGGGAAAATATTCTTCATATAATTTCTCAAGAGATATGTCTGAGACTTGTCTCTGTGTGATTCCAGATCCTGTTGAGTTGATAATCATTGTTAATTATTATGTTTTGTTATTCATTTATCCTGCAATAAACAGGATAACATTCTGGCCTCTGCCTGGCTTACCTTTCAATTCTGTAAGGAAAAAAAACAAGGACAGGAATTTCTGCCCCAGACAATGTTTACAATGGTGAACTTGTTGTTTGTGTTGTGGGCTCCAGGGTGAGGAAGAAACTAAGAAAGAAAAAAGAGTGGAAGAGAGATATGAAAGTTGGTGCTGGAGAGGTGCTTTAGCCCTTAAGAACACTTTCTGTTCTTCCATAGAACCAAATACACAGCTGCCTGCAACTTCAAGGGTTTTTATTTCCTCTTCTGGCCTCATTACGAGACATATGCATACGGAAAGAGTAAATACTTAAAAGTGCCCCGGCCTGCGGGTAAAGTCAACGGAGACCCTGGAGGAGGGAGTGAGAATGAGGGAAAGGGAACAAAGAAAGACACAAAGGATGAGGGCAGAACAAGAGATCTGTTCGAGCCCCTGTTTATTAAGAGAATGAACTGAGTATATATAGGGTGAAGGCGTTGGTTATCACTCTTGCTGCTAACCTTGAAAAGAAAGTTACAGCTGCAGGAGGAGGGAGGTAGTTGAGATTGTGAGAGGAGTAGTGTGGGAAAGCAAGGACACTCAGAGAAGAAACATTCCACTCCCAGCAAGAAATTGTAAATAAGATCTGCTATCGGCCTCATCCTGCTAATGGCCAATGAATCACGAGATGTGACCTTGGGTCAGAGTTAGGCAGAACTTTACTCTCTTCATGAGATGTGACCTTGAGTCAGAGTTAGGCAGAGCTTTGCTCTCCACAGGTCCCCCTTTTCTTTAAATTTATAATAATGGTCAGACAGAAACCTTGAGGGGGCTGTGCCTGACTTGGGTCAGGAATTGCAGTGGCAGCCCAATACACCTATCCTTGAGCACAGAGCAGCTAAAGGCCCTGCCTCTGTCTTAGGTTATGGGGGCTGCAAGCATTCCAGTTGCCCGTCATTGACTAACCAGCCCATCTCACCAAGGCACGATTATTAGAAGTATATCAAGGCTGCCTTAGGGGCAAGCATAATCTTCTTCTCTGTCTGCCATCTCCAGTCTATGGTAGTGGACCTGTATAGCTTGCATTTTCATGGCATCAATCTGCTGTTTTATAAAGGCCATGAAAAGGCCATGATCTTGTTAAAGAGAAAGGACCCTAGGGAAAGAAGTATTAGTAAGCCAAGCAGGGGTCCTAACAAGGGAAGGAGGTAAGGGAGGAGCCCATTAAGTCTGCTCCATAGTGGATTATCAAAAAATTCTCTTCTCTTAATCAGGTATTCTTGAAGGTGCTTAAATTTTGTCTTGAACAATGCCTGATTTATTGGCATAAAAACAGAAACGTTCCTGTAAAGCCAAACAGATCCCTCCCTGTTCTGCTGTTAATAAGTCTAGACCTCTTCTATTTTGAAGGACTACCTCTGTCTATTTGATCTTGTATGTCCTGCATGGTACTAGAAAGAGCTTCTACATCCTCAATCAATTGCTTTGAAAGCTTTTGATAAGAGTGTACTGCTACACTAAGTCCAGTAGTTCCTGTGGCCAAGGCACCAGTTATACCTAACCCTAATAGTAAAGGAATGAATTGTACTGTTCTTTTTGTCCTTCCAGCAATGACATCTAAACTAGGAACAGGAAGGGGTTCAGTCCTGGTATAATATCTATATCTGGCAAGACAGAGGCCAGAACACAAAGACTTGTCCAATTAGCTAGAGGAAAGGTATAAGCTAAGCTTCCACCACAAACAAACACATGGCCAGGACTTGGACATAAAGAGTTGCCACTATAATTCTGTATCATATGGCAAGAAGTAAAAGTAACAAATCCTAAATCTATATCATGGCTATTATTCTGATAATGTCCCTGAAAGCAAAAAGAGGAATTGAATCCAATTGTTTGGACTCTAAAGAGAGTGCTATAACTACAGTTCTCACTAGTAGTGGAGTGGTTGCTGGGAATAGCAAGTGTCATGGGTGTTCCCATAATCATACATAGCCAACAGTCACCAGCTAGGTTAGGGTTGGATGTATTAAGGGTCCTAAGAATGGCTTGTAAAATATCCCAAGTCTGAGTATTCATGTCTGTTCTTCTGGACTTGGGCAAAAATAATGGGTGGTAGTCTATTTTTGGTTACAGCTGTTTTATATAGGTTTCTATAACATTTTTAGCATGAGCTTCTCTAATCATATCTGTGGGACCTCCTCCATCTGAAACATGAGTTGGGGACCTTTTGCTCCAGCAAACAGGCTGTCCCATGGTGCCTGAGCATGAAGCTTGGGCGTAATTCTGACTGTTGTCTGTTAATTGGACTTGATTACTCCACTCTCCTCCCCTGGACCCAGCATAATTTCTTTGAAGAATGGCTGTGAAATATATCTGATTATCTGTCCCCGTGCACTCTTGCACAACATTATAACAAGTGGACTGCATATCATCCTTAAATGATGTAGTATTCCTTGGGACAGGGTCCTGGTTTATTGCTCACAGCTGGAATAATCTGAGGTTTTTTAAGGCATTGCCACTGTTGTTTACTGCCTCCTCTCATGCTTGCATAAAAGGTAAGGTAAGCAGTCTTATCACCACAATCAGTGCTCTGAGTAAAAGTGCCAATTGTCGGAGTGATTCGAATGTTTCCTTCTCGGCATTCACAGGGTGGGCCATAAAGAATTAACAAAAACTTTTGCAGGTTAGATGGTTCCAGGCCACAATTAATCACTGGAATCATTGTCAATGCCAGTCTCAGTGCAGTGAGGATCATTTTCATTTTCTGCAAGACAAAAAGAAAGAATCTTCCTTAGGGTTTTCAACCCTGGCTTGTTTTGATTGATTATTTACAATTTCATGTTCTTGGTTTATCTGCTTAACTAATCTTTCAGGAAGCCACCTGGCAGATTTCATTTCTTTAGAATAAATACAAACTGACCCTCTCCCCCAAATGAGAACTGGGTCTGGTCCATGCCAAGAGTTGTCCATGGGGTCTTTCCAAAGGACTGTTGCAAAGTAATTTTTTGTCTCAGTGTGCCAAAAACTGCAGATAGCAGTGCCAAAAACTACAGTAGCTGCAGATTGTCCTTTAGCATTCAAATTTAAAAACTTGATAATAAACAAGGCATGATATAAGATATTTTTGGGTGACCCCTTAGTGTGATACCATTCCCTCTTTTTAATTTTGTTAATAGTAAGTTTAAGAGACAAATGAGCTCTTTCAACAATGCCCTGTCCTTGAGGATTATGGGGAATTCCAGCAACATGTTGGATGTTAAGACAAGTGCAAAATTGGGCAAAACCTGAACTAGTGTAACCAGGGCCATTGTCTGTTTTTATTTGTTGTGGACAGCCTAATACTGACATTGCTGTTAACAGATGACTTATAACATGTTTAGTTGCTTCCCCAGTTTGCAAAGAAGCATATATAAAACCATTGCAAGTATCTATAATAACACGAACATACTTTAGGTTGCCAAATTCAAGAATATGAGTTACATCCATCTGCCATAAAGCATTGGGAATTAATCCTCTTGGGTTTACCCCAAGGTGAGGAACTGGTAAGTGAATAGCACATGAACGACAGTCTTTTACAATTTGTCTGGCTTGTTCTCTGGTAATCTTATGTAGTAGACGTAAAATTCTAGCATTTAAGTGATGTAATTTGTGGCTATTTTAGCCTCAAGAACATTATCAGTATTTACAGTCAAGACCGTATATGTGTCAGGAAAGCTGGGACGAGTGGCCAAGTCAGCCAATTCATTTCCTGTGGTCAGAGGTCCAGGAAGGCCAGAGTGAGCTCTAAGGTGTCCTAAGAAAAATGGACAGCTATGTTGGCGAATAAGGTGCTGTAGCTGTGTAAATAATTTTCCAGCCTCAGAGGCATTCTTTATTGATCCTGCTGTTTCCAAAAGAGGCACAGAGTAAGCTATATAGGTGCTATATAGTGCTTATAACACCTATATATAATGAATATTGAATATAATGTATAAACATTCAGAGGTCATCATGGGAAAGTGGAAAAAACTGCAATAACTGCCTGCAACTCAGTTAACTGAGCGGAAGAGGAAGAAGTCTGAAAGCGAACAGTAGCATCATTATAGACATAAGCAGCCATTCCTGTTGATGAGCCATCTGTAAAGACCACTAAGGCATTCTCTATAGGGGAAAAGGATGTTATCCTTGGAAATACAAAATCATGCTTGTTTGCAAAGTCAAGAAGTTTATCTGGTGGATAATGGTTATCTATAATACCTGTATAAGAAGCAACAGCTACGGGCCAGAATTCAGTGGTTTGCATAAGCCAATTAATCTGTTCTTGTGTATAAGGCTGAATAATAATATCAGGTTCTGTACCAAAATATTGTTTTCCTAATTTTCTACCCATTATACTGAGGTCTGACACAGCTTTATAGTATGTACCTATAACTTGTTTTTGTGTGGAATGCAAATGTGTCCACATAAGTGGAGCAGTTTGCCAAAAAATTGCAGTAGGTGAAAACGCTGTTTTACAAATAATAAATTTTAAAGGTTGGTCATAATCCATAAAAGTAATAGTCTGATTACAAATATCTTCTTCCACCATTTTAATGGCAGTTCTCCCCTCAGGAGTGAGAAATCGAGAGGAAGTAGGTTTTGGATCTGCACGTAATATATCATAAAGTGGCTGTAAATCTCCTTTGCTAATCTTCAAATAAGGTACAAGCCAATTGATATCTCCTAATAGTTTTTGACAATCATATAAGGTCTTATGGTGATCTAATCAAGTTCTAACTTTTGGGAAAATACACGCGTTCCTATCATCTGAAATCCCAAGTAGGTTTAGGGATCAGTTAACTGAACCTTTTCTGGAGCTATCTCCAAACCACTCTTTGCCAAGGCATCTTGCAAGTCTTTATAACATTCTAAAACTTTAGTGCCATCTTGTCTTGCAACTTCATATAGTAGTCTATTAAAATTTATATAAATGATCTACGACATTGTAGTGTCATGAATAGATTAATAGATTTTATATACACACACACACAAATAGAGGGGTACTATTCAACCCCTAGACAATTAGTTTTGTAAGAAGAGATCAAGTCTAACTCATTTTTGTATTTGCCACATTCTCTTATACCTTTATAACAAATGTTAATGTTGGTCTATTTTTTGTAATGGATTGAACCCAATAAGCATCAGAGGAGCCAAGAGAGGCTGTTCCTCTCAAACTGGCAGCAAAGGAGGAAATCAAAGGCAAGGTGCTTAAGAAAGATACTTTCAGTTTTGTTTTTTGTATTTTTTTTTTCTGGCCCCAGAAACCTCTCTGCAGCTAGACTGAGCTGCGAGATAAAGATGTCTTTACTAACTAAGCCTTTCTGAGGTAGGTATAAGTAAGCATGGGAGACTAGTATTCTGGACCTGTGCCAGGAGTCCAGAGCAAACCCTGCCTGAGTCTCATTCTTATCAAATGGCAGGCTGCCCTGGAGGCTTTTCAAAGACCATGTCCTTGAAGAGGGTTTCTCTGCTTTCCTCTGAGCAATTTCTCTGCAATTTTCTAAGATCTACTCTCCTGTCCTGTACATGGATCGTTCTCCACCTCTCTTCTTTCTTATTCTTCCTCCCCCGCCCCTGTTTCATCTCTCCTAGATGATGTGGACTGGGAGGATCCACCTGTCTGACTCCTGGTTACTGGGAACAAGGACTGGGCTGAGATTTTAGTTTTGTTTTCTGGAATGTGTCTGCCATTTCTTTTAGGGTAAGGCTGCTCTATAGTAGAAGCTGGAAGTCTACTCCTGAGGGGCAGCTAGTCAGGGTTATGATAACATGCTGCCCTCTCCTCCAGAGTCTCCTCTGCCAGAGTTAACTGTTCATTATCACCAGAGCCTCCTCTGCCAGAGTTAACTGTTCATTATCACCAGAGCCTCCTCTGCCAGAGCTAACTGTTCATTATCATTAAAACAGAAAAAAAAAGGTAGATCTGTGACTGCCTAGAGTTAAGTTATTCTGTTTGTCTTGTTTGCAGGACAGAAGTTTTTTTTTTTTTTTTTTTTTGCAGAAGGCTGACTGTCTGGTATATTGATAGTCACAGAGCACAGGCTGAGGTGAGCCAGGAAGTTTGCTTCATAGCTTGTTCTCCCTAAGTTATGACCTTAAGCACATCTGGGGTGTGCTTGTGGACTCTCAAAATGTCATTTATTAAATTCCAGTAAGAGAAAAATGTTATGGGGACCTTTAAGGCCCAAAAATCTTATAATAATCATTGAGACAATCTTCTACTATTTTCTAGCAGTTCTCGTCTATCCTTATCTCCTATATAAACATTTTTTCAAATCTTTTCTCATCTATCATGCCCTCAATAGGGAACCATGAACATACATCTTTTATATAATCAAAAAATTCACACAGTTGCTTAATTTTAAGCTTTACTCCTCGCATCTTTGAGGCCTGCCTTAGGCCGTCAACGAACAATATCTGTTGACTGATTTCTTGTCCCATTATCACTGTCTTACCTAGATCACGAGATCACGACAGGCAACCGCGACTCCTCCTCTCTTGTCTCTTTTTCTTATTTCCTTTCTCGCCAGCTCTCTGGACAGTGTTCTTCACTGAATCCCCCGTACTCCAGTCCCACGTTGTGGCGCCACTTGCCCTGGCTGCGGGTAAAGTCAATGGAGACCCTGGAGGAGGGGAGTGAGAATGAGGGAAAGGGAACAAAGAAAGACACAAAGGATGAGGGCAGAACAAGAGATCTGATCAAGCCCCCGTTTATTAAGAGAATGAACTGAGTGTATATAGGGTGAAGGGGTTGGTTATCACTCTTGCTGCTAACCTTGAAAAGAAAGTTACAGCTGCAGGAGGAGGGAGGTAGTTGAGATTATGAGAGGAGTAGTGTGGGAAAGCAAGGACACTCAGAGAAGAAACATTCCACTCCCAGCAAGAAGTTGTAAATAAGATCTGCTATCGGCCTCATCCTGCTAATGGCCAATGAATCACGAGATGTGACCTTGGGTCAGAGTTAGGTAGAACTTTACTCTCTTCATGAGATGTGACCTTGGGTCAGAGTTAGGCAGAGCTTTGCTCTCCACATAAAAGTAAAAACAGAAAACCCCAAATAATCTCTTTTGCTTCTCTTTGACTATAATGGGAGCTCAGCCCAGTGCTTAGAGGAGGGAATATATGAGCAAAGGGGACAAGACCCTGAGTGGGAAACCCACAGAAACAGTTGATCCCAGCTACTGGGAACTCACTGATTGACATCTGGGGACCCTGCATGCAACCAAACTAGCCCCTCTGAATGAGAATGACAGTTGTGTGACCAGGGTAGTTTGTGGGGCCTCTGGCAGTGGGGCCAGGATTTATCCCTAGTGCTAGAGTTCATTCTCTATAGAGTGATAAATCACTTCAGATTATAGAAGGAATTCCAGGCTCTCAAGTAGACAGTGGTGGAGCCACGCCTTAATTTATGAAAAGGCACTTAAGACAGGATTGAAACACTGAGGAAGCATTTTCCAAGGGAAGCGAGGCCGAGGAAGCTGGAAGACAGCTGGGTAAAATTTGACTGTGGTGTTTATCCCCTCTAGTATCTCCAACTTCTTCAGAGATCTATCCCTGAGTCTCATTCTTTCATGCAACACTGGGTCCTTTTAGAACTTAACATATCATTATAACTGTGGAGGTGAAAGACCCATCATGTGTGAAAGACCCATCATGTGTACGAGGAGATAGGAAGTGTTCCGTTCAGCAGGGACTGTTCTATTTTAGGTTCTAAGTGAAACCAGATCATATTGTCTCATAGCTATCAGTGAGCAGTTGTATCATGCATTTTTCTGCAATGGAGTAAATTTATGATATAACACAATGTAATCCCTTTGCTGAACACAGCGGCTTTCTTTAAGGTTAAAAACACATCACCAATGAATCAGAATTTACTTCCCTAAGACCTGAAAATAGAGACCTCTTGGAAAAAGTGAACATTTTTTTTGTATTAGTCTAGAAGATAGTGTATCCCTATTGGATAACATTATCTGCTTTGTTATCTGTGGAAAAAAACAGTGGAAATTTTACTAGGTGTGCTTTGTGATTAGGATGGGTTTGCCAGAAGCTCTGAAATATTTTGGACTCTATGTCAAATGAGGAAGCAAAAAATTGATTTCATCCAATGTCATCTCCCAAAGACAGGAAAATATGACATGGTGAGAATTTCATAGATGGTAGTGACTGTCACTGTTTATTACATTGGTTCCACTTTTGGGGGAAACTGGAAACTTGATACATCTTCCTCATTGTGAATGTATGTATGCACAAGTATGCATGTCTGAATGGGTGTGCACATACATACAAATATACATACAAGCACATGTATATGTGTGTTTGCATGTAAATGTATGCATTTGCATGCATGTATGTTGACATGATAGGTCCTCCCATATTTGTGCATCCACCTGAATCTTTTATACATCTCTTTTCAATATATCACTATTCACAGCCAAGTGAGTAGATTCGTTTATCTAAAATGATGGTTCACACTCCAACATAAATAGCCAATAAGACTCTAGAAAGGAAAGAGGAGGGAAGAGGTTACAATGTATGTATTATGAGCCTTAAAACTTTATATTTTTTGAAAACAAAAACTATGTTCATTGTGTATTACCAAGTAGACTTAACTATATTAGTTTTTCAACTATTTACATGCATAATACACACACACATACACACACAATCTTTCCAGAACAAAAAAAAAAGGACATGCATGTTTATATAAAATTTATTTTCAAGACAATAGCATAAATAACTTGCTGTTGCTGTTAATATTCTTGAGATTCTTGACCTTGACCTGTTATATATATATATATATATATATATGTATATATATATATATATATATATATGATATTGTTTGTGTTAAGGTAATAGCCAAGTACTTCCCAAGATGTCTTCCAAACACTGCTAAATTAAATTCTTCCTGCTCACTCAGTGGTGACTCTTCTTGCTTATATATATTAATATATAAAAATTAAGTTTATATATTAATATTATATCATTATATAATATTATATAATTATATATAAATGTTAAGTTTATAATTACAAATACACATGTTTATTTTACTTACAGAAAACCAAAAGATAAAACACACACAGTTTTATGTTTTATACCTTCATTTATTGATTTATATTACCTTACTTCCCTTCTGCTTGAAGGAGACATTTTTTATAATGTTATTCCACAAAGTTATTTGCCATATTTCTCTCCATTTCAATAGACTGTGTGATTTTTTAGTTCTCTGTGAGTTGGACTTGGTTCCTCCTATTCAGATACTCATGATTTATTGCTGACGAAAGCAGCTGAGTTTGGTGAATTCACAGCTGGTTCTCTTTAGTAGCCTATTGTGCGTACCATCTGGGCCTGCTGTTTCTAGTTCATTCTACATTTTCAAATATTACCTCACCTTTAAATATTATGGAGCTATTTTGGTATACTCTTTCATGAATGTCTGATGAGTATTTTTCTTATTTTCTTTCTTATAAGCTATATAGTGGGAAAATAACATCTACCTCTAAGTCAATGTTTATTTCCAAACACTAGCATTGGGTTAACTGTTTATGTTTAGGAATTACTTTCCTCACCATCCCATAAAGCTACATTATGCACATATTTTACATTTATCAAAGTCACCTTTCTTCCTTCTCATTCCTACACAAAAGTAACAAATGGCCATTCATAGTCTCTGTATCTCATGCAAGCTACCTTTTGTTTCTAGACAAAAGGACATAATGCTCAGACCACACAAATTAAAAGATAATGCTCCCCCTTTTACCTATTCTCCATTGGTAACAGAAGATGTTCTGTACCACATGAAAGTTGAAATTATTTTCATCATAATTATACATAGTTCCAATTCCAGGGGCTATCTCTATTACTTCTATTATTACCTTGATATGTAAAAGCACACCTATGGAGCTGTGACCTATATTGATGTCCTCTGAACTCATTATTAAACTTTAAGAGCTAAAGACACCATACAAAATATTACTCTCTATCTTCAGCTTACCATGCACCTGTTCCTCAGCAACTAATATAGAAATTTTCCGATAATCTAATCTCTCACAGTCTGGAATCAGCTCAGTCTGATAACTACTTTATTTCTGTAATCCTTCATCCCTGATCTCTCTCCTCTGAGTGCTATGCCCTCTTGCCCAATAGCACCCACCAAATACAGTGTCACTCCTTAGGTATAGCCTAGAGACATTTTAGTTCATAATGAACTCTATTTTTCTTGAAAATAAAATCCAATTACCTTCCATCCTTGACATTTTCATAAAGTTTCAAAAATGTTAATACCACAAGATTGTAGAAGAGGAAATTTTAGCACTCCGCCCTCCTAAAACACATCAACGTGGGAAAATATTCCTTCTTAAAAAGGCTTTCACAAGAGTTAAATACGAGGCAAGAGATGAATACCTGGATGAAAAGACAAGTATAAAATAACATACACAATAGAGGATAAAAAGGACTTTGTCTCTTTTAGGTCAGCCCCTACTCAACCCAAACAATAGAATTTGTGAGATTTTTTTCTGCTTGGGGAAGCAATGAGATCTTCATACAGTTTGTATAATAGAGCCATGTCTACTCTCATTAAAAGCCAAAGTAATACTTAAGGCAGAAGATAGTAAGTGTTTTGAGGATTTAAAGGAAAGAAGACCCTTGTACACTCTTGGTGGGATTATAAAGAACAAATGGTATAAAAGTGTTAGTATTTTTTTTTAGATTCACATGCAAAATCTACAGTTCATCCAATAAATCTTGAAAGTAGAAAGATAGGTACTAAGGCTGTAGACAGTGAGGGGTGAGAGAAGGTTACGTATTAAGCAATACCTTTCAGTTATGTTTAGAAGTTGTGGATTTTCACTGAACTATTATACAGAAGAGGGACTGTGAGTAGTAGCATCCTATGCATTTATAAATGTTGTAGGAGAGGATTAAGAGTTTCCTCCATACAGAAGGGTGATGAATGTTTGATGAGATAAATATGTTTATAAATTTATAATGTGTATAACTTTTATGGTTTCAAGTACTAATAAGAATTTAATAAGGAAAATGCCAAAGCTTCACTTAGACCCCAGATCTGGGACACACTTGTGATCATAAAAGGAAAGACACAAAATGTCCAGTGGGACATGGTGGCATTGATGATGAGCCATCTCCTTTGGTTTAAGAAAAATCATAGAGCCTACATTCTGTGACAACCCATCAAATGAATAAAACTATGTGATTTAAATACTATTTATTTTAAGAAAATCTGAAGGCATGCATAATACTACTTCACTGGATACATACAGTAGTTCATATAAAGCCCTGAGCACACCAGATTACTTTAGACAACAGAAAAAATATTGCTGGGATGCATGCATGAGATGGCTGTTCTAACTTCTGAGGGACCTTTCTCTTCCATCCTAGATCTGAAAGCTTTTAACTTAAAAAAAAAAATTGGCTCATCATATTCTGGGCCACTGAACGAGCAGTTACTGCTATTCTCTCATTATAATGTTATCTGTAAAAATTCTAAAGAGAAATATTTATAATGAATTATATTTAGTGAGTAGTCTCCTATTTATTCATAGGTTACTATGTTGTAAGGGAAAGTGTCTATATCAACATTAAAGTTACTCAAATATTGACATGAATTTGAGAATTTATTCAAATTTTCTGAATATAGATTCTACTTCCATAAAGATTTTTTGTATATCTGCATTGAAATTTATCAGAATATTCAAATTGCCTTATGCAGTATCTAGTACCTAGTATATGTTTAAGACAAATAGCATCACTATATTTTATATATTCTGTAATGGACTTAAGACTCATACTTTAAAACTATTAAATCTTCTTCATTCTTTGATATCCTTTATATAGTGTATTAAATTAGTTTACTTGTATTGTCTTAGCTGTTTCTCTTTCTCTCACACATAAAAGAAAATAAAACTAAACAATGAACAAGACTGATATTTCACAAAGTAGACATGAAGTAAAGATAAAAAAGGAATTTAATACATTGTTTAAATGGCTGATATATAATAGACCAAGAAGACAAGCTAACATATTGAATAGATGGCTGAGCAGGTAAAAATGGTTGGAACCTCAGGTACTTGATTTCAAACTCCCAGCACTCACAAAAGAAAGCTGAGCATGGCTGTGCTTGCCTACTGTAGGGTATGCTAAATTAGGAGGATCAGTGGGCATACTAACCACTAGCTGGCTTCAGGTTCTGAAAGATACCCTACATCAAAGGAATGAGACAGAGTGATAGAGCACAGCATCTGACATCTTCTTCTATATGCCAGTTCAGTCACATGCACACCTGGACACAAATGCATATGTAACCACACACACACACACACACACACACACACACACACACACACACACATACATGCATGCATGCATGCACACATACATGCATTCTTACACACATACACACATGCATACACACATATGCATTCATTAATATATACACACACATGAAGAAAGAGAACAGATTCGTACGATATGGCATTTTTTCACTCTATTGTGTTGTCATACATAGTAGAATGCTGGAAGTTTTTTGTTTTGTTGTAAGATCATCTCCACTTGGGTGATCTTGGCAACATCCTTTTTCCCACTTAGCTTCAAATCATGCTTTCCTTTTTTTCTCTAATAAATTACATCCCAACCACAGTTTCCTCTCCCTCCAGTCTCCTCAGTCCCTCCCTGCATCCCACTCTCCCCAAGATCCACTTCTCCTCCATTTTTCTTTTAAAAAAAATTAGTGCAGGCTTCCCAGGAATATATAGTGAACATGATCTAACAAATTTCAATAAGACTATATCAATTTCAATAACCCTCATATCAAGGTTGGACAAGCCAAGCCAATAGAAACAACAGGGTTTCAAGAAAGGTGAAAGGCACAGTGACATCCTCCATTACCACTCTTGATAGCTCTACAAGAATACCAAGCTACACAGTCATAAAGTATATTCAGAGGACATAACTCAGACCCATAGAGGGTCTGTGTTTGTTGATTCAGTTTCTGTGAGCCCTTACTTAGTTGATTTTTATGGGCCCTGTTCTTAGGTGTCCTCAACCCTTCTGGCTCTTCCACTTTTCTGGGGGATTGACTTGGCTCCACCTAGTGTTTGGCTGTGCATTTCTGCATCTGCTGGATGACATCTCTCTGATGACACGTGGGGTAGGCACTGATCTATGAGTATAGCAGAATATCATTAAGAATCATTTCATTCAGCAATATTTTTTCAGTCAGGTTTGGCTCTACTCTTGGTCTCTGGGCTGCCCTGTCTCTAGTTCCTGGCCATGTAGGCAATGTCAGGCATGGGCCTTAAGACAGTCATTGGTTGACCACTCCCTCAAGTTCTGCACCACCATAACCCTAGCCCATCTTCCAGGCAGGACAGATTGTAGATCTAACATTTTGAGGCTGGGTTGATGTCTCAGTCCTAGGAGCCTTGCTGGGCTATAGAAGATACAGACTCCATACCCTTTGTTACTAGGAAACTTTGATAGAGTTGCTCTCATAGAATCTAATGATTTCCCACTGTACTAGGTTTCTATATTGCTCTCCCCCCAATTCCAGTCATCTCTCCTAGGACTCAGTCCCTCCATCTGTCCAACCTCCTGACTGATCTTTCCTGTCCCCATTCCCACCTATTTCTAGTCCATCTGCTAAATCTGTTTTATTTCCCCTCCTCGGGGTGATCTATGAATCTAACCTTTAGCCCTACTTGTTACTTATTCTCTGGGTCTGTGGATTGTAGCATGATTTTCATTTACTAAATAGATAATGTACCATATTGTCTTTCTGGGTCTAAACCTTACTCAGTATGATCTTCTCTAGTTCCACCTATTTTCCTGCAAGTTTTATGATGTCGTATTTAAAAGCTGAGCAATACTCCATTGTATAAATGTGCCATATTCTCTTTATCCATTCTTCAGTTGAAAGATATCTAGATTGATTTTCTTCTAAGTATCATGAATAAGACTGTAACAAAAATGGTCGAGCACCTGTCTTGTGGTACAAAATGGTGTCTTCGGGTGTATGCCCAAGAATGATAAAGCTGAGTCTTGATGGAGACAGATTCCTAATTTTCTGAGGAACAGTCATATTGATTTTTCACAGTGGCTGTACAAGCTTTCAGTTTCAACAGCAGTGGAGGAGTGTTCTTGCTCATCATCCTTGACTGCATAAGCTGTCACTTATATTTTTTTGTACCCATTCTTACAGATATATAATGTGTGGCAGTGGGGTTTTTAGGCCTCGGGCAGCCAGAGATTTATACCTACAGACTTGCCGCCTGAGACCTCTTAGCCGCCTAGCCGCTCAGGCCTCCAGAAATGACTCAGATGCTTATATTAACTTTATACTGTTTGGCCTATGGCTCAGGCACATTGCTAACTTGCTCTTACATCTTAAATTAACCCATTTTTTATTAATCTGTCTGCCACATGGCCCGTGGCTCACCTGTGTTCTTTACATGTTGCTCCTTTGGTGGCTTCAGCTTGATCTGCCTCTGACTCCGCCCTTCCTTTCCTACCTATTCTGATTCCTCCTCCTACTTCTTCTATGGTGCCTGTCATGGCCCAAAACAGCTCCTTTATTTAAAGATTGAGATTCACAGCATACAGAAAGGCATTCCCACATCAATAATGGAATCTCAAAGTTTAAGTTTGCAGATCCCTGTTGTCCAGGGAAGAATGTTGAACATTTCATTAGATATTTCTAAGTCACTTGAAATTTATCTATTGAGAATTCTCTGTTTAGAACTGTACTCATTTTTAAAATTCGATTATTTTGTTTGTTGTTTAGTTTCTTGAGTACTTTTTATATTTGGATATTAGCCTTCCGTTAGATGTGCAGTTCCTGAAAAATCTTTTTCTATTCTGTATATTGCTGTTTTACCCCATTAATGGTGTCCTTTGCCTTACAGAACCTTCTTTTCCATTTTATGAGGCCCCATGTATTAATTATTGTACTTAGCGCCTGTGCTATCAGTATCTGTTCAGGAAGTTGTCTCCGGTGCCAATGAGTTTAAAGTTATTCACTAGTTTCTTTTCTTTTAGGTTGGGTGTTATCTGCTTTTGTGTTGAGGTCTTTGATCAGCTCAGACTAGAGTTTTGTACAAGGTGATAGATATTGATCTCAACGAGCATTATTGTACTTGCTGACATCCAGTAGGATCAGTACCATTTGTTTAAGCTACATTCTTTTTTCCACTGTGTATTTCTTTCTTCTTTATAAAATCATGTGTCTATATGTGTATGGGTTTATGTCTAGGTCTTCAATTCAATTCCATTGGTCAACCTTTCAGTTTTTAATGCAGGATTTATTACTATAGCTCTGTAGTACAGCTTAAAATCAGGGATGGGGATCCCTCCAATTATTCTTTTATTTATAAGATTGTTTTAGCTATCTTGGGTTGTTGCATGAATAAATGAGACTCAGGGATAGATTTCTGAAGAAGCTGGAAATACTAGAGGGAATAAACATCACAGTCAGACCTTACCCAGCTGTCTTCCAGCTTCCTCAGCCTCCCTTCCCTTGGCTTGGCTATTATTTTGATGTCTCTTAAACTTATAAACTTTAACTTCAAAGTTTATTTCCTAAAACTGTCATTAGAAAACTGTAACTATAACTATCTCATCTTCAACTACCTCAGAGACCAAAGAAGGAAATAATATTTACCCAAATAACTAGGAAGTGCAAGCAACTTCCAAAAACTAGAAATGACAGAGATGACACCTATCTGCCTGGACAGTCACCCAAAGTTTCTTTTTAAAGTTGGGACATCCATCTTCAGCCTACAGGCCCAAAGTCTCTTTTCTTTTCAGTGAAACAGGAAGTCTGCTCTGCCCATTTTGGTGTAGTTCAGTCACTTCTCCTTGTGTCCTGAAGATTGAAGTCTCTCTTCAAAGTTCTTTTCAACTTTCCCTTGTGGTACTTGTTGGCTATTGGTCTTGTGCTGATATTTAGCCTTAGATGGAGTTTACCACCTGCTTTGCACTGCATTCCCAAGCAACTTGACTCCTGGAAGATCCAGGCCCAGTGCACCAGGGGCCACAACTGGCCTCACACCATCCATGGGCCATCTTTGACAGTTTTTTCTGAAAAGCAGGAACATGAAAGACCATCTTAGCTTGTTCTGTCAAAGTTCAAAGGTCATTTTCTGAGGGAACCTGCATGTCCAGTTCAAATAGCACACTGTCAAGCAGTCAATACAGGGACAGGTTCTTGTCCAATGACTAACCGTTGCCACAAGGAAAGTAGACTCCATATAGAGTTTCTTCAATGCCCTTTTTTCTCTTAAAATAGATTGGGGCTGTCAGGAGCAGACCTGTCTCACTGTCCAGAAAAGTCTTTAAGTTCTAAAAATATTTTAAATGCCATATTCTATGTATCTCTGAAGTTTTTGAAGGAGACCTGTTTATCTAAAATATATTTGTTTGACCTTGAAAACATATCTAACATTACTACACAATTTGTATACAGAAAACCAATGCAATGTAAAATATTTATAGCTAGTAAATCCTTTTAAAAGAAGATTCCATAATCTATCCTTATATCCTATATATCTGTATCCCCCTTTTCTTTCTATTTTTAACACAAATCTTGAATATAATCATTCTTGTTTAACTTTTTTCTAACCATAACCATGAACAATTTTTAATCAATTAACCTAAACAATAACAATCATCCATGACCCATTAAACAACCAACACCAAACTTCCCCACCATTTGGGAACCAAAATCAACCCACCCCACCACTTGGGAATGTGGGCGCTATGTTCTTAAGTTTACTTCCTGCTGACTGGGGGCAATGACATCTTTTGGGGTTCCTGAAAAGAAGCGTTTTGTTAAATGTCAAGTCTTGAAATAAGTAGCTGTGTCATTTGTTGTCCAGTCTCTGCATAACAGGAAAGCGCACAGCTTGTCTCAAGTCCTGGCTATAGTAGTATATGAAGCTGGTTCATCTCAGCGAGCTGCTACAAAATTGTCCTGAGCAGTTTGTAGTCCAAATCTGATCTTTGATTGGTGTTTGTCAGCCTAGTGGCTTTGTCAGAGTTCATGTAAAACAATCGTTGTGGGGCCCCATCTTCCTTTGGATACTTCAAGTTTGTAATTAGGCCTTGTCCTGGATCACTACAGAAAACTGTTAAGAGACTAAAAACCAACACAATGTACAGGAAACTAAACATATAACAATTTATTGAGCATAGGATTAGTAACAATAGAATAGTACCTTATTTTTTGTTATTTTTCTGTCCCGTATTAGGTGGCTCTTCTGATATGATACAGAGTTTTTTTTTTTTTTTTCTTTAACAAGTATGCTTGAGTTTAGAGGAGAGAGCCACAATCCAACTCTAAAAAGAGCTTTAAATTATAATTAAACTGAGACTTTAACTAACAAAAAAAAAATTGTAGAGGTTAAGCAATGAGATTTTACCTATGAAGTATACTGGTATCAATAGTTACCAAATTCTTCTGCTTGTAAGATTTTTGCTTTAGATGTCCAGATGTCCAAGGCCTTTTAACTTCTTGAAGATGGGTATTTCCAATTTTCTGTGAAGATAAAATCAGAAACCTGCCCCAACCCTTTGTTTTTTCTTACAACTGAAAGAATTATAATATGGGTGGATGAGCTATCAGTTTTTAGTTTCATGAAGTTTCTCTAGTTGGGTTCGAGTCTTTATTAATTTTGATGGTATCCATATCTTTTGTTCACCTGTGGAAATAAAATCAAAACCTCTTCCCCAACATAGCACATACCCTGGCTTCCATTCAGAGGTTAGTACATCTTTGAAGTAAACAGGCTGATTTAGTTCAGCTGTTTTTTTCTATGGTCCAATGCCTTTCAGCAGCTGTTGTTCCTTTCTCATTAGCATTGAGAAAATTCAAAGTTAATAAAGCATTATGTAGTCTATCTCTGGGGGTCTTTGTTATTCCCTTCTGTTTATTTAGCATATCCTTTAAAGTTCGATTTGATCTCTCTATGACTCCTTGCCCTGTATGATTGCTTGGTATTCCTGTAATATGCTTAATATTATAATAAGCAAAAAAATTTTCATTTTAGTAGAGACATATGCCAGAGTATTGTCAGTCTTTATTTGGGCAGGTATTCCCATGATGGCCATAACTTCTAGCAAATGTGTGATTACAGAATCAGCCTTTTCTGAACTCAAAGCAGTTGCCCATTGAAATCCTGAAAACATATCTATTGTATGATGGACATATCTTAATTTCCCAAATTCTGTAAAAAATGAAATACATCCATCCATCATATTTCATTTCTATGTATACCTTTAGGATTACTTCCTGCTGGCAATGGAGTTTGGTTATAGAAAGAACAGGTGGGATACCTTTTTACAGTTTCTTTGGCTTGTTGCCAAGTGATAGAGAAATCTTTTTTTAATCCTTTGCAATTAACATGATGCTTTATATGAAATTCTGAGGCCTCTAGTACATTTCCTAATAATAATTTATCAGTTTCATCATTACCTTGTGCTAAAGGACCTGGCAGACCCATATGGGATCGAATGTGTGTTATATAGAAGCGATGATTTCTAGTCCTGATTATTTCTTGTAACCGAATAAATAATGAAGTTAATTCTGATTCACCATTAATAAAATCATCTGTTTCAATGTGTAGAACAACTCTTTCTGCATATTGAGAGTCAGTGACTATGTTAAGTGGTTCTGTAAAATCTATTAACCCCATTACGATGGCATATAATTTTGACTTTTGAACAGAATTATAAGGGCTTTGAGTCACTTTACTTAGATGTTCTGATTTGTAACCAGCCTTTCCTGATTTGTTTGCATTGGTATAAAATGTAGGAGGTCCGGAAATTGGTTTATCTCGTACAATACGAGGGAGAATCCAATTAGTTTTCTTTATAAATTCAATTCTTTTGCTTTTAGATATTTGTTGTTAATATCTCCCAAAAAATTACTGCAGGAATTGTCTCATGAATAAATGAGACTCAGGGATAGATCTCTGAAGAAGTTGGAGATACTAGAGGGAATAAATACCACAATCAGACCTTACCCAGATGTCTTCCAGCTTCCTCAGCCTCCCTTCCCTTGGAATGGCTTCCCTCTCTGTGTTTCTATCCTGTCTTAAGTATCCTTTAGGTAAATTAAGGCGTGGCCCCACCATTGCCTGCTTGGGAGCCTGGAATTCCTTCTATAACCTGAAGTGACTTCAACTCAGTTGGGATTAAGGGCGTAGGTCACAACTCCCAGGATACTCCCTGTGAATGCCAGAGAGAAGCAGGAAGAAGCAGAGGACAACTATGCTGCTCTAAGGAAGGGTACCAAGTCGCATGGCTGAACAGGAGGAGTCATGAGTGAGATGAAAGACAGAGAGCTAGCAAGTGAAATGTCTGGGCCTTAGGCCAGTCAGCCTAGAAACTATTGCAAACATCTGTGTGTGTCTCTGTGGGTTTGCGGGTCTGTGGGCCTAAACCTTGAGGATAGGCCTGAAAGTCTGGGCCAGAAGCCTCCTACTACATTGGATTTTCTGTTTTCCATATGAAGTTGATAATTATCCTTAAACTCTAAAGAATTGTGTTAAAAATTTTATGGGGATTGTGTTGAATTTAAAGGCTTCTTTTGGAAGATTAGCTATTGTTACTATGTTGATGCTACCAAACTATAAACAAAGGAGATCATTTCATCTTTTGATAGCTTCTTTAATTTCTTTTTTCAAAAATTTGAAATTTTTGTCATGTGAGTTTTTTTACTTGCTTGGATTCAGCTATGAAGAGAAGGATGTAGTAGCATTCATGTGAATTTTGGAGAAGCTTAGAGGAGTATCTCTGGGATATCAGGACCCTGAATTAGGTGTGGCCAGGCCCCGTTGAGACCCAGGGCACACTGACCTTCCTGCTTTGTTGGGAAGAGATTAGCCATCTGGTTAAGGAATTGAGGAGGAATGGGGTGGAGAGAGGCTGAGGGAGGACTGGGAGGGGCTGGGAGGAGGGAAAAGAGAGCAAACAGTGGTGAATATGAGATAAAACCTTTTTAAATAAATAAAAATATGAGGAAAGAAAAAACACCTTGATAAAAGTAATAGTGTGGAAAGGGCTTGTTTTGGCTCAGAATTTGAGGGTGCAGTCCATCATGGCATGAATTCAAGACAGCTGGAAATTGAGGCAAGTGATCATATTGTATCTATAGTTAAAAACAAATGATGATGAATCCTCCTCATGGTCAGTTCTCCTTTTCCTTATATTTGTCTAGGATCCATCTCATGAAATAATCTTGCACACATTTAGGAAAGATCTTCTTATTTATCAATTAACCTAACAACAACAACAACAACAATAAAACCCCATAGATGTGTTCAGAGGCCAGCCAAACTGATCTATCTATATTAACCATCACAAGCCACAAGCATTCCCAAAGCCTCTTCTCCTAGATTGTTCTAGATGCTGACAATCTGGCAACCAGTGTTAACCATCACACCACATTATGACTTTTTCCTAAAAGATAACCAATATTTACATAGAAAAAATAATTTCAAAGCTATGCAAAAAGCTTTCTAAACATTTTTCTTGTAGCCCTTTAACAAACTGAGAGCACAAGATGGTAGACAGAACACGAGCGTGAAGGTTATAATGTATACATACATATACGTGTGTACATAGATACACTTACATAAAGAAATGACACCTAGAGCAAAGCGAAGTTGAAAATATGAGTAAGCATAGCACAAATCAGAGAGTTTTCCACATTTTTCCCATGTATTATGGTTTCTGTGTAGTTGACTTTAACAAGAAAAGTAAGTATAATTATAAGAAATAATAGAGCATGATTCAAATATTTTACAGAGTTATGTTTCAAATCATACTTAAAATAAGTAAACTAAAACCACATGTAAATGATGAAAGTAACTATCAGGTAATAAAAACCTTAGAGGCTCATGTGGACTAGGTATTTCATCAATCAGGATTTATTCTAATTCATACAGCCTTGAGGGTAATTGTTCTTAGAACCTCTCAAAGGTCAAAAGATGAAACCCAAGCAATTATTTTTTTATCCTTCTGTGCTGACAGGAAGACATTAAGAAGGCATGACCCATTAATTTTAAGAACCATCTTAATAATATCTGAAAAATATCAGGAAAAATGTTTAAAGTTTTTTAATGTTTGTGCTTGCAGTTTTGTCATCCATTGCTAAGTGATGCTCAAGACTGTGTCTCATCATTTAATAGCACAAATCAGTACGCTTTGTTACTGATTCTGTGAACTATGCAACT
Organism: Phyllotis vaccarum; assembly: GCA_033318265.1. NCBI lineage: Eukaryota > Metazoa > Chordata > Mammalia > Rodentia > Cricetidae > Phyllotis > Phyllotis vaccarum. The sequence goes on from JARWLC010000018.1 coordinate 58,435,686, forward strand.
TCAGCTTGATCTTTTGTTGTCCACGTTCATTCATGTCTTCATAGGACATGAAAGAGCATCCAACTGGTAAATGTAATGTCTCAATTTTATTGGAGGCTTACGTCTTACTTTCTATTATGTTGTTTAGTTATTAATGATTAAACACTTGGTTTAATTTACTATTCTAAAAAATAAATCTCAAATTCTGTTACATATTAGTAGTATAAATTGAGTAGTGACCATGTGTGTGCTATTTTGCTCCACTGATATTGCAAATATAATATCATTAGCATCAATGTTATTCACTGTGAATAATAAAAAGATTAAAGTGCACAATGACAAGGAAATTCTAATATACCATGTTTTTTGTTTTTGTTTTTTTTAAAAAAAATACCTGTCTGATCTCATGTTATTTTCTAAAATCTGTGCATTGGAAAGTTCTAGAGGAAATGCAACTTCAGGAGCAGGTACACTTGGTAATTGTTCCCTAAGTGTCATCCTCTGCTGGAAATGCCAGGCTCCTTAGAGAAACATCTGATTCCTGAGATGGAGCAGAAAAATCAGGTAATTGTGGGACAACTTGTAATTCCAGAGAGCTCAGTAAAAGAACCTTGAGAAACATTTTTTTTTAAGAATTCAATGTTTAAGATCTTTTAGAAGCAAATAAGAATAACAAAGATAGTGAAGTAAAGCAAAATAGAAAAGAAAAGCCAAGAGATGGGCTAGCTCATAAATATAAAAAGAATTAGAAAAGCATCATTTTTATATAATTTCTCATTTAAGCAAATATCAATAGATGATAAATCTTGAACTCAAGGGTAACAAGAAATAAGTTATTTACAAAGCATGGTGCCATAGTATAGAATGCTAATTGTCATATGTCAAAAGTTATTTACAGTTAAAGGTCTTATTGGCACTCTCTTTAACCAGCTGTACAAACAGCATCACTAATTGTAGTGTGATCTAATATTTATGTGCCTCCTGGTATAACACATTAAACATATAGCACCTTTGTTAGAAAATCCTGTCTAGTATTTAATCACCTGAAAACTATCAGATAAGTGTAGAATATGTCCCATCTGGTTTTAAATATTCAAGGGTCATTAATAAAACAAACACCAGAAACATATAAAAGTTAAATTTAATTGTGAATTATATTTGGATTTAGAACATATTAAAAAATAATTGAAGAAAAATGGAAACTGGAAACGTGAAATTACATAATGTTTCCAGTAGTAATATTTGTAGCAATAAATGAATTTTCATATTCTTAAATAGCTATATACTGAATGTACGTTTAAGGATGAAGTGCCATGTGAATCAATGTAGAGTGAAACATTGGGAGAGACATCATATTACTAACCCTTCAAATTTACTATAAAAATACTAAAAAACTAAAATGTGAATAAATAAGAACTTTTATTGAAGAGCCTTTGATTCAGAAATATCACTTTTAGAAATTTATATTAGATATTACATGAATGGACAAAGATATATTTTCCATGATAGTGTATGGAAAAATAATAGGTGAGGATCTTTCAATCATTAAAGAGAGATATCACTGCTGGTCTAGTCTAGAACTGTAATCTACATTGATCTCAGTCCACAGTTTTCCTTCTTTACTCTCCTGAGTACTGTGGCTACAGATGCTTGTCTATACCCAGAAGAAGGTGTATATCAAACCCTCCTATTCTCTGAAAAGTATAATTACAGCTTGCTAAAATTAAGTCCAACATTCAAAATAATGCTATGTATTTAAGAAAGGCAAATATGACTAAAATTTTGTATGGAAGATGGTCCAGAATACTGTATATCCTCGGTACATTTTGCTTATTTTTTAATCCATTCTTTGAGAATTTCATAGAACATGTTTGATCATATTCATTCCCCTCTATCTCCTCTGTCATTTACTACCTCCCTTCTTACTCAACTTGTATCCTTTTCTTTCCATTTAACCCGTAAAGTTAAGTTTGTACTAGTCATACTTTCTTGATATGTGGCTTTCCACCGAATCGTGGAAAACATACTATGGGTTGTAATCTTCAAAAGAAAACAATTAGATTCGTCTTTTCCAAGCAGCTATCAACTGCCATTAGTTCTTTAGAGGTGGGCTTTCCTACTTCCTCTCATCTCCATAGTGTAGTTTTTCTGTCTTCAGCTTGCACAGATTTTGTGCATAATCTTACACTCTTGTGACTTTATATGTGCAGTTGCCCTGTTGTGTCCAGAAGACAGTTATTTTGTAGTCAACTACCATCTCTGGCTCTTAAGTAATTTATATACTTATCACTTCTACTTTATTTTCATTGTGTGGTAACAAAGTTTCATCTATTCTGACTGCTCAGGTGGTTGAGTCTGGGCATTTTTATACTTCCCTGTAAGCACTACACTATAAATATGGTCCCTTTCCACAACCTCAAATGTCCCTAATGGGTTCAGTTTGACTGCTGACCACTATTATAAAATTTAACCCCCAAATTTGCATATGTCTTGGGCCCTGAAAACCACTGACTTACATGTATCTAAAGTTTACTCTTTACTAGGATTTCTTTTCATGTTTTCATGGTGATAAGAATACTTAACCTGATATCAACTATTGACAAAATTTGATGTATACAATACAGTTTTGGAGTTGTCCAGCAGACTCTAAAGCATATTTAACCAAATCTTTCTAATTTTGAAACATTGTCCTCCTGCCTTTTCTTATTCTCTATATCTGGGAAGTTTAACCATTTCAGATTCCTTCAATAACTAAAATAATGCAGAAATCAACCTTTTGTGACATTCTCCTATAACCCAGTGGGATGCTTTTAAAAGTTCAGCTGTTTTGGAAAATGGTATTGCTTACTCTTTTTAAAGCTAAAAAGCAACATCAACACACACACACACACACACACACACACACACACACACTATATTTTCTTATCCGTTCATCTACTAGTAAACATTTCAGTTATCTCTCTCTTAGCTACTCTGAAAATATTGCAATGAACTTATTAAGATCCCTATTCAATTATTTTGGACCAGTGCTCGTGAGGGAGTTTAGTAGACCCTATAGTCATTTTCTTTTAAATTTTTAAAGAGCTTTTATATTATTTTCCGTAGTCAACATGCCATTTTATATACCCAAAACAGTATACAATGCTTATAATTTTCATGTATCCTTACCAATATTTTCTGATTTTAATCAATAAAAATTTAATTTTACTTTATATTATGAATAATATATAATATAGATAATGAACTATGTAACAACTCATAAGGAAGATATTTAATAGTAACTCCATGCATATCACAAAATGTTTTTAGTCTGTTTTTCTCTGAGGTTTTACTACTACACTTGGTTTATGACCAGAGAAGAGCAACCAGCTCCACAGTATGTAATATAATGCAGTGTCAGAAACTTAAGAAGGCCTTTCTTTTATTTCATTTTGTTAATTTTGAGAAATTTTAGAAAGCTATAACTTTCCTCATGACATTTATAATTATTTACAAATAAAAGTAATTAAACCTTTATGACAAAATTGATCATTTTATCAGCACACAGGGAGCTACCAATTCATTGTCAAAGGTACAAACAGTCCTGATAATAAATATTTTGTATGACTCAAAGTATTTCCTGATTTTGAGAGGCAAGAAATTATGAAAACAAACTTATATTTAGAGGTAGTTTTATCCACAGCATCACAAATGCCAGAAATTTGCTGTTTTAGGGGCAGAGGGATATGACAGGAAACCATGAACTTATATTACTGAATAGGAAGCCATCCAAATATCTCTTGGGTTTTAAAAATGCTGTTGCTGCCAAAGAAACTTGAAACATCAATTAGAAATCATGTTTCATTTCTCTCTTACTGCTGTGAGAAGAAAAGAGGGGTCACCAGAGGTTCTCAAAAACAACTCTTAAATTTTGATTTCCCTAAGTAATTTCTTCCTGGTGTCTTATTGGGATCTTTTTCTCCTAAAGCTAGAGAACCCTAATGCATTTCAAAGGAAAATATTATTCCGTGATGGTATTCATCTCCTGGATCTAACTGCTGATGGATTTCCAGAAATAACTTGTCACATACATTAGCCTAGAGCAGATGGACCATTAGTTTAAAGTGGAACCTGAGGAGTATTACTTTCTAAGATGGTTGTTAATTTGCTTACAGTAGTTTTAGGATTCAATAGACTTTGGCACTGTCTAGACATAATAGCAACAGAAAAAAGTTTGTCATTGTTCTTTGTGTTAATGATCCCTGTTTTGGATGACACCCATGTTGCAGTTTGAATTCTACCCCTTTTACAATACACCATCATATACTTCTGAAAATAATTTTAAAATATTAATAAAGTCTTTTTATTTCTGATCAGTGGTTGCTGCTGTACAAAAACAGACATGGACTGCCTGAAATATTACTCTAGTAGGAGTTACTAGTGTTGAGAAATGACCACTTAAATTTTGAGGTGGAGGCTTTTGCTAAGACTCTTAGTTTTTATTATAATGTTGTTTCTGTGTATTATTTATTAATTAAAGTTGAGCCTAACCACAGCATCATTAATAGTTAATTCCTTTTTGGTATCTGTGTGCATTTGTGTGATTAAATGTCTGTGCTTTTGCTTATGGAACCCACAATCTGCTGTTCTGCATTGATTGTGAAGGATGCACAGAGGCTACTTCCCATTATGGAATTCCCATAAGACATTCACAGTAATCTTTTCCTGAGTATATCTAATTTCTGATGTTCCATTATGTGGGAGGGAAAAAAAACAACCCCTCTTTCCACACTTTGTGGCATTTAAAACAACACATTTGCAGTTAGGTAGAACTTTCTGTGTGCACTTTCACCATTATTTTTATATTTCCTTTTCTCCATGAAACAAAGAGATGAATGAGTAGAAGGGATGAGATATATGAAGTCTGTTTGTCAATATGAAGGAAAAGGCATTGAGTTCATCTAGATGAGATAGAGTCTCCAAAATGTCATTCCCTTTATGGCCTAGGCCATAAAAAAAAAAAAATTGTTTTCTGCTTACTCAGGTTTGTCCATGCAGATCAGTAGGGTGTTTTGACTCTGTTCTCACCACTTAGATTAAAGAGTCTAGGTGGCTGTCTATCATAACAGATGCATAGAGTAGAGTTCTTTGTCAATGGTGCTCAAGAGGTTGCTGATCATATACAGTTTCAGCTCTGAAGTTACCCTCTAGAATAACAATATTGTCTGTGGGAGATTATGTTGTTACATTGTAAATAATTGTCCCACCCACTGGTTTAATAAAAAGTGCTGATTGGTCAAAGGCAGGCAAGAAGTTTGGGTGGGGCTACCAGACTAAGAAAACTCTGAGAACAGGAAGCACAGAGCAGAACTCCAGAGAGAAGCTGGAAGAAGCAGAAGACAACCATGCTGCTCTAAAGAAAGGTACCGAGCTACATGGCTGAACATGATAAGAGTCATGGGTTAGGTGAAGGGTAGAAAGCTAGCAAGTTATATGCCTGGGCCTTAGACCAATATGCCTAAAACTATTGAAAGTGTCTGTATGTCTCTGCAGGTTTGTGGGTCTGTGAGTCTGAGGACATAAACCTTGAGGCAAGGCCCAAAAATCCGGGCCAGAAACCTCCTATTACAATTGCCTATGTTCAAGATTACATTTTGAGTTAACAATATCTTTCCCCCACAATATTCCAATAAATAGACCATACTTTAAAAAACTACACATAAAAATTCCATCCAGTCATACACTCATCTCGAAGGCTAAGGTATCTGCACATTAAGTAGTCACCTCTAAATTATAGATTCTTCTGTGGCTCATGTAGGTCCAGACATATGAACTAAGATGACTTTTCTCTGTGCTTTCTAATGGGAATAATGATATAAGACTCTAATTTAGAGAGAAAATAAGCAGAAAAGTAGCAATGTCTGTGGTGGGATTCAGGTGTCAGCTGATAAGATCCAAGGATGCTTATCCAGGGTTCCGGGCTCCTAAAGGGAGCTTCTGGCTTAGTCTACTGGTTAAGATTGTGCACTCTCACTATTGAGGCCCGGGTTCAATTCCTGGTCAGGGACCAAAAATAAAAAAAGGAAGACCAGGTCTTCCCAAGATCCCAGCATCCTTTTATCAATGGAGTTGACCACTCCCCCCTCAGGAGCCATGTCTTTTTTGCAAGTCTATATCCCATTGAATATGTACGTTATCAAGAACACTCTCACCTGGAATGGAAAATGATCTTCTTAATTGTTCACTTCCCTCAGCCACTTTGAATAAAGCACTGGGACATATAACACATTTTCATGTATACCTGTCTTATCATAATTTTTCCCACACAATCTTTAGCATCCCGTGGTTGTTCTTACTGATGTCTATCAGTAAACACTGCTTCTTTTTATAAGAAAAGTATATTCCTTCTCCATGTCAATATTGAGTTTGTCATTGGTTGGGTCAAGAGCATACAAGTAATGCCAGACACAAGATCTGTGTGACACATACTCTGGACTCTGCCTTTTCTGTTTGCCACATTGACTAGGAACATAGAATTTAAAAAGCATGGAACAGTAACACAGATACTACATGATGGTCATGACATGTGAAAGATAAATAAGCCTATCTAGTTGTATGCTAACCTGGCCTTTTATAGAATGTTGCTAAGTCTTAACCTGTCTCAAAATTAATCTAATCCCTAGGGTTGTTTTCATCTTCACATCTCAGTCTGGTGACTTTTGGGCACTATAACTGCTGTGGCCAGGCAAGACAATACAAAGGTTCCTTTATCTTGTACTTTTGTTGAGACCATTTCGGGTTTTACTAGAATTTGATTTGTTTGATGGAAAACCCATGGAAAATTACCCAACTCTGTTCTAAGAATCTGAGATCAAGATGATCCAGATAGCTTGTACAAACCTCTCTTTGCAGCAGCTCAGTGAAGTAACAGGATGTAGATTTTGCCTTTAAAAATACCATGGTCTAAATGCTTGGGGCTATACTTGGGCAGCAAATACCTGAATAAAGTCATAGCCAGCTGGAATAAAGACTTTCAGTTGGTTCTAAATTGTGTCTGAGTGGTCATCTCTGGTGGGCTCTATAATATTGTTCCAGGACTTTCATAGAGTTTAGTATAATCCATCCTGGTTTGCTAATGTATCAATTAATTCACACAACTTCTTCATTCTCATATTAGAACTTTTTTATTTGCTTTCTTATCTCTGTAGTTCTCTCTCTTTCCCCAAAATTTATAGCAGTGCTTTGAATCCCTTCTAGTTTCATTGAAAATATTTTGATATGAGTTTGTCATTTTGTTTACTTTTGACCAGGTCTTTTAATTTGTTGAAATAATTATTCTCAAAATAGCTTTGTAAAGTCATTTATGATTGTTGTTGCCAATTCATTGACTCTTCTGATAGCTCAAGTTCTAACTGCCCCATTTCCACTTAATCCACTTCATTGTTGAAAACATTTTTATCACACCAATTTATGAAGAGAAAGAAGCATCCAACATACCTTACATGTAGTCTCAAGTTCCAATCTCATCTTAAGGATGTTTATCAGGTGTGCTATAGGACCTGTTTTTAGGAATTGTCAAGATTTCCAGCTTTACAAGATCTATTTGTCCAAGCACTGATTGATAATAGAAATTAAAACTAATTCTAAAAATTATATTTACTAAGAATAGTCATCTTTATACCTTGGTAATCATTTCCTTGGCTGTCTGTCACTAAACCATTTTATGTACTTTTGTGTAGAGAGCCGCGTGGCTGCACCTTAAAGATGGTGCTGGATTCTGCCTTTCACCTTCCCAAAGGTGAGAGCTCTCTGAGATAAACAACTCCTTATTTGGCTAAGGCTAAGCTCGTGGCTTGCTTCCAGGTGTGGCTTGCTTCTGTGCACCTGGATCTATTGGTGTGGCCATGTGGCGCCCGGTGACTAGCAGTCCAGAGGGTATATAGCTGGGAGCAGGTTTTCCCCAGTTGGAGAAGGAGAGGCAGTAGCAGAGGCAGTAGCAGAGGCAGAGAAGTGGCAGAAGGGGCAGAAGAAGTTTCAAGGTCCTGAATAAACCACTGAAAGAAGAGCCTGGTGTCGCATTGTCCTTGTGGGCGAGGATGCACGCGACACTTTTGAGTTTAGACATACTTGTCACACTAGCATATCTTTCTGGTACCAATGTCTTAGCATATTTTCTGTTGTTATAATTGAACACTATACATTGACTCATTTGTGAATAATAAATGATTCTTTATGTTAGATATGAATTGGTGGAGGTACCTGACATAAAAAAGAGAAGATTCACCTCAACAGAGGCAGACTGTCCTTTAAATAGCGCATGAAGAAGTGCAGACAGCCTGGGGTGTTACATGGCAGAGAAAAGAATTTTGTGACCAGAAGATATTTTAATCACATGTTGACTTTTGTCAAGTATTTTCCAGTTCTAGCTGCTTATAGATGTGCTCGCTACCATACTGCCTTTTTTTTTTTCCTATCAGATAGGTGGTTTTAGTGGTATATTGAGTTCAATATTTGCCAGCTCCTTTGAGGACCTTTGTTTTAGGTCATCATCTGCTTTATTCCAGACCCCAAAAGCATAGAATCAAAGAGTACTGTGTTCATCTGGCTATTTCCAGTTGAGTGGCTGTGGAGCTGACCTTTTAGGGTCTATCTTCAGGATTTAAGGGGTCATACTGGGTGGATTTAATGCAGCAAGAGAAGAGTTTTAACTTGATCCCTTGAGATGGACTGTGCTACAGGGATCATGAACTCTAGGAGAAACCTTTGAAATAATCCATTAAGTATGAGTCTGATGAGATTGAAAATTAGGGGACCCAGAAGGGGACCAAGTCAGAGTAACCATTTTTCTAATGTAGACCTAGGGATGGAAGTGGTTTGATCAGAAGGGACACTCTGGGAAAAGCTTAAAAGACAAGGTGAAAGTATAAATATAGGACATTTAATACAGCAAATATAGGAACTTTTATATAGTTCCTAATGTGTTGACCCCCAGGCACAGAATTATTTTATTACTACTTCTTAGCTGTAATTTTACTACTGTTATGAATTGTAATGCAAATATCTGATCTGTGACCCCCAAAGGGGTCAGAGCCCATAGACTTAGAACCATTCAGCTAACGTGAATAGTCACAGAGGGAACCAAAAGTGTATTTATAAAAGGCTTGTTGTTGATTCTTTTTACATTTGTTTATTTGTTTGTTCATAAAAAGGCATTAGTGGTCAAAATTAAAAGCACAGAAATAAGTTATTCTTATTAAAAAGGAGGGCAATTGTACAATATCCAAAAGCATGTCCAGGAGTAGGAGTAATCATCTTTTAAAGTTAATTTATAGTCTCAAGAAATGGGTACCATGTTGTAGAAACAAAATAAGCATAAAGATCAAGGGGAAAATATCTTGACCAGCATTGTATAATCATTATATTATATCCTTTAAAGTAGTTTTAAACTGTTTAAATTAATAAAAAAACTTATGATGCACTAAAAAAGATTCAGAACCCTAAGCCATCTCTATTTTGCTTTACCTCTGCAGTTACATTAATTAAATATACCTTTGGTCTTTTCTCATTGTTTTGTTCCATAAAAATATGGCTTTATTATTAACAAAATGAATATGAGCCAAAGTAACAACTTTACTTCATATGAGTACTTAATTTGATACTAAGAACATTGTTTTAAAAACAAATTATAATCTGTAGACTATTTATCTATCTATCATCTATTCATCTACCTATATATGATGATAAATAAGATATAGTTTAATAAACTGAAATTTTTAATATTGTTATTAGAATTATATATTTTATAATCATCATTGTAAAAAAGAAATTTAATGTAGGGACCTTTAGGTGACATAGTGTTAGACTTGGCAGAAATGAATGCAGATCAGTGAGGGACAAAGGAAACGCAGGGCTGTGCTGGGGATAAGAGTTGGGAGGCAGGGTGGAGTTTCTATTCCAGTTAGAAGAAAATAGGCCCAGAGATACCAGGCAGAAATCTCAAAGCCCCTGCAGAACCTCACTTGTAGCAGCTTGTTTAACACTTTGCAGTTTATCCTGTGAGTCCCTGTGGGAACTTAGGTTTTACCAACATTCAGCCCTGGGTCATCTTAAATCTCAAAGTGTTAAGTTCTTATATTAGGTTCTCCTTAGTAGTCAGTAAACAACCATATGGTCCAGAACTATCTTTTTGAAATATTCAAGAAGTCCCTCAGAAGGGAAAAGCTCCCCCGATTTCAAATGGACATTAGCACCAGAATGAGAGAACATTTAGGAATCTGGAATTAGAAGTTTGAGCCAGAAAGCTGTGTAATTCAGAAATGTTGGAACAAAGGAAAGAACAAGAATGTGGAGTTGAAGGGGAGAACTTCAGATCATTTTCTGTTTTGTCTGGGGAAGTTATAAACCAGTGAGGATTTGGAGATCAAAATTACCGAATCAGGTCAGGTATGGTTTTGGTCTAATTGATATTCGGGTCAGATCTGAAAGGATAGCCTCACAGGAGTGTTGGGTCTCTGTGGTAGTGGGGTTTCTTGGTCCCAGGCAGCCAAAGGCCCAGAACCTGCCATGACAAACCTCTTAGCTGCCCACCGCTCAGGTCCCCAGAAATGACTCAGACGCTTATATTAACTTCATGCTGTTTGGTCCATGGCTCAGGCACATCGCTAGCTAGCTCTTACATCTTAAATCAACCCATTTCTATTAATCTGTCTGACACATGGTCCGTTGCTCACCTGTGCTCATACATGTTGTTCCTTGGGCTTCAGCTTGGTCTGCCTCTGACTCCGCCCTTCCTTTCCTATCTATTCTGATTCCTCCTCCTACTTCTCCTATGGTGCCTGTCATGGCCCAAAACAGCTCCTTTATTTAAAGATTGAGATTCACAGCATACAGAAAGGCATTCCCACATCACTTCCCCCTTACTGTCTAATCAAAAAGGAAGGTTTCAATTTTAACATAGCAAAATTACATATAACAAAATAGCTATCAAGCAAGAATTACAGTTACAACATCTAGTCTATTTGTATTTAGTAAACCTAAAGAAAATACTCTATCATCTCCCTTATCTTTATGAATCTAAAGTTTCATATCCAATATACCTTTCTAATGACTAAGAAAAACCTGTACCTATAACTATCTAATCTTCAACTACATCAAAGACCACAGAAACATATATTTACCCAAGTAAACCAGAAGTGCAAGCGACTTCTAAAATCTGGAAAGGACGGAGATGACACCTATCTGCCCAAAGTTCCTTTATAAAGTTGGGGCATCCATCTTCAGCCTACAGGCCCAGAGTCTCTTTTTATTTCAGTGAAGCAGGAAAACTGCTCTGCCCATTCTGGCACAGTTCATCAGTTGCTTCTCCTCGAGTCCTGAAGAATGTCTGACAGTTTTCTTGTAAAGCAGGAACCTGAAGGACCGTCTCGGCTTGTTCTGCCAAAGTTCAGAGGTCATCTTCTTATGGAACCTGTATGTCCAGTTCAAACAGCATACTGTCAAGCAGTCAATATAAGAACAGGCTCATGTCCAGCGGCTAACCATTACCACAAATAGACTCCATATGGAGTTTTCTTGATGCCCATTATTCTCTTGAAGTAAATTGGTGCTGCCAGAAGCAGATCTGTCTCACTGTCCAGAAAAGTCTAAGTTCTTAAAACATTTTAAATGCAATATTCTGTAGGTCTTAGAAGTATTTGAAGATTACCTACCTAATTGAAATATATCTTTGTATATCTAAAAATCTAACTAACATGCATTTCTTAATTATACATTACAATTCTAAATCAGTTACATAAACATCCTATCTTAAACAAGAGTAGAAAAATACAAACAGCATAAGAGATTTGACCTTAAATTTGTATCAATCAACCAAAATCTATACCAAAGTAAAACATTTTGAGATTAACAGCTGATTTCCTGATCTAAGTAAATTCAATAATCTAATTTTTTAAAAATCATTCATATACCACATCCCCTTTTTCTTCTTAGAAAGAGATTAACTATGACCATTAAACATTTATCATGAAAACAAACATTTAGAAACAATATTTGGGGAATTTGGGTGTAGTTTTCTATTACTACTTCTTGCTGATTAGGGGGCATTGAAAATCTCATGAATTCTTCAGGCTGGATCATAATCTGCAGCCCTGAAGCTGATCTGGCCATCTCTTCCCATCAGAGGCTTTTTTCAGGGGTCCTTGGTTGATGAAACCATATTTGCCTGGAAGTAATCCACAGGATCTCATCTTCTGTGGAAACAAAAGCAGAACTCTTCCGAAGCAATAAATCCTTAGACACAAATTTTAAAATCAAAATACCTTTAAAATATATATTCTTGTTTAACTTAGTAGCCTTTGCATTTGCAATCCATTGTCTTTCTGTAGTTAGCTCACTAACAGTTAAAAAATTAAAAGAAAACACAATAACAACCAAAATCCAGATTTTGTGTCTATTTTACATCTTTATGTGGCTTATCACATTTTTATTACTCTATTTCTTTTTTAAAAGACTTTTTTATCGTCTTTTTTTCTCTCTGAAGCCTATGTACCATTTATGCACATTGTAACCCGTTTACAGGTTTTTCTTTTCATCTGAATCTGTTTTATTGTGAATCCTTAATAATCTGCCAACCATAGGAGCTTTTAAAGTACACTCTCTTAAATAGCTGCATAGTTTTTGCAGATTAGGCGGAATCAGTAAGTTTTCTTAAAGAAACCGTGTCTCTATTCGTGGCCAGTAAACAGAGCACACCCAAGAAAATGCTGCTACTAAGAAACTGTCTTTGTTTCTTTTTTGTTCAAAATAAACAGAAATCTAAAATCAATCACATGCTACTGAGTCTTCTGTGAGATTTAAAGAAGCAGCCTGATTGCAGCTTACATTGTCTGCCACCAGTCTGCCAGCACCATTTTGAATGTGACCCGGACGCCACACTTTCTTTGTACAATGACCAATTTCGTTTACACAATTTGGAAGCTGCCTTTGCTCAGTTTCTGCTAAAACCCTTTTTAATCTTTCTCAGGCATTAAGTGGATATTCGATTCATGTTGGACACCATCTGTAGCAGTGGGCTTTCTTAGGCCCCGGGTGGCCAGAGGTCCGAGACCCACAGACCTAACACCTGAGACCACTTAGCCGCCTGCCGCTCAGGCCCCCAGAAATGGCTCAGATGCTTATATTGAGTCCATGCTGTTTGGCCTATGGCTCAGGCACTTTGTTAGCTAGCTCTTACATCTTAAATCAACCCATTTCTATTAATCTGTCTGTCATGTGGCCCATGGCTCACCTGTGTTCCTTACATGTTGCTCCTGTGGGCTTCAGCTCGGTCTTCCTCTGACTCCACCCTTCCTTTCCTACCTATTCTGATTCCTCCTCCTACTTTCTTCTATGGTGCCTGTCATGGCCCAAAACAGCTCCTTTATTTAAAGATTGAGATTCACAGCATACAGAAAGGCATTCCCACATCAGGTCTCTCTTGAAAAGGATTCCCAAAGCTTGGCCTAATGTTTGGCTGTGAGTGTCTCCATCTGTTTCCATCAGTTACTGTCTGAAGACTCTCTGATGACAATTAGGGTAGTCACCAATCTGATCACAGGTTCAGACAAGTCTTGGCTGTGTCATACTTGTAGATTTATGGGTGTTTCCCTTGCATCAGATTTTATCTGAACCTGAAGTGCCCTCCATTTCCAGTCACAGTTTTCAGTACTCACCTCTTCCCCAACCCTCTCCCTCATGTTCCCATTCCCACCTGCCTCTGGTCCACCCAAGAGATATCTTCTATTTGCCCTTCCCAAGAAGATCCATTACTCTCTACTTGGGCCCCCCTGGTTGCCTTGCCTCTCTGGGTCTGTGGACTATAGCATGGCTATACTTTACTTAACAGCTAATACTACTTATGAATGAGTATATACCATATTTGACTTTCTGTGTCTGTTTTAACTCACTTAGAATTATTTTTTTCTAATCTCATCCATTTTCCTTCAAATTACATGATGTTATTGTTTATACAGCTGAGTAATACTCAAATGTGTAAATGTACAACTTTTTAAAAATCCATTTTTTCAGTTGAGAAGTGTATTGCTTGTTTCCAGTTTCTGGCTATTACAAATAAAGCTGCTATGGACATAGTTGACCAAGTGTCCTTGTGGTATGATTGGGCATCCTTTGGTTATATGCTCAAGAATGGTATAGCTTCGTCTTAAGGTAGATTGATTCCCAATTATCTGAGGAAACCACCATATTAATCTACAAAGTGGCTGTAAAAGTTGTCACTCCCACCAGCAATAAAAACGTGTCAGTTTGCTGCACATCCTCTTCACCATAAACTGTCATTTATGCTTTTGATCTTAGCCATTCTGAGAGGTATAAGATGGAATCGCAGAGTCAAGGATTGTAGGAACTAGAGGGGTCAATGACATCACAAGAAAATTCACAGAAGAAACTAATCTGGCTCACAGAAACTCACACATTTTGAACCAACCACCAGGGAGTCTGCATGGGACTGATCTAGGGCCTATTTATGTATGACAGTTGTGTAGGTTGGTCTACTTGTGGGACCCTTAACAATGGGAGCAGAGGCTGTCTCTAATTCTTTGGCTGGTTCTTAGGAACCTATTTCTCATACTGGGTTGCTTTGCCTTGTCTTAATTCAAAGGGAGGTGCTTACTCTTACAACCACTTGATATGCCATGCTTTGTTGATACTGGTGGGAGACCTGCCCTTTTATAAACAGAAACAGAGGAGTGGATTGAAGGGGGTGGGAGTGGGGAGAGCTAATGAGAGGAAAAGGGGGAAGAGAATCTGCAGCTGAGATGTAAATTAATTAATTAATTAGTTAATTAATTAATTTTTAAAAAAATAGTTGGGTCTGAGGTCGGGGGATCTAAAGTTTTGAGGTTGGACTTTAAGTAAAGCAATGTAGTGTCCTTTATCTATAGAAGCAGTATGAAGGGAGGTTACTATCTTTCCCCAAGTTCTTGCTTGGGGTCAAAGAGTTATTAGAGGGAAGAGCCTATTTTGAAGAAGATAGAATCCCCTAACGTAGTAATCTGGAACTTTCAGAATTCATGAGATAATCTAAATCGTGGATACCTCCAGACATTGGCCAGTCCTTACATTCCTGGTAAGTTTGTGGTGGTTGTGGTCTGAGAAACAAACAGAGAAGGGCCTGTGTTCTGGATGTAGGCAAATTGATAGAGGATAATTATACTATATATGATAGATAGATAAGTGATAGATGGATAGATAGATGATAGATGAATAGATAGATGATAGTAGATAGATAGATAGATAGATAGATAGATAGATAGATAGATAGATAGATAGATAGATAGATGGATGGATGGATGGATGGATGGATGGATGGATGGATGGATGGATGGATGGACAGACGGATGGATGGACGGATGAATGGATGGATAAATATATAATTAGGACTAGGACCCAACCTTGATTAAACAACATGCCAATAAAAGCCCATAATGGGCCTTGCACATCTTACATAGACAAAGGCAGAAAATACCCTGTGGTTCTAGATTACTGACTGGCAGTGCTTCAATCCACTCAAGAACAATGTCCAGCTTTCAATGAATGCTGAGAATCTTCTGATGTGCAGCATAAGCATTTCTATTTCCCTTTCTGTATCCTTCAAAGTCATAACTAAATTAAACACACTATGGCAGATCCTTAAGTGAGTGCCAATCAGATGGAAGAGTAAATATTATAAAAATGAAAACAGCGAAGTTACCAGAAATTCAGAAGCAACAACATACTTTATTTATTCTTTGAAAATTTTATAAGTATACGTTATATCTTGATCATATCTACCCTATATTACCTTACCCCAGCTATCCCAGACCCTCTCCCAAACATCTCCCTCCCTCCCAACTTGATGTTCTATATTTTAAAAGCTTTTTATTGAGTCAATTACTTCTGCCTATATGCAAGTCAGTGTGGAGTGATTTACAAGAGCACAGGCAACCAAGAGTAAGATACAGGCCCAAAGAAGGAAGCCTTTGTTTTCACTAGCAACCATCAACTGCTAATAGCTCCCTAGTTAGGAGTGGGTCTTCAAAGGCTCTTGCCCATGTATGTTGAAATTTTTAACTAGCTCGATCTTGTGCAAATATTGTTGATCTGTTCCAGTTTTTTCTTTCTATTACTGTGATAAATGCCATGACCAAAAAGCAATCTGTGGGAGAAGGAGGCTTATTTGGCTTACAAGTCTGGAGCACAGTCCATCACTGAATGAAGTCAAGGCAATCCAAGCAGAAGCAGAAAGCATCAAGGGATGCTAATTACTGATTTGCTCCCCATATTTTGTTCATCTTCTTTTCCCATATAACACATGACCACCTCCCCAGAACTGGCACTGCCCACAGTGGCCTGAACCCTCCCACATTAATCATTAATTGAGTAAATATTCCCCAGATATACCCATGCGCAATCTGAAACAGGCAGGTCTTCAACTGATATTCCCTCAATCTGCATATGTCTATGTCTGTGATGAGCTGACAAAACTTGACATGAGTATCAGGTAACACAGCTGGTATGATGTGAGCTCATGTGTACCACAGCCATTTCATATGCAGAGGACACACACACACACACACACACACACACACACACACACACACACACACCATCTTCTGGCTCTTAAATTTGTTCTACTCTTCTGTGCTATTTCCTGAGCCTCGAAGTTTGTTGGCACAGAGGTTCCTTCTAAGGCTGAACACTCACAGCTGCTTACTCTTGGTGCTTTGAACAGCAGTGTGTTTCTACACTAACCACGGCCCCATTGTAGGAAGAAGCTTCTCTGACAAAGGCTGAAATTAGTATACAGCTATAGACATAAATATTTAGAAGTTAGTTTGACAACATGGCCATTGGCATATTATTCCTTTGGTTTTGGTTTATATAGCTTTTAAAGCTTGCTTAATTCACCCGTTAATTCCTAGTCATTTATTTTTGCAGCGCTCTATCAAACCACCCAGGATAGTGTATGTATCTATGAAAAGGACCAAAAAGGTCAGGAGAATAAATTAAAACGAGTAAAAATCTAGGATTCACAACAGCAAATTCAATCTCTGTAAAGCATGATTCCTCAATTATATGGAGATTTGTCCTTGTTCATCTGCTTCAAGTCTGTGAATATATAACTCCAATGTTGGAGAAGACAGAATAGAAATAAAATAGCTTTTGACCTTTTATGACTTTTCCAAAAATTAAAAAAAAAATAGTTTTACCTAATGATTGACCACTGTATTTAACAAGGCATTCCTTAGTATGTTCTTATTGATGTGATGTGTATTGCATGAAGATCATTTATAATTAACAGGATCATTTTATAAGGGTGATTTGCAACTGCTCACAGCCTAATTTAAATTTAATTTTGATTTTTGAATTGACACTGGAAATTTGATATTCCATAAGGAGAGAATACTGCCTGAGTTAACTAATTTATGTACTTTTTGCTGTGGAAAATTATTTTAAATGATCCATAAATTGTCAGAAATCAATTTACATTGTGTTAGTGTTTTATTCACATAATGATTACAATCCATTCAATACTGAATGGAAAGCTAAATTACCTAAATAAAACTTAAGTATTTGTCATGCTACATATAAGAATGGTATACAGTGCTACTAGATAAAACAAAGTTGATATATGAAAATAAGCTACACAATTCATGTAATTATATGGCATAAGTGCAAATATTTTTAATTCAAATAGAGGCTGTTGGCAGACAGCTGTGTCATCTAGTTTAAAGATATAGCTCTTAAGCATTGTAGATTTTCCTTTCAAATGGCTAACCACAAATGAGCTAATGTCTGGTGTGTGTGTGTGTGTGTGTGTGTGTGTGTGTGTACTGCCCAGAAATGAACTCAAGGTTTTATGCATGCTCATCAAGTACCCTGTCACTTCCTTTCATCCCCACATCCTCAACCCACATTTGACTCTTTTGTATGGTTGTGATATAAACACAATGTGACCCAGTATTGCTCATTAACTTATGCATTATTTTAGAAATATTGATTTTATTTATTGAGTCTTAATTTACTTGAACTTTTACAAACAATCTGGATATTTTCTTTGCTTTGAAAATAATTCTGTTGCTTCTTTCATGATATATAACCTTCTGTCTCCTTCACAACAACGTATAGAACATACAGTCAGATATTTTATCATTAGTGGTTGGGTCTATTCTTGAAAGTTGTTAGACTTTACACACTTACATCCTCACTCCTTGGCCGGCTGAAACAGGGAGATTATGAGTTTGAGACCAGCCTAAATACAGAGCGATCTAGACCATCCAGGACTGTAGTACGAAGTTTCTGGAATATAGAGCAGGAAAAAGACTGACAGAGAGAGGAAAATATGACTGAGTGAGAATAAACATAAATGCCCGTGTTCCCAGCAAACTTAGTTACAGAAACGAACTTATCTCCAAACGCATTTTTGTTTTAATGAGTTAAAGATGAACAAACATCTTAGACCCATCTTAAGACCTTAAAAATAAAGATTCAAGAAAACGTGAGTTCTGGTGTACAACCCTAATGACTATGAGAACAGTTTTAAAAGACTGCTGGATTTTAATTGCAGATCTAAAAACAATTTTGTGATTTTCATTTACTTCCAGCCTGGCAGATGTATATCAGGTAGATTTACCCTTTCAATTTTGTTTCTGAGCATGGTATTAACATGGTTTATAATCTTTTTAAAGAAAAGATTTATTTTTATGTGTGTTTGCCTACATGCATGTATGTGAACTACATGAGTAACTGGCGTCCACAAAGGTTGAAAACGGACACTATATTTCTTGGAACTGTGGTAAACATGGTTGTAAGATCTCCATGTGGGTACTGGGGACAAAACACTGGTAATCTGGAAGAGTAACACATGTTTCTACTAACTAAGATATTTCTCTAGTTCCATGTTTTATGATTTTAGCTGAAACCTATTTCTTGATGAATACTCTCAGTTCCAAAACATAAAACAAAAGTAAGCCAAAAATCTGTTTTTCTTGTGATTTGAGGGAATAATTCATATTTCCAAAGTAGTATGTTTTTATTAAACCCCATTTCAATTCTATTCCACATAAGGTTTATTCTTTTTGGTGGTATCCTCATAGAGACATACTAAAACTAATAAGATCATAGATAAATTCATTTTAATTGTCCTAACTCTGAAGGCAATGAAAAAGCAGAATGCTAGAGTTGCCTGGACAGTGTGATGCAGATACTTTTTTTTGCTGAGACTCTATGGTTAGCATAAGAGTAAGGAACACCATGAGCATACTACAGTGTTTACTAACATTCTCTTTGCTGGACTGTAGGTATTTCTCCATAGAAGACAAAGGTAGTGTGCATTAAATTTCACAGTGGACTCTCATTTGCTACAAAAGCTATGGGGAAAATGTCAACCAGAAAATGTGTGAGGAAAAAAAATTGTGAATCTTCAATACTTTGCACAGAGTGTCAGTGAAAAACTGTAGCATCACAATTCCCATAGGACCATCAGTGGCTTAGATTTTTTTTTTTTAATTATGGAAGGTAAAATACTAGGTACAGACCTAGGAGCACATCAGATGCTTATAGGGAGTAAAGGACACACCAAAAGCATAGAGAAAGAAGGTACAAATACTGAAGTTACACAAGTTAGAAGTAAGTGTTATGAATAGTTCTCTTTTGTGTTGTTTGTTTGCATCTACATACAGATGAAAATGTACTTTGTTTCCTTATGTGTCTATCATGGAAAAATGTGACTTAACTTGCTCTCACTGTATTGTGAACATTACATCACAGTATTTAATTTGCAGTATTTGAAGGAGAGAATCACACATCACAAGCCTAATACCAGATTCCAGTCAATCAGAAAACATCATAGGAAAAACTGAAAGCTGAAGGGCGCATTTGCAACCTCTGTCTGGTTAGTTACATTGTGCACGGCTTGAGCTCAGTGATTTTGCAGGTCACAATATGTTTTGTCTAAGGCTACAGATTAGTAATGTCAAAAAAGTTTTATGTATAATCACATTTGTTGCATACATATTTCTATATCGGTTACCCATTGAAGCTGTATCAAATTAACCATTGTAGTTTAACTTAGCACTGTTTTATTTAAAGGCTATATTGGTGGTTTCTCTGATTCAACTTAATACGGTTGATTGCAAGGCATTTTCTGTAGAAGGTTTATTCTGAGTCTCGTTTGGATTTCTGTTATTTCTGGGAATTAGAATGCCTTGAGGAAATCAGTAGTTGGTGAAATAACCTTTTACCTAAAAGGTCTTCTATGAACTCTACTGAGTACTCCTAAAAGCTGTGTGATAATTTTGGTACATGTTTTGCACAGCACAGGAAGATGAACTGAAGAGTGAGAGTCAGGCAGAGAGCTCTGTGTCTTGGGAAAACAGAGAAAGCAATCTCTCACACGAGTACTACTTTCCTCAGAAGTATTGCATGGCTGTTGGACATATTCATATCCCCAATTTTTGTTTACCTTGGTCTTTGACACACATCCCCCCTTTCCTTCTTCCATTCATTCAGTTATTGTCTTCTTCACTTCACTAATCACTTTAAAAATCTATCAGTTCCCCAAACAGTAACATTCTGCCTCATCATAAGATTCTTTGTTGGATTTTTCATGATGCCATCTAAGTGGCCACTGTAACTTTATCAAACATTTGCTCAGATCTCATTTTAGAGTGGATTGTTTCTGAGAATGGGAGAGTTCAATTCCTCTATTCTGTGGGAATTCCAGTAAAAGTCTGTAAAGAAAGGCTAATTCTGAACAAAGTACTATGATTTTCTGGATTCCTTTCCTAGTGGATGCCACAGTCTAATTTAATCTTCACAAATATTTATTATCAACTAAAACTTCAGTTTCCTGGAGTTTATCCATATAATTCAGATATTTCTGGAAACATTCAGTTTACATAGATTGCATATTAGGACATGTGATTTTCTTTTCAGCATGGCTATACTATTTTTATCTTGTCAGTTTTAACAAAAATAATGTTATTGTTTAACATTTTATTAGATTTTAAAATATGTTTTATTTATTAGGAAGACTAAAAGAGAAAGATTGGTATAATTTTGTGCTATAATTTTCATTTTAAGACCCTTGACTAACCAATGATAGGTAACAAATGCTCCAGACAACTAAATATAAGGAAAACTTTGTTAAGTTCAAAGTCTTGTTACCTTAAAGTACTTGAATACATTTGGTCCTACTAGAAACAGTTAATAGTGGCAAATCATGGTGAGAATGTTCTGAAGAGAAAAAATCATCAAAATGAGCTGAAGCTGAGAGTATGAGACAGAAACAGGCATCCATACATACAATTAGGCAGGCACACACACACACACACACACACACACACACACACACACACACACACACACACACACACCAGGCAAGAGAAGGGGATGAGCATGAGAGAAATACAGAGAGAGAGAAAGAGAGAGAACACCCAGAAAGAGAGAGACAAAGAAATACAGGCAGAAGCAAGTCCCACACTCTCTTTTTTAGGTCTATACCCAATAAACAAAAAGCCTCTACCTCCTAACTGTTCCTCAACCTCCCAGTAGTGTCCCCTTATAAACCAAGCTTTCAATCCTGGCCCTTTGGGGGATTGTTATCTGAACCTAGAGACTGGCCTTTTAAAATGTGATATCTTCCATTCTCAATGGCTGTTGGATAATGCTCTTATACACTATAAAGATTTGTTCTTCTTATTGGGTTAATGTCGATTGCCCAGTAGGCAGGCAGAAAGTATAGGTGGGGGCTACAAGACTAGGAGAATTCTGGGAAGAGGAAAGTCAGAGTCACAGATGCCAGCCAGAAGCAGAGCAGGCAAGATGAGAATTATTGGTTAATTTAAGCATAAGAGCTAGTCAGAATATGGCTGAACTGATGGCCCAGCACTTACTATAATATTAAGCTTCTGGTCATTTGGGAAGTTGTTGTTGGTATTTGGAAGTTTCTGGGGGAACAAAAACTTCTGACTATAAATAACTAAGCTGGTCTTTCCCTACCTGAAAAGCTTCTTTGTCTGCACCCTTGTTGACACATACCTCCTTTCTAAAGCACATAGTCTCTGTGCCCTAGCCTCCCATACTACATCTACTATCTACTTTTAGCTATTGGCATTGAAAATTGTCTCCAAAACCTAGCTCCACTCTACCTCTCCTTGAGCTGCTTTTCTCCTACACCACCTTAAAGTGAGCTCACACTCTTGTGCACCCTTAAATTCCTTAATTCTTCCACTTTCATAGTATTTATTGTAGAGCCAATACAGTAGTGGGGGTTCTTGGGTCCCAGGTGGCCAGGGGCCTGGACCCACAGACCTGCCGCCCGAGAACCCTTAGCCACCCAGCCACTGCCCAGGCCCCCCAAAATGACTCAGATGCTTATTTTAACTTCATGCTGTTTGGCCTATGGCTCAGGCACATTGCTAGCTAGCTCTTACATCTTAAATCAACCCATTTCTATTAATCTGCCACGTGGCCTGTGGCTCACCTATACTCCTACATGTTGCTCCTTGGGTGGCTTGCTCAATCTGCCCCTGACTCCACCCTGCTTCTCCTATCTATGCTTTGATTTCTCCTCCTACTTCTTCTATGGTGCCTGTCATGGCCCAAAACAGCTCCTTTATTTAAAGATTGAGATTCACAGCATACAGAAAGGCATACCCACATCACTTCCCCCTTACTATCTAATCAAAAAGGAAGGTTTCAATTTTAACATAGCAAAATTACATATAACAAAATAGCTATCAAGCAAGAATTACAGTTACAACATCTAGTCTATTTGTATTTAGTAAACCTAAAGAAAATACTCTATCATCTCCCTTATCTTTATGAATCTTAAGTTTCATATCCAATATACCTTTCAAATGACTAAGAAAAACTGTACCTATAACTATCTAATCTTCAACTACTGTGGTAAAAGACCACAGAAGGATATATTTACCCAAGTAAACCAGAAGTGCCAGTGACTTCTAAAATCTGGAAAGGACAGAGATGACACCTATCTGGCTGGACAGTCACCCAAAGTTCCTTTATAAAGTTGGGGTATCCATCTTCAGCATACGGGCCCAGAGTCTCTTTTCATTTTAGTGAAGCAGGAAATCTGCTCCACCCATTCTGGCACAGTTCATCAGTTGCTTCTCCTCGAGTCCTGAAGAATGTCTGACAGTTTTCTTTGCAAAGCAGGAACTTGAATGAACATCTCGGCTTGTTCTGCCAAAGTTCAGAGGTCATCTTCCTATGGAACCTGCATGTCCAGTTTAAACAGCGTACTGTCAAACAGTCAATATAAGAACAGGTTCTTGCTAGTGGCTAACCATTGTCACAAAGAGAGTAGACTCCATATGGAGTTTCTTTGATGCCCATTTTTCTGTTGAAGTAAATTAGTGCTGCCAGGAGCAGATCTGTCTCACTGTCCAGAAAAGTCTAAGTTCTTAAAACATTTTAAATGTCATATTCTGTAGGTCTTAGAAGTATTTGAAGATTACCTACCTAATTGAAATATATTTTTGTATACCTAAAAATCCTAACTAACCTAACTATAAGTTTCATTATTAAAGGTGACTATTAACATTCATTTCTTAATTATACATTATAATTTTAAATCAGTTACATGAACATCATACCTTAAACTAGAATAGAAAAATACATACAGCATAACAAAATTGACCTTAAATTTGTATCAATAAACCAAAATCTATACCAATGTAAAGCATTTTGAGATTAACAGCTGATTTCCTGATCTAAGTAAATTCAATAATCTAATTTTTAAAAAATCATTCATATACCATATCACCTTTTTCTTCTTAGACCATTAACCATTTATAATGAAAACAAACATTTAGAAACAATATTTGGGGAATTTGGGCATAGTTTTCCATTACTACTTCCTGCTGATTAAGGGGCGTTGAAAGTCTCTCGGTTGTTAAGGCTGGATCAGTTGCAGCTCTGAAACTGATACGTCTATCTCTTCCCATCAGGTTTTTTCAGGGGGTCTTCGTTGATGAAACCATATTTTCTTGGAAGCAATCCACAGGTTCTCATCTTCTGTGGAAACAAAAGCAGATCTCTTCCAGAGCAATAAATCCTTAGACACAAATTTCAAAATCAAAATACCTTTAAAATATATATTCTTGTTTAACTTAGTAGCCTTTGCATTTGCAATCCATTGTCTTTCTACAGTTAGCTCATTAACAGTTAAAAAATTAAAAGAAAACACAATAACAACAAAAATCCAGATTTTGTGTCTATTTTCCATCTTTACATGGCTTATTATATTTTTATTACTCTATTTCTCTCTTTAAAGACTTTTTCTAACCTCTTTCTTTTCTCTCTGAAGCCTATGTACCTTTTACAAACATTGTAACTCATTTACAGGTTTTTCTTTTCCTCTTAATCTGTTTTATTGTGAATCCTTAATCATCTAGTAACCATAAGAACTTTTAAAATACACTGTCTTAAACAGCTGCATAGTTTTTGCAGGTGATGCTAAATCAGTAAGTTCTCTTAAAGGGACCATGTCTCTGTTTGTGGCCAGCAAACAGCATGCCCAAGAAAATGCTGCTACTAAGAAACCATCTTTGTTTCCTTTTTGTTAAAAATAAGCAGAAATCTAAAATCAATCACATGCTACTGAGTCTTCTGTGAGATTTCAGGAACCTGCCTGATTGCAGCTGCAGCTTACACTGCCTGCCACCAGTCCGCAGGTGCCATTTTGAATGTGACCGGACACCATGCTTTCTTTGTACAATGGCCCGCTTCGTATACACAATTTGGAAGCTGCCTTGGCTTAGTTTCTGTGATCTAGAGTCCTTTCTTATCTTTCTCAGGCTTTAAGTGGATAATCGACCCATGTTGGATGCACCATCTGTAGTAATAAGGTTTCTAGATCTCGGGCGGCCAGGTATCTGGACCCACAGACCTGCCACGTCAGACCCCTTAGCCACCCAGCCGCCGGAGACCCCCAGAAAAGACTCAGACATTTAAATTAACTTCATGCTGTTTGGCCTATGACTCAGGGGTGTGGCCAACCTGGAGGGGGTGTGGCCAACCCCATGGATAAGTGGCTGTTGGGAGAGGTTCTCTTCCTGGCTCCTGGCTGCTGGTTGTTGGAGAGACAGGATCGGAATCCATTGTCCTTCCATCGCACGTCCATCACTCGTCCATCGCTTGGATATGCCAGTCCTTGTTCAGGTGCCACTATAAGCTGTGACTAATATTGTGAGTGTTGATTTATATTCTAATAAATATTAATTTTGGACTGGTGCCTTATAAGTAAAACTCAATCTACAAATACCTATATAATGTTCTGATCATTTTAGATCTCTGTGTTTCTAAACAGTGGATAGACCATTATGAGTACATAGATTGACACTGCAAATCTGAGTGTAACGCTTGAGAGTTTTATATTGTATTAAAACTAAAATTTAACATTAAAACTAAGTCTTATTGATCTAGACAATTTTAAAACAGCTGTGACTCACTTAATGAGTATACGATGAGTACTCCCAAAGAATTAATATAAATTATCTTAATAGACATTTTCTGAAGGGAAAATTTAAGGTTCTGCTAGGACGTTGCTATTTATACAACAAAATTACAATTTTATTCTGTTTTTCTTACTTGTTAGTGCTTACAGCAAATTATTGCACTACTGAAATTACTTAGAACACTAGCGAATACTTACATAATGTATACAATGTGTAAACTGTTCAGATTTATTTTTATAAACCCTGGCACATTGATAAGTGTTGTCCTTATAATAAAAATTAAGGAAGATAATTATGTCATTTCTTAAAGATCACATAGATAGTAAATTGTAGGTGAATTATGCTCTTAATTGTGAGATTACACAACAACAATCACAAATAGTTTTGTTTTACTTATTTTATTGATAAATTCCCAACATTCTAGAACTATAGAATGATAATTTAACCGTGACTTGCACTACAGGAAGTGAAGAAGGAAGAGATGAGAGTTTTTGGATACACTGACTGCTCCTGTGGTAAACTACTTTCAAACAATGATGCATTATGCTTGTTTCACCTACTTGCTGATGAACAGAAACATTGATGTATTATTTAATGTAGTTACTCTCCAAATTGAGTTTTCTTGAGAACACACACACTTCAGCCTCAGTCAAGAAGAATTGCATAGCCTTGCACCCAGTTTTACCATCATCAGAAGCTTATCTATCATAAAATATTTTAAAGTTATAACTGGTAAAATTCCAAAGCTTAGGAAAAATGAGGTCAAGTTTCTCTCATTGTAACTTTATCCTTTGCATCCTGAATATAGTTTTTGTAGTGATGAAGAAAGGGAGGGGATCAGTAAAAGTGAGTTTCATTTCCCAGTGCCAGCCCATTAGTTTCAATTATCTCAAAATCTAGTCACTTTCTACACTTATCATTAGTCCATTAAATGGTAGCAATTTCTAATTAGGGGCTATTATGCTAAATATAATTGAAGCATTTTAAAAAAATTCTTAGCCCAAGGCTGTGCTTTCTGAAACAAAGTTACTGCTTTTAACTAGCATTAATTTTCAACCTATGCACTATAGGCCACTGATTAATGAGTGGCATTGTGCTTGTATCATATGTCTGTTCCATGTCCTTAGGAATATATCATAATGCATTTTTTAACCAGTCTCATTTCTGGGTTTTGGAAGTAGTAAGCCTGAAAGTTATTTTTCCCCGATAAGCACATAATACTTTGTAAACAACAGAAATGGCATGTTAAAAATGAACCAACAATTCTTCTGTTTTAAGGAAATTGAAAAGTTAATTAGCAAAAGCATTCAAAACGCTATTATGATTCTACTTGTATATTTGGTTCACACACTTGTGCTTGGATTTCTTCACTCAAGACAGATCTAATATTTCAGTGTTTTTCCATTGCTTCACAGGAAAGTTTTAAGGATATTTTATCAGTGTTTTTATTCCCTTCTACATGCATAAACTTATTTAGACTTACATTTGAATTAGCTAATGACTCAGTTTAGGATCCTAAAGACTTTGATATATTCAGAATACATAGTAAACCAAATTAATTTAAAAAGAGTTATAGATGTTATTAAACATACCCTTTAGTTTTTTAAAAAAGAAAAGTCTTTACTTTTAGAACTGTATTGGTAGTTTTTCCACAGCTTTTAAAAAATGTTTTAAATTATTACTGTCCATACCTTCTAGTTTTTCTAGAAGATTATTCAAATAAACATATAGATAGTTCTTCTATATTTTTCCTCTTTAAAATATTTCAGCACGGTGAATTGAGCATTATTTTTTACCTCCAAGGTTCTGTGTGTGTGTGTGTGTGTGTGTGTGTGTGTGTGTTTGCGTGTATGTGCATGTGCACACATGCATTTATGGGCATGCACACTTACTTTTTTGTGATAGGAACTCAAAAAGACATACTAGAATTCGTTGCCTAAAAAAACTTGAATAGTTCAGGATTGATTATTAAATCTGGATTTTGCTGTAGGCTTACTGAAACCTTAAGTCTGTCATAACACCAGTAAGGAGGGCCTCTGGGAATTACATATAAAACCTACTGTCTTACAGATTCTTTGCAAAAACTGAATCGCTGCCTCAAAATTATGTTTCCTTTCAGAGGCACATAATTATTGAGAGGCAGAAAATTGCTTATTATGAGAAATATGGAGTCAAATACATTGATCCTTCTCCTTTTAGTTTCTCTCTCTTAGCCTTTGCATGTGGAGCAAATACTTATCGAACCCCTGTTATGTGTCCAGTTGCAGCGATGAGTAAGACTTACAACTTGCCTTGAACATGTATAAATGTCCTGTGTGTCTTGGAATTCCCACTACACTGTTAGTTTCTTATGTACAATAAGCAAGCCTTCTCATACCTTAACAGACCTGCTACTCCATATACAGAATGTAACCAGTACATTTTCTTTTCAGTTTAATGGCATCGCCAACCACCCATTTGTGCAAGCTTGAAAACTTTAATGAACTAAATTCGTATTTCCTAAACCCTTTCATATTCAATTAATACATTGATCATATCAGTCTTACCTTCTTATTAGCACTCAGCTATCTGCAATATTCTATGTTGGCTCTGCTATTTCCCCTGTTTAAGTAATTTATCTTATAGACTAATTAACATTGTTAAAGACTTGTTTGTGTCAAATCCATCTCCCTCACTTTGAGATGAGTCCTCATCAAAACTACAGAAAAGATATTAAGTCTTGATTTAAAATATTAGGTCAGTGTCCTTGTAAATCCTGGACTGTCTACAAACCAGCAGTTCTCATGCTTCAATATCCTGACTGCTAGGATGATGGGCGTACACCACCATGTCTCATATGCTTTAAACTTTTGGTAAGTCTACTCCTTTTTCTACTTTAGGTTTCTCTTTGTCTAACCCTATCAGTCTCATCTCTCCATTGCCAATGAACATTCAGATCTAACGGAACTCCTCAAATTGTCCTAGAAGCACAGTCATCTCTACTCACATAGAATCTGTTAATGGCTAGATTCTAGACATATGATTAGAAAAAAAGCTATTCATTATAGATTGTAAGAGATTATGAACAGAAATATTATATATTAAGAAAACAAATTTCTTCTAGAACTCTCTCTTAATGTCCTATTTATTAAAACTAATAAATATACCTATGGCTAAAACTATTAAATAGATATAGCTGTTATTTTATTTCTTAATTTATGTTTACATTTTCTTTGACTAGACAATGGAGTAACATGATTCATACTAACCATTATTTTTAATATCATTATGATATTGGAACTAAGAGCATGTTATTCTGAAACAAAAATAATATGCATAAATAGTTTCTATGGGGCTATGTTGTGGTTCACTTCTCTAACCCAGAAGCTATCTCCAACAGAGTCTCCCAGGGATATGAACGATTCTTAGGAGTAATAATATGCCCAGTAATAGATGGTCAACACAAGATAAACTAACTCAATACCATCTTTGGAGGTTCTTTGTCTCATAGTGTCTGTTCAGGACACTTTTTTTTTTAACTTAACAAGTACTTTTCGTATATATTATGGTTTCAAGTTTTGTATTTTTATGGGATTCCTGTGCTTAAGAATATGTGTGTGTCTATATGTTTCTCTATATGTTTTTCCTTTGGCTCTTTTTCTTCTGTCTGTTTAGTTTGTCTTTTTAGGTTTGTTTGTTTATTTCTTATTTTATTTTATTATAATTTAGATACGTCTCTAAAGGTTGTGTATCTGGAATAGAGAGAATGTAGAAAGAATCTCAGAGGAATTGGAGGAGAGAAAACAGTGATGAGAATATATTGCTTCAAAAAGTCTGGTTTCTATAAAAGGGATGGGACTCTGAAAGGACTTCTGTGGTGAGTTTACCAGTTTGATCTTTTCACTGACAGTGAGTCTCAGTTTCTCTTTTTTTCACACACATTATTAATTCTTAAGTGTGGAAAGAATGCTTTAAATTGTGGATAACAGGTGGTAGAAAAAAGAAAATTGGGACATTAAAAAATAGGCAGAAGTTTTTCTCTAATTTTCCCTGCCCTGGCAGTCTCGCAGCTCTGATAAAATAATCACTCAGAGACTTAATATTAATTACAGACTGGTCTATGGCTCAGGCTTCTTGCTAGCTAGCTCTTAGATCTTAAATTAATCCATTTCTATTAATCTGTGTATTGCCACACATTTCATGGCTTTACCTGTGTTTCATTACTTATTGCTCCCTGATGGCTTACAGTATCTGTCCTGACACAGCCTGGATATATCCTGTCTTGTCATAGGCCAAAACAGCTTCTTTATTCACTAATGGTAACAACATATATTCATAGAGTACAGAAAGACCACCCCACAGCATTAAAACATACAAATCAATTCCATAATAATAAAAAGCATTATTGATTGTAATTAAAATTGAATTAAGTTAGTCATCTCTCACTGGCTAGACTGCCTTTATAAAAATGTAGATGGGAAAATAAAAGGCCAGGAGCCAAAGAAAAATAGAGGGAAAACAGAAATTTGGCCTGTTATGTTGACCTCAGACCTGACACTATAGTTGGCCTGTGGCTGTTGCTGCTCACTCTTGCCTGAGGAGTATGCATCAGTAGCGTGACCTGGTCTGATACTCTCCATTGTGTAGTCTCCAAAGACTCCTATCTTCTCAATGAAACATTTCATTTTATTTATAGCACAGGGGCTGTCACATCAGTCTTGAATTCTGAGAATTATCCTTTGTGATGCAGCTTTTACTCACTTTCAAGGCAATTAGATACAGCCATTGCTGGTGGTTTTCTGACTTGAATGTGGAGGTCAGTAGTAAATTTCTACCTTCCTAACAGCCATTCAAGAAAGAACTTATTGGACTTACTCAGATTTTATAAATCTTGTCACATGAAGTGCATTAGCACACATAGGTTAACATGACTTAATAGCCCACATGGCTTATTTATTAGTTTTTTTTTTTAACTTTGAAAGAACAGGATGCTCTAATTTTAAGATTTACATCTTAAATTTCAAACATATTTGTCTTAGTTTCTCTTCCAGTAGATGTGATAAAAATACCCCAACACAAGCATCTTAAGGGAGAAAGAATTTATTTTATTCATAATTCAAGGTTTCAACCCATCATTGTGGAGGGAAAGAAGGCAGCATACCAGAAACTTGAAGCTGAGTCGAGAACAATAAACATGTCCTAGTTTGCTTTCTAACACTGTGAGCTCACTGAACTCTCACTAAAGCAGCTTGGGGAAGAAAGGGTTTAATTTATCTTACATGTATTCCATCAAAAAGCAAAGTTAGGAAGGAACTCAAGGCAGAAACCTGGAGATAAGAACTGAAGCAGAGATCATGGAGGGATACTGCTTAGTAACTTGTTCCTCGATCTCACTCAGTCACTTTTCTTATTCAGCTCAAGACCACCTACTCAGGGCTGGCAAGGCACAGTGAATGGGCCCTATCATGTTGATCATTAATCAATAAAAGACCCCAAAGAGTTGTCTAAAGGCTGATCTGATAGGGCCATTTTGTCAATACAGATACTCTTTCCCAGATAGTTTGTGTCAAGTTGACCAAAAGCACAGCACACCACTCTTACCAAGTCCAGCATTCTCTGCTTAGGACAAGGTGTCACACATATTGGGGGAG
Source organism: Phyllotis vaccarum (assembly GCA_033318265.1). NCBI lineage: Eukaryota > Metazoa > Chordata > Mammalia > Rodentia > Cricetidae > Phyllotis > Phyllotis vaccarum. The sequence goes on from JARWLC010000018.1 coordinate 58,466,791, forward strand.
TCTTCTCCTTTCAGTTATATAATCAAGATATAATTAAAAGCATTCTTAAAGGCCCTTTCCAAGGTGTTTCAAGATCTTGTCCTGGAGGAATTTAGGACTAACCATTGTAATAACTTATAAGAAAAATAAAAAAGTCCTGCTCACAAAATTATTTATTTATAAAACCTTTGTAAATGTGTAAAACTATGACTGAGGTTCACAAAGCAGTGAAAAAATTCTATAAAAAACTGGGTTCTTCTTAGCTTTATATTTGCTACACAGCTGTCATTCATAAACACATGATAGGAGCAAAAGATATAATTGGCATAAATTTAATATGTTTGCTAATCCAATAATAATCATTATTGTTTGTTAAAACAATTTTCAATTTTTAGAATTTTCTTTTACTAAGCTTCTGTGGTTGATATGCATTGGAACTTGAAATTATTGGAAAGAAAAACCAGTAGCTCTCCATCTGTCTGATATTTTTCTTATAATTAAACTCAGCCAGATGACCTGTGAATAAGTTCCCTCCAATTTTGAAGGAGGTCAAAGTTTGTATACCATAGTGAATTCTCCTAGAGAATATCTTGTAAAAAGATAGTCCATATTAAAATTAATTTTGTAAAGTTTGTTTAGCTGTGACAATAAATTGATATAGTTCACAACCTCTCTGCTCAATCTTTCCTATGTGTACATATATTCAAGAAGTTTGAAGATTACTGAAAACAACATGGATTCAAGAAAAGAAGTTGACAGAGAAATACAACCAGGTGGCTCTAAGATTAATATAATCATACCGAGGTGAAAAATGGCCACAAGTATGTGCAAGTTATAAAGAATAGTCAAAGAGGTTTTTTCCATAAAGACACACTTAACTTGGCAGAGGAAGTTTATTTGGATTTGAACTGAGACATAAACCACAAACTAGTTGAACAGCATATTCATCATGGCTGATTTTCTTCTCATATTCCAAATGCAAAGGAGAGAAAACTCCTGAAAAATGTCTGATACCTTTGAGATATAGTTCTTGGAGGATCACACATGTCCATAAGTGTTAGCAATTTTACAATGAATATAACTAACTTTAATACTAAGGAAATCAGAACAACAATGAGGTGAGGAACAAAAGATTATTTTTTGAGTCAGAGTTATTAATGGGGATAAATAGTTGACATCATTCGGTTTATTGTAAGTAGCCTAGAAGAAATGAGAAAGTATTTTTAAATGATCTGTGACAATATCCGGGTTTTATTGTCTTAATTTCCCTGTCATGAAATAGTCTGTCTTCACAGAATCTTACAGCATGCCCTACCTGATTCAAGGCAGGCTAAACAATCCTAACATTTCCATTTCCAAAGTTTGAATATGGAATTCAGAAGTTTGCAAATGTTCTTGTATAACATGAACTTACAATTCATACAGTAGATACTGAATAAGAGTTTCATGGACAAATCACAGCTAAATCCAAACTTATAGCAGGCATAAATGTGCTTGATACAGGTGGTACTGGCCATGATGAGATGCGGACGATAGAGGCTGTTGTTGCTTTTTTTTTTTTTTTCCATTTGAGGATAATTAACCCATCTGCCAGAAATTCTACAGTCCAGAAGATGCCTGGTTGTCAATAGTGAACAATAGGTGTTTCCTCCCATAGTCCAGAAGATGCCTGGTTGTCAATAGTAAACAGTAGGTGTTTCCTCCCTTACTCTTTTTTCCTATCTCTCTCTCCCGCAGTAACTGCACCCTGAAGAGGATAATGGTACCAGGTTCTGTCTCTTGCATGTGTATGAGGTTTTCTTTAATTCTCTAGGCACCAAACGGTGTTGTCCAGTTCAGTTTAGCTCTGCCACTAACCCAGAGGTAGTGCTGACCACCAGCTGCCAATCAGACAAGATTCCTCCCCTTTTAGGTGCCTTTCATGAATGAATCCAGGTGTCTATTTTGCTTCTAAACAACAGGTATATCTATTGGGATTATCTACACACTGTTCTTCAGACTGACAATTTTCTAGAAGGTCCATAGGCAATTTCTGCCTTCTCACAAAGGGTGCCACAGTGAGCAACTAAATAAAAAACATGAAAGATATACTATCTTATGATCACTCCAGGATTTATATTCATCTTTTATTTTTACCATTACTATTTTTATGAAAACAATTTTACAATGATGAATTTCTTTTAGAGTGTTTTCTTTTGAGATATTGTGAAATGAGTTTCCAGTAAAATGAAATACACACACATAGACACACACACACCCTTATATATCCATATACATATATAGAAAGCTTCATATACTGTCAAATATTTCTACATATAGCTCCATATACTATTTCTTATGTGTTATAAAGTCAGTACATTTCATAAAGAAAGCCCTGTACCTTTATTCTGTTGCTCATAAGTGTTACCATTTATAAGTGTGATATATATAGAACACAGTTCTATATGTCCAATATTAAATAATTTTAGAAAGAATTCCTCTGAGAGACGGTAATAAAGTTAAATAAATTAAATGAATAACTCACAATAAACAACAATTTTCCTCACTGTTAGGTATATATCTTTTGAAATCATGTGGGAAAAAATCATCATTGGAAAGAGTATAAGTTGTTGGTAATATGACCCTTAAAAGAAGTAAGTAACATACCTGCCACTATTTTTTCTTTATTTATTTAGTGGGTTTGTTAGTTATCTGTTTCCTGTGGTGCTTAGCTTTAAACTTAGGGCCTAGTGTGCTAGGAACAATCTGACTACTAAGCTACACTTGCAGCCATCAACTCATTTTTAATGTCTTCTTCATAAATTCCTTGGTCATAAATGACAGTGTATAATAACACAATTTAAAATGTTTTTATAAACCATGTTGCTTTATGCTTAACACTTCTCTTTTATTCTGAAGTACATGGAAATTTTCCAGTATTTTAAATCTCCATTTTAAGGATTTTATGATGAAAACAGAGCATTGAGTGTGTTTCTTCAGGAATTCTCATTATTATGGTATCCAAAGATCTGGCTGATAGTCTCTGTAGAGATCACTGCCCGATTCCCCTTTGCCTTTGCTGTCACTCTACCCTGGATTTAGATCTCATTCAGCAGTGTTTCACTCTTCTTTCATTAAAATAAAATCCAATTTCAGCACCAAACTCTCCTTAGTACTCTTAAAAATTGGTACTAATTCCCATCAGTAACACAAAATCCTTTTTTATTATTAAAATAGCTTTTGGTGCATGCTGAAGACATCTTGAGTAAATTTTATGACTAATTGTTCCATTATTAGGATGAGGAAATGTAGTCACAGTTACCACATTTTGTCTCAACAGATCCCAGTTACTGCAATGTGCTTCATTTGTGGAGATTATCTGTGCATTCTTAAAATAATTTAAGTCAGCTCAAAGTCTCTGCTCTCCAACTCATTCATGTGTAATCATGTATATATAATAATTTTTAACTTTTAAATACTTAATATACTACCTTTAAAGTAATATGGCTAATAGTGAATTTTATATAATCTTCTCTCATAGATATTTTTTAGTTATTTTTGTATTAAATCTATTTTATGTGTGTGTGAGGTGCAACTGACCCTGACAACTGGGATTTTCTCTTTTCACCTTGTGAATCAAAATTATGACCTTAGACTTAGCAGTAAACACTTTTACCCAGCTGATCCTCTTTGCAGTTCTTAAAGTTTGCTATTTTAAAGACAGCTGTAAGTAAGAGACTTCAATTTCTGAAAAGTTGTAAAACATCCTAAGCCATGCCATCATCTTAATTCTGTCTAATTATTGTGGCTACATGTATAAGAACTGTAGAAGCTCAAGTCAGTAAAATGGCAGTGTGCATGGGAAAGAGATTGGCAAAACCCCATCTCTTGTTGAGCTATTGGCAGCTAATGGCTACAGGGTGAGGGCACTCAGTTTTCTTCAAGAATGTGAGCAGTGATAGGTCATCCACATTCCAGTGGATGGTCCAAAATGCATGTAGGTACTGACAGCATTAAATAGGCTGAGTGAGTTTAAAATAAAAAAAAAAAGACATAAGGCTAGGAGAAGGTTGTGGAAGAGTTTCTGAAATGAGTTGGAAGTGGAGAGTGTGGGTGGATATGATCAAAGTACATTGTAAAATATTTGAATTTCCAAAGACTAAATAAAAGATATTTTTAAGATCTCATTGTACTGTAAGTCATGTGTTTTCTTGTTTTACCATCTGAGAGACAGGAACCCACTTCATTCTTCTCCCTCATATTATATCAGTTATGCAAATTAAAGTTTTTCTTTCTTTTTTCTATCTGAATGTTCCAGGTTAACATTGCTGCAGTGATCCTGTTTCTCACTACTTTTAAGTTATTTTCATTAATACTTTTGGTGTTCCCTCAACATAAGAGGAGGTCAAAGGTCAAAGGAGACTAAATGTTTCATAGGCAGAGAAGCTTCATGTCAGTCTGATAAATAAAATCAAAGAGATACAATATAATAATTAGTGAGATATAGAGAAAGATGTATTATAAAAATTCTGGAGTGTTAAAATAATAAAACACATCACAATTTCCCCTATTGGTGAAAGAACCGTTTCACAAGTAGACAAAGGAGATCTCAAAGTGGAATAATTCCTAGGGTGTATTAGAACACTTAGCCTGGACCTAGAGATAAATTTAGGCATTCATGTTCTCCACCCAAGGATTAAATTATTTACACAGTTAAGGACAGAAAACTTCATCACAATAGTTCTGTATATATCTTTATCAGTTTGGCATGAACAATACAAACAACCTAGAATTGTCTGAGTCTCTTACCCATAGCCATGGTGACATGCAACACTCTGAGGAAATGCAACTCTCTATAAAGAGGCCAGAAGAAGATAAATATGCTACATGCATTCCCCAAGTATGGCTTCCTGTAGGTGCCTATCTGTTCCCACTGCTGAGGTTCTAGAATCATTCATCCTGAAATAATAAAGAAAACCTTTCTAATAAATAAAAGCACCTGGAATTTAGAATTAAAACTGATGAACATTTTATCAAAACCAAGTCAAACAAGAAGATGGAAATTTGCCATGTTGACTTGAAATTATTAGGAAAACTGACTTCTTGAAGTCTTTTGTATACTGCTCCCATCTTTTAAATTAGTAAGTAAAGCAAGACCATTAGAAATCCTTTGGATTAATTAGGTAAATAATGCCATGTGAAATACAAACCTTCTCTTACTTATTCTAACATTCACCAAAGAGAAATATTTTCAAGGCTCTATAATACCTATAGAAAGGTTACTCTCTTGGGAGACACTACAAACTCATCTAGACAAACATTTAATTCCTATATTCCACAGGTGACTTGAAAGATAGCTGATGATTTTACAACAAAAACCTCATTATTCTTTTCCTCTTAAAATGAGGTCTATAGTCCATGAGAGATACATTAGAGGGATGGACTATCCCTCCACATAGATACAAGTTTGTTACATACAGAATATTATAACAAGTCTCTCTCTCTCTCTCTCTCTCTCTCTCTCTCTCTCTCTCTCTCTCTCTCTTTCATGTGTGTGTGTGTACTTTTGAATTAGTCATTTTGACTGCTTTTGTGCAATACTTTAACCTTTGTGTCTTAAGAAAAACCAAATCATACCTGTGGTTCTAGAGTCTAAAGAGTCTAGAGTTTAGAAGTTCTAGATCAAGGCATTAGCACATTCAGGCTCTAATGACAGGCTAACTTCATGGTTCCCAGAGTTTGTATTGATAGGTAATCTGGAGGTTCTCATAGATCTGCTATAAAAACATGACCAGTCCCATTCACGGAGACTCTGCCCTCATGGTAATTCTGTCTTTCAAAACTCTTCCTTACAGTGTCATTATCCTGGGTTTAAGTATTGGTACATGATACAAACATTCATTCTGTAGCATTGCTATTTTCAAATGTGACCATGATTATATATGTTTCAAAATCATTTTAATTGAGGCATAGTACAAAGAAAAGCATGTTATATTAGATAGGGCTAGCTAATCTTTAAAAAGGTTAATATTTACTGAGAACAAATACTTAGATGGCCTACTAACTTGTGGATTCTACTCATACATACAGTCTAGGGAGATGAAATATTGTCCAAGTGAATAATAAACTGGCCAAACAAACATTTTGTGGAAATCTACACAAACAATACTTTTTTAACTGAGATAGTGGCATCAATTTAATGTTTGAGATTTGCCTCTAAAATTTTAAATGAAAGATACATTCAACTGTATCAAAAATATTGTTCTTATATGTTTATATATTTAAAAAACCAACATGTCCTTGAAGCTGACTCAGGGCATTGGATAGTTTGCTCCCTGGAGAGATGGGGATTGCATCTTGTTTCTCATTGTGTTTGAGACACAATACTGGTAAATGTCTCTTTAAATGAGAAAATATGATTGGCTCCATTGCTGGCCTTCTATAATTGACTGAACTATGCTGTGCCACTATTTGTCTGAAAGTATTAAAATAACTCCACCATTGCTCTGTGCATTGGAAACTTGCCTGGAGGCTACTAGTTGTGTACAGAAAAATCCAGTGTCAGCTCATATGAGGAACACCACTTGAAATGCTCATTCCAATTCACTATAGATTTGTTAGTCTCTTGCTATGTGTCTCTTCATTACACTAGATGCTCTATGAAAATAAAACAAAATAAATGTCATGATCCTTACTCTTAAGAGGGCCTTGTCCATTTCTGTTCCCATATATATGTGCCATTAAAACTCTCTTAGAAGGCACCATATCTCTCAATAACTCATGGCAAAGCCACTGCAACATTTTTATTAAGTAACACAAGTAATAAAAAAGGTCAGTTCTCATAAATGTTAGGTCTGAGCAAACACAGGACTATAAAGGAGTAAGCGCAGTCTGAGAAGCAGGTGAGCTACAGAGGGAATCAAGATCCACACTCAGCATTTCCACAGTGAAAAAATAGCTGTGCATAAGACCACTGCACAGAAGACAATGCAGAGAAAAATACACTGAGGGAAGAATTCCTCTGTATTTATGGGCAGAGGACTAGCTCTTATTTTTCTTTTGATCTTATTATATTAATATAATATGTAGGGGATTGTGTTGTTTCATGGTAAATAATTGTCCCACCCACTGGTTTAATAAAAAGTGCTGATTGGCCAAAGGCAGCTAGGAAGCGTGGGTGGGGCTACCAGACTAAGAAAACTCTTGAGAACAGGAAGCACAGGCAGAACGCCAGAGAGAAGCCAGAAGAAGCAGAGGACAACTATGCTTCTCTAAGGAAAGGTACCGAGCCACATGGCTGAACAGGAAGAGTCATGGGTTAGATGAAGGGTAGAGAACTAGCAAGCTATCTGCCTGGGCCTTAGGCTAATCAGCCTCAAATTAATGAAAGCATCTGTGTGTCTCTGTGGGTCTGTGGGCCTAGACCTTGAGGTTAGGCCTGAAAGTCAGGAACAGAAACCTCATACTACAAATGGTGCCCAACGTGGGGCTCAAACCCACGACCCTGAGATTAAGAGTCTCATGCTCTACCAACTGAGCTAGCCAATATCAATATTATATTAATATTAATTTAGAAGATAACAGATTAAAAACTGTGGGTATTGTGAAAATGACATTTTGCAGAAGTCACATAAAAATAAGACAGGAAGCATCTCGTAAGACCAAGATTTTTTATCCCAATCATAATTTCATTAAGTATTTGACTAAAATGTTTTTTATCTATAGCAATATCCAATGTATGTGTGTTAAAAGAAATTTTCAGAAGGTGGTGTTATCAGAATATCTAGCCTATTTCCTCAAGGAGTAAAGCAGAAGCTCAATTCATTTCAGAATTTCAGTTGAAATAAAAATCCTAATCTTCTGCATGTCTTTGAACTGATCAATTTGAAGAAAATCCAGTATTTTAAATGAGAGATTTCTTGGCACTGTCAGTTATTCCACTGCCGCACAGAAGCAGCTGGACCTAGTTTTATAAACAAATCATGTAGTTCTAGTATCTTCCAACAAAACACAACCATTCCCTAAGTAGAAACTGCTTGATGGGCTTAAATTTCTGACTTCCAAGTTTTACCCAGGACCACTGGATCTTCTGAGTGTTTCTAACTTATACTAAGCTGGATATGACATAAAACTACCAATCCAAAAGTCTTCTTTTACTCTCCTTTTAGAGCTGCTCAAGGTAACATTTTTGTTGTCTGCACAACTTTAGGTGTAACTACTTAGAAAGAGATGGGACTTTTAAAATTACAATATTTTCAAATATCCTGCCTCTCTATATATGGATACTTAGCACTAGTATTTCCCGTTAAGTGGTGATTTTTGTAGAATGAAATGAATTTTTAGAGGAAGTTACATAGTTTAAAATGTAGTGTCACACAATCTTATTATTTTTTTAAACATAAAAGGTAAGCGATGAAAGGAAAAAATTCACTTTTTCCATTCGTTAGGCAAACAATGTACACAGAAGTCAGGTAACTCAAATAATGAGTCAGGTCTGGACTCCTGCAGACTGAAATAAAGCTATCTACAATAAAACAACCCTTATTGCATCAGAGTGAATGCTTTAAATCCTGATAAACAGAAAACGTCTATGTATTAATATGTAAATGTTTCATTTCATGCCATTTTTTACATTTAAGAGTACTTTGAAGAAACCTTCACAAAATAGTTTCACCAACAGTCTATCATGAATGGCAGTGTGTATAAACAGACCTCACTTCTCCCGGGCAAGCTCCTGGTAGTTAAAGTTTTCTGTGGGAGGTAGAATAATTTTATTCAGTGGTATGATATTGAATGAATTATAGTTGGTATATAATAAAAACCCAGAGCCAGATATTGGGGGGAAAGCTGGAATATCAGAGAGAGGAAACGAACCACAGTCAATTCTCACCCAGCCAACTTCTCAGGCTGAATGGGGTAAGTACAGTCTTCACAGGTCCTCATCCTGACTAGTCACTTCTGCATAATCTACAATTTCTACCTTCTCCTGCCTTATATTTCTTTCCTGTCCATCTGTTTTATTTCCTGGTTCAACCCTGTATCATAATCCTACAGTTAGGATTAAGGGTGTGAGCTACCACTGCTTAGCTGTTAAACCTTGAACTCACAAAAATCCAGAAAGATATCTGTTTTCTGAGTGATAGGATTAAAGGCGTGGGTTACCACTCCCTGATTTTCATGGCTTGACTGTGGGTGACCCTATCCTCTGATATTTCAAACTAATTTTATTAAGTGACAATATATCACCACAGAAAGATCACTGAGAAATTTCCCATGCTCCATGAAATAATCGTTTATGAATGCTCATATAAGCAACCCTAATTAAAATCATTTGGTTGCAAACCAAGCAAACTAAAATAAACTAAAAAACCTGGAAGGGAGAAGAGAGAGGGCTTAATGATGGGACTAAAATTACTCTGATAAATTATATGTACATTCCATTGTCAATGAATAAAAATAAACATTGCAAATAATCTGAAACAAGAACTATGTTAATTAACAATAATATATTATCTGTCTAAATTAAAACTCTATCAAGTATGTAGTAATTGTTTGGCTAACTCAAATTTCAACTGCATAAAAAGTTTTGCTTTCAAAATGAAATCAATGGCAATCTGATAACATAGATAGACGTCAGTGTGTTACTGTTCAATGCTGTTTCTACCCTAAAAATTCTGTAGAAATTGAAAAAGCCAATGATAAAATTCTTATTAAATCCTTCTGAATAAAGAATCTAGAAAATCTGCATTTCTGCTGGTAGTTCCCACCTAGCCAGTATTTTAATCCTCTTAAAATTTTAATGCCAATTCAAATGTATTCCAGAGGTTGTGGGAAAGGATCTGTCTGTGTTGATATGGAAGCTTGAGGTCATAGATTTATTATTTATAAAGGCTAAGTGCTGGAAAGCAAGTGGTCTCTCCATTTGCAAATAAGAGAAGTGCCTATGATTGTTTTGGCTAAAGAGCTTCCACTCACAGAAGAAACAAAGAAAGCAAAGAAACCTTGTTTGGGCAGCTAACTATGAAGTATAAGTAGTGCATTTAGGCAGTACAGCCCCTGAACTCCCATGTCATGTTTTTTTGCAGGCTTGAGGCCCACAGTATCAAATCTAAACTGATCCCTGTCATTTTGGCCTTAAAGAGAGAAAGGTAGTTTTGGAACCTAAAAGAAATGAGTCTCAAATGGGCAAAAGTAAGCTGGAAATTTAAAGTTTTTATTTGGTAATTTTTTAATTATTTGTTTTGACATTTGGGGGGTTTGTTTTTGCTATTCTTTTCTCTGCAAAGAAAGTATTGAAATGTCCCTCACTTTCCAAGTGGTTGCAAAATGAAGTAGAGTACCAAAGCAACTTATTTGTGTGTCCAAAGTGCACCCCTGTGTCTCTGAGTAAGTTCAGTATTAATCACAGAAGAGCTCACAGATGGGGAGGTAAATGATAGGGGGTAAAAACCTCCAAAAATAAAGCAAGACATAAAAGGTTCACTGCACATCCTGCAATGTTCCAGTGGAGACATGGTGCACACAGTGTCCTATAACCAAAATATGAGGAGACAGTGTTGTAGATTGAAAAAGAATAAAAGTGCCACCTGCTAACTGACAAATTTATCAAGATATTGGTGACACAATTAAAGACTCTAAAAATTCTGGAGGCAATATGAGTGAAACCTGATACTTCCAGAAGTCTCAAACAGGAAGCACAAGCATGCTATTTTAAAATGACAGAGAATCTGCCACCGAAACCAATAGCTGTATTGGTCCATATTCCCTGCAGTGTATGTCTGCAAAGGAAGAACTGCTGACTCTTTAATAAGTTAGAAGGAACAGACTGTGTCTACCCTTCCTTAACTTAAGGCACTTAATGTCTTGGCCAGAAAAATAACAAGATGAGTTTCCATCGATTATCTTTATAGCACTCAACACCATAGCACATATGCTCATTAGTCTAATGTCCGCCACTCAATGTATCGAGGACATGTGGATGGCTGGCCATGTATCAAGGCTATATACACCCTGCCATGAAGCTACAGAAAATAAATGAATGAATGAATGAATGAATGAATAAATAAATAAGTAAGTAAGTAAGTAAGTAAGTAAGTAAGTAAATAAATAAATAAATAAATAAATAAATAAATAAATAAAAGCAGAGGAAAATCAAAAAGGGGAATAAAAAAGCATTTAAAATGAACAAGTCACAGAAAATGATGCTAAGCTTTTAATATCAAGCTGGTGAAGTGGCTCAGCAGGTGAAAGTTCTTTCTACACAAGTCTGATGTCTTAAGAGTTTCTATTGCTGCAACAAAGCATTATGACCAAAAGGCAAGTTGGGGAGGAAAGTGGTATTTTAGGTGTACACTTCCATATTGCTGTTCATCACTGAAGGAAGTCAGGACAGGAACTCAAACAGGGCAGGATCCAGGAGGCAGAAGCTGATACAGAGGCTATGGAATAGTGTTGCTTACAGGTTTGCTCTACATGACTTACTCAGCCTGTTTTCATATGTATCCCGGGACCACCAGCCCAGGAATGGCACCACCCACCATGGGGTGGCCCTCCACCATTGATTAATATGAGAAAATGCTGCATCTCATGGAGGCCTTTCCTCAGCAAAGGCTTCTTCCTTGATGACTCCAGCCTATGTCAAGTTGACACACAGAACTAGCCAGGACACCTGACTACCTGAGTTCATTGACTGAATAAGGCCTCTAACTGAAGGAGAAAACTGACTAATGGATCTTGTCCTCTTATCCACAGTATGGCATGAATGCCATGTACGTACCCTACACACACACAAACACACAATGAACATAAAATGATTGGTGATTAAAAAGTCAGAGAGAGCTCTTAAATGTTTAGGTAGGAATAGAATTTGTAAAAGTGCTGTTGTATCCGGGTAGCCATGTTAGAGAAGCAGCATGTGACAAATTTCAGGTGTCAGCCTGCTAGTAAAAAACATTGCTGAGATAAATACTTGCTTGCTTACATTCTGTTAGTTTATAACAAGTGGCTTGGGTGTAGATGCACATGGGTTCTTGGGAACTAGCAGACACAGACGCTTACAATAACTTCATGCTGATGAGCCTATGCCTCAGGCATATAACTTGCTAATTCTTAACTAACCCATTATTTGCCAAGTGGCTTAGTACCTTTTCTCCGAGCAACATTATGGCCTTCTTTCCTGTGCATCTGCTGGCATCTCTATCTGATTCTTCCTTTTCGCAGTTTTCTTAGTCTATGAGCCACGCCTGCACTTCTTGTCCACCTTCTGACCAATCAGCAATTTATTAAACCACTAGAAGGAACATGTATTTACAATGTACCAGAATATAATCCCACAGAAGAAATGGTCAATTGTCTTTGCCGTCAGGGAAATGCAATTCAAAATGACTTTGAGAGTTCATCTTACACCAGTCAGAATAGCTAAGATCAGTAAAGTGGAAAGTATGAATATGGGGAACATTCCTCCATTACTGGTGGGAGTGTAAAATTTACAACCACTATGGAAATCAATATTGTGGTTCCTCAGAAAATTGGGAATTAATACACTTTAAGACCCAGTCATACCATTTTTGGGCATATAACCAAAGGATGCTCTATTCTTTCCTACCACAAGGACACTTTTTCAGCTATGTTCTTTGTGGTTCTATTTTTCATAGCACAAAACTGAAAACAAACTAGATATACCTCAGTAGAAGAACAGATAAAGAAAATATGGTGCATTTACACAATAGTGTATTACTCAGTTGTTAAAAAAAAAAATGAAACCATAAAATTTACAGGCAAAGTGAGTAAGGTGACCTAGGCCCAGAAAGACAAACATGATATATATTCACATGTAAGCAGATATTGGCTGCTAAGTAAATGATAATCAAGCTTCAATTCCCTCTCCAGGAGATCAATAAACCCATGGAAGAGAGAGGGAAAAGATTTAAGTCAGAGGAATGGAGGATTCCAGAAAAACATGGCTCCTCACCAAATCAAAAACTGTATATTTGAATTCCAAAAACTGTCATCATTCACTTAGGGAATAGATTGTAATTATGTAATAGCAATTATTATCTATATATAAGATAAAAAGCATAATAGGTTTTAGATAATCATTTAAGATTAAATCAGAAAGTTCTAGCTGAAACATTTGGATCCAATTATTTTGACTTAATATGTAGTATTGAGTGAATTTCTTAATTGTCTGTTTGATTTCCCAACTGTAACAAGGATAATAAAAAAAACTTATGCGGAGAGGTTTTAATAATGAGCACATGAATAATTTTTCTTCATCATTAATTATCAGTAAATAAATAAATACAGTTCTCACTAGTATAACATCTCCTGCCTCAGTCTTCATGTCTCATTGGCACATTTCACACTTCAGTGTCAGGAGTTTCTCCTACCATGGTCATTGTGGGCTTTTGGTTTTTTTGTTTTTCTTTCACTAGTAGCCCACAACTGCCCTCGCTCTGCCTGACCCCAGTTTCTATATTCCATGCCCTAATAAATGAGCATCTGCTCTGCATCTCCTCACCTCTTGAGATACTATGGATACAGATGAGTTTTCTCTTTCTCATTGTTCAATTTTCACAAGAGAGTGAGGTGAGAATATAGTAGCCATCATACTACCTTCTACAATGCCCTTACTAACTTCTCCAAAGCTTCATTTGAATTTAAAACAACAGCTTTGTGTACAATAATTCTAACTATTGGTTCCCTTGATTATTTGATTTTACTTCAGATTCATTCAAATATTTGGGGACTTGAGCTTGTAGGCTTATTTTACAGGAAGTGTTTGTATGTTTCTCTAACAGTTTTGAATTTTTCCACCAGACTTCTAACTCCAGAAGGAAATCTTTTAATAAAATTCTCAGTTACACTGATCCAGAATAGCTTGAATTGTTTCCTGGTTCCAAGGATGAGATCTACCACCTCGCTGTGTTCACAGCTTGCTTTAAGCTGCGTTCCAGACAGTGGGAAGCACATGACTGAAGTTCTTTTTCCTCCCATTTTTTGTTGTTCTCTAATTTTAAATGCATCTCTTGTTTCATTCATGAGCTGAGCTCTGGATTTATGTACAAAATTTTTCTCTTCTTTTGACTATAGAAATAACTTGATTCTGTCTGCCCTTGTAGACATAGCCACAACAGCTGTTGTTTCTGTGCTGCCCATTTCTGTGTTTCTAGTCCTCAGAATATTTACCTTGCTTTCAAGTAAGCAGCGTATCTTTTCACCTTATTTTTGTTACTTTTAGTCATTATTGAAACAAGTAGAAATCAAGTAAAAACATTAAAGCATCAAATGATTATGTAAAGAAATTATGGACATATATTATCAGATTAAGGCAGGAGAAATTGGAGATGTGTGTGTGTGTGTGTGTGTGTGTGTGTGTGTGTGTGTGTGTGTAGGAGAAATTGGAAATCTCTTTTTGTGTGTGTAGGAAAAATTGGAGATCTGTGTGTGAGAGAGGGGGGCAATTGGGGATATCTCTCTCTGCCTCTCTCTGTGTAGGAGAAATTAGAAATCTCTCTTGTCTCCATGTGTAGGAGAAATTGGAGATCTCTGTGTGTGTGTGTGTGTGTGTGTGTGTGTGTGTGTGTGTGTGTGTGTGTGCATGTGTATGTGATGTATGCATGTGTACGGGTGCATTTCACCTTGCAGTCACTGTGGAGGCAAAAGGATGATATCAGGATGCTTTCCTCAATAGCTTTCATAACTTATGCTTAGAGACTAGGTCTCTCACAGAAACTGAGATCACCATTTCAGCTAGACAGGTAAGCAGAACCCATAGGTCTGCCTGTTACCACGGATTAGTGCTGGGGATATAAAAATATGCTGCCATGCCTGTGGAGTTTTTTTGCTTTTTGTTGCTGTTTGCTTGGTTTAGTTTGTTGAAACAGAATTTCTCTCTTTAACAGCCCTGGCTGTCTTGGAATTCACTCTGCAAACCAGGCTGGCCTCAAACTCACAGAGATCTGCCTTCCTCTGTCTCCCATAGTACTGGGATAAAAAGCGTGCACCACCACCACCCAGCCACACCTTTGTTTTAATGTAGGTTCTAGATGTCTTAACTTGGATCTTTACAAGTAAGTACATTGCCAACTAAACCATCTCCCCAGCCACTAGATCTTTATTTAATCAGGGATTTCTCTCACTGAGGATGACTATATACTAGCATTCATGAGTACTGAACTTAATATGTATCAGCATTGTAATTTTGATTTATACCTGGTATTTTATTGTATTAAATTTATATGCATAGAGATGGTACATAAATTATGCTGATCCTTCTGCCCTGTGTAAAACAAGTAGTATATAACCACTTCACTCTATCCAGCTGAATACTTTAGCTAGTTAATGGAGTTTTTATATTTATTTCTTAATATTTTGGAAACAATTCTAGGAGAAAGAAAAATAGCTACTTTCCTGATTACATTTTCTAAAGTTTCATTTTAAAAATCTACAGAGAGCTTTTATAACATGTTTATAAACTATATTGAGACCTTCTGATGGGACTGCTATTAGCACAAACCACTTTTCTGGCATTAATAGAACTCATTGTGCTCAGAAGTGTTCCTTTCCTGGAAGCTGCAATAAAGTGTGCTGTGCCCACATGTCATAAGCAACACCCTCCCCACCCTGAGATTAGAAGGAGTCCAAGTTTAAATGCTAAAGCAAAGAGCCTTTATATCAAGTTTGACTTTGGACTCTGATCATTCTGACACTGTAGTTGTATCAGGGAGAGAATTTAACTCAGCTGAGGCATGGTTTTTCAGGAGTAAAGAGTAGGGTATGGGGATGTGATTCAGATGTGAGTTAAATTCCAGATTTGGCAGGAGTGAGTTAATGGAAGTTTTGTCAAACAGCGATTGGTACTGACATTGTTGCAAGGAAAATGGCAATTTAGACAAATTATGTAAACTATTTTTAGTGTTCTAGAGCATTTAGTGCTTGTTCGTCTCAGTTCTGAATGGTCTCCCACAGGGTAAAGTTTGTGGCTTTTCCTGGTTATTAAGGATGAGGCCTAGTACCAGTAATGTTAATGTGTAGTCTGCCATGACTGCACTGATATTAAGTTAGGCCTCTTCGAAATGCAGTTCCAGATACTCTGCTCCATCACGAGAATCATCTAAACCTCTCAATTCTCTTGATTTTCAACGAGAATAATTCTTTGCTCCACTCTTCATTCTATATAGACCCTGCAATCTCAGAATGCCTACACATAGGAAGTTCTATCTCTACAGAAGCCAGAGAGCCAGTCTGGTTCTGGTTCTCCATCCTCTACTCTGGCTCCCTATAAAGCCAGGAGTAGCAATAGGAAAAGAACGAGGGATTTCCTTCTTTCTGATATGGATAGTGTCTGTTTCAGTGAGGGGAATTCAGCATGTATAATATCTTGCCTTTCACTTTGCTTCATATGCTCAGAATTCCAGAACAAAATATGAAAAACACATTTTGTTAATTTTGTCTCTATAAATTCATGAATTCTTTAAACTTACTTTTATTTAATACCCAACTATTGAAGATACACTACAGGACTGCCTCCTTTTAGAGTTCAAAGTCTTTTATTTTATGTACATTTTTAAATTTTTCAATCTAGATTAATAGCCCAGCTCTTACCTTAAAAGAAATGAGGGATAATTTATTCTAGAGCTACTTTGAGCCACCATTTCCCTGGAACCTAAATCTCATGTTTGAACATAAATGCAGTTACTAAAATTTTTAAAATTTACATAGCAAAGAAAATCACAAGTCAAAGTAAATTTAAAGTATCTATATGGATTATTTCATAGAGGTCTTCATAGCAAGATGAGAATATCTTTTATCTAAATATAAGATGTTGTCTGATAATATTCTTAGCTTTTAGGTTGGTGGAAACTAAATCAACAGTTTCCAAAATATTTTTATCTATCCTCAGGATGTTAGTTCTACCAAAGAGGCGGTCAGTGACTGGCTATGCAGAGGCTAGTCTGTGGACCTGGAGCATTCCTACCCCTCACAGCACTGTAGTTACTTTAGTCTTTGCAGGCACAGGATCCTCCCAGAAATTCCTGTTCGCATCTACAAGTTCCTTTTGACACCCACTATTTTGTTCTTGCTCTCCTCTTTATTCAACTTGATCAAATTCATGAATCTGAATATCAGAATATTCCATATGTAAGTGGCTTGAAGATCTCTGTTAACCTTTCATTCTTGTTCAAATCAACTGACTTATGCTTTTGAGAACTCTAAAATCCCTCAAATCTATCTTGCCTAAAGTTGAATATTTTACCCTCCCTCAAATAAAACAAAACAAAAGCCAAAGAAGAAGTAGCTTTCAACTCTCCTTCCATATCTTATATTGCAAGCATCATATAAAATTGGCTTTATTTACCTTTAGGTCCTATATATTGGTTTCTTTTTCTTATTTTAAACCCTGTTGCATTATCTACTCTCTTCCCAGCAATGTAATCCTACTTAAAACCTTACACACACACACACACACACACACACACACACACGCACACACACACACACATATATGTGTACACACACACAAACACACACACATATATATGTGTACACACACACACAAACACACACACATATATATGTGTACACACACACACAAACACACACACATATATATGTGTACACACATACACACAGGCTTTTAACTGATCTCTGCTCTAGTCTTTCAGAAACAAAGTGAGTTATGCTCTAATATACACTGGCTTCATGCAGTACTAATTCCTCATTTCCATCACTAAAAGCTGTCACTGTAATGTTGTACCATTTTTTCTTCATTTTTTTTCTGGAGCTGAGAACCAAACCCAGGGCCTTGTGCTTTCCACTGAGCTAAATCCCCAACCCCTTGTCTTCACTTTTAAATAGACTGGAGAGACTTTTTTCAATTGATAAACTTTATTAAGTACTCATCCATTCAACAACCCAGTTATAGGCACTTCTGTGGGTGCTTGAGATAAATCAGAAGGGTAAAAACCTTCTCTGCCTTTGTGGGGTTTTCTTTTTAGTAAGGGTGATATATACACATTTTTCTACTACAGGCATCAAGTCAGCACTTAAAGCCTTAAGATCTTTGGGACACTGTATTTCAGAATCTTGTGTAAAAATGATTGCCTTTGATCAACAGACTTAATTTTGTACCTTCTCTATGCCTCCACTTTTTGCCTTTTTATGTATACAGTTGTAGATGAACGTTTTTCCATCCCATAGAACCCTGCAGTGCAGACAAATCTGTCCTACCTATGGTCCAGCAGCTGCTTATAAGAGGCTTATATTAATTACAAACTGCTTGGTCTGTAGCTCAGTCTATTACTACTTAACTCTTGTATTTAAATTAACGCATTTCTATTTATCTATGTCTTGCTTTATGGCTTCATGGCATCACATGTTTCATTATACCTTGCTTTCATGGTAGCAGCTTACAGTGTCACACCTGACCCAATTTTCCTCCCTCTACCTCTCCCAGGCTGTCTCCTATCTTGGTATAAGCCAAAATATCTTCTTTATTAACCAGTGGCAGAAACAAATAGTCACATCATACAGAAAGATCATCCCATAGGACTTTCCCTTTTCTGTCTAATCAAAAAGTAAAGTTTTAACTTTTAGCATAGTAATAACACATGAAACAAAAGTTATCAAGCATAAAATATAGTTACAATATCTAGTCTATTTGTATGTGGCAAAATTAAAGAAAATATTCTATCATCTATTCTATTTTTTTGAGTCTAAAGTATTATATCTAATTTATCTTTTGTCAGAACTAATGAAAACTATAACTATCTAGTTCAACTCCATCAAAGACTCAGGAAATAATTCATGTGGGAATGCCTTTCTGTATGCTGTGAATATCTATCTTTAAATAAAGGAGCTGTTTTGGGCCATGACAGGCACCATAGAAGAAGTAGGAGAAGAAATCAAAGCATAGGTAGGAGAAGCAAGGCAGAGTCAGACAGATCTTGAGCAAGCAGCCCAAGGAGCAACATGTAAGGAACACAGGTGAGCCACGGGACACGTGGCAGACAGATTAATAGAAATGGGTTAATTTAGATGTAAGAGCTAGCTAGCAATGTGCCTGAGCCATAGGCCAAACAGCATAAAGTTAATATAAGCATCTGAGCCATTTCTGGGGGCCTGAACAACAGCAGTGGGCAGCTGGGCTGCTAAGGGGTCTGGCATGGCAGGGTCTGGGCCTCTGGTCGCCCGGGACCGAGAAACCCCATTGCAACAAATAATATTATCTGAGTAAACAGAAAGTAGTACATTGCAAGAAACTTCCAACATTCTGTAATGACAGAGACATCTGGCTGCCTGCCAGAGTTCCTCTGCAATGTTGGGGCATCCCTCATCAGTCTACAGGCCTAGAGTCTCTGGCAGACATTTTAGTGAAGCAGAAAATTTGAAAGATTGTCTTGCCTATTGGCAAAGTTCATCAGTCATTTTCTTCTCTGTCCTACAGAATGTCTAATGTGGCTATTTATTTATTTAGATAACTGCCTACACTCCTTTTCCTCTCTCTTCCAAGTCTATGCACATTTTTAGATATGTTGCAACCCATTTAGAGATTTGTTTGTTTATTTGTTTTTCTCTTTCTAAATATGTTTTATTGTATATCTGGAATTCTTTTATGACCAGGAGAGCTTTTAAATTGTTAAGCTGTGCAAAGTGGTGGCTTGGATACTGACTCTTCCATGCTTGGCTTTCCAACATGGAACAGGTAACAATGAGCTATGATTACTGCCTCCTCCCCCAGGAACCAGTATTAAGTAACATGGAGCTGTGTTACTAAGCTGGCAACTGTGCTCTCAATCTTTCAGGCAATGGCCAGGGGAGTCTCTTCTGTACCTTGACCTGACAGAGACCTTGGGAGTTAGCCATGTTGAAGTGAAGTGAGCTGTAGCCAGGGCATGCATCTTTGTACCTTGGCCCATAATGAGAAACATGAACAAGAAAATTGTTCTTGGCTCTGTCTTAAAATCCTTTCTAAGCTTTTTGAGGCCTATGTCTGATCAGTGCCTAATGGTAGGTGCCAATTGTAGACAGAAGATTCTCAGTCTCACCTAGCTCTGTGAATATACAGAAGGACCATATCCCACAGCACACATCTTCAGCATTGTTTTCAATTGTAGTAACAGCTTTCAATGCAGGCATGTCTTGCCCAATCATTTAATTGTTATTACATCATCTTCAATTTTATTCACCAAATGCTTACTGATTGTTTGTAAGTACTGAGCCTTGTACTAAGAATCAGAGTCCAATATTGTGAGAGAGACAGACTGACACCAGCACGTCTTTCCCATCTCTTAATATTTGAAATTCCTATAATACTCTCTTTCTCTCATCTTATCTCCACACATCACCTTCTAGACAATTTTATTAGGACCCACTGTTTCTAACCCTATGATTCCCATAACTCAAGATCTTTTCCGATGATCTGTTAGGCATCTTTACTTTGATTGAACCAATAGGGCAGCTCAAATTTCAAATACCAAAAACAAAGCACCTCCCCCTGCTCCTTCAGACTTTTTCTTCCAAGACACCTTCTCCATGTTTGTTAATGGTTTACATATCTTTGTTCTGGTCCTTTGAGCCTTTCCTTGTTTCCATGTCATACATCTACTTTAACCTTTTGGGAGGCCTGGCAGTTTGCCCTGTCACAGTGTATTTGGACTCTGACTAGTTCTTATTCTACCCTCCATTAGAAAGCTCCAGATCATCCCCTTGTCAACAGTATTCACCTTATCCTCTTATTTTTATTTCTTTTTTTAGTAGACTTTCCACAATATATATTAATATATAATCTATACGTATATTATATAATTGGGGGGGGGGTGGAATCACCTTTCTTCCCACAAAGGACTTCTTACATTTCATCAGAATTTTTCTTTTACGTGTCAGTACCAGACATAATATATTACATGAATTCACACTTGTTCAGGGAGTGATCATTGTACCAATGGTTCCAGTCCTCCTAAATGAGCTTTCTTTGTTTCCTAGAATTTCTACAATCTTCTCAGCAAGTCTCCAAAGGAATCTTTTTACCTGACAGTCAATCAGGCTCAGAAACATCCAATGGTTTCCATTTCCCTCTGAGTAAAAGTCAACTTATCAGACACCTGGAAAGTAGCTCATATTCTCATGAGAACCCTCTAATTAACTCTCTCTCGCTTTGGCTGCTCTCTCTAACACATTGCACCAGTGTGGTGGCGTCTGTGTCCTTTGGACAGGCATTCTTCTGAATTAGAATTTTGCTGTGGTCTTTTCTTCTGCTTAGAATGCTTTTCTGAGAGCTTAGAAGTTAATGGCAAAGTACTCACCTCCTTCAAGTCTGTCTTCAAAGGTTGCTTCACTGTATTTTTTAACTTACTGTTCTTTTTTTTCTTTTTCTGTAAAAATTAAAAATATAATATTTTAAACAAATGTGTTATTATAATTTACTTTGAGAGATTTTTAACCAACTATCTGTCTGTAATAAACTTAGATGTCATGGGATTTTTGTCTTTTATACCAGAGTCATATATAACATAATACGTGTGCCATAAATACTTTGTTAAGTAGATGAGCATGAAGCCAACAAAAATAAATACATGTATTTGAACTATGTTTATTTCTAAGTAAGTGATAGAGGCAGACAAAGCTGGCTGTGAAGAGATTTTTATTTTCTAATAACAGATGAAAAATACAGCTGAGCTAGATAATAGCATGAAGGTAGGAGACCAGCATGAAATTCACCTGGAAGAGCTGGCAAGGCAAGAGGCATTTGTATCTCATTAAAAGATGAAGTAGAGAGAATCATCACAGAATTTTAAGAGAAATGACTGAATTTAATTTTTATTTGTTAAGGTCACTCTGACTAATGCAAGGCAGCAAAAAGACAACTAAAAGACCATAAGAGGACCTGAATCTTTTCAACATAATTAGTTTAACAGACACAATGAGCACTGAGAGAAAAGTTTGTCATGTATCACATTGTGATTTTAAAGACTTTTACATTATTATTTGAAGAGAAGAAACAGAGCCTTCAGAACTGTTTGCCTGACCCTTGTTCACTCCACTCTTAAGAAAGCTATACTTGTGTCAGGAAGACATGTTCAGGGAATTTTATAAAAAACACATAGTAGCTTGAACTCTTTTTTAAACCGCCAACCACAATACTGAAGAAGAACATGGAACCCCAGCATAAAATCTTAACACTTGTCTAGTTATCAACATAATGATAAATAGAGGATAAGACTAATTCCTCAGAACAGTAGTGATAACTATAATGTCAAGACTAAAGAACATTAAAGTACTGATAGCAATTGTAGATTTATAGGGTATAATAAAAGTCAATAGTACTGATAAGTTCAATCCCTAAATATCTCTATCCATCAGCTTTTCTCCTTTGTCACTTCCACTAGCCAGCATTGGCACTATATCATCTCCCCCAAAAAAATGCAGTATCTGTTTGTTCATTGATTTTTCTATTTTCATGCTTCTCTTGATTTGATGTGTATGTGTATGTGTGTGCATGAGTGTGTGTGTATGTGTGTGTATGTGTGTGTATGTGTGTGTATGTGTGTGTATGTGTGTGTATGTGTGTGCGTATGTGTGTGTGTGCTTGTACATGTGCGTGTGCATGTGTGTGTTTTAAAGATATCCCATAAATATTCCAGGACTCTGTGAAATGCAAGTGTAAGGAAGAAGTAGGAATGCAAAGGGCCAATTTCAGTTGAATTTGTGCTTATAATATCTTACATTGGCAATTTTACTTAAATACTATTATATAAACACATTTTTATGGAGGGATTCCCATAAGTAAGGAACACTGAAACAATGGCTTATAACTTCACAGTAAATCTAAATATGGGAAGTTAATGGGTCTTTGCCATGTGCCAAGTACCCAATAAATATATACATTTTCACTAAAGATGACCTTTGCTTGAAGTCACTGCTCTTTGAAGTACTGCTCTTTCCATATTGCTACCTAAGAAAACCAGGAAATTATGTCCCCATTGATTTGTTTTTCTTTTATGAACAAGAGAAAAAGAGGGATCTGCCTCAAGTCAATAAGCTTAAATAGTTTCCCATCCCATCACCTGAAAATTCCCTCATGATATCTTCTAATTTGAACTCAGGTATCACAGAGATTTTGTAGCTTAATCTGATGATCAGTTGATTGGATAGCCTGGTATTCTTGTTTAAATGTTTTGTAGCTAGACACGTTTCTACTAGCTCTTAGACTTAATAAGTATGATGAAGTCTTCTAACCACTTAACTTTGTCTTAGGAATTTTCAGTATTTGGTATTAAATTTCAGAATTGGTGATATGGGTGTGTTGACAACAAGCATTAGTCTGTAAAGCTGTGGTTTTCAAAAATATATCAATCACTACAGAACCTCAGCAATGTCTGGGCCCCATTGATATCACAGGTGTCATTCTATTTTGGTTCTATAGTAAAATTCCTAAACCTGGGTAATTGATAGGTAACAGAGATTTGCTTAGTTCTCATGGCACCTGCATCTGGTCAGAGTCTTCTTCACAGGAGGTATTACATGTTAGAATGTGTACTACCTGTTGCCAATGGGGATACAACCTTTTAATCCTAATTATTACCCATTGGCTCTACCTCAATATACTACAAGCAAGTGGATTTAGGTTTTAAATACCTAAGACATGAACTTTTAAGGAAAATTAACAGGGACAGAATTGTCTCTTTTCTACAAGGGCTCTATGTTAACGAATAATATTCACCTTCTTCATGTTTATCAAGTCAGATCCATAATATCTTTCTGGAAAAAAAGTGTCAAGAACACCTTGTTTACTTGGTCACTCTGCTAAAAAGAGATCTATTCATTTTTCAATCTGGTAAATGAAACCTCCAGATATGAAGATCAGTCTCTAAATTCTTCTGCAAAAAGCCTTTCTCTATAATTCTAATTTAAATGACACCTTGATTTTCTTTCACTCACCAGTCCTCAATAAGAAGCCCTCCTTTGAACTTCTCTGTAGAAGATATTAAAAGCCTAAGCATTCTCTTTTATGACACATAATCAGCTGTCTGATGCATCTCATAGTGTTGCTATGCCTAGCTAATGGCTGTATTGGTTCCTAAATTGCGGATTTCTTTATCTTTCTGTCATTCATCATTACCCTTTGTCACCTTACTTGTTCTGGTCAATTTAACTCATTGATTTTCATTGTAAAGGCTACAATACAGCCAGTAATTTGGGACTTATACAAGTTACACTGACATGGGCTAATGGATTTCACTGTCACCTCTATCAGCTTTGCAACCTTTTTATTCTGAGTGTGGCCACAAAGTAAGGAATACTGGAAGAATTAACAAAAGAGAAAATAAGCAGACAAGACCACATACTTTGTAAACATACTGGCACTCTGGAAAGGCATTATCCAGTTTAAAAGACTAAGTTTTGTTCACATATTGAATTACCATTTTACCATGTTTTGAACACCTATAAGCAAGGTTTTATTTGCCCCCAAACTCATAATTTTTAGCATCTACAGATGATGAAATGCATTTTAAAAGGAGTGCTCAGATTGACATTTGGATATAGCTCACAAAACTAGATAATTATAAATCAGAAATTAGGAACCTGACATTAAATTGTTTTAGCATTCATCACTTTCTCAAGATACAATTATTCTTTAACTTTGCCCTGTTATTTGGTCCATGGAATGTCCCTCCAGATGTGTTTTCCTGAGTATTGAGGGGCAGATCTTCCAGTTTTCTTTGGTTTAGGGCAGAGATAAATCAAAGCTGGGTGTGGTTGGGGTGCCAGGGTCTGTGTCTCAGGGCCAGAGTTCAGAGTCCATGGTCTCTGCTTGGCCTGAGGATTGGGAGCAGGAGGGATTCTTCAGGGTCTCCAGTTGTCGGTGTGTGATGATGCAGGTTCCCACAATGATGGCTAAATGGAGCTCTGAGGGAGCTCACTGAATCAAATTGGAGATCCATCTGGAAAAGGAGCTAGGCCCTCCAAGAGTAAGCAACTGTCCATTGGCATGGGCGGTATGTGGAGCCTTGAGGGGTGGGATCAGATTGTGTTCCTATGCATGGGATGGCACCTTGGAGCCTATTCCCTGCAGAGGAACACCTAACCCAGTCTTGTTATTGGGATGAGTAAATCAGACTTGCTGAGCTGACCCACATAGGGACTTCTTGACCTTTTGAGGGAGGGGGATGAGTGGATGGGGAGGGAGATTGGCTGAAGGGGATTTGGAGGAGGGAAGGGAGGGGAGCAGGGGAATACATGATAAAAAAGACATTTTTATATAAAAAAATAATAAAATGAAAAAATAAATTTTATTTTAACACAGTTGCTTTTAAAATAAAAAATACTTTTGAATCTGAATAAAAAAAAATTATCCTGTTTTAAAAAGTGTAGGAATTCCTTAACAAATTTTAATTATATCCTCCTAACTACAGCTTTTATTTAGTACCAAAAATTCATTTGTTTAGGTTTTTTTGAAGCTAACAATGTCACATTGCCTGAATTTTTTGGAAATTATAGTTGAGAGCAATATTAGACAGACACTGAAGAAAATATTAATTCTATGGATTATTTGTTTAAATAATTGTTTTAGAATATGCAATGGAGCTCAGTATTAAAATTATCTATTCAAAAAAAACATAAATGGAAGCATGTCACGATTTGGAGAAAGCACCTTTTTTCCCCCCAAATTTTAGATCTTTTTAAGTTTTATGTTGTTTCAGTGTAGTTTCCAAGCCCATCTTTCTGTGGCTCCATCACACCTGTTCGCCTTGATGTGAGTGAACGATAAGTCAGATGATTTGAATGGAATTAGGTAAGCCTAAGTCTTACTTTGCAGGATGCCAAAAACCTGTTCATGTAATCACCAATTAAATCTCATAAAAGTAACTGTATTGACACTGTCAATAATCACCAACAATAATGTAAGTAGACTCTTTTCTTCTCAATACCAGTTGTACTACTAAACACATACTTGTCACTCAAAGCATTAATAAGTCAAACTGCTCTGAATAGATGAAACACCCTTTGGAGAAAATGCTTAGAATTTATATGAAATTCTGGGGATTGATAATGTGATAAAATTTACTTTATGTGTGCTTATAGAATAATTGTTTGTAACATCCTGTTACAGTTTTAAGAACAGGAGACACTGATGAATAAATTATATTTAAAGACATGTCACAAAACTTACATTCTAATTGGGAAGACAAAATGGAAGTGTCTAGTGACATTTTAGTTCTGCATAATTAGGAAAATTATGGTTTCTGAGACTTCCTTATTCAATAATTACCCATCTAAGCATGTGTTTTTTACTTCTACTTCTATGTCCTAAATGTGCTTAGCTGAAAAGACATAACTCCTCCCCTTAGGAATCTCCCAGGCTGTTAAGAGAGCAGTCATTATATACAAAGTACAAAAATGATTACAGCAAGTATTCTGTCTGTCAATAATGAAGCTTTAAAGGCATGACAGAAGTAATCTAGAGGAATTAGGGTGTGCTTAAAAGAGGTTTGAGATAAGTCATGCAGAGTTACAGAAGAGAGAGTAAAGAGGTCTCTCAATAAAGAAACTGATAGCGTAAAGCAGAGTCATAAGGTAACTTGATGCCCTATGGTCACAAATAGGTTATAAGAGAGTCAAGGTGAAACAGACAGCCAAGCAGGGACAAATCTTGATCTTCTACTTACAATCTGAAGTGACCAAAAGCAAATCATTGTATTCTTCAATAACTCAGCTCCATCAGCAATATTCTATTTGGTCACAGGATAGTTATGATCAAATAAGACATAATAACCCACAGTTCTAGTAGAGTGATGTGTGTAATAGTAATTGTTCAAAAATATCCACTGAATTATCTTTCCTGCATTAATTGGAATGAAATCATTGATGTCATAACAATATTTAAATTTAAGGTAAGAAAGTTTAGGAGAAAGCTATACTTAGGAGATTGTTTACATGAAAAATGAATATTTAATGTGAAAGTAAAGACGGAGAAGAAAAGTGGAGATAAGGTGCCAAAATGGCAGGATGCACTGATCACTAAACTGGGAAAATGAGAGATACAGAAACATCTCCAAGTTGGCTGATGACAATTTTACATTGAAGGTACAAGTATGCATTGTAGGTAGACGTTTTGAGGTACCTGTGGGCCACACATATGGCTTTGATATTAACAAAGCCAAGAGATACTTAGTTATAATGAAAGTTATTTATAATAATTAGGTGAAATTAAAAGTAAAAGGCATGGATACTATGATCTAGGAAAAAGAAACTCAATATTTCATCTATTTCCAAGTTCTCAGACTAGTGAGGTTATTAATTGTTATCACAGATAACTGTGTGCTTATTCTGTGAACCATGTTGGATAATTAGACACTAAACACAGTGCATAATGTGGCATTAAAATCAAAATTTTGTGTTTTCCCAAAGCTTTTATAAGGAAATCCTAAACCCCAGGTTTATTGTAATAGAAAGTGATTAGATCGTGAAGGCAGAGTCCTCATTAGAGGCATTACAGTTCTCTCTTAATCTTTCCCCTCACATGAGGACACAGCAAGAAGTCAACATCTGCTAGAAAGCAAGCCCTCAGCAGACACCATGCCTGCCAGTGCCACTGTCTTCAACCCCTAGAACTATCTGACCTAAATCTCTGTCCTATAGGCAGCCTGACAAATGCATTTTGTTATAGTAGCTGGCACAAACTAACACAGATTGGTTTCTGGCTCAATGAAATCCTAGAGTTTCTTATACTCACATCAATGACAGACTACTTCCAGGAGAAATGCTAATGTGTCTCAGTGGGATTTAAGAACATTCTGTTATCCCATATTTTGGCAAAAAAGTGAAAAGAGCATTTGAGTTGGATAGCTCTCTTGTTTTCAGGATGCTGGCATTGCTGCCACCACAGAGTAGATTTATTCCGCATGGCCCCTTTATGTGTGAAAGCAAGAACTTCCTTCACTTAACCTGCTGATTAGCAGATGGCAGCCCCTGGAGAAAAGTGTACAGAGTACGATGGCCTAGACTGGAAGTCAAGGCTACTTCCTAACTCAGATCTGAGTTACCCAACCTAAGTTGTAGCAAAACAAAGGTGTCTATTTGTGTTCATACTGGAATTGGGCTAAATGAGTATTTTCACCAGCTTTCGTTCTTGAGCAATTGGGCACTCGCTGGGCGCCATCAAACTCTCTCTGGGTGGTGGCGCTCAGCAGCAACAATAGATGCTTTGAATTATGTCTTCCTTTGCAAACACTAGTTGAAGAAACTATTGAGACTGACCTGATAAAATAAAAAGCCCTTCCTAGTGCTATGGCCAGATTCCAAGGAGTGCTCCCATTTCTCAGTTGAATTATGAATTTTCAGAACAATACAAATGGTCTACTTATATCTTCACTGGTAAAATGTCAGTTGTGGGCTGGAGAGATGGCTCAGCACTTAAGAGCACTAGCTGCTCTTCCGCAGGTTCTGAGTTAAATTCCCATCAAATACTTGGTGGCTCACAGCTATCTTTAGTGGAATCTGAGGCCTTCTGGCATAAAGACATACGTTCAGACAGAACACTTATACATAAAATAAATGAATAAATATTAGAATAAATAAGTAAATAAATAAATAAAAGTAAATAAATAAATCTTTTTTAAAAACGGCAGTGGCTACTGCTTCCTCTTTATATACTTCCAAGATATAGGCAGTGAGACGTCATGACATCATTCCCCAATGTCAAGGTGGAATTAGTTTAAGGGAAAAGCCGAAACTGCTAGTGATATAATCACATTGTTACTTTGGACTATGTCAATTATAGCAGCGTCTTCAGGTTCATGTCACGAATCATTAGCTTCATCAAACTACCTGACAAAAATAAGAAAATAAAAAACATTTGCTTATATTCTTCGTTCTTTCAGCACTACCTCTAGAACTGTAAATAGTAATATACACCAGTGCTCAGAATTTGGCAGCAAATTTTGATCTCAACTAACAATCACAGATAATTGAGCATGACATATTGTAAACACCTTCGTACCTACCTGTTTTCTAGAGAGAAACAGTCCAACAATAAATGACCTAAGTTACAAATCAAATTGTCCAACTATCTCCTAGGCAGACAGCCAAATATTTATTGTTCTTATTCCAGGTCTTTCCAAGCTTGTTGCTAGTCTGGTATTTTCTATTTAACTAGTATACTCAAATAAATGAGGAAAAAACCCGCAAGTTTTACTCTAATCATTTAATGAATGAATATAATTTTCAAGTTGTAGGGAAATAAAAGGTGTGTGTGTGTGTGTGTGTGTGTGTGTGTGTGTGTGTGTGTGTGTGTGTGTTATTTTGGGATTTTGTCACTATTTTCAATAAAACAAATCAACCTAAATCTATGAGTCCACCAGCAGGTGACAGGATAAGGAACAGACAAGCACATGAGCACAAAGACACTTGCACATGGAGCGTGAATATACAGGCAAACATACTCACATACCCATCCACAATACATATGAGCACTCACACAGTCATATGAGCATGTAAACAGAGAGGCGTGGAGGGAAAGGGAGAGATAAGATAGATGATAGATAGATAGATAGTAGATAGATGATAGATAGATAGATAGACAGGTGAGAGATAGATAGATAGATAGATAGATAGATAGATAGATAGATAGATAGATAGATAGACAGGTGAGAGATAGATAGATAGATAGATAGATAGTAGATAGATAGATAGATAGATAGATAGATAGATAGATGATGGATAGATAGATAGATAGATAGATAGATAGATAGATAGATGATGGATAGATAGATAGATAGATAGATAGATAGATAGATAGATAGATGATGGATAGATAGATAGTAGATGGATGGATGGATGGATGGATGGATGGATGGATGGATGGATGGATGGATAGATTGAGAAGATACCATTTGCAGCACCATGGTTATACTATGGAAGAAATTTTAATCCCATTCTGAATTTAATTTCTTATTACCTTTCAGTCAAATGGGTGAAAATAACACTCAGAACTAACTGGTAACATTTTTTAATGTGAGCTTCTATTAACTAATGGCCTGCATGCCTTACCTGTGTTTTCTTATTACCTATAGGTTATGGTTGAGGTTAAGAAGGCAGGAACTTGATGCACAGGATGGAGCTACACCAAGAGACCATGTCTCAAAAAAACAAAACCAAAACAAAAATTCTTATTTTTTTACTTGAAGGATGATCAATAGGACAGCTTTTTGTGCACTTAAGTAGTGATCCGAATTTGGGGAGCTGAAATAATAGGGAATAATTTATTCTGTGGAATCTAATAATACTACATGTAAAGCACATTGCAGCAGTTTTCACCAAAGATTGTAAACACTTTGGTTATAATTCTTTTATATTAAAAAAGAATAAAGATTATAAAATGTAGTCATTTTTCTAGGTTATTTCCATAGCTATGCAACACATTAGCTATTAAAATTGAAAAAATATATTAAAACACAAAAGTGAAAAAACATGCGTTCTAATAGCTGTCAGAACCATTACATAATCATTGATCATGCAGCCCTGGAAAATTCCATTGCAGGCACACAAAAGAAGAGAAAGGGAAGAGAAAGAGAGTTTACAGTAAGGACACTATGAGCGTGAATACCATATGACCAGGAAACACCTATAACCCACAGAGGTTAGAGGAGGGTAGTAAGGAAAATCCTGAAAGACTACTAATAAGTGACCATCTAAAGTTGACCTTGTTCTTTTTACTTTATTATTAGTTAAATTTATTCATTTATTGTACATCCTGACTGTCGTTTACCCATCTCTCCTCTCCTCTTGTTTTCTCATTCAACCTCCTCTCCCCCTCCATCTATTTCTCATCTATTTCTTTTCAGGAAGGCCTCCCATGGGTATCAACAAAGCATGCCATATCAGGTTGCAGTAAAACTAAACTCTTCTTGTATTAAGGCTGGGCCAAACAACCTAGTATGAAGACTAATAGATCCCCCAAAGCCAGCCGAAGTTTTAGGGATAGTCCCTGCTGGCACTGCTAGAAGTCCCACAAGTAGGCCAAGTTACACAATTGTTACCCATATGAAAGTACCTAGATTGGTCCCATGAAAGCTCCCTGGATGTAGCCCCAGAATCTGCGAGTTCCTGTTAGCCCAGGTTAGTTGTTTCTGTGGATTTCCTTGTGATGTCTTTGACCTCTCTGGTTTATGCAATCATTCCTCCCTTTATTCAGCAAGATTTCTCAGGCTCTGTGGGTCTCACATTGGGTTCCATCAGTTACAGGATGAAGGCCGTTTCATGGCAACTGATAAGTATAACAGAATATCGTTAGGCATTGTATTGATTTTTTGTCGCCAATCATGTTCGGTTCTATTCTGGGTCTCTGGCCCTAGTACCATTCTTGGTAGGACCAAGAATGGGCACAATCTTTAGGTGTGGGGCTGAGGTTGTACTAGTCATTGGATGGTCACTCCCACAATCTCTATGCCCTATCTACCCTCAAATCCCTTAAGTGCTCCTGATATGCTTTTCTTTCCAGTCATCTGTTTGAGTACATTTACCCTAAATTCATCCCTCAACCTGATCACCTGACCCTATCTATTTCCCCTTCCCAGAAGATCCATGCATCTCCATTTGGGTCCTCCTCGTTGTCCGTGGATTAAAGCAGGGTTATCCTTTACTTTTGCAGATAGTGTCAACTCATGAGTGAGTACATATCACATTTGCCTTTCTGCATCTGGATTAACTCACTCAGGATAATTTGTTTCTAGTTTAATCAATTTGTCTTCAAATTGATTTTAACAGCTGAGCAATACTCCATGTGTAAATGTGCTACATTTTCTTTATTCATTCTTTAGTTGAAAGGCATCTACATTGTTTCCAGTTTCTGGGTATTATGAATAAAGCTGTCACAAACACAGTTAAGCAAGTGTTCTTGTGGTATGATTTAGAACCCTTTGGATAAATGCCCCAAAGTGGTATAGCTGATTCCCAGTTTTTTGAGAAACCACTCTATTGATTTCCAAAGTGACCATACAAGTCTGTACTCTACAGCAGTGGAGGAGTAGTCCACTTTCTTCACATCCTCTCTAACATAAGCCATCATTTGTGGTTTTGATTTTAGTCATTCTGCCAGGTGTAAGATGGAATATAAGAGTTACTTTGATTTGCATTTCCCTGATGACTAAGGATGTTGAACACTTTAAGTGTATCTCGACCATTTGTATTTCTTTTGCTGAGAATTCTCTGTTAAATTAGATTATTTGATTGACTGATGTCTAGTTTCTTGAGTTCTTTATATATTTAGGAGAGCCATATCCCTGATGTCATCTTACTTTGGAAGATAAGTAGGGTTGGGCCTGTTTATTATTTGAATGGGAGACTTTGTTATTTTTAAACATAATTTTATTCAATCATTAAAAATTCCATACATATATTTTGTTAGTATCACCCTTATTTCTCCAAAATTGTCCCTAGCCACATTCCCCTCCAAACTACATGTCCTCTGCTTTAAAATAATATTTTAATAATTCTTTGACAATTTTGTACAATGTATTTTGCTTATAATTACTATTCCCCTAACTCATTTGAGGTCCACAAAAACCTCATTATCTTCTCTAAACTGAGTATCTTTTTTTAAGTTCATAAAGTACAATTTTTGACGCCCAAATACTGTTGGGTATGAGGCCAAAGCAAGGATGTGGTAGACATACTCTTTCCATATTTTTTCTTTTTAAAAATATTTAGCTTTATTTTATGTGTATGAATGTATATGCCTGTACTCACATATGTTCAGATAGATCCCTTGGAGGCCAGAAAATGGTGTTTTATCATCTGGATTTACAAATTGTTGTTAGTAGCAATGTGGGTGCTGGGAACTGGATCTAATCGTCTGCAAAAGCGGAAAGTACTCTGAACCACTAATTCAACTCTTAATTCTGCTCTTTATTGTTAAAAAAATTAACTTATTGAGTCCATCTATTATTACTTATATGTTGTGGTGGATTGATGTTTATAAATGTTTGTTTTTATTATAAATGGTTAAGGGTCATAGTCAATCTCTTTCTTGGGAAAAATGGGGATATGATATAGAAATGATTTAAAAAGATAGATTATTGAATCTACTTTGAGCCAAATTATAACTGTTAATCTCAAAATACTTTACATTGGTATGGATTTTGGTTACAAGTTTAAGGTTAATTTGCTTGTTTTGCTGTATGTATAGTTCTACTCTTGTTTAAGGTATCATGCATATATAACTCATTTGAAATTATAATGTATAATTAAAAATACAGATTAAGAGTCATCTATGATAATCAAACTTATAGTCATGTTAATTAGGTTTTTAGATATCAAAGATATATTTTAATTAGATAGGCAGTTGTCAAACACTTCAAAGACCTACAGAATATAGTATTTAAAATGTTTTAAGAATTTAGACTTTTCTGGATGATGGGACATGTCTGCTGCTGGCAGCACCAATCTATTTCAAGCAGATTGTGGGCATCAAAGAAACTCCATGTGGAGTTTACGTTCTTTGTGGCAAAGTTTAGCCACTAGACAAGAAATCGTTCTTGCCTCAACTGCTTGACAGTATGCAATATAACATGCAGGACCCATGGAAAGTGACCCCTGAATTTTGGCAGAACAAGCCAAATTGGTCCTTCAGCTTCCTGCTTTACAGAGAAAACTGTCAGACATACTACAGAACAAGAGGAGAAGTGACTGACAAAATATGTCAAAATAGACCGAACAGTCCTTCAAAGTTCTTGCTTCACTGAAAAGTCTTCCAGGAACCCTAGGGCTGTAGGCTGAAGTTACAAAGGAACTGAGGGTGACTGTCCAGGTAGTCAGATGTCTCTGTCATTTCTAGGATTTAGAGATTGCTTGCAATGTACTATCTGTTTATTCAGGTAATATTGTATTCTTCTATGGTCTTTGATGGAGTTGAAGATAGTTATAATTATAGTTTTTCTTAGTTATAATAAAAGGTTAATTAGATATGAAACTCTGTACTCCCAAGGTTAAGGTAGATGATAGACTATTTTCCTTAATTTTGCTAAATACAAATAGACTAGATACTGTAACTATAACTCTTGCTTAATAGATATTTTTATATGTAACTTTCCTATGTTGAAATTGAAACCTTTCTTTTTGATTAGACAGAAAAGGGGGAGTGAAATGAGATGTCCTTCTGTATGCTGTGAATGTGCTTTACTGTTATTTGTTAATAAAGAAGCTGTTTTGGTCTATGGCAAGGCAGCTAAGAGGCAGGCAAGAGATTCATGCAGAGATAAAAGATAAAGGAGGGCTGTGTCAAAGAGATGTTACATTCTGATGCCTAGAAGGCAAAACAGGCTGATGCCTATAAGGCAAGATATAATGAAACATAGGTAAGGCCATGGAGCTACATGATCATACATAGATTAATAAGAATGGATTGAGTTGAGAAGTAAGGCCTAGTTGATAATGAGCCCAGGCCATGGGCTAAACAGTTTGTAATTAATATAAGCCTTTGTGTGATTATTTGGGACTAAGCAGCTGTGGTGTGTCCAGACCTTAGGGCTAGGCCGGGATAGAAATTTCAGGCTATAAAAAATGACCCTCATAGGAAGTAGCACCATTGAAAGGTTTGGACTTGTTGGAGAAAATGTGGTCTTGTGGAAGGAAGTCTACCATATTGACATCAGCATGGATATGCAAAGTTTAAGAGTTTTCCCAGCTGTTTTTCAGTTTTATTTTGTTCAAGTTT
Source organism: Phyllotis vaccarum (assembly GCA_033318265.1). Taxonomy (NCBI): domain Eukaryota; kingdom Metazoa; phylum Chordata; class Mammalia; order Rodentia; family Cricetidae; genus Phyllotis; species Phyllotis vaccarum. The sequence continues at coordinate 58,501,463 of JARWLC010000018.1, forward strand.
TTCCCATTATTCTCCATTCCCTATGTTTTGGAATAGAAATATATATACTGTGCCATTATATATTAGAAGTATGTGATCTATTTTTTAACTTTTGATTTTATAAGAAATGACGTTTAAGAGACTGCATGAATCTCAGAAGAGACTCTGAACGTTGAGCTTTTAAACATTGTTGAGACTGTGATAGACTATGGGAACTTTTGAAGTTGGACTGAATGCAGTTTTGCAAACTGATATGACTTCTACTCCTTTGTGAGCCAGATAGTGAAAATTTGTGGTTTGTAAAAATAATGACACCCAAAGAAAATGGTACTATCAAGAGTTTTGGCCATGCTGAAGTATGTGTTGCCTTGTCAGAGAAGGTGTGTCACTCTGAGGGCTTTAAGGTCTTATATATGCTCAAGTTACTCCCAGTGAGTCAGTCTATTTCCTGTTGCCAGCATATAGTATGTACCAGCTCCTTTTCCAGTACTATGTCTGCCTGCATAATGCCATGCCCCCCCACCATGATGATAATGAACTAATTCTCTAAAACTGTAAGCTGATATTGCCGTTAAATGTTTTTCTTTATAAAAGTTGTCATGATATCTTTTCATAGCAATAGAAACCCCAATTAAGACATATGTTCATGTAGAGCCATCTATACCTTTATATATATATATATATATATATGTATATATATATATATATATATCATGTATATATATGATAAAAATGATTGTCCCTTACAAGTAGCTCAGAATAACATTTATTAAATTCATCACCAAACTTCAGTGAATACATAGACCCCAGAAAAGCTTTAAACTATGACACTGAAGGGTTGCAGAGACACTGCATATTTTATATATTACATACATACATACATACATACATACATACATACATACATACATACATATATATGACTCTTCTAAAAGCCCCTTTTGTGGATCTAACGGTATATTTGAATCAGGAGTTAGATTAAGAAGGTACCAAATGGCAAAATCCCGCCCAGTTCTACCCACTAGAGAGGAGAATTTATTTCCATTGACCAAGTACAGATAAGAACCAGATGTTTCAGAAGGGGAGAGTTAATAATCTCTAATCTAAAGAAGAATCTATAAACATCATTTGATCCTCATATATAAAGCTAAGGCTTAAGTTATTCAGAAATATAATTAGGAAGATGAGTCCAGGAAAAGCTAAACAGACATACAGTAGCTCCTCTTCCATTTTAGGTCACCTATATTCTATTACCCTTTATCTTCTCTAAGATCCTTTGTTTCTTTCTCATAGTTCTATTCACACAGTTACATACCTTGTGAATTTTATACCTATTGGTAACTAGATATTCTTTTTTTTTATTTTGGATTGGGGAGGAATAGTCTATGCTTAGTCTACCATTAATTGGGGACATTTAACATGCTTTTGTTATTTTTGTTATTGTCGTTGTTGAGAGAGTCTATGAATCTCATATCTGGGAGTAAATTTAATTCTTTTTGATTCTCTCGCCTCCACCTCCTGAGTGCTGAGATTATAAATCTGCAATATTATGCCTGGCCTTTGACATGTTATTATTATTATTATTATTATTATTATTATTATTATTATTATTATTATTAATTCTTTTAGTTAACATACAGACTAAGTGCTTCTTTTTGACATTTTACAGTACTTTATTCTGGAGAGAACAAAACATTTGACTTCATGGGCTTATAGACATTGGGAGATTTGCCTCCAAATGAATTATACCCTTACTCACAGAATATTCAGAAGAGACTTAGGACTTCAACTTTCAAGCCATTGCTATGGCTACTTAAGGTTTAAAGAGCTAAAAAATATTTAGACAAGTACCTTAGAAAATCTTAAATTTGTAAAATGGGAGAATTCTACAGTTTGTCCCTCCCAAAATTTAGGTATTTCTAATTTGACCATATAAAGAGTTGATGCCTGTAGGGAGCAATTAAAACATAGGAATAAACCCTTTGTTAATAAGATTGAGCCTTTATACATGACTCAAGCAGCATGTAGCTTACTTGTCATTCTGGGTTCCACCATAAGAAGATAAAACAAGAGTAAATAACTTCAGTGTGCCCAGTGACAGTGCCTTGAAATGGACTTCCCAGTAAATAGGATCCTGTTTATTTTATTTATGAATTTCCCATTCTTTGGTGTTCCATTATAATAACCCAAAACTTATCAAATGGATTGATTTACAAATGTTAAAAGTGGATTATTGCTTCAAACGAACACTTACAGTCTCATTCTCAACAGCAAAGAGTAACAGTAACAACAACAAAAAGATCAATTCCGATATGAACATTACTGACTTAACCAAACCTCTATACTGATTAAAATAAAACAAGCAAAAAACATGATTATTTCTTCAGAGCCATCTATATGAAGGGCTACAGTGGGGGAAAAGAGCTTCCATTTCTAAATTGCATTTTCCTTTCAATTCAGAGATGCACATAAAAAACAATGATGACTAACACTCTAGAAATGTGAGACTTTTGCACCAAGGAAAATTCAGTATCTAAAAATCAAACATTTCTAAATTAGACTTACTGATTAAAATTATTTATATTCTATTTCAATTATTTGCTCATGAATCCGGGAATCACAGAAGATAACCAGAGTATAGGTGTTTCCCAGGTGTGTTCTCAGCTCTGCACTAATGTAAATATATCTGTGCATCAGTTGGAATTGTTATACTGCCCTGTTCTTTCTCAATTCACCTTTCAGTGACTGGCTTTGCAGACAAGAATTATGTGACAGCATGACCTTTATCAAGCAGCAAAGGCGCTCCTGGGTTAACAATCAGTGAATTCTAAAACAGTGGCACACATGTTGATTAGAAAGATGTCATTTCCAAATGCTCCATTTGAAAGCTCTGTGGCATTAGATGACAAATAATCAGCCGTATGCTACAATTTTACACTGAAGTTTTTCTGGTAACCACCCAGAAGATGTATCATTATAAAATACAGAAACAAGATAGATAATCAGAACTCTACCCCTGGGATCCACCTAGTAGACACCTACACATATCCTATGGCATGCCTGTCCACATATATACATATATACACACTCATAAATTAATGATGACATAAATGTAATAAGATATTTTTTAAAATAGGAGTATCAAGTCCAAAATAGAACATACAGACTCTTGATAGAGAGATCTGTAAGCCCTTTATACCTCAGCAAGAACCATTGGGGCACTCAACTCTACAAACTTGTTTTGATTTACTTCCTCCCCCTTCTTTATCTGCTACAGGTATATCAGTTATCCTACTGCATCACCTAGTCTACTATAGGTATATCAGTTATCCTACTGCGTCACCTAGTCTACTACAGGTATATCAATTATCCTACTGCATCACCTAGTTTACTACAGGTATACCACTTATCCTAGTGTGTCACCTAGTCTACTACAGCTATATCAGTTATCCTACTGCGTCACCTAGTCTACTACAGGTATATCAATTATCCTACTGCATCACCTAGTAAATAGTTTTCATGTACTTTTCACTTTTTATTTCACTGATCCAACCCTAACAAATCACCCACAACTATGAATTAAGCATAAGAAGAAAAAGAGGAAGGGGTAAGAGGAGGGAAAGAGAAAGGAGAAAGTAGAGGGAAAGCAATACAATGCCACTATTAGTTGAATTTCCAGCTTTTCCAAACCACACACCAAACACCTTAACTTAATGACAATATATTTCCAGACAAAAGAAAAATATTAACAGCAAAGACAAAAATAAAAGTCCACTGGAAAGTACTATGCACTTATTATCATTGGAATGGTATTAAAAAATTAACCAATCAATGACTTGCATTGAAAAAAAGCTAATAAATGTTGTTTCTTATGATCTCTTAGGAAAGTTATATTTTAGAAGACAATAACTAACTAGCTCTAATTCATCATGGGATGGCTATAACAGGCACTTGGTGACTTTATTGATGTTGTTCCCACACACACAAAATGAAATGGAGTATATCTGTTCTCATTGAGACTCTGCTGACTGCCAGAGTTGTAGCCACTGGTAAATTGCCCTGCTCCAGTAAAAAACTTCTCACCTATCTTCAGGAAAGAAACCCTAATTAAATTTACTGGGCTGTACACAAGAAGATTACATCAAAATATGAGGAGAACTGTTAAGAAAATGTGTTTCAGCTGGAAAGAGTGGGAAATGGAAAGTGAAAATAACTAAGATTCATTATGTAAATTATGATAGTGTCAGAAAATAAAAGGGCAATTTTTAAATCCACGAAGAAATAAATCTCAGGAAAGTTGGCCATATTTGTATGGATTGGAACAAATTTTGATTTTCTAACATTCAAGTGAGCATTCTGAGTACTCAGTGATCTAAGATTTCCAAATACCTTTTTTTTTTAATTGCTTTTAAATCAACAAAGATTGAACTCAAACCATGGTACTGTGGCAAGTAACAGTTCCAAACATGAAAGGTTTAGTCCCTGAAGACATGCACAGATTAGCCTCCCTTCATCTCTTAAAGGCAGGGTTTATCTAAACAAATGATCCTTACACCAATAATTTACCCATGTTTTACTAAACCCTCCTAACACAGCTCTTTACAAATAATTTTTATATATGTATCTCAACTACAGAAGTATATTTTAGTTCAGAATTTTTTTATTTAAAAAGGTTTTTTTGCATATCTACCTACCTCTGCTCCACCTCCCTTCCCTCCACTCAGTCCTCCCTCTGCCTCCCCCGCCCCACGCATCCCCCTATCCATTCCCCAAGGAGGGCAAGGAATCCCAAGATGAGTCAGTTTGGTCTAATAAACATCTTTTAGATGACTAGGGGTGTTGCTCAGTGACAAGAATGTACTTAATATGTGGGAGATCCTAAATTGCCACCATAAATAAGAAAGTCCCACAGTAAACCATCTTTAACGTAACAACAGTTAGAGCATACAGCAGAGGAAAAAACTATATTTAACAAAGATGAACAAAGTCAAGAATTTCTTAATTATGTGACATACAGAAGTCCTACCATGCTAATGCCTGTTAAATGTCTTCATGGGAAAATGCATTTTCTAACACATACTGAGCTTATTGTGAAATCAATTCTTACTGAACAATTTTTTATACTATAGAAAAGGTGTTGTTTAAATGGTCCAGAGATGGGTCAACAAGCAGCTATATCCAATTTAGTCTCCTCATCTACATTTGTTAAATAGCTTGGCATTTTCTCTACAAATTTTAGCTTCATTTACATTAGAAATGAATCTTTGCACATAACTAGAATCTGGAAAAAATCCTGATCAGTTGGAAAGCATGTCTCCTTTTCATACTTCAGACTTTTACCAACAGAGGTTTAGAAATGTGATAGAAACAAGAAAAGTCAGTGAGTGGGGAAAGAAGATTCCAGTAATGGTAATATTTACACAGTGCTAACTTCAGTGGGAAAAGGAGGATCAGGTCTCAGTGAAGACTCAATTCAAGGACTCTACAATGTCTTTTTCAGTAAATATTTTATTAACATTTCATTCGTGAGAATAAATCATGTATACTTTGGTGTTCAACAGAGCATCGGATAATACTAAACTCCTTGTCTCACATTGGTGCTTTGTTCATATGGTATTATAAGGGTCACTTCTTGTTTCTAGGCATCTGCTTTTAAAAAGGAGGCCAATGAAAGAAAAAAATCAAATCAGACAATGATTCTTATTTTGCTTTATTATGTAAAAGCCTGTTTCAACATATGTGCAATTTTATCCTTGAAAATAGATAAACAGTGATAAAACCTCAAGGGATAAGCCAAATCTATTTATCTAGAGAGTCAGCTTTGAGTGTAAAATGTGAGTATCCATTTAATTTGTGATTTTCTGTGAAATTGGAAAAAGCCCACCGAGGTATGGTAGCACACACCTATAGTCCCAGTACTTCAGGTAAAAAACAGATGGGGTAGCAGGAGTTCGTGGTCATTCATAACTAAATACAAAGTCCCAGGCCAGCATTGAGTACATAAGACTCTGCTTACCTTCTTCCAAAACTAATAGCACACCTACACATACAAATAAGTGTCCAAGTGGATTTCATTCTTATCTAATATGATCAGTTCCCAAGGCATAGAATGATGTAATAGGGGGAGGGCATGACAATGACATCACACAACTGCATTCTGTTTTTGCTCAAACCCTTGACAACTCTCTTATCACTTTGAGCTTTACATCTAAGCTGAGGGAGAAGAAGGCTGCCGCTAAAACATAACTAGACAAAAACCAGATGGAAAAGAGACGAAACAGATCATGACAGCACATTCTTTTTACGGGCACAATTACAAAGGCATCTGTTTGCAAAGCACAGGCTTTCCTTCCACATATCGTCGTCTTACTTGATAGATGGAGAGAACAGAAGCACTTTTAATTGTGAGGGTGACAAGGCTATAATATGTTCCTTATATACAGCTGTTAATGATGTCATGAACAAGGTTGATTAATAGAATCCTATTCCAAAGGGCAATTCTATGGTCAGAAAAGTCATTCTGCAATGACTTGCTGCTCTAGTTCTAAGGCGGAAGGGCAAGTCTGAAAGCATCACCATGTCCCAGGTCTCAGGAGGATAGGGAGAGCTGGTTCACAGAACACGATTTTTCTTGGGCCCTGGCATATTTCTGCTAGTGGCAGAGTAATTTTATTGGCATGAATCAGAAAGCCTGTGAGTCATCTGTATAAGAAATGAGACAACTTTATTTCATTCAGCCTCTTCTCACTTCATTATAGCAAGAGAAAGTAAGGGAAATTTCTGTTTTCTGTCAGGTTTTCCCCAAATGATCAGTCACTGATGGCTCACATGTCCCCAGAAGAACTGTATGAGATGATGAAGCCACAGTTTGTATTGCCAGCAACCTAGACAGAGACATAGTTGCCAAGTACAGTGGCTCCTGCAATGATTTACCACTTCCAAATGTTACACCTGACAACAAATCTAAGATGTGCAGCCTTTTTAGCTATGAGCTTCCACAGCTTCCATTGCTGTTACCTACCTTTGGTCATTGAAGGAAGATCTGTTCACCTATGCTAAGCCTCAGGACTTGCAAAACGCACTCCAGGGTACCTAAATCTTACCTGTTCTTTTTAAAGACCCAGCCAGTCAAAGAAAAATGTCTGATTGAATGAACTAGTTGAGTTAACTGGCAGTTCAATTTAGTCAGGAACAAACAGGGTAAAGCAAACTAGACACAAATAAACAGGAAAGAATGAAGAACATTTGTTGAATGTGAATGAGACCTGGGTCTTCTTTTTGTAGGGTCTAGCATATGACACAAGGATGATGTGTGCAGGTTAACACCTAATATACAGGAAGACACAGTGGGCATGTCACGTAACCCAAACTGAAACAAACACACAATTTTCGCACTAAGAGATAATGTAAATTTGAATGCTTGAGGGTTAGAAAGGAGCTTGGCAACATCTTTTCCTTTCATCTGTGTTGTATAGAAATAGACACAGCCATGGTGTCACAGCATGAATGATAGGATCGTTTCAATCACCAGGAATTCACTTACAGGTCAGCCCATTTGTGGGCAACCCATTCTGATAGTTTGAAAGGATTCTCAGGGACATTGACTTCTCTGAACCTTCCATGTATGGATTCTTATTCTGGATACTTAATAGACCTGACTGAACACTGAGGTAGGATGTTTGCTTCCTAGAATTCACCCCAGTCCACTTTTCTTCTTGCCCATTCTCAGGTTTAACTGAGAAGTGTATTTCTAGAAAAAATATAGGGCTGTGTCTTATTCAACGTGTTTCTTACCTTTCTCATCCGTGTGACACACACTTGACACACACAACTTACAGAAGTGAAGATTTATTTTGACTCATTGTTTCAGGGGTTTCATTCCATAGTTTTGGCCTTTTTGATTTGGAACCCATGTTAACACAGAACATCATGGTGGTGAATAGGTATAGAGAAGAAAGCTGTTCACTTCATTGTGGACAGAAACAGAGAGACAGGCAAATATAGGCAAGAGTGACTATCACTCACTGACCTACTTCTTTCAGATAGGCCCCATCTCCTAAGGCTTCAATTACTTGCCAAACCATATCATTGTCAGGGAACCAAGATTTCAAACTATTAGCATGTAGAGTACATTTCATATCTCAATCCACAATATTCAATATTGTAGCTCAATTCCTTGACCAACATCCCTAATCAGGGAGTGAGTCTCTAATACTCTCATTTATGGTGCTTGAGTTTGTTCCCCTGAGAATCTTGCTCCTGCCAAGAGAGACTTGGTTCTCTCCAAAGTTCATCAATATCCTGCATTTACATATCCCAATTTGATTCTGTCTACCTGCACTGCCTTAAAGCCTCTATTCCTTCTCCTCCTCCTCCTCCTCCTCCTCCTTCTCCTCCTCCTCCTTCTTCTTCTGTAGTAATGAGTTGGAACAAAGCAATATCAGGTCTGGTGAGTGGGTAAGTTACAAATAAACAAAGATTTAAAATTCAGGCAAACAAACAAACTGATAAAAGCCTGAACGCAAGAGAATAGATAATGGATACAAAAAACACAGGAAAAATAAAATAAGAAGCTAGAAGCAGTTGAATGAAGTGAGTGAACGGTGTATAAAAGAAGGAAAGAAATATGAAATTAAAGAGTCCCACCATTTACTAAGGTTGATGTCACAAAAAGAGTCTGGAGGAAAATAGTGACTAATTTTTCAATATGATTGACTTAAAGAGCCTCTAAACTTTCTAAAATGATATATTTGTTAGACCATTGGACTTATTTGCCTATAACCCAATGGAGTTGTTGATTAAACTTAAGAATCATCAAACTGGAAGGGAAACCATGGATTAGAGCTTTCTTTAAGTAATCATAGGCATTGTGTTTAGAGCAAAAAATAGAACCTCTTGGAATTAGGACTTAGATTTGTGAGCAGACAAACAGTGTCTGGAAAGAACCTAAGGTAAACAGATGATGAGAGAATGGTGGGCATGTTGCTTGAAGAATAACTGATATTATAATAAAAACCCAAAGCCAGATATTGTGGTAAATGCTAAAGACCAGAGAGACAGAATAACAAGCCACAGCCACTTCTCTCCACTGCCGAATCCCCAGGCCAAAAAGGGTAGATCCTGTCTCCATGAATGCTCAGACAGAGAGGGAAAGTGAAAGGAAGCACAGGGCAGGCCAAAATGGAAAGTCTTAACTCCTTTCTCCTCCTGCCTTATATTCCCTTCTCTACCCGGCCATATTGCTTCCTGTTGAACCTTCCTAGTGGAGGCATTAAAAATGCGTGCTCCTAAGTGCTAGAATTAAAGGTGAGAGCCAGCACTGCCTGCCTCTATTTCCCCTTTGGATTAGATAAATCTCATGTAGTCCAAGCTGGCCTTGAACATACAAAGATCCAGATGGATCTCTGCCTCTTGAGTGCTAAGATTAAAGGTGTGGGTCACCACTGCCTGATCTCTATGGCTAACTTTGTGGTTGGTTCTGTCCTCTGATCTTAAGGAAATCTTTATTATATTACAAACAATATATCACTACATGGGAGATAAAAATGACTTATCATAATGATAGAAGGTAGTTTCAAGAAGAAAAAAAAACTGTGGGTAATGGTGTATGTCACTAGTTATGGTGATCTGAGTTCTATCCCAGAACCTGTGTGGAAGGAGAGCCAACTCCCACAGTTGTCCTGATTTTCATACATATCCCATAGCACTGATATGTCTACACACACACACACACACACACACACACACACACACACACACACACACACACACACACTCACATGTAAATAAATAAATGGGAAATATACTTTTAAAAAAATAAGAAAAGCGTTAGCAATAAAGAATGTGTATCAGAGTATTTAATGTCATAAGAAACTTAAAGGTGAATGTTTCTGGTAATGTAACATCATTGTAGTACAGTCTGTGAACACTAGCAAATTTTTCTCAATCTAGAGTCTAACATCACTTATGGTTAGTTACTGCTGTGTGCGTAAGCTCAGCTCAGAAATGAAGAAGAAATGAGTAAATGAGTCTGTCCCCACTTCAGCTGGTGATTTCACAGACTTGAGGAAAACAATTAGAAAGCCAGAGCTACATCACTGGAGGTAGAATGATAGCAAGTTTTACTGAGTGTCTGCTATGTGCCAATCTCAGAAGTGCTAACATAGTAGTTTCTATCTCCTTACAGCTTATAGTATGTATAAACAACTGAACTTCAATCCAATATACAGCTACTGACTTACATATTTAAGTTACAATTATATTCTCTTCAAAAACTCACTGAAAGCAAGAAAGTAAGGAGAAATGAACTCAGTAATAACAAATGCCTATCAAATATTCCATGCTATAAGAAATTTAAAAAGTAGTTTTACTAATGTACTTGCAAAAGGTCTCAGTGACAAAGACTGTAAGCAAACCTATTTCATCTTCTTGCTAAATTTGTAATCAGCCTAAGTCAGGGTCCAAGGAAAATTAGACATTAATATTTGACTTATTACCAGTCATATTGTTTTTGACCAAAAATCCCTACAGTTAGTAAAGAGCTGCTTGAGAGCAGTGGTGGGATAAATAGAGTGGTCATGGGTATAACACTAGCTTTCTATAAATGACCTTCAGAAACCCATGTTCAGATGTGACTTTGCTTAATATGCAAACCTATGTACATGTCTGCTAGAAAGTTCCTATTTCAGTTGAAAAAGGGTGGTCTGATAAGTATTTTATCAGCTCTTAGAAGACATCAACCACTACTAATGAGTTTCTACAAGCTCATGAAAGAGACCGTTTTTACAAAAAAACATCAAATGTATTTATATGTTTAGCATAGAATGTTTTAAATATATATATCAGGGATATTAGAATAGTGTATCAGGTTGTACTTAAAAATTTATTTTAAATTTTTTGCATTAAAAACCCAAACACACAAACTATAGTGCCATAATATGCAACCCCAATTCTTTACTAAAAATGGGGCACATGGTCTCATAGCAGCTCATAGGTGGTAGGCAGTTGAAATATAGATTTATATATTCCTATATGTATACTTATCTAAGTAAGGACTCTATACTCTGTAGTTCCACCTGCCAAATTTTTCTAAAATTCAAAGTAATTAAGACGCAAGTCTTTATTCGTTAAAGAAAATTAAAAGAAAAATAAGTCAATAAGTGTTGCTTTGACAAAACTAATTTTTGCTCCCAAATTACAGAGCCATAGTTTTAGCCAAGGAGCCCTGGATTGCAGTGCATTCCTCTCTGGATGCCAACTTGTGTCCCTGTATGTTCCTGACTTGCATGGCAATCTATAAAAGACCGTCTCCTTACAACAGCTGCAACAAGGTTTACAATCTGCACATAAGCCTCTCAATTTCAGCATGATTCTTGATATAAACCCATCTGCCTGTTTTCCTAGGGGAGGACAAGCTTAAAGCTTTTCCATTAAATTATTTTAATAGATTAATAAAAAATGCATCTTACCCATTGGGAATTATAGCTTGAAGTTGTCTAATGAGGTATATTTTGAAATAATTACACAAAAGGGTGATGTGAAAGCAAGCAGATACAGGAAATTAAACTAAGATTCAAGATGAAACAAGTACATGATCTTCCTGAGTTCTGGAAAATGCACTAAAAAGCAAAATGAAGAGGAATACCCAAGTGTGCTGTTCTAACACAAAGTTTATCGAAATATCTCCAAGGATTGCACTGTCGTTTTTCACGTTCCGCACTGTTCTATTTTCTGTCTTGGACCAGTTTTGGCATTAATCATTGTGTCTTTCTCCCTCTTGTTTCAAAAGAAGTCTAGTTTAGGTCAATATAACCTGACCATCACCTCACAAAGCTCTCATCTGTCATAGGTCTCCAAAACTGGCTAATGTTCTGCCTTTTAACACGATAGTTCCTTTTTCCTTCTTATTGAACTGTAGGTAAGGCGTTAAATTCAAGCTTAAAAGACTACAAAATATTTTCCCTGAACTTAGGCAGTTTTTTTTAGCCATTTCTATTATTAGCCAGGAAAAGAGAATAACAGCTCCCACAAGTTTCCTTAACTCTCAGCAGCAGCATCGAACCCAGACAGGGATCAGCGTTTTCATAAACTGTGAAGGAGTCAAGCACTGTAACCTATATTGGCTACAGAAAAGACAAGCGAACGACGCAAAGTGGAGAAGGCGTTAGGTTCGCAGCATAAATAATTGTTGCTCTCGGACTGCTCGGACTTAACTGTGGGGCCTTTGTACACAGAACTCACTTACCCTCAAAATCAGCTGTGGTTGGATTAAAGTTTCAGTATAAACATTCTTTTCATTGATTTCTTCCAACTATGAACTAAATTCTTCCTCTTGTCTTTCCCCTCTTTACCTTCTGGAGTTTTTAATAAAATTTTTAAAAATTGGAATAACCCTTCACAATATGTTTCAACAATGAAAAATTTTAAAGAGCAACAGCATATGGACTACCTGTAGCATGAGGTATAAAAGTCAGTACCCGTAATTTATAGTTGGTTTCTATGGAAATAAATGAATGTGTGGCCTTCAACACCAGGCTAGGGTTGTGACTGTCAAATTCTGAAAGGGGATTTGGTTGATATATCACAGTATCTATGTCAGGAGAGAAACATAAGAGTGCAGACAGAGCTTTGAATTCTTCCATCATCTCTCTTTATGGTAAAGCTTGGGATAATGTTTTACAATGTTCATATATTAATTTGTTTAAAAGCTAAAATTACCAAGAAAAAAGAATGAAGGAGAAGGTGGGGGAGGAGGCAAGTAAGTAACAGATATGAGCTGGTGGTTCAAACAAATAAGAGACTGGAGTACCTGAGACCCTGTCTCTGAATAGGAGGAGGCAGAGAAGGGGAGGAAAAGGAAAACTGGAGAAAGAGAAAGGTGATTACGATGATGACGATGATGATCATGATGTCAATGATACAGGGCTTCCTGGAATTTCATTTCTATTTAGCATTGTCTAGACACTCTGATTTTGTCGAAAGAAATAATAGATTTAAGTGATTGAGAGAAACGGTTCTGATGTCATTATTCATAAAGGTAATAGGTTGTTTCACTTACTACAGTTAAACTAGAAAGTATTTTTTAAGTTGTAATTAGAAAACAGTTTTTTAAGTAAATTTACATATGTGGTGTAAAGAATTTCAATTTGCTATAGAATCATCAACTTATTTACCACTTTTTAAAAAATTACTGGAAAATGTTTTTGGGAAAAAAATTAACAATATGGATAAAACCCCTCCTATGTTTTATTTTTCTGGAGGGAGGGGGAGGGGGAGGGGAAAGAGAGAGAAGGAGGAGATGGAGTGTGTGTGTGTGTGTGTGTGTGTGTGTGTGTGTGTGTGTGTGTGTGGTTAAGTGCTGAGAGATAGATTAGTTATTGTACATCTATAAAGTTGGTTGGAAATTTTCTGAAGTATAGGACCATCAGTTTAATCACAAATTTAGGCAAATTTATGAATGCTAGAGGACAAAGTAAGAATAGCAAATTATTCATTTAGTTTTCTGTTACATAAATTGCTTGTCTAAATATTGTTCATGTGCATATATCTTCATGTTTTCTGGGCACTATGGCATCATTCTAAGTCACATGAAGCTATAGTCATTATCAGCAATAGCTTTTCTGCTAAACCCAGTCTTCACATTCAAGCGGCTTTGTGCAAATTAGTTCTTCCATTATCTTTAAAATTTTTGAACTTTCTTTTCTTATTCTTATTTAGCATTCCTAATTTACCTAAACAAAGTTTAAAAAAATGATTCACTTCCTTAATTTTGCGTATAAATCATTTTGCCTGCATGTGTGGAAGTGTATCACATGCATCTCTGGTGCCCATGTACTTCAGAAGAGAGCATTAGATGTCCTGGAATTGGAGTTAGGGATGAGCTATCATGTGGGTCCTGGAAAACAGACCCAGCTCTTCGGCAAGAGCAGCAAGTGATAATCACCACTGATCCATCTCTCTAGTCCAAGCTGAACAAAGAGTTAAACTTCTGTGGAAGCTGTATGAGCTAACATCCTTACCAGCAACCCATGAGAACCCTTTTTTCTCCACATTTTCACCAGCATGTTGCCACTGATGTTTTGGTGATAGTCACTCTGATGGGATGAGATGGAATTTCAATGTTGTTTGGCATTTCTCTAGTGGATTAGAGTGATGAGCATGCCATCATGTACCCATTAGTCATCTGTACTTCTCATTCTAAAGTCTGTTATCTAATCTCACATCATATGTTCCTTTTCTCTTTTATAATTGATCTTAAATCTATACTTGAATTTCTCTTAAATTTTGCTATAGTAAGTAATTCAGCATTTATGACACCATCCACATTGATAATATTACTATCGATCAATAGTAATTTTCAACTCTTCATTTTGTATTAGTTTCTTATTCTCTCTGTTCTGTCTCCAAATATATTGAACAAAATCAATTCATATCATTAATCATTACTAATTCTTATATCCGGTAACATGTGGGGACTTTCTCACTTTTGTAAATTCTCATACATTTAAGATCATAAAATCAGTCTCTAGGTGGGGATTAACATAGGAGTTTTGTTACTCTGTCCAGGTGGGTTTTTTTTTCTTTTCTTTTTATATCAAGGTACCCAAAGATAATATTAGAGATTACTTTGAAATAAATTCTCAAACAGATTTTCCAGATTACCTAGAATTAAGATTTGGATTCCAACCCTAAGATATGGGGAGTTTATGAGTACAAAATTCTTCAAGTAGAATTTTACTGTTTTGTTTTCACTGGAGCCCAAGATAAGACCCTCAGTTTGTCTTGTTCTTGACTGTAGCTGTATGGCAGTTCTGTAGTGCACTAACTTTGTAGATCAACAAAGACCCTATTTTATGGAAGTCTCCTGACTAATCCTCCTCATTGTCAGAACATGTGGCCAATTATGTCTCTGTGACAGTCCTCCAGGCAGCCCCATCTTCAACTCTCAGCAAACTAGTTTCTAAGTTCACTTTCACTTTGTCTGAGCATTCTCACCTAAACTTAGCAGAGTCAGAGCAGGGGATGCTGATGGCTGTGAGCTTCCATACACTACAGCAGAGTCAGGGCAGGGGATGCTGATGGCTGTGAGCCTCCACACACTGCAGCAGAGTCAGGGCAGGGGATGCTGATGGCTGTGAGCCTCCACACACTGCAGCAGAGTCAGGGCAGGGGATGCTGATGGCTGAGAGCTTCCATACACTACAGCAGAGTCAGGGCAGGGGATGCTGATGGCTGAGAGCCTCCATACACTACAGCAGAGTCAGGGCAGGGGATGCTGATGGCTGTGAGCCTCCACACACTGCAGCAGAGTCAGGGCAGGGGATGCTGATGGCTGTGAGCCTCCACACACTACAGCAGGGTCAGGGCAGGGGATGCTGATGGCTGTGAGCTTCCATACACTACAGCAGAGTCAGGGCAGGGGATGCTGATGGCTGTGAGCCTCCACACACTGCAGCAGAGTCAGGGCAGGGGATGCTGATGGCTGTGAGCCTCCACACACTACAGCAGGGTCAGGGCAGGGGATGCTGATGGCTGTGAGCTTCCATACACTACAGCAGAGTCAGGGCAGGGGATGCTGATGGATGTGAGCCTCCATACACTACAGCAGAGGTTTCTATCCAGTCACTTTGTGCACAGAAATATGTTTTCTTCCCATTCACCTAGAAGGTGAGAGATTTGAAAAGGGGGAAAATAAACTAAAAAAAAAGGATACTGTTTTGATTAGATAGGTAATAAAATAAAATATAAAATAAAATTAAGAGTAGCTTTAAGATAAAAAAAAGATAAAATATAGAAATATCGAGAATAAAAATGGTTTAAAAACAAGAAAAATGAAGATAGAAGAAAAATAAAATAGAGATGTATACCAAAGAAAGCAAGAGGAAATTAAAACAGTACACTAGACTTTCTTTAAGGGATTTATTGTTTTCTTTCATTTTTCCCCTTGATTCCCCCAAATTTCCTTAAGGGAATTTTCATTTCTTCTTTAATTTCCTCTTTCAAGACTTCTGTCATCCTTACAAAGATATTTTTAAGATTGTTTTCCTTTGCTTTATCTATATTGGAATGTCCAGGTCTTGGTGTTGTAGAACCTTTTAATATTAATTTAAAAAGATTTTAATATTTGTTAGGCCCATATATCTATACAATAAATTTTACTAATTTTCACCCCTGATACCCTTCTTTATATGAACTTCTTAGGCTGGGACCCATCTCTAAAAGTCCCCCTCTACTTTCAGGTTTTCCTTTTATGTGTGTCCCAATTAATTTAGTTGAGTTTCTGCTGAAGAAGGTTTCTGGCCAGCCTAGTCCCACAGTTCAGACCTGCCTGCTGCTGCTTATCTAGACCAGCAATCCAAAAGTCCCAAAGAAACACTCAGACGCTTATATTAATTTCATGCTGTTTGGCCTATGGCTCAGGCATATTACTAGCTAGCTATTTCATCTTAGTTCAACCCATCTCCTTCAATCTGCCCAACCATGTGGCCCGTGATTTACCTATTTCATTTCAACTTGCTCCATCAACTTGCTTGATCAAGTCTCTTTTGACTTCGCCCTCCTTCCCCTATGTATGCTCTGATTTCCCACCTACTTCTACGATGCCTGTCATAGGCCAAAACAGTCCATTTATTTAAAGAATGATATTCACAGCATACAGAAAGACATTCCCATATCAAGTTTCTCATCATTTGCGAGTTTTATCCAGAGTGAAAGAGAAAGGTTAGAAAAATAAATTTTATATTTTTATTATATATGTATATGTGTTTTGTTGCATGTACATATATGCATTATCTGAGTGCCTAGTGCCCAGAGAGACTGAAAGAGACCACACAAGCCCCTGGAACCCAGTCACAAAATGGTTTGTGAGCTGCCACATGGGTGTTGAGAATCAAACCCGAGTCCTCTATAAGAGCATACAGTGCTCATAACCACTGAATGGCCCTAGGAGTTGTTTGTTTAACCTAATATGAAAATATATAGCAAAATGATTCATTGAAAATAACATTTTCATTATATTTATGGTAAAAGACTTGCTCCAACTCCAGCAAGTATTTTGGGAGAAGCAACAATAAAGAAATGCATATCCCTGCTGCCTCAGTACTGTGTAGGTGTACTTCTTTAACAAAGCAGGTAGAGATGAGCAAAATGGGTTAGAAACTAAAATTACATAAAAAAAAAAACAAAAAACAAAAAAACCCCAACTATTTCTCAACCATCTTATAAGAGATATGTTCTTTTCGAGGAGGGATAAGAAATCTGCCTTCTAATTTGGGATAGCTCATGGGTAGAGGGATATTTTGCTTCATCAGGCTCCTCCTGGCTTTGTGTCACAGAATTACCACTGGTAAGCACACTGTGTTCCATTCAGATTTCATCCAGTAGCTCATTTTTATTTCAGAAAACAGCCGTCACATTAAGTCATAACTTAAGCAAAGTTTTTTTAAGCCAAGCAGAAATACCACTCTAAGATTACAGAAAAGAAAATTGCTCTTCTGCTCATGTGAAAATGAATTAAAATGATAGTATCAGGAATAGAATCAACATTTGTGCATTAATGTATTTTTATCTTCCCTAGAGTGTAGGATTTGAATGTTTTCTATTCTGGGTTCTGGCATCTGAATTATTTCTTCTCCCACACACATCCTCTCGCCCTCATGTACCACTTAATTAAAAAGGAGATTACATGAACACCTAATGGTGTCCTTCTGTCTGCATGCTCCTCTGCTACCAAGCCCAGGAAGACAGTGTCTGGTTCTTCATCTCTCCCATTTATCTGCCACAGTGTGGTACATGGGCAGTGGTAATTAGCTGCTAATTTTTCATGTTCTCTCTAATCGGAAAACCTTTAAAGAAACAAATCACAGATAAAGTTCATTGTAACATGACAACTATAATTTCAAGCTCTCTATATCAGTCTGCCTTTCAAAGTGTCAAATTCTTACCTCACATGCTAATAACAATCTTTTGATTACCCAAATCATTGTCAAGTTTCTGAACCTTCCTTAGTCTTTTCTGTACATTTCCTTATAAGGTCTACTTTTGTGAGAACAGGAACCCGCCCTCTTCCCAGACCTAATTGCCTACAATAGCAGATTCAATTTTCATTTTCTTATATCCCCAGATAATATCTGATCACTTTGCCTGTCTTCAGAAAGAATCCTGTTAGGTTGGTTTAGCCGTAACCTCACTTAGACCTGATGTTTCCTCCTTGTCATTTCTTACCCAATTATTTCTACTCTATGCTTGGATGTAATTGCCCACTTGCTCATTTTACTATTCAAAGCTGAATGCAAACCCACTTCAATTCTTCTGAATAAATTCTTTTTCATTGTACCTAAACAAGTGTCATCAACTAATCTTAACAAGTCTAAAATTATTTTTTAATAGCATCGGGGACTATCCATGGAAGCACAGTGACTCTCTAGAAAGTTCTGTATAGTGATATATAGTAGCGATCCCAAGTCAGAGAGATTTTAAACTTGAAAATAGAAGGGATCTCACAGGTTTTGAAAACTAGATGTCAAAATAAAGTACACTGCTCAGGCTAATTATAAGGTGAATTAATTCAAATACAAGACTCTTGATCCTTAATCTCATATTCTTCTCCTTTTACCATATATTTTTCTTGAAATCCAGAAGGCAAACTAGTATAATTGTATTATTGTATAGTAACTTAATGATCTGTGATTTTTAGAACCTATTCCTGACTTAAAATGAACTGAAGTTGTTCTCAGATAGATCTCAGGCTTAGTGATCACGTGAAATCAGCAATAATAAAGCAGAACAAGAATATAAAAAACATGTAATATAGATTTGTCCACCAAAATTACACATTGGAGATACTGATCAAACCTTTGTTCTCAACACACTTCTGTGGCTTATTTAAGCTACATATGCCAGTGTAGCCTTGGCCTTGGTGTTCATCATCCTTGAACTTCAGCTTCCTCATATCTGATTTTGGGCAAAATTAATTGTTATTATAGTATTAGGTGAGACACTATATTCAATATTTATCATAATAACCAAAAATTTAATATACTTAAAAAGCATTAGCAAAGTCTAATGTCTCTCTTGATACTTTGCTTCCAAGTGGGCACTAAGAGTTAGAATATAATCACCTCTCCAAAGTATATTTAAAAGTTGACTTTGTGGGACAGCCATCAGAGACTTTTGGGAATTCACCAGGACTTATCCACTTCAGAAGACATCATCTTCAAATGGATTAAATGTCTCTCTGCTAGTCGTGGTGGAGAAAGGCCTTATTCACAAGCATTTTCTTTGCATCTTGAAGTGAAGAGGGTTGTATCCCACAGATAGAGAAGCCTAAGTGAGAAGATTCTCCATTTGGTTGAAGTTACTTACAGACTTACCCGTGAACATTGGTGCTTATATGAAAATTTCACATATATGAAATATACATAGAAAGCCACACAGATGAGTTATGTATATATCCTCATATGTTTACATATTCACATACAAAGTATGAACCTAATTTAATGACAATAGAGAATATCTAGCCACCCCTAGAAAAGGAAGTCTCTTTGTAATTCACTTTCAGATTTGGCAAGATTTACTTTCCAAATTATGTTTTGCTCTAGCAAATATTAGCTTTGTTCAAGAACAATATGACTAACACTACAGTAAAATTATCTTGGGCTATAGGAAAAAAATTGAATTTAATATTAAGGCTAGCTATGAACTGTAGGACAGCAATGGCAAAGAATGTCATCCTTAGATATTTGCCCTTCACCAAGTAATGAACGACACATCATATGTTGTTTATAGTTGATGCTGATTTCATACATTAATGAAAATAAATTATCATAAGAAATTAGGTATTAATTTCTACAAAGAAACTAGGCATTATTGATGTTTTTAAAAAGAAAATTTAACTCTGAGTTAAAATATTGTTTTCTTCTTTACTCAGTAAAACTAATGACATTGGAACTAGGAAAGTGGATTATTGGGTAAAAGCACATTCAAATTTGGGAATTTTGACCAAATACCCATAACACATATAAAAGCTAGAAGCTTCTATAATTCCATTTTTCTTACAGATAATTGGAAGGACTGTGTAACATCCTCCTTTGAACTTCATTTCCCAGATTCACTTGAAAGTTGCTGATGGGAGGTCAAAGGGCAGAAATAAAGTAACACAAGGGCCCTTCCTTTGGACCCTTGATTGTCAGGTTACCTCTCTTGAAGGCCGCTACTCCTACTTAGTGGTCCTTTACTCAGACATCTTTTTAGTGTTTCTAATTCTCACCCCTTCAGACCTATAAGTGGCAACAACCTGCCTTCACCTATGTAAATAGAACCTTACTTTCTTCTGATTACCCAGTTGGAGTGTACAATCTATTTCTTTTCAGGGTCCCAGAGAAAACATTATCCATGTTTCAACTACAAAATTAGGGAACACTAAATGAGCTCTTGAATCTGCTTCATCTCAAAAATCCCACACACCCGAAATTCTACTAAAATTTAAAACACCTTGAAACTATCAAAATATTGTGAGTTTTAGAAAACACCATGGGTATTTCATAGAAAGAGGACTTAACATTGGAGAATAGACCCTTTTCTACCTAGAGTTTCTATTGGGGCAGCAAAACACCTTGACTAAAAAAAGCAAACTAGGAAAGAAAGGGTTTATTTAGCTTATACTTCAGCATTGCTGTTCATCACTGAGGGAAGTCAGAACAGGAACTCACAAAGGGCAGGATTCCAAAGGCAAGAGCTGAATCAGAGGCCATGAAGGGAAGCTGCTTACTGGCTTGCTTCCCATGGCTTGCTCAGCCTATCATCTTCAACCCAGGACCAGCAGCCCAGGGATGGATGACATCATCCACTGACCCACCATGGACTAAGCTTTCCTTAGTTATCACTAGATGAGAAAACACCTTCCAGTTAGATCTCAAGGAGGCATTTCCTCAGCTGAGGCTCTTTTCTCTGATGACCCTACTTTGTGTTAATTTGACACACAGAACCACTTAAAACAAACCCTTAACACACTTACTGAAGAAGTTGAGGGGAATGAAGAACTGGAGGCAGGATTCAGGAAATAAGAAAGCACAGACATTGCAGAAAAGCAGAATCTCAGCCACTCACAACACTAAAATGAATTATTTGTGTAAAGATGTCCTGAAAATACCAGTTTAAAAAATCATATGCTTTCTGTAGCCTGTGTGTTTGTTTGCATTTGAAAGAATAAAAATGGCTACTACCTTTTCCTCATTCCAAGTTTTTCTTCTTATTCAAATCTAGTATCATACTGTTTGACAGTATCTATTGAAGTCACTGTCTGGATGTAAAAACAAAACTATTTAAGCGAGAAAAAATTAATGTTTGGTTTCTAATAAGGCACAAAAGCTTAGATTATGTAACCTGGATTTTAGATCCAGTTAAGACCATTCCATTACTGCTATGACAAGAGTTCTCTTTTTGCACTTATGGGTAAACCCCACTGTTTCTCCAATATAATTTTCCACTGCCATATTCTCTCATCATTTTGTCCCAACACCCATTCAAGACCTTTTTAAGGAATATAGAGTGGAGATAAATTGCTGGGTTTTATAGTATGAAGTTATATCCAAATATTAGTTCTATCCTTAGTAAGCACTCAACACTTCTCAGATTTCTAGTTTCAAATCCTGTCCCCATTTTACAGGTTTAGGTTTAAATCTTCTAACCTCTAGCTTTATAAGTAAATCTGAAGCCAATCAAGTCCTCTCTTTTAGGGGTGTGGGGAGAATCCAGTGATAGTCACACTGGGTGGTAGGTATTGTGTTTCAACTTGACAAAGCTAGAGTCATCAGAGGAAGGAGCCTCAGCTGAGGAAATGCCTCCTTGAGATCCAGCTGAAGGCATTTTCTCATCTTGTCCTGAGGGGAGGGCCGAGTCCATCATGATGGGTGGTGCTGCTGGTCTTGGGTTCTATAAAACGTTGGGTTGAAGAAGCCATGGGAAGCAAGCCAGAAAGCAACTCCCCTCCGTGGCCTCTGAATCAGCTCTTGCCTCTGGGATCCTGCCTTTTTTGGTTTCCTGTCCTGACTTCCTTCGGGAATGAAGAACCATGTTAAAGGGTAAGCCAAGTAAATCCTTTCTTCCTCAGCTTGCTTTTTGGTCACGGTGTATTGATGCAGCAGTAAAATCTTAAGACGTGGCAAAAACTCGATTCAGTGGCTGGCTGGTATTAGTTTATCTCATCACTTAACCATGTTGTTCTGGTATTCCTGCATAAAACACCGGCATTTCGATTATACTGGTCTGATATTAAACTCATGCTTCCACCTAGGAACAGCTTTTACTGACTATAACTTCACTGTGTTTTTTCTCCATCCTATTGCAATGATGCTGGCCAGCTTCTCAATGATGAAGTGCTCTTCACATCTCCTTTCCTTATGGCCACATCCTCATCCTCAGATATTGGCCTACCAGCACTGCTTATTAGACAAATGTATCTCTCTCATTTTGGAAACTTCTGCCTTATTCATATCCAACTTATTTGGTGTTTATTGCCACCTTCCTGGCATAGCCATTGAGACTTTTATTACAGTAGATCCTTTGTTCTGACTTACATTATTTTTCTTTTTCAATTTATCTATAATTTGAGAATTTTATGTACAGCACTATTTTATGTTATATACCTCCCTTTCTCTCCTCCCTCCAGTTCCCCAGTTCCTCCTGTCTTCCCTACTCCTCAAATCCTCCCTCCCTCCCTCCTTCTCTCCCTTCCTCCCTCCCTCCCTCTCTCCCTCCCTCTCTCTCTCCCTCCCTCCCTTCCTCCCTCCCCCCCCCCTCTCTCTCTCACACACACACACACACAATCTGGATATTTTGTTTAGGATTGTTTATTTGTGAATGTATTTAGGACTGACCTCTTGAAATTTCACAACATATCAAAAAGCTTGTCCCTGGAGAAGACTAGTTTTCCCTCTATGGGAAACTATCATTTTTCTGTGGTTCCATTTAGCGTCTGTACCTAGTGAGATTTCCCCTATCCAGGTTAGCACGTCTATTGGTGCTATTATTTTCCAGGTCTTGTTTAAAAACTGTCTTGGTGATGTTTACTGAGTGCAACTTTCCTGCCATATGCAGAAGATGATATCTCAGAGAAGATATCCTCCCCCTCTGGCTCTTGACAATTCTCAGCCTCCTTTTTTGTCACGCTTCCCAAGCCACTGTGCTATAGGTACATCGTTTTGGGCACCCTAAGGTCAATTGTTCTCTGCATTTTGACCACTGTGCCTTTCTGTGATGCTACACTAAGTTAGAAACTACTTGAGAAAATAATAATTCACTGCTTTGTGTGTACCTTTTACCTATCACAAAATAATACATAGTAAAGATATAGTCTACTGATAGTTTTTTAAAGTGAACTCAGATACATAAGTAGCAGAAAATTCATACTAAGTTCCATATTCTTGACATTTTTCTAATTAATTTCTCAAAATTCTTCATCTTAAACAGGATATCCCTATCCTCTTGGTATATACCCATCCTTATTTTAAGTTATGACAGGAATAGCATTGCATTCAATTCCACTGTAGTTATTATTTTATTCAAAATGATGATGCTTAAGGATTTTTTTTTGAGTCTACAAAATACAAGGGTGGTGTTTATTAATGATAGAAGAAATCAATTTCCCATGCACTTGTTGCTGTAGATCAGGTGCAAATAAGAGCATCAGGTACAGGCAGTGGCTCCTCTAATTTAATTTTTCAAATGTTATACAGCATTCTAGGTATACTGCTTTTTTGAGACACCCAAGAGATTCTGAATCCAATCTGGTAACCTAATACTTTGCATGTATGGGCATGATTTTTTGTCCACAGAGTGAGAATCAGTACAAATGAATCTATTGATCCTTTTGAAAATTCGACTACAAACCAATTTAAAATCAGATTTATTAGATGTCAAGTGCAAGAATTTTGTCAAGATTAGTGACATAACAAAGGCACTGTCAAGCAATAGGAAGAAACAATGAGGCATTTTCCCTTTTTAAATTGTAGTTGAATCACAATAATTTGTTGTCTATAAAATACAACTAACATTAATATTTATATCTCTGAATGACCTCTAAATTCTTCCCATTTGGCACTGTCTGACAAGTATATAATAAAAGAATCCCAAGAAGGCTCTTCTTTAAAACTCTTTTTAGGATTACTCCTCACATTCTCTACTATAGTAGAGAATTGCTTTTCTAAATAAAGCTTCATTGTTAACTATTTCTTCTTAGAAAATATTAGAGCAGGAAGAAAACAAAACCTTCCTACATTGCTTTTTGTAAAACCACTTCCTTAAGTTTTAAAAACAAAAGTGGTTAACGACAAATTCAAATACTCTGAACTGGCCTTTTGTGATGGATGTCAATATTGTAGTCAGCTAGCTGTATATAGAGAAACAGATGAGTCTTAATTACTTGTATCTTTATTATTCCAACATCAAAAACACTGTCCTTCATTTACATTTACTAGATAAAAGTCAGAATGAGGAAGCAATGGTTTCATCACTGCTAGCTTACCCCATGCTGATGTCAAAGATTTCCATAAGACCCACATCCCAACCAGCAGTGTCTTCCAGACTTGCACAATGGGCTGATGTACATATGAATTCACAGAAACTGTGGCAGCAGACACAGTCTACACAGGTTCAAAATGCCATCTGCAACTGATAACCTCTTGAAAAAGAAAAAATAGCATTTTCTAAAATAGTCTCACCATGTATATTAATCACACTTTATGGCAGGCCCCATACTCAGGAACAGTTGCTAACATAAAATAAAATCAATGGATTTTTGTAGATTTTTTTTTTTTTGCCTCATATTGTTTTAGTGATTTTTATGTTTCTATCTTTTGATTACATATTTGGTTTCCATTTTGTGTATGTGTTGTTGTTTTGTTAGTATTTTTGTATTAGTTCTTTAAAGAGAGAAATAAGAAGTGGGTGAGTGGGAATGTGTGAAGGATCTGGGAGGACTTGGGGGAGGAAGAAATTTGATCAAAATGTATAATTTTTCAATTAAAAAAATAAAAATGAATAAATGCATATAAATAGAAGAAAATAAAAGTTTAAAAAGGAACCCATACAGTTATTATTTCAAGATCTTTGTTTCATTAAAAATCAGTTCTAAATATATCAGCCATCCTGAATACATTAAATATATTATCAATATATTATATCAATTTATACATCTACAATAAAAATCCCTTGGGCTTGTCTGCCTTGAATTCCTAAGTCTTGGGTATGTACCTCCAGTACCACAGAAACAGGATGTGTTTGTTAATGCCTGGCTGTAATCACAATACTCAGGAGGTGGCAGCTAGAGCATCAGAAGTGCAAAGTAATCTTCACAAGCAAGATGAGTTCAAGGCTAGTCTAGGCTTCAGGAGACCCTGTATCTGAAAACAGACACGTAATTTTGCCTGTTTTCCAGTTTCCTTCTTTCCATTGTCGGCTGCCCCTCAGCAAAGAACAATACATGTTACTACCATGTTCCTGTCCCCTTTAATTCTCCCCCCACCCCCTCTCAACATTGCTGTGAAGGTAATAGACCTTCACTTGAGCAAATGCAAAGACCCTGTCAGTTATGATGGGTGAATACCGGATTACACAAATGTTGTTTGCCCCTAGCTTTCATTCAGTATACACTTGACTTCCAGACTCCAGCTCACAGCCTTGTTAACTCCCCAGATCGGGTATTGCTTCCTTTCACACCTAATCATCTAATGATCATCAATAAAATGTAAAGAAAGTAGATTGAGAGATAATGTCAGGAATTGTTTTAAAGGAAGGCGCTGTGTTTCCACTAGATGGAATATGAATGTGACAAGCCCTATTTTAATAATATTTTTATTTTATGCTTTAAAATATTGTGGAGAGGGTTTTTTTTTTTTCATTTACTTAGTATTCATTTCTGGAGTAACTACCATGTTCTAAGCATTGACTTGAATACGGATAGAGTTTTTGAATAAAATGTAGCATGCTCTGCTACATTTGAATTTCAAATAAGGAATGACTTTCTTTTTTATTTTTTTAAGAAGCTTTTCTTCTTTTACATTCCATCATTCCCCATCTTCCCTCCCCATCCCCATCTACTACTCAAAAGGGGTCAGGCCTCTTTTGAGTAGTCAGCACAGGCTAACACACCAAGTTGAGGCAGGACTCTGTATCTTCCTTCCTGTATCAAGGTTCAGCAAGGCAACCCACCTTGGGAAATAGGCTCTAAAAAGCCAGTTTTTGTAACCAGGGATAATTCCTGGTCCCATAGACAGGGGGCTCACTACCAGCTTGATCAATGCAACTCTCATCTTCATTCAGTGGGAATAGTTAGGTCCAGTGCAAGCCCTTCAACTGTCTGTCCAGAGTTCTTGAGCTCTTGTTAGCTTAGGTCAGCTGTCCAGGTGGTTTTCTCTATCATGCCCTTGATTCCCTCCCTCTGGCTCCTCTAGTCCCTCTTCCCTCACTTCAACTGAACTTCAGGAGTTCTGCCAAGTGTTTGGCTGTGGCTGTCTGTGTCTATTTTCATCAGTCACTGGATGTAGGTTCTATGATAACAGTTACAGTAGTCACCAACCTGACTACAGGAAAGTCTAGCTCAGACACCCTCTCCAGGATTGCTCTGAGTCTTAGCTGGGACCTCCTTGTGGGTTTCTGTGGATTTTTCTAGCACCAAGTTTCTCCCTAAACCTACGTATTCATCTCAAATACATAGGTTTTTTTTCACCATATAACATTTTACATTGCTCTTACAGAGTCACATAGCAACAGCTCTTTCACACAGCTTTATCTCTCACACACATATGCTTCCTCTATATTATCCACTTACACTTTGCTCACTCACTCTCTCATCCATAGTTATTTATCTCATTTACATAGCTCTCTCTCTGTATAACATTTTACATTGTTCTTATCACTCTCATACAGCTCTTGTTCTTACAGATCTTTGCATAGTTCCTATATGTAGTGACAGCTTTTTCATACAGCATTATCTCTCACACATTCATTCACACAGCTTTTTCTACATTATTCACTCACTCTTTGATAACTCACTCTAGTTCATTCATTCTCTTACATATCTCTTGTTGTAGTAGGTTTTCGGGTCCCGTGTGCCAGAGATCCGGGACCCACAGACCTGCCGCCCCCGGACCGCTTATTCGCGCACCGCCCGGGTCCCCAGAAACAACTCAGACGCTTCTATTAACTTCATGCTGTTTGGCCTATGGCTCAGGCACATTGCTAGCTAGCTCTTACATCTTAAATCAACCCATTTCTATTAATCTGTTGGCCACGTGGCTCGTGGCTCACCCATGTCTCCTTATATGTTGTTCCTTCAGCGGCTTCAGCTCAGTCTTTCTGACTCCACCCTGCTTCTCCCACCTAAGCTCTGATTTCTCCTCCTACCTATTCTACGGTATCCACCATGGCCCAAACCAGCTCCTTTATTTAAAGATACAGCACACACAAATGCATTCCCACATCACTTCCCCCTTTCTCTCTAATCAAAAAGGAAGGTTTCAATTTTAACATAGCAAAATTACATATAACAAAATAGCTATCAAGCAAGAATTACAGTTACAATATCTAGTCTATTTGTATTTAGCAAAATTAAAGAAAATATTCTATCATCTACCTTATCTTTATGAATCTAAAGTTTTATATCTAATATACTTTTCAAATGACTAAGAAAAACTGTACATATAACTATCTAATCTTCAACTACATCAAAGACCACAGAAGGATATAATATTTACCCAAGTAAACCAGAAGTGCAAACGACTTCTAAAATCTAGAAAGGACAGAGATGACACCTATCTGCCTGGACAGTCACCCAAAGTTCCTCCACAAAGTTGGGGCATCCATCTTCAGCCTATAGGCCCGGAGTCTCCCTTCATTTCAGTGAAGCAGGAAATCTGCTCCGCCCATTCTGGCACAGTTCATCCGTTGCTTCTCCTTGAGTCCTGAAGAATGATTGACAGTTTTCTCTGTAAAGCAGGAACCTGAATGACCATCTAGGCTTGTTCTGCCAAAGTTCAGAGGTCATCTTTTTATAGAACATGCATGTCCAGTTTAAACAGCATACTGTCAAGCAGTCAATAAAAGAACAGGTCCTTATTCAGTGGCTAACCATTGCCACAAATAGAGTAGACTCCATATGGAGTTTCTTCGAAGCCCATTTTTCTCTTGAAGATTGGTGCTGCCAGGAACAAATCTGTCTCACTGTCCAGAAAAGTCTAAGCTCTTAAAACATTTTAAATGCCATATTCTGTAGGTCTTAGAAGTATTTGAAGATTACCTATCTAATTGAAATATATCTTTGTATACCTAAAAATCCTAACTAACCTAACTGTAAGTTTGATTATCAAAAGTGACTATTAACCTTCATTTCTTAATTATACACTACAATTTTAAAACAGTTACATGAACATCATACCTTAAACAAGAATAGAAAAACACATACAGCATAATAAAATTGACCTTAAATTTGTATCAATAAACCAAAATCTATACCAATGTAAAGCATTTTGAGATTAACAGCTGATTTTCTGATCTAAGTAAATTCAATAATCTAATTTTTAAAAAAGCATTCACATACCATATCCCCCGTTTCTTCTTAGAAAGAGATTGACTATGACCATTAACCATTTATAATGAAAACAAACATTTAGAAACAATATTTGGGGAATTTGGGCAAAGTTATCTATTACTACTTCCTGCTGATTAAGGGGCGTTGAAAATCTCATGGATTGTTGAGACTGGATCATAATCTGCAGCCATGAAGCTGATCTGGCCATCTCTTCTCATCAGAGGTTTTTTCAGGGGGTCTTGGTTGATGAAACCATATTTGCCTGGAAGCAATCCACAGGTTCTCATCTGTGGAAACAGAAACAGAACTCTTCCAAAGCAATAAATCCTTAGACACAAATTTTGAAATCAAAATACCTTTAAAATATACATTCTTGTTTAACTTAGTAGCCTTTGCAATCCATTGTCTTTTTGCAGTTAGCTCATTAACAGTTAAAAAATTAAAAGAAAACACAATAACAACCAAAATCCAGATTTTGTGTCTATTTTCCATCTTTACGTGGCTTATTATATTTTTATTATTCTATTTCTCGCTTTAAAAACTTTTTCTAACCTCTTTCTTTTCTCTCTGAAGCCTATGTACCTTTTACAAACATTGTAACCCGTTTACAGGTTTTCTTTTTATCTGAATCTGTTTTATTGTGAATCTTTAATCATCTTTTAACCTTAAGAGCTTTTAAAATACATTCTCCAAAAAGAAGCACAGTTTTTGCAAATTAGGCTGAATCACTAAGTTTTCTTAAACGGACCGTAAACAGAGCATACCCAAGAAAATGCTGCCACGAAGAAAATTTGTTTCTCTTTTGTTCAAAATAAGCAGAAATCTAAAATCAATCACATTACTGAGTCTTTTGTTAGTTTTTAGGAACCCGCCTGATTGTAGCTCACACTGCCTGCCGCCAGCCCGCCGCTGGTGCCATTTTGAATGTGACCCGGACCATGCTTTCTTTGTACAAAGACCCGATTCACATACACAATTTGGAAGCTGCCTTTGCTCAGTTTCTGCTAAAACCCCTTTTTAATCTTTCTCAGGCTCTAAGTGGATAATCGCCCCACGTTGGGCACCATCTGTTGTAGTGGGTTTCTCGGTCCCAGGCGGCCGGAGACCTGGACCCACAGACCCGCCGCCCGAGACTGCTTAGGAACCCACCGCCGCCCAGGTCCCCAGAAATAACTCAGACACTTCTATTAACTTCATGTTGTTTGGCCTATGGCTCAGGCACATTGCTAGATAGCTCTTACATCTTAAATCAACCCATTTCTATTAATCTGTTGGCCACGTGGCTCGTGGCTCACCCATATCTCCTTACATGTTGTTCCTTCGGCGGCTTCAGCTCAGTCTTTCTGACTCCACCCTGCTTCTCCCACCTAAGCTCTGATTTCTCCTCCTACCTATTCTACGGTACCCACCATGGCCCAAACCAGCTCCTTTATTTAAAGATACAGCACACACAAATGCATTCCCACATCAATCTCTCATCCTCTCCTTAGGCTTCTTTCTCTTCATCTCCCATTCAGCACACACCCTCACCTTCTGCACAGCTTCATTCTTACATTGTTGCTGCTCTTATATATTCTCATCCATACACACTCACTGCTCCTTCTCTCTTCCCCCACATTGTTGTTGTTCCCTGCTTTCTAAACCAAACTCTGAACAATTCTACGTTACATTTTCAGAGCCTAACCCACTCTCCAGGTTATTTTCTTCTTCATTTTATTATATTTTATTAAAAATGTCATTTGTAGCCACGTATTCTGTGCTCCTCCTCCCTTCCCTCCTCCCAATCCCTCCCAGTCATCCTTCAACCTCCCCATCCTCCCATCCCCACCCCCAAAAGGGCAAGAAGTCCCAAAATGGGACAGCTCAGTGTGACACATCCACTTGTAAGTGCATCTAAAAGAATCAAAATGTAGTCATAACAATTAAAAGTGCTTTCTAGAATCTTCATGTCACTGAAGTTAAGCATTGGCTAGCATTTGAAACCTCTCTCAAGATACAAGTGTGTAATGTAACTGCAGTTTTTGGTAATAGATGGCAGTCTTTCCATCAGCATATTTTTCTCCAATCTCATGAAAAGGACAAAGGCAAGAACCAACGAAACACATCCTCAACCACATGAATTGCTGAGCAAAGCAAAAGAAAAGCGGTTCTCTTGCTACCAGAAAACCTGGAAACCTCAGAAAATGCAGGAGTTATAGTTCACAAGAAAATGAATACTTACTCCAACCTTGTAAAAGAAATTTGTGAGACAGTGACTTGTTTTTTAAGAGATTTTATAAAGAGAGTTTAATCGTGTTTGTTGTCTCAAACACACATCAGACCCTTCATTCCAAAGGAAGGTTGGCCTGGGGTTCTCTCAAAGAATTGAAAGTGAAATATCCAGTGAAAAGTTATCTAGGCATTCTCCTTGAATCATATTCAGACGTCCTGTATTCTGTTCCCACAAGATGCTAAAAGTGTCCTAACTGAATTCTTTCTTTAGATCTTATTATTTTAACCACAGTTTATATTTTAATCAAACAATCAGTTACATATGTGAAATATGTACCTATCATATCAACAATTCTGTGTTGAGTACTGTTCAGTTTTTCTAACAGGTGATTGTGAACTACATATATTTCTTATGCTATTAAATAGTAGAACAGATCTAGCTGTATTGTGGTAACTGTCATTCAATATCTTTCATCTCCCCTTCATCTCCTTATTCGCAGTTTGTAACTACCTTCTGCATAGATTTGCCTTTTTGTTTTATATAAGAGAGATAATGCAGGGTATTTTTCTTTTCATTCCCAACCAACTAGTAGGAAATTAATGTACAAAATTTCTTTTTAAAAAATCAGTTACTATGCAAGTAATTTCAACTAGCACCCAAGGTTTTTGAAAAAATAAGTTAAAAAAAGTCATGAGTTTGTAATTTTCACTAGATGCTCTTCATACCACATATCAGTGCAAATGTTAAAATTCAGCCTGTAAGGATCTATGTCTAAACTAACATATTATTTCTTAGAACTAAAAGAAAATAAATTGACCACATAAAAATACTGTGTTTATAAAAGTAAAAACATATCTATATAAAGCCTTATAACTTGTTACACAAGAGGAAGTAGGGATTGATTCAGTTGAGTTTATATTTTTTATAAGATGTAATTAATCTGTGTAGATTTTAGGCCAGTTAACTACTATGCACTTACCATTTAATTAGGGGTATTTTTGCCCTCACTAAAATCTGAGGCCATCGTGGCCCAAATAACAACCTGGGTAAGAAGTAGTAAACATTTTTCTTTATAAAAATGCATTTTTCTGTCAAAAAATTATAATAGTTAAAGTGAAGACAATGCATACATCCATTCTGACAAATTTTTATAGCATTAATACATCTGGGTAAGCATAAATAGTGTCAAAGACACTCAGAGCTGATGTGAACATTTCCAGAACGTACAAAAAGTTGTCTTAGTGCCTACACAGAAACAGCATGTCCAGTAGAGCCCTACACACAGGTGTCATTTGTCAGGTTTATCACCTACAAAGAGTGGCACTGTCTGATGGGAAAAAAATCTCTAGGGAACAAACAGCCCAAAATTTGTGTTTAACTCCAGTTGAGGAAATTGAAAAAGTCAGTAGATAAATTATAATTATTTTCCAATAGATTTTTAACATTCTTTACTTGGAAAGAAATTCAGGGAAGGAAAGTAATGCAAAAAGACAAGGGTACTGGCTACAGAGATGATACTTGAAAGGGAAAAAATGTAAACAAGACATTCCTTCTTTCTCACAGTCTTAGATCTGCTTTATTTTATGCTTTCTATGGATTGTGGTATTGCTTTGATTTCACTGGGCTGTCATGTAGGAAGTGTCAATGGGTTCAGAAAAGAATGAAGTAACAAGGAGTCTTTACATAGTCACTACCTGGTGTCTGGAAGGGATTCTTTAAAGGATTCCCTGCAGATACCAAAGTATCTGCATTATATCCCCTAAATGTGTAATATTTGTAACTGTCCACATTCTCTCATACCTTCCGTGTTGTCTCCTGATGGCCTATTTCCCCAACATGTAAATGTTGTTGTTATAGCATGTTTCTAGAGAATAGTGAGAAATCTTGTACATATTAGTGCAGTCATGTCCTTTTTGAGTATTTATGATCTACTGTTGGTTGTCTCTATGAACGCAGAGCTCAAGGATATAAATATTTGACTACATTTGTTAGTGGTTTTAATACTCAAATAAGGCATTATAAAAATTATGTCTAACCTTCCTGATATCCTTTAACTTAAATTCCTCCAATATTATTATTATCAGTGGTATAAAACTTTGTTTACTTTTTTTGTTGATTGGGTACTGAACCTCCTACATAGCAGACTAGTGCTACACCATTAAGCTCCATCCCAACCTTCTTGTTACTTTTTATTTTAAGACAAGATCTTACGGGTTGCCTTGCATTATCCACCAGTAACTCTGTAAGTGAACCTTGAACTTGCAAGCCTCCTGTTTGTGGGATTGCAGGTGTGAAGCATGTGTGAGAGTGCTGCAGGAATAAACTTGAATGAGAACCTTTACATTTATTTTGGATCCACACTAATGTTGCCGGAATTTATCACCACCACGGAAGGACAGAAAGGACTTTACCTGGTGGAAAAGGAAGCTGCAAACTTTGTCAAATCAAGTTATCAATTCAAGGTTACCTGGTTTGAGAGCTGCACAGAACATTAGGATAAACACTTGACAAGAGATGATACATAAATGAAATATGAATGTCAGATAAACAGATTAAAAATATGTTCAGCATCACTTGGCATCAGGTATATATAATTAAAGCAATAAGGAAGTATCATTTTACACTCACTAGATTGACTAGAAAAAAGAAAACTGATCACACTGGACTGGTTGAATGAGGAAAATAAAAGACACACAACAAAAATAGGGGTAAAAAATTGTACAAATACTAGATTAAAAAAATGGCTAAACCATGTCCTGTAGACGGGAAACATTTAACACTTTATCCAGACATTTTACTCTTTAACTTTTGCCCAAAGAAAAGGAAAATAGGTTTACTACTACTATTACCAATAATAATAATAATAATAATAATAATAATAATAATAATAATAATAATAATTCTGATAATATTTTACCAGCATTACATTATAGGGGACAATGTTATATTTATAAAAGGAATACTAACCAGAAATGGTAGTACATGCTTATAATTCAGCACCAGGAAGAGTGAAGCAGGAGTACAGTGAATTCAAATTTATTTTTGGTGACACTGTAAGATTCTGCCTCAAAACAGAGTACAACAACTAATCAATAACATTAAACAGACATTTGTACACATCAAAACATTATCTAGTGAAAGAATCCACAGACAAAGGAGTATATAGTGATTCCATTTACAAGCTACTTTAAATAGGGAGTTTTAAAGAGCAGTACCAGAAATAAACCAGCACTTCACAAAGACAGAATCTGAGAGAATCACAAGAATATGACAAAAAATGGAGGTAGATGGGTAATAGAAATATTTTTCTTGGTGGCGTTGTTAATAAGTATATGCATTTGTCAAAATTACATAAAAATTGTGTGTTTATCTTATGTAGAATTTCATATCATATATCTTGCTTTCTAGAGAGTACAATTTTCAGAACCATATTGTACATATTTTGTAATTTTTTTCAGCTATTTCTTGTAGTGGATTTATGATGTTACATTGTCCCACCTATGAGTTTAGTAAAAAGCACTGATTGGCCAAAGGCAGACAGGAAGTGTGGGTGAGGCTACCAGACTAAGAAAACTCTGGGAACAGGAATAACAGAGCAGAAATGCCACAGAGACTCCAGAGTTGCCAGACAATCCAGAAGATGCAGAGGACAACTATACTGCTCTGAGCCGCATGGCTAAACAGAATAAGAATCATGGGTTAGTTTGAGGGTAAAGAGATAGCAAGTTATATGCCTGGGCCTTAGGCCGATCAGCCTAAAATTAATGTAAGGGTCTGTGTGTCTCTGTGAGTCTGTGGGTCTAAACCTTGGAAAGTCTGGGCCAGAAACCTATTAATACAATTTCTTGTGCACCTATTATGAATACTTCACCATATAACTTTAATAAGATACACCCAGATAGGTAAAAATATTGCTATTTTCTCAAATGTGAGAAAAAATGAGTTCAGCAAAGCTAAACTATATAATTAGCCTAGAAAAACACAGCCAGCAAATTGTCCCACTATGATTATACTATTTTGCCTCAGGCCCTTTGGCATTCTCTTTATATCCCTTGGGCCTCAGCTTAGCAAGGATCACAAGACTATTGTCCTTTCTCTTCTCTGCTGCTGTTTTATTTTAGGGAGTGATCATTTGAAGTCAAATAAATTAGTACAACTATCTTCTCTTTGACATTCACATTCCCTCTCTATTATTCCTACTTATGTATGTCAAACAGTTTTAGCTTACAATGTTGTGGTGAAGGATCTCACCCATTTTTCCACCAACTAAAACTAAAATGTCTTTTGATTTTTGTCCAACTTTTAACTTTGTTCCACAATATCCATGACTTCCAAATATTATTGCTTCTCCCTGAAACTATTCTATGTGATTTTTCTTTTGAGTTTTCTTCTGGTCACTTAGCAAAGCCCACTTTCCTAATCCAGACCCATTTAATTGAGGAAAGACTTCTTTGACTGGGGCCAGCTTCTATGTCAGCTTTGTATATAGCTCACATTCAGTCTTTCATTAAGATCTAATTTAGTTCGTTTGTAATTTTCTAGTTGACTGTAATAGCTGCTGGGTATCTGATAATACCTATCTCTTCCTATAGGCATTAAGATTACACATTTTATTAACTTAGTTTTTGAAAAAGTACGAGTCAAATTTATATATCTCATTTCTTGAAAAAAAAGGTGACAATAAATCGTATACAAATCTCATTAACTGTGTAAGTAAGGTTGTATAACCTCTAATGCAGCATTCAGTCATGAACCACATATCATTTTGCCAAGTGCTGTACAGCAATGATCCTCATAGGATTATAATGAAATTGGAACACTAATGAATAGTTCAAAAAAGACAAAAGAAGACTTCGGGAGAAGAAAAAATTAATAGCTCCTAATAAGATACAGAGTGAAGGGTTTATCACAAACCTCTACTTGAACAATCTTCCTACTTATTTAAAAATGTGTACCTAACACCAAAAGTTTTTACTAATATAGGGGAATATTTATGGCATATTATCTAGTTTCAAATAAATCTATAATTTGGAAAAGAAATCAAACCACCATGTAAAAACAGCTACATCTCAACAACAGGCTAGGACTCCAAAAGACAGTGTCATCATAAGTGACATCCTTGTGTATATCACTGTTCCTCACAAATTTCAAGTGTGCCAAGATGTAAATGTGGAAGGTCATTGTTATAGTTTGAGTTTTACGTATCGTTAGGTCTATGAGGTAATAGCTTCACCCCTGTGGTAAAACTATAATGAGGTTCATGTCATCTAGAGGTGAATAAATCCTGTAGAAGGTCCTTCAGCCATCAGTGGTCTGTCATTGAAGGGATTATTTTGTCTCAGACTCAGCCCCTTTCTCTCTTTCTTTAAGTTTCCTGGACCTAAGAAAAGCAGTTTGCCATGCTATATGTTATCCACCATTTTGATAAAAACATGTCACTGAATACCAAAGCAGTGGGTAAATTGATCTTAAACTGGAACTTCAAAAATATGAACTGGAAAAAAAAAGTTTCTATTTTTATTTTATCTTAAGTATTTTGGTATATTTATAGAAAGCCAACATTATAGTAATACTAATGAGCTTGTGAAGTTTTAGGCTAATGGATATGTATTATCTTAGTCTTTAATAAAAATAAATAAATAAAAGTAAAAACTCAATTTGATAGTTTGGTGAGATGGCTCCATGCTTTGGAGTACTTGCAATGCACACAAAAGACCCTGAATTCAAATATCTAACATTAATATAAAAGGCAGGCATAGATGGAACCCTGTATCTTTCTGGGCAGCCCAAAATTTAGGTTCATTGAAAGGTTCTGTCTTAAAAAATAATTTTGAGAGCTATGGAGGAAGATGCCTGACAGCTACTTCTGACCTGCACATATGTGTTGTACATATGAGTACATAACTCTCATACATATATGAACATATAACACCTACACAAATTCTATTTAAAAAAATCTATAAAAATAAGGATATCGAGGGAAAAATACTTGCATACCTAAAAACATGTTTGTTTAACCTAAATGTTATAAGAAGATAAAAATGATAAATTTATAAAGCAAAATGTTAGGCAAAGTATTCTTATTTAAAGTTCAATATTTGATGTAACTTCTGATTCATGTTAATGGTGTCTAGTATCAGTCATGCAATGGGCCTTCACTGAGATGATCAGTCCTGGCCTCAAGTCTGAATACACACCCAGCCAGTACTGTAAGCTCCATGTAGTAAATGCCCACCACAAATAATCTGTGTTTTTTTTTTATATATATATCATTTTACTATACATAATCTGTATGGAGGTAGATAGACAAATGTTGCCATGTTATAATTGCCTGTTATGACCAGCATAGCAATCATAGTCAGCATGTGTTTATATCTCTCTCCTGCTTCTGTGTCTGCCTGCTAAGTCCAGTTCACCCCTAGAACAAAATGTTTTGAAAACTCATGCTTAAACAGTGTCCCTAACATTAGTAAAGTACTTATACACAGTAAATCTACCCATAGTAATAACATTATACTGGCAATATCCCACGATTCTGAAGGTAGCTGATAGGAAATGTATTTAAGGAAGGCAAGGAGTTATATGAG
The DNA here is from genome assembly GCA_033318265.1 of Phyllotis vaccarum. Taxonomy (NCBI): domain Eukaryota; kingdom Metazoa; phylum Chordata; class Mammalia; order Rodentia; family Cricetidae; genus Phyllotis; species Phyllotis vaccarum. Next base: position 58,538,823 of record JARWLC010000018.1, read on the forward strand.
TGAGCAAGAAAACTATTCAGAATGAGGAAAGGCAGAAGATGAGACTGTACATGTTTGCAGGATTGATTCAGACTTTTTTTAGTATATTGAGAAATCCTCAAGTGAACTAAAGCTTAGCCTCTTTGCTATTTCTATGATCTAATTATAAATATATTCAACTACCTCTTGTGTCCTCTGCTCATAGAACTAGTACCTTTTGCAGGTCCCTAATTATCCCTAAATATTGGCTATTTTAAGGAGTTTAGTCATACTAATAGCATATTACCAAAGTTAATGGTTTCCTCAAGCAAGGGAATCATTATAAATGAGTCCATACTACTTTCTTCTAATAACTTTCCCAAGTTTAAATGAGTTTTCACACTAATGGGTATTCAAAATAAAATCTTAGAAGTGTTTCAAGAACTAGTTTCTGACTCATAAGTTTATTTTCCGTTCAGGAAGGGGAACCGTGAAGAAGAAAAATAAACTCTTTGTAGTTGGTCCCAGTGAGAAAGTACATTAAGCAGAAGTATTGGCAAAGAATCTGTACATCCTCATTTATGCTGCTTAGAGCACAAATGAAGCCAGCCATATTCCTGTAGCATATTATTTTATGCTAACTTTGACATTGAAACAGAATTGAGGAGATTCTTAACTTGGATTAACAAGCAACAGCAAGCATATGAGAAAAGAAACTTTAGAGTGAAATGAGGTTCACATATCCCACATGTACTTACAAAATGGAAGGAATCTGCCTTTGTGTGAGTAGAAACACAAAAAAAATACTACAGGTTTAACTAAGCTAATAAAACCTTTTATTTTACTTTTTGGCAGAGATGAGGGAAATGTTCCAAATTTCTTTTCATTCAGGTTTTAAAATACATTCCTAAATAAAAGCCAGCTAATCACTATATAATCATCTGAACCTTTATGAAAGCCCTGTCGACCATTTGACTAATTGATTTTAATTGCCTATACCTATTCTGCTAAATCGAAACTGAAAAGATAAATATTAAGGTCATTTAAGAAATGAACTCTATCAAGGATGCAACTAAATCTGTGTGTGTATGACTTGTACGGCCCTGCTCACAAAAGCAGTGGAGTGAAGAAGTTGCCAGGTGGTAAAAGGAAATAGTAGTCACCCCTTGGAAGATGCACAGCTTATTGAAACTTACTTACATGGAGGATCCATAAGGAACATGTAAAGAGAAAAGGCCAGTAGTGTCATTAGCTCTAGCAAGAGATTTGTCTTCACCATACTGTTCCCACCTAATGTTGACATAGTAAGGTAGGGATGGGTACTTATTAATTTATGATAGTCATAGCATAAGTTTCCTAGCTGTCATTGCTCTTAGATTACCAGAATTTCAAGTAATGATTTGGTAGAGCTCAAGAGTAGGAAGTAGTCCTCTTTGCCAGTAATGATCCTGTGTCTAACTCTTTGTATCTGTATACATACTGGTCATTCCAGTCTTAGCCCTTGTGACTCACTCCCATTTCTCCCTTGGTCTGGCCAGAACCTTGGAATCTGAAGGAGAGATATGTTGGTGGATGCCAGGGTCCTGGATTGCTCAAGAATCATATTTTGAAATTTTCCAACATTGCCTCCTCACCTAAAAATCTCAGGATTCACAGCAAATTATTACACAAAAATAAAATCTGTTCTTTTTTTGTTACTTAGACATTGACAGTTCTTTTTATTATTTAGAGATAATAATGTTCCTTTCTATGGGCTATAGAGTCCAAGTTTGGTAAAATTGTACATAACATATTGATCAAGTGAAGATATTTATATTTTTCACTCATCTTTAACATTTATCATTTATTTGTGATAGTATTCAAAAATTTTTTTAGATATATTGAGTTATTTTACACTATGTTATTAATTAGAATCACCCTTCTGTGCAATGCAAGAACAGTTGTGACTTTCTACCCATTATCCCAGCATGGCCAGCTCTTCATGAGCCTATGGTGATCACTGTTCTGCTCTCTACCAGTTTAGCATTCTTATGTTATACATGCTGGTTAAATATGCAATATCTGACTTTCAGTTCCTGGCTTTTCTGATTATACATTATGATCTCCAAGTCCATCTACATTGCTACAAATGGCCAGATATTGTCCCATGATGTTTGCTGTTTTTTCTTCATTCACCTATTGGTGATCACTTCCACTGATTCCATATCTTGGCTGCTGTGACCGCTACTAAAACAAACATGAGAATTTGTGAATCTCTCCATGAGATCGCTAAATTGTGAAGCAGTTTTACTGGGTTTTTGTTTGTTTGAGGAACCTCTGTTTTGTTTTCCATAGTGGTCATATTAATTTACATTTTCATAAATGAGCATAAGAATTCCCCTTTCTCCAGGTCTTCACCAGCATTTGTTATTATTTGTCTTTTAACTGAAATTATTCTGTCTGAGTTCAGATATATTTTTATGTACAGATGTGTTCTCCCCTGATTAGTGACAGTGAATATATTTCAGGTACTCACTGCTTTTTGGGAACCAGAGCTGATGTTAAAAGGGACATGAAGACCAAAGAAACATGACAGAAAACCCAACAGTCAACAGAACACCCATATTGATATCTTTTTCCTACTGTGACAGTATTGATACCTATACCAATAATCCTGACTTTCTTTTCTTCTTAACATGTAACAGACCAACAGCATACAGAGATAAACATGAAAGACCACATGTTAAAGACTGTAGTAGGACCCCAAAAGGCCAAAGGGAAAGCTAAACAACACAAACTAACACAAAGGGATCTGAAGATGGGTTGTAAATGGGCCTAATAGCTTATTCTGATGAAGAGAGCATGTTTACACATATATAAATATCTACAACTTGCCAGGAACTGAAAAATAGCTTAGAAGCAAGGAACAGATCTACACAGCAATCACCAATAAAGGAAGACATGAGTAACACACTTTTTCCAATTAAGCAAAATTTTTGTATGTACCCCATGCTCATGTACACAAAAGAAGCACTAGTTGGAATCATTGGATAATAACAATGTTGATTTACAGGCCAACTGTACTATTTTGTGGTAAATGTATGTGTTTGCCCCAGTAATATGAGGCTCTTCTAAAGCTCAAAGTGTAGCTAGAAATCCAGTATCATGCTGCCTGCCACACTGTTATGTTGTTCCAGATTTCAGTCAGTCTTATCAGTCTTAGTGTTTCCATGTGAATTTTAGAATCTGTCTTTTTTTTTTCTGTTAATGATATTTTTGGGAGCTGGGTATGAAGGCACATGGTCTTAACTCCAGTACTTAGGAGATGGAGGCAGGTTGATATCTGTGAGTTTGAAGCCTACTATGGTCTATATAGTACAGAGAGACCTACACAGAGACCCTGCATTTTTTTTAAAGGAAAAAAGATAAATGAATGACATTGAATTTTGACCACAATTGTGTTCATTCTGTAGATCAGTTTTGACAATGTCAATTCTGCCAATCCATGATCAGAATTTCTGCCTTTAATAAGATCTTCACTTTCTTCATTAACCAATTTAAAATTTTCATTGTAGAATTTTTTTTTACTTCTGGTAGGCTTATTTTCTCTCTCTCTCTCTCTCTCTCTCTCTCTCTCTCTCTCTCTCTCTCTCTCTCTCTCTCTCTCTCTCTCTCTCCTTCCCTCCCTCCCTCTCTGTCATTCTCTGTCTTCCTCCCTCCCTCTCTCTCCTTCCCTCCCTCCCTCTCTCTCTCCTTCCCTCCCTCTCTCCACCTATCTCTCCCTCCCTCCTTCCCTCTCTCTCTGTCCTTTTCTGTCTTCCTCCCTCCCTCTCTCCTCCCCTCCTCTGTGTATGTGTGTGTGTGTGTGTGTGTGTGTGTGTGTGTGTGTGTGTGTGTGTGTGTGTGTTTGATGGTTTCCCTGGATTCTTTCTAGAAATTATTGTTATAAAGAAAAGCCACTGACTATTATACATTCATTTGTCCTCATAGTCTGTTGAAAGTGTTTATCAGTTCTAGGACGTTCTAGTGATGTCTGAAGGTCATGGACATGTAGTGTCACTCCATTGGGAAGTTAGGACCTTTTTTCTAAGTGTAGTTCATTTGAATCTTCTTGTTTTACTTGTATACCTAAGACTTCAAGCATTGTATCAAAAAAAAAAAAAAGAGATGAGAACATTTAAACCATGTCTCATTCCTGATTTTAGTGAAGATGTTTTGAAAGGATTTTTTGTTTAGTATATTTCTGACTATAGGTTTGTTTTGTATTGCCTTTTTTATGTTGAGATATCCTCCTTGAATTACCATTTGCTTTAGTGTTTATGTCATAAAAGATGGTCGGCTACATCAAAAAGTTTTCTTAATACATTGGGTTGTTCATTAAATTTACTGAATTGCTTATATCGACCAATTCTAGAATCTCTGGAATGCAGCAATTGTGATCATAGTGAATGATCTTTTGAATATGTTCAGTTCAGTTTGCAAGTATTTTCTTAGGAAAAATGAAGAGTTAGCCTATAATATTCTCTTTTGCGGCTTACTCAGTTTGAATATCAGAGTACTATTGGCTTTATCAGATGTTTGGCAGCATTCACTTGTAGTTTATGGAGCAGTATGAGAGAAGTTAGTAATACTTCTGCATTAAGTATCTCATAGAATTTAGCAATGAATACATCTGGGCTTGGATATGCTTTTTATTTGAGAGCAATTTTACTATGGCTTCAATCTTCTTGCTTTTTCTAATTCTGCTTATATTGATTACTTCATATTGATTTGATTTTAGTTGGTCACATGCATGTAGACAGCTAGACATTTACCCATTTCTTTTAGAATTGTCTAATTTATTGGCATGTAGGTTTTCAAATTATGTCCTAATGATAACTGAACTTCATCCCTGTCTGTTCAAGTCTCCATTTTTATCTCTCATCTTATTGTGTCTTTCCTCACTTGATAGCTTGGCTATGGGTTGATCCTCACATACGCTGCTTGAAACACATACATAGCCTCCTGGCTTTTGAGAATTGTGTTTATAAATGCACTGTTACTCTGAGTTTGAATTTAACTGAAAATCATTATATGCAAATCAATCTACAAAGAAAACTGAAGTCACATCATACTGATGTAGATATTTTTGTCTGACAAGGTAGACTAAACCAAAACTTGTCAGAAGAAATAAGGATAATCACTACATATTTATAGTAATAAACTAATAAGGTATATAGTTTATAAATTTCATGCACTAATTGTGAAAGTTCCCAACTTGGTAGAAGAAACACTAAAGGCATGAAATATCAGAGGAGTCATTGAATCTCAGTTTTGTGTTTGCTTGTTTGTTTGTTTTGATATTTTTATCACCAGACATGTAAGGAAGTATTCAATACCATTAGTCATCAGGGAAATGCAAATCAAAATGACTCTGAGGTGCAATCTTACACCTGTCAGAATGGCTTATGTTGGAAAGTATATGGAGCAAAGAGAACATTTCTCTGCTGTTCATGAGAGTGCAAACTTGTAAGTAACTTTGGAAAGAATAGACTTCTCAGAAAATTAAGAATCAATCTACCATAAGACCCAATACTACCCATATACCAAAGGGATGCTCAATCATATACAAGGACACCTGCTTAACTATGTTCATAGAAGCATTATTCATACCAGCCAGAACTTGGAAACAACTTATATTCCCCTCAACTGAAGAATAGATAAATAGAATGTTTTTTCTTAAATGCAAAAGCTAGTTGAGTCTTACTCTGTAGCCTCATCAGCAAGTCCTTCAATGGGCAAATTAAGGCATCTGGATTTTACAGCATGGAGGGGGTGGAGTGTTGTGTTCCTCTGTAGTTTGAAGAAATAATCAGTTCTTTCAAGATGTAAATTTTATCTTAGAGAGTCACATTGAATTTCTGACACCCATAGCTACAGAATGATAAATTTGTATTATCTGAAGTCAATTTGTGATAATTTTTACAGTAATACCAAAGCAATGACAAAAATATAAAAATGAACCAAAAAGAAAAGAATAAATATTATCAATACTGCTGTAAAGATAATAGAGTTCCATAGGCCCTTAAATAATCACCTTCTACTCCCTTTCACACCAGCTTTATCTGACCACACATCTAGAAGGTATTTGAAATAACTGTAAGATACATAAGACTTGCGATATTTATATTCTAAGTTTCCATGGAGTTTTGTTGTTGTGTTACAGCTGAGGTAAAACCTGAGGATTTTTTTTTCAAGAACAGGGAGATATAATCTAAAAGCAAACAACAATTGACTGTGTGTCCTCACACATCCTTAGTCCTGAATTTCTGGCTTCTGTTTATTCATTGACCATGAATCATCAAACTGTCATGTTAGAAAGGCTAAAGTGCAGACTCTTTAGTAGCTGGCCTTTCTTCAGGTACTCTAGCCAGTTCCTACAGCTCTAACTAGAAATAAAGCCCTTGTATGTACCGAAAACTTCATCCTTCAAAGAGCCCACAGTAGCCATAAGCTAGTTTATTCTATTTTCAGAATTGTCAGCTAACTCGTGAAAGCCATCCTACTAAACAGTTCTAAAACTGTATCTTGTAGAATTTGTATCTTCCTTTACATGAACTTATTCCTTCCTCTAAGATCAACTAGAAATTTCATTTTAAAGCAAAAAATTATTTTGCAATAAGAAAATTATAAAGGGGAAAAATGAAATATTTGGTGATCAAAACATTCAGTTTTTAGAATTAAAACAAAAATAAACTATATATTAATTCATATTTCTGAAAATACTAAGGAATAATAAAGCATTATATCTGTAAAAGTCAAGAACATATATAAATTCCTAGAATGTCTTCTAATACTCATCTCCATAGAGACAGTTCATGATAGAGGCAATACAAATAGTTACAAATTCAAAATAATAGTCTTAGTTAAAAGTAATTACGGATTAAAATTAAACCAACATTAAGTAATATATGAATGAATACCCAATAAAATGAAAAGTATTTATACTTAATTTTGATGTCCTAAAGCTAGCATTCATCTGTAATTGTTAAGCTATACAAATTGTATCTCTCTGGCTGTTCCTGAATAAAAACAAATAATTATTGAAAGTGGTTAAATACTTAATAAATAATTCAATAATAATAAAAAATGACTTCCATATGAATATAGTCATTATACATTATTGGAAATGTTGTGTAAATACTTGGAATAGTGATAAGGAGATGCAAAATTATTCACAATATAACATCTAACTATAAACTATGCATTTGATGACATTTGAATTGTGAGATTATAAATATTACTTAATATAGAATGTAAGGGACAAGTAATACAAAAATCACAGCCAGTCAGTCATATATCTTCATAAATCAAAAAGTAAAAGAGGGGATGCTTTTACAAAGTTGCGTTGTGTGAATAGAATTCTATGATAAGCAGGGAAGAAAGAGACCAGCAGAGAAATAAAAAGTGAAAGCATCCAAAGCATGGTCAGACTTTTGACAGAAGAGTTTCCTTTATGATAAATTCAATTAAAAGTCATTTATTTTAAAATAATGACATAATGTATGAAACATTTCATATTTTCTTGAACATTAAACTAGTATATCCAGACACAAGGACCTGAGTTTAGATACCTAAATAAAGGCCACGTATGTTTCCACCTGTAATCTTAGTGCTGAGGAAGCAGAGACAGAAGGCTCAATGGGAGGGACTTGCTAGGCAGCTAGTCTAGCCAAATTGACATACTCTAGGGTTAGTGAGGGATCCTATCTCAAAAACTAAAGAGGAGAGTGATTAAAGACTGACCTCTGGGCACCACCTGCATACACAGGCATGCAAGCATGCACAAGATACAAAGACAGACTCAAGATCATTGGAAAATGGCCAGTTTTAATGGTTTCAAAGTGTTCAGCATCACTCCTGTTACAGAGAAGAGGCAACAAAGAATGTCACCATTTTCAATCAGAAGTGCTTGGAGGAGTGTGGCTGGATTATGGTGTCAGGTGATAAGGTCAGAAGACACTTCCGGGACCCTGGAGGGGGTGTGGCCAAGCCCATTGATAAGTGGCTGCTGGGACACGAGGAGCTCTCTTCCTGGTTCCTGGCTGCTGGCTGCTGGACAGACAGAATCGGAATCCATCGTGCTTCCATCGTGCTTTCATCGCTCCTCCATCGCTTGGATCCACCAGTCCTTGTTCAGGTGCCACCATAAGCTGTTACTAATATTGTGAGTGTTAATTTATATTCTAATAAATATTAATTTTGGACTGGCGCCTTGAAAGTAAAACTCCATCTACAGAGGAGAGCAGAGGAGATTTGCTCACTCATTACATAAGAACATATCAGATGTAAAATGAGGACTTATTGAAAGCACAAGCAATTCATCTACAACAGTGGTTCTCAACCCATGGGTCACTACCCCTTCGGGGCTCACATATCAGATATTTAAATTATGATTCATAATAGTAGCAGCATCAGACTTATGAGAAAGCAATGAAAATAATTTTATTGTTGGGGATCACAACATGAGAAAATTTATTAAAGAGTCACAGAATTAGGAAGGTCATACAAGCTGTTCAATCACAGATGAAAAATTGATCTCACTGAGATCTACCTTACCTAAACTCAAAATAATTTACCCAAGAATGTAGTTTGAAGTTTCCGTCCCACAAGAAACTCTCAAATACCCAATGGAGAGTTTTTACAAGAGGCTTAAAATTATAGTAACTGCTAGGTCAGTAGCTCAAATTTCTTACACTCTAGCTTTTATACTTAAATTACCCCACAATTTTTATCTACATTTAGCCAGATGGCTTAGTACAGTCCAGTGTTTTCATCTTGCTTCTTCCTCTACATCTGGCTGGCATATACTTCTCTCCCTTTCCATTTCCCAGAATTCTAGTCTACGTGCCCTGCCTATACTTCCTACCTGGATACTGACCAATCAGAGTTTTATTAAACCACTATGAGTAACAAGTCTTTACAGTGTACAAGAACATTTATCCCATAGCACAAGAATGTGTCATAGGCTGGATGATATTACTAGTCTGGTCACTATACACTTTGATGACCCCAGTGAATGGCCCATCGGTATGTAGTTTCATTTCTCACCACAATAAAATATTTGGCATCTCTCAAATCAAAACATTAGATAGGAAAATAATAGAAATGGGGATATATATTTAAATACATTTTTTCTAATTTTTACATGTAATAGCAGTGATTAATAGCAAATGAAAATTTAGTATCCAAAGGGAAAATATATGTTCTTTCTTATGGGTTAATCAAACCAAGATCTGGAACATGCTGAACATGCTGAACATTGGTTGACAACCAATGCAATTAGACTGCCAATGTAAACATTATTGTACTGTCTGACCTTTCAAGGGCTGTCAGTGCTATAGTTCCCTCCAAGTTCATGAAAGGTACCTGGAGAGCAAGACCAATGTCCTCAGAAATTCTAGGTTTATATTCTGTTTACTGTAGGAATATTCAGTTCTCTGGAACATAGTATTATACATTAAAATAATAATTTAAACATATATAAAATGAATATCAAAACCATATCTCTACTAAAATTGCATGACTATATCTTCTTAATTGTCATCTTCTTAATTGTTAACTTGGAATTTTACTACCTAAAAATAGAAAGTTTAAATATAACATTAAGGTAGGTGTGGTGATATATCTCTTTAATTCTAACATTTGGGAGGCAGAGACAGACAGATCTCTGTGAGTGTAAGGTAAGCCTAGTCTATATAGTTAAGTCCCAAGTTATCCAATGATACACAGTAAGACAGACATCCATGTGTTGTGATTATATATACACACATAGCATTGAACAAAACCAAAGAGCCATTGAATCATCTCATGTTAAGAATTTCAACAGTCCTAGTCTGACCCTGAGGTCTTGGAAAATTCCTGAAAAGCTACTGTTACTCAGTTTATACTGGAATCCTGAATAAGGTTGATTTAAAATCAACTTAATAAACAAGATAGACAGACTTGGTAGCAAGAATAAAACATCCATGGAAAAAAGAAAAGTTTCCTTCTTCTGTCCTTTATTTTACTTAAGAAAGTTTTTTTTTTCACTGCTCCCCCTCCCTTCCTTTCTCTCAGTCCTTCCTCAGCCTCCCCTCCCACCCCATTTCCCCATCCATTCTCCAAAGAGGGCAGGGAGACCCAAAGTGGTTCAGTTCAGTCTAGCACACCAAGTTGAGGTAGGTCCAAGTCCCTCATCCCACTATTAAGGCCGGGTTAGGTGTTTCTCTGTAGGGAATGGGCTCCAAGATGCCAGTTCATGCACAGGAACATAGTCTGGTCCACAAACTGCCTATGACATTTGACAGTCATCTGCGTTTGGAGAGTTTAGTTCCTTTCCCTGAAGGTTCCTCAGTGGTTGTTTCCGAGTCAGTGATCTCCCTATACCTACATTCAGCCATCTCTGTGAGTCCCTCCTCATGATCCTGATCCCTTTGCTCATATACTCTCTTTTATGTTGAATTCTACCAGGTGTGACCCAGACTTAGGGTAAATCTTCCTGTTTCAAATACCTGATGAAGAAAAGTCTTTAATAGGGCCCAGAAACTAGGGCTTTAATAGATTCCAGATAGATTCAAGTAGAGAAACAAAATTATTCATATTAAATAGTATTATATTTTATTTGTACTTTTGTTCACCTGATTTCTGATGATACTGAAGAGCCTTCAGTTATTGGATGTTTATTGCTTGATGCATTTTGTTGATATTCTAGATTTTTATTATTTCAGCTTTTATTCATTTTTATTTTAAGCTTTACTGTTATTGAAATTAGTGTTATAAAACACTAAATATTTCATTTAAATTTTTTTACAGTATATTTTGATCAGATATTTCCAGTGAGACTCCATTGAATAGGACTGTTTTCTCTTTACCAGAAGGTATCAGTTTCAAATAGCTTCTTTATTAAAAGTGGAATTTTATGTCTACTCCCATTTTGGTGCCGGGACACTTTCTGGCTTTAACTTATACAGGTCCTGGGCATGCTGCCATAGTCTCTATGAGGTCATGTGTATATCAGTTCTATTGTACTTAGACACTGTTTCCTTGGGGTCACCCATCTCCTCTGGCTTTTAGAATCATTCTGCCTCCTCTTCTGCATAAAATTTTGGTCCTTAAAATGGGGCTTTGCTGAAAAGACATTCAATTTAGGACTGAGTACTTCAAAGTCTCTCTACCTCTACATAGCATCCACATCTACTTACAAAAGTTTCTCTGATGACTACTGAAGAAGGCACTGACTTTTGGATATAGAAAAATTTTAGTGAGAGTTATTTTATAGGTATGTTTCTTCATCAGAATAATAGTAGTAAATTTTTCTCTAGGTCCATGACTTATATAGTCTCAGGTTTTTGGATCCTTTAGAAGTATCAGATATGGGTTTCCTTTCATGGAGTGGGCCTTAAATCATATTTTTTAAAAGTGGTTACACCTATAACATTTGTTCCACTATTACAACATTATATCTTATAGAAAGGTCTCTGTTACATGTTACAGGGTGATTTTTTGATAATTACCTTTCTTCACCTACGGCATGAAGTACCATGAAGATTCAGTACCATGAAGCTCGTCAGAGGGGAGAAGCTTCTAGTTAGGCATCAGATCAAGTTGTTGATGTTATATGAAGCAAACATATGTTGTCTTCAGCAATGTGGCCTTACCTTCATGTTATAGATGATAACCAATGTCCTTGAATATAATAGACTGTGATGTTTGAGGGGAAGTCCATAGAATCCTTTTGACCAAGAACTCAATTATATTTAACCATTACTATCAGAGGACTTCCTTATTTGGTGACATAATATATCTAGCCAGGGCATTGTATTGGCATTATATAATTCTATTTAAATTCCTTTTATATTTGTATATATTTTAGGTAATTTTTATAGCATTGGGTTAAAATGTGTTTTTTAAACATTCTTTAGTATTTGTTGCGCCTCCTTTACCCTTTAATTTAAATATTCTAGTTTCCTCCATTATTGCTCCATTACACTATATTTTATTTTTCTTTCCTTAGGAGATTCCCTCTTCCAACCTTGTCCCTTAACAGGTACCATCTGTAGTAATTTGTATTGTAGAACAATTTTACACATGTGTGTGTGTGTGTGTGTGTGTGTGTGTGTGTGTGTGTGTGTGTGTAAATCTTAAAGACTAATGTCCACATACAAGAGAAAACATAAAATGCTTTCCCCTTTCAGATCTATCTCATTCACTCAGGAAGGGTTTTTACTAGATCCATCCATATACATGAAATTTTATAATTTCATATTTATAATAGATGACTAGCATTCCATTATGTAAATATACTACATTTTTTAACCATTTATCAGTTTATGGATAACTAGACTGTTTCCAATTTCTGGCTATTACAAAAAAATTAAAAATCAACATGAATGAGCATCTGTAGTAGAATGTAGAGTCATTTGGATATTTGCCCAAGAGTGGTATAGCTGCATAAAAAGTAGACTGATCCTTGCTTTCCGGAGGAACCTCTAGGCCAATTTCCAAGGATGTTGTACCAGTTTGCACTTCAAACAATAATGAATAACTAACATGTGCTGTCACGGATTTTATTGATCTGGATGATTCTAAGTGAATTAAGATGAAATCTAAAAGTAGTTTTAATCTAACATTTCCCTGACGATTAAAGATTTTAAACATTCCTTCTAAGTGTTTCTTGGTGATTTATTTCTCCTTTTGAGAACTCTCTGTTAAATTCTATACCTTATTTTTTTTTTAATTTTTCTTAAAGTTCAGGTTTTTTATTACAAAAGGATATTAGATTTCATCAAGGGCTTTTTTGCATCTAATGGGATAATCATGTGATATCATTAAGGTCATGTATGTAGTTTTACATTTACTGATTTACTTACGTTGTACCATCCCTTCATCTCTAGGATAAGGTCAAATGGACCAGAGTGGATAATCTTTCTAATGTGTTCTTGAGTTTTGTCTGCAAATATTTTATTGGGAATGTTTATCTCTATGTTCCTAAGGCATACTGATCTATACTTTCTTGTTGCGTCTTTCTATGGTTTTAGCATCAGGAAAATAGTGTCTTCATAAAAAGAATTATGAGATTTTACTTTTCTATTTTGTGGAATAATTTGAAAGCTACTCACATTAATTCTTCTTTAAAAATTTAATAGAATTCTTCACTGAATATATTAGGCCTTGGGTTATTTTTGGTTGGGAGACTTTTATTACTATTTTTATTTCACTGAGAGTTATGAGCCTATTTAAAATCTCTGCTTCCTCTTGATTTAACTTTGGTTAAGTCATTCATGTCAAGAAATTCATCCACTTCGTTTAAGTTTTCCAGGATGCTGAAATACAGAGTTGTTTTTTTTTTTAATGTGTAAAGTGCACCCTTGTGATTCTCTAAATTTCCTTGCTGTCTGTTGTAATGTGCCTTCTTTATTTCCATTATTATTAATTTGAATATTATTTTGTGTTTTATGGTTAATTTGTCTAAGGTTTATCAATCTTGTTGATTTTCTCAGAGACAATTTTTCCTTTCATTTATTTGAAATTTTGTTTGTATTTCATTAATTTCAGTACTGAATTTGACTATTTCTTCTATTTTTTAATATTATTATATATTTGTTTTTATATAGCTTACATGTCATTAAGTTACTAATATGAGATCTCTTCAATCATTTGATGTAGACATTTAATTTCTTTTTTAGATCTCTCTTTACCATGTCCTGTAGTTCTGGTATGTTGTACTTTCATTTTCACTCAATTCCAAAATAATTTTTAATTTGATTCTATTTTTACCCCCAATGTAATATTTTTATTGATTATTTGGTAATTTTACATCATGAACTCTGATCTTGGTACCCTCCCCAGTCTGCCCCTTCACTCTTGTGAACCCCCTCCCAAAGGAGAAGGGAAAAGCCACAAGTCAAATTTTGTTGTCCATATACTCAATCAAGCATATAGTCAAAATCCCAATGTCAAGTCCCTTAAAGAAAACTGAGTCTTTCTGCACCTGGATCCCACACCAGAAACCATAAGTTTTGGAGAGCTACATGTCAACATTCTTATATAATTTTTAAACATTTTCTTTGATGATTTACTTTCTAGGTTGTTATTTTGGGGGGTAAGGGACGGAGTAGCGGTTGTCACATAAGTCTCCTCTGTTATTCTCTATAAACATCTGTCCAGGCCTTCCTGTCGTTCAGTGTCTCCACTAAATTTCAAGGGTAACAGAAAACATATAAATAGATCACAGACATACTTATTCACAGTAGCATCAAAATAAAACATCTAAAAATAATCTTAGTCAGTGAATTGAACAACCTCCGCAATGACAATGTTAAGCCTCTAACAGAAAGAGATAGAGAAAGATGCTAGGAAATGGTAAGGCAACCAATACTCATGGATTGGTAGAATTAACACTGTGAAAATAATTGTTTTATTAAAATCTATTTATAGATTCAGTGAAATGCCAGTCAAAATCTCTATCCCATTCATCACAGAAATAGAAGAAATCTGTCCTAAAATTCATATGGAACTAAAAAGATATGGGTAGTCAAAACAATTATGTGCAAAAAGCAAAGTGCTGGAAGTAATCCTAAGATATATTACTGAGACAGTAATAAAAGGAATAAGATGCTGGTAAAGAAACAGACATCTAGACTAATAGAGTAAGATAAAAGATCCAAACATGGGTACATGTGACTAGTCATTTACCATCCATCAAGATGCTAAAAAAAACATATACTGGATAAAAAGAAAGCATCTTAACAAATGTTGCTGGGAAAGCTGAATGCTTATATGCAAAATTAAACTCCTATCTCCTCACTCAAAAACTAACTCCAAATAGATCAAATACTTAAATATAAAACCTGAAACTACTAGAAGAAAACATAGGCAGTACCTTATAAGGTATAGATGAAGGAAAAGGTGATTTGAATATGACTCCATTTGCCCAAGAATTAAAGCCAACAATTGACAAGTGGGACATCATAAAATTAAGAGGCTTCTGCACAGCTAAACAATCATTTGACTGAATAAGAAACCCACAGAATGAGAGAGGATCTTTGACAGCTACATATTCAATAGATAATTCAGATCCAGGATATTCAAAGAACTCAAAAAAATTAAAATAATCAAATAATCTACCTAAACAACAAACAACGAGCTTGGAATCTGAACACAGGAGTTCTCAAAAGTAAGAACTAAAAATGTTTAAGATATATCTTTAAAAATGTTCATCCTGCATGAACATTTCTAACATCCTAATTTCGATTAGGAAATGTAAATCAAAGCACCTTGCCTTAGTCAGAATAGCAAAGATCATCAAAACAACTAACCAAAAATGTTGGAGGGAATGTGAGGAAAGGGAACCCTCATTTGCAGATAGTGGGATTGCAAACTGGTGCAACCACTCTAGAAATCAGCATAGAGAATTCTCAAAATACTAAAATAAATGTAGTATGTGACTTATTTAGTGAGACGACTTCTTGGTGTATGCCCAAAGAACTAAGCTTTGAAGATACATGATTATTCATGTCCATTGGTGCTCTACTTACAATAGCTAGGAAATAGAAACAACTAAATGTTCTTCAACCGATGATTGGATTATGAAACTGTGATACATATACAGTATTCTGGATTGTGAAATTGTGATACATATACAATATTCCATACTAGTCAGCTATACTGAAAAATAAAAACATGAATGTTGCTGGTAAGTAATGGAACTAGAAAAGATCATATTTAGTGAGACAACCAAGACCCATGAAGGCGAAAGTCACGTGCTCTTTATCGTCTTAGTCTCTGGCTCCAAATATTCTGATATAATTACATGTTCTGGAATAATGGAATAATCCAGTAAACTAAAAAGAGACTGATGCCAAGATAGAGAGGGGAATTGCAGGCTATAAGTTATATGATCATGAAAATGTGATATATGTAACTGGAGAAGGAAGAGGGAGATGAATACAGAAATGGGGAACAAGGTAAAAATAACAAAAAGGATGTCTTAAAGGGGCACAAATAATAATTGATTTATTATCTACCTTAAAAGAAACTATAATGCACATAAGTGTGTGAAAAAAATAGACATGAATAGTTTAAATAAAAATTTCTCACTTGGGTTGAGACCTAAATCTTAAGACCACCTAACAAAACTCAACATATCCATGAAAAGCTTCCTTTTGAGTTATTGCTCAAGGTTTCCAAGAGATTCCCTACACATAAAGGCTTTCGTTATTGCCTTTGGTGCTCCTCAGAGATGAAAGGCAAGTCCCTATTGCTGAAGACATAATGCACTTCCGAAACAAAGCCCAGAGGCTTCTGAACTAGAGCTGAACTTAAATCCGCTTCCCTGATGATTGCTTTCATGATACCAGGAATCACAGTGCAAGGAAGGGAATGAGCCAACAGTCCTACCCAGCAGTGAAGCCTTTAAACTATAATTATGATTAGCAGCAGGGCGCAGTAGCCCTAATGGCACAGTAGTGGTACGTAGACTTTGGTGGTAACCAAGAGCTCTGTAATTTACTGAAGACTCAGTAAATAACAAGTAAGTCACATCTGATACTGGACACCTAGCCTACTAACAAAGGCTAGTGAGTTCCTGGTTCTTGAAGAACCTACAACTACCACTTTATAGATCATCATAATGCATGACTATATTCTAAATATTTGTCTTTAAATCCAGTTGTAAGTACAGTCTTCATCCGTCATTTAAGATGCATCTCTTTGCAATAAATGAATATCTTTACTGAAAAACGCAACCAATAAAAATGGAATGTTGTGGATCCCAGCCAGTCCAAACTGATACATATATAAAACAAAACAAAATTCCCTACACCTAAGACTAAAGAAACACTGAAGATGTGGCACAAAGATTGTAATAATCAAAGGATCAGAGAGTTTTCTATGAGACTGTGTCTACTGGTAATGACAGAAGACAAACCTATAAAGCCTCAGGAATAATCACTGTCTCAACATGAGCTGAACAATGACCATAAGGATAGGCCAATGTGTGTGAGGGAAAGTGTATGAGGCATCAGCTCTACACAAATAACTGCAAGCAATGAAAGAATTCTAAGAACAGAAGAACTTGTCTCCCTTGGAAAGAATGCACCAACTGCTTATTCAATATCAAAAGGTTATCCCTGAAAGCATACATACAAGTTATATGCAGATGAGCAGCTTTTATTTATGAATATATAAACATGCGTCTATGTACATAACAACTATAATGAAAGAAGAGACCATGAGTTGGAAAAAGTGCAAAGAGGGGGTCTATGAAAAAGTTTCAAGGGAGGAATAAAGAAAGGGAATTATAATTGCATTGTAAACTTAACAAATGAATAAATAATAAAATAAAAAAAATAAACACCCCAATTACCTCTTTCAAACCCAGAAAAGTTAGGTGTTATTCTAATGGGCATGCTTTTATATATGACTTAGTATTTTTTCCCTTGAGACTTTAATATTCTTTCTTTGATTTTTTGTACATTTATTATTTTGGTTAGTATGTGTCATGAAAAGTTTTTTCTACTCCTGTATATTAGGTATACATGCTTCTTATGCATCAACATTTTTCTCTTTCTTAGGGAAACTTTTATTCAATGAGTTTTTAAAATTATTTTTTTTATACCTTGGACCTGGTTTTTTTCTACTTTCTCTATTCTATAGTTAATAGATTTGGTCTTTCCAGAGTGTTCCAAATTTTTTAGATGTTTTGTGCCTGGATTTATTTTAGATTTAAAATTGTTTAGTAAGAATATCTATTTCTTCCATCTTGCCTTCAATAACTGACATTCTTCTATATCTTTTAAAATTTTTGGTGAAGATTAACTCAGTTTTTTATTTGACATTCAGCATTTTTTTTATTTCCAGTTTTATTTCAGTTTGTGTGGTGTGTGTGTGTGTGTGTGTGTGTGTGTGTGTGTGAGAGAGAGAGAGAGAGAGAGAGAGAGAGAGAGAGAGAGAGAGAGAGAGAGATTCATTCTAGTTTTTGTTAAATTCTACTTCTGTGTCATGAAATGTTTTTATTATCTCATTGAACTGTGTTTTGTGGTTTTTATTAAGGCATTTATCCATATCTTCTTTGAAAGCCTATGTCTTATATTTCAGCATAAACACTTTAATGAGGACCTATTGCAATTGGGTTGCTGGAAGAATATTCTGTTTCCTATTCATGCATGTACCTTTGCACGGTCATCAAAGCATCTGGAGTTAGATGTCTGGGGTGTTTCTTAGTGCAGATAATCTGATTATCCTTGTTGGATGGATATTCTATTTTTTTTCTTTGTTGTTTTTATCCACTCTGGGTCTTAGCCAAGTGTATTGGCTGTGTAGGAGTACGTTTTAGAAAGTGTTTCTGTTAGTTAATGAATGTCATAAAGAAATGAACATGGGCTGAATCACAGCAGCCTACTATGGCTACCAGGGCCCCTACTTGCTATTAAACAATCCTCTTGAACACTGTAAAGATTTGTCACTAGAACTGATTGAATAAAATGGTGTTTGGATGGTATCCAGGTAGATAGAATAAGGGTAATGACTAAACTAAGGATTTAGGGATGAAGAAAGGTGGAGTTAGGGGAGTTGGGAGGACATGCAGAGAAGCAAGTTGAACATGATGTACTGAGAAAAAGTACCAAATTGTGTGGCAAAACACAGATAAACATGGGTTAATTTAAGTGTAAGAGCTAGCTATCAAACCTGAGCTATCAGCCAATCATTTACAATTAATATAAGGCTCTTTGTTGGTTATTTGGGAACTGGTAGGCAGGAAGGAAATGTCTGCCAACGCCTGGCAGAAAGTGTTTCTGTAGGTGTGTATGCGTCAAAAAGAAATGGAAATGAGCTGTAAAGAGCAATTAAAGGGGCAGTGATAAATAAATAAAGAACTTCAGTTCTACACCAAATGAAAGTCCTCATGTATAATCCCCCAAAGAGTATTATTTAGCAAAGCTTTCCTTCCATTTTGTAGGCTGTTTTAGTTCTTATTTTCTTTAGAAAGTTGAAACATTTTGTTTGATATAATCCCACTTTGATATAATCCCATAATATAATCAATATCTGCTCTTGTTTCCTGTGCTTTTATGTTTCTCTGCAGAAGAAAATTTTATCTGATCCAACATTTGAACATCTCTATGTTTTTACCTAATAGTTTCACAATTTGGGGTCTTATATATAGTCTTTGGCTCATTCTCAGTTTTTTGGTTTAAAAGAATGATATCTGGGAGCCAGTGTTCAGTCCTCCACCTGTAGATAGATAGATTTTCTAGTAATGTTTGTTAAAGGTTGTCATTTCTCCAATATGTTTATAAATGTCATGTATTTGTGAGTGCTATGTTTTTGTAAATTTGTTCCATATCCCTGCTAACACAAATATGTATTACAAATAAGTGGTAACATAGAAAAGGCTCCATACACTTTAGTTTCAATTAGGCCTTTTATTAAATATGTTCAGTCTCAATTTATCCAGACCATAAATGGAGAAGCCATTTAGTCAAATACCAGATGTGAAAAGGCATGCTATCATTTTAAATTAGTTTTGACTCAAACCAGACTAATTTAGCTATATAAGATGTTGCCATACAAATAATTATCACAAACTTTAATTGAAAATGACTTATCCAGCAGCCTTGAACAGATGCTTTCTAGCGTTAGTGGCAGCCAGGCTTGTATTAACTGCTTAAGTGTACACAACCGCCTGGAGGAATTCAAAAGGCTCCTGTAACTAAAACCCAAAATCTCCCAATCTCACCAAGCACAAGAAGCTAAATAAAACCAATAGAGCATTTTCATTCATTTGTGAACTGACAGTTGCAGAAGTGCCTTGGTAATGTTATATTTTAGAGACACTGAGTATACTTTGTAGTGGCATTATGTTATGGTACTTTGTCCCGCCTACTGGTTTATTAAAAAGCTGATTGGCCAGAAGGCAGATGGGGAGTGTGGGTGGGACTACCAGACTAAGAAAACTCTGGGAACAGGAAGACCCGAACAGAGACACCAGCAGATAGAGAAGAAAGAAGACAACCATGCTTCTCTGAGAAAAGGTACCAAGCCACATGGCTAAACAGACTAATGGAAATAGATTGAGTTAAGATAAAAAAGTTAACTAGCAGTATGTCTGAGCCATGGATGAATCAGCATGAAATTAATATAAACCTTTGTGTGATTGTACTGGCTTTGATTTCCACATATAACTATTATATGGAATTGTTACAGAACTCAAACAAGGAATTCACCTCTTTTATTGTGCAAATTACATCCAAGATTTGATTTAGGTCAGCCGGACTATGAGAACTGGCTTAGCAACAATCTTTCCGTAAAACATAAATTACATGTTCATAGTAATCCACCTCTTGATCATTTAAGATAACACAACTTTCATGGTACCAAATTACAAAAATAAAAAATGTAGGAAAAAATGCTAAGACATAATAAAATTGAAAATAAATACAAATTCGGTAGCATATTACAGGTTTTCATGTGTTTTATATTCTTTATCTCTTTTCTCCAAGCTGTGTAATAATGAGAAGCTGCATCTTACAGATGAACTTGATTACAGAACAATGGCTGAGTGACATACTATGACACACATAATATCTGAGGCTCCCCTCAGATATTTAAGGATATGGTCTACCCTCAAAGATAGTAGTCTTTCTTAGTGATTATCTGTTTTATATAGAAATTATCATTTTATTCATATAGTGCAGAGGCCTGTAACTGGTGTAGGACCACCTGAAAAAAAGATAATTAAAATAATTTAAAATTCCATCACCTAAGTTAAGAATCAGTAAAATCTGATATGAGCATATATTAATTTACATATCTGCTATCTCATAAGCTGCCTCTCCAGCCATCTGACTATAAAAGAGACTCCGAAATGAATAGTTGAATAAAGCTTATTAATAGCTTTTTCCTAATATCACATCTGTAAGAAAGATAACAGGGAAGCCAGAATGTACAAAGAAATGCTGGTGAATGAAGGCAGCTGTAAGAGGCCTGGGCAATCCCATGCAGAGATCTAGAACTTATATCTAAAGGTACCAAATTAAGATTGGGAATCCCACTGTAACCATAAAATTGGCCAGTCACAATAAGCTACCTCCTAAAAGCAGATGAATAAGAAGAGATAAGGTTGTAGGTTGAAGGTTACATCCTACCTGGTCCCACAGCTATTCAGTCCCAAATAAACACACAGAGGCTTATATTCATTATAAACTGTTTGGCCTGTTGCTCAGGCTTATTGCTAACTAGCACTTACAACTCAAATTAACCCATAATTTTTATGTATATTTAACCATGTGACTTGGTACCTTTTCTCTGCACAACACTCTTATCTTTCTTCCGCTGCATCTGGCTGGTGACTTCTGACTCTGACCATCCTATTCCCCAAATTCTCTTAGTCTAGTCATAATTTCTGCCTGGCCACTGGCCAATCAGTGTTTTATTAAACTAATTCAAGTGACAAGTCTTTGCAGTATATAAGAGCATTATCCCACAGCATTTCTCCTTTTATTGTCTAATAAAAAGTGAAGGTTTTACTTTGACATAGTAAAATTATATATAACACAATAATTATCAATAAAGAATTATTGTGATAATATTTAATCTATTTGTATTTGACAAAGTCAGAGAAAACATTCAATTATCTATCTTATCTTGGGGAATTGAAGGTTTTATATCTACTTTATCCTTTTATCATAACTAAAAAAAAAAAAAATCACTGTGACTAGTTTTCAACTCCATCAAAGACTCCAGAAGAATAAAATGTTACATAATGGCAGAGACTTCAAGATGTCACTCAATGTTTCCTGCAACGTTGGGGCATACAACTTTAGCTGTACTCCAAGAATATCGGACAGACCATTTTCAGAAGCAGGAAAATGTAAAGTACTGTTGTACTCTATCTTAGCAAGTTTCAGCAGCTGCTTTTCTTGTGTCCTGCTTGTCTGGATTGGACAGTGTACTGTTTCTTGCCCAGTGGTTAGTTCTTGCCACAAAGAAAATAAACCCTATATATAATTTCTTTGATGCCCATCCTCTTCTCTGAAGTAGATTGGTGCTTCCAGGAGCAGATGTCTTTCACTGTCCTGAAAAGCCTTTGTCATGAGATGAGCAATTCTGACATGTTCTTGTCTTAATCTTATGCTTCCCATAGATCGGGATTGATGAAGCCAAGTAACCATGAAATTTCTAGAACACTGTGTCAAAATAAATATTTTCTTCTTTATTTTTTCTCAGGTATTTTGTCAGAGACAGAAATCTAGTTATCATAGTCTTAATGTCACAATTCACAAGTTAACTTTCTGCCTCATTTGTAGAAAGCACATTTGTTTAAGTCCTTAGAGAAAATTTAAGCCACATGCTTACCATGTTCTTTTCATGAAAATGATACTTGCCTAAATGATATCAAACTTGGCCAAGGTAATTTTAAGAGATTTCCTAGTGGTATCCCCTATTAATTAGAGCAGGACCACCTCCTCATAAATTGATTATTCATCCTTCTGTACTAGTGAAGCTTCTCTTTATCTATGGATTCTTTGCTTTTTATATACATTATGCCAGATATAAAGAGTTAAACAGGGAAGCAATGAATAGAAGAGAACCTTCCAAGAGAAACTCTAGCTACTTACATTTTCTGATAAGAATTGAAAAAAAACTTGTGAGGTCAATGATCACCTTTTAATTTCCAGAAGTTATATTAATGTGCTAACATCTGTAATTACATTACTCTCTAGTTGTGTTTATAGTCATCTTTTGTTGGTTAGTTTGTTGAGACAGTTTCAATCTGTAGCTGTGACTGTCCTGGAACTCACTCTGTAAACAAGGCTGGCCTCAGACTCATATATATCTACCTACCTCTGCCTCTGTCTCCTGAGTGCTGTGATTAAAGGCATATGCCTTCACTTATCTACCCTATTTTGCTTTTTTAAAACCCACATTGGTGAATTAAATAGTTATTATGTGAACTACTGCACCTGCATTCTTAACATGACTATGTCATTGCTCTAAGAAGATAGTGAAGGAAGGGATGAATTGAGCACTACCGCTGTTATTATTTCTGCCAATATGGGTAGAAAGGAAGTTTAACATGCTTTATTTTAGCTCCATTTTTATAAATCCTAAAATTTGGAGACAATAAAAAGACTAAAAAGCAATAGTTGTAAACATTTGCCATGGTGTTGCAGCATCTTTCTAAGACCCTGGGTTCTCTCTCCATCAGTAGTTTCTGGTTATTTAAATTGTCTGGAATGCAGAAACATAGACAGGTGTATAATAGATACATTTGGGGTGAAATGTAATTTTTTTCTATCTTGGTGATGTCAAGTATAATGAAGTTATGCATATTCATATATTTCTGTTATTTATCTTAGACAAATTCCCAAGGTGGAGTTTTCAGTTTCATGTCAATCATAGATCTTATTTTATGATATTCAATTTTGACATTCCTGTCTGTAACCAGTGAGTTTACTCCAAATCACTAATAGTTTGTTGTCAACAGTTTTGATATTAGCCATTCTACTGGATATAACTCATTGTGTACTGATTTTATATTTCCTTTAAAATGATGTCAAATACTTGCATGTACATTCTTTTGTGTACATTTCTATTCAAATATGCTATCTAATTTTTAAAGTTGGGGAAAATGTCAGCCTATTTTTAAATTATAAGATTTGAATACACATTTTTTTTCTAGCCTGTGGTTTTCTTTAAATTTATAATGCAAGAGAAAACATCTCCAGTTTTAACATCTTTTAAAGAGTACAGCCTATGTTTTCTTTTGATGATTGAGAATTTGTGTTACTATGGCTCTTTCAGGAGTTTTGAAATCAGATGGGGTTATTCTTTGTGTTTTGTTTTTAAATCGCTATGGCTACTCAAGGTTCCTACATTTCCATATATACATGTGACACTCAGTTTCTCTAAAAATAAAATAGAATTGAACTTGGTAATGATAGTATTAGATCTGTTTATGAGTTTGTCTAGAATCATCATATTAACATTATTGAATCTTCTATTGTATGTTTTCTGGTTATTGGTTATTTTTTAATTTAAGCAGTTTTGTTACAGATAACTGTATGCTATTATAAATATTTATTTTAGTTTAGTTTCTGATTTTTCATTAGCAGTGTACAGAAATACTGGTCTTTGCATATTTGTCTAACCTCATGAGGCCTGAGGTTTTGTAATGTTTTCTGGTAAAGTGATAACTTTCTTGGACTGCCTTATTATACTGAAAATAGCTTTGGGTATAATGAATAGAAGTGAAAAACAACAGCAGTATTGCTTTATCTTCTCTAAAGGGAAACTGTCTTTCCCTTATCCAGGCTCACTTTTTTCTATTGTAGCTTTCAGGAAGGTCTCTTTCTAATATGAATGTTTATAAAATGTTATTAATTAGTAGATATTAAATTTTATATAATTTCCTATCTCTAAAATGAGATTTAGTCTTTTATATTTTAAACTTTAGCAATTGTTATTAAATCATATTCCTAAATACTTTAAACAAACTCTTCAAGGAATGTTGAAGTCTCTCTCACCTTTCTCTGATAAGGTTATCTTCATAAACAAAGTCCAATTCATGAACTTTCAAAAATTTCAATGCATCATTTCTAATTAATACATAACTAAAAAAATGAAAAGGTGACCATGGGGTGGATCAATTCCCAATTTTCTGGCAAAGCATCTTATTGATTTTAATGGTGGCTGTAGAAGTTTGTTCTCCCACTAGCAGTGGCGAAGTGCTCCCCTCGTTCCATGTCCTCAAGAAGATAAGCTGGCACCTAAAAGATGTAAGATAGAATCTCTAAAAAGTAGTTTTTGATGGCTAAAGATGTTTAATATCTCTCTGTTTCTCAGTCATTTGGGATTCCTCTAATGAGAATTTTCTGTTTATGTCTGTGCCCCATTTTAAGTGGATTATTTGGTTTGTGGCTGTCTAGTTTCTTGAGTTCTCTCTGTTTGTGGTGTTAATCCTCTATCAGACATAAAGTTGGTAAAATATTTTCCCATTCTGTATGCTGCCATGTTGTCCTCTTGACAGTGTTTGTGTCAATACCATGTGGTTTTTTATTATGATATCTTTATAGTGCAACTTGAAATCAGTGGCGTTGATATCCCTGGAAGCTCTTTTATTGTTTATTGTACAGGATTGTTTAGTTACCATTTTTTCCCCATAGGAAGTTGAATATTGTCCTTTTTAATATCTATAAAAAATTATGTTGGAATTTGGATAGGTGTCACAGTGAGGTTTCTGGTCCCAAGTGGCCAGAGGTTCAGACCCACAGACCTGCAGGCCTAGACCCCTTAGCCACCTGCCACTGCTAAGGCCCCAAAAATGATTCAGACGCTTAGATTAATTTTATGCTGTTTGACCTATGGCTCAGGCACATTGCTAGCTTGCTCTTACATCTTAAATCAACCCATTCTCATTAATATATCTGCCACGTAGCCTATAGCTCACCTGTGTTCTTCACATGTTTCTTCTTGGGTGGCTGGTTCCATCTGTCTGACTCTGCCCTGCTTCTCCTACCTACGCTGTGATTTCCCCTCCTACTTTTTCTATGGTGCCTGTCATGGGCCAAAACAGCTCCTTTATTTAAAGATTTGATATTCCCAGCATACAGAAAGACATTCCCACATCAGATAAAAATTACATTGAGATTGTAGTATGCTTTTGGTAAAATGACTAATTTTTGCTATGTTAATCCTGCTGATCCATAAACTCACAGAAATTGTGAGATTAACCAACCAGTGACTGGTACAGCATGTCTGAAACTAGATAACCAGGAACCAGTGGCTGGATATCCCAAAGACATTGGATAGAACCAAACATGACTGGCAAAAGAAAAAAGTCAATGAAATGATTCCTAGTGATATTTTACTGTACCATAGATTGGTGTCTATGCCAATCATCATCATAGTGGTTTCATCCAGCAACTGATAAGAACATATGCAGAGACCCACAGCCAAACATTAGGCAGAACTTACATAATCCTGTGGAAGAGGGGGAAGAAAGATTGAAGGAGCCAGAGGGGTAAATGACACAATGAAAATGCTCAAAACCACACTAAGACTTTACCTTATACCTTTCGGTATGACCACCACCAAATAAACTCATGCAAGCCTAATTATATAAATAAACAAAACATAATTGGCAAATATGTGGATAAAGAGAAACCATCATACACCCAATTGGAGTGGCTTGCTCTTGAAATTTTCCAGCCTCCATAATGATGACAAATAAAACCTAATTAGTGGCATTCTGTTCTAGGAACCTGAATAGTTTAAGATAATGGATTCTATACTTAGATTAGTATTTCTCAGTCTTCTGAAGTAGGACAGTCATATATAAAATGCAAATAAATCTAAACATCTAAGTTGAACATTATTGTCTATCACATCACTTGTCAGGTTTCAAATCTATAGTTTCAGAAGCCCCATCAATTTGCATGTCCTTAAATCCTGTCTTTCAGGAAAATTAAATTATTGATAGCTACCAGAAAATCAGAAACACTAGATTAGGGTTGGCACTGATTATTCACTTAAGTCTAAATCCACAGGAAAAGCTTATGAAAACAAGAATATACCTTGTCATCTTGTCATAATTCCTCATTTCCATTCAGAATAGCCCAATTTTGTATTTAATTTATGACACAGTTTAAATGTCTAAATACAATATATGGCTATTACTAGAAAGAAATAAAGACAGTAAGAAAACAAAGAAATACTAAACAGCTAATTATTTATTAACTATTTAATTTCAATCAGTATAAGGGCCAAATAACATAGAAGTGAAATTCAGAATCTAGCTTAATGAACCTTATTCAAGCTTTTCTGGCCATGTAATCAGCACTAAATTTATTGAAACCTCTAATATCGTGATTATCAAAATATAATTGAAATAGTTTTTACAATGCTATGCATATGACTGCTAAGATTAATGCTTATAATATTTTTACCTATCATTCTTGTTAACTACAAGGTGTTTTTACTAACATTTTTACTGAAATAAAATCTAAGTATATGAATGGTCATATGGGAAAAATAAAATAAGGTATACTATTAAAGAAGCTAAAATTCAAGTCACAGATGAGTGACAGAATTGATTTTGATAAATTCTTTCCTCAGTATTTTAATTCATTCCTATAAACAAAGATGCTGGAGCTAGGAGACAACATCTCAAATTTTGAGTTTCTAATAAAGAAAATAAGCCAGACACCCAATTCTCAATTGGATCAAGGAAAATGACATCTTGAGAGTTTACATACTTACCAGGATCAAATCCTATCGATTACTAGATTTCATTTAAATTATTTCTGGATTTAAATATTGCCCACTGGTTTATTTCCTGGAGATGCTCAGGTTAGAAGCCAAGAGGTTGCTAGCATTTGTATGAAGGTTGCCCATCACAAAACTCTATCCACATACTAATTTTTGCTTTCTTTTAAAACCCAGAGAAATAACTGAGACAGGTCAGACTTTCTTTTATTTTCCGGTGAGGGAATTTATGCCTTTAGAATATAAATAACCTGGGTAACACTTTATATTTTCCTTTTCTTTATTCTTATTTCATATGATACATCCTGACAATAGCTTCCCCTTTCTCCCCTCCTCCCAGTTCCCCTAACCCTTCCTCTTCTCTGGATCCATTGCTCTTCTGCTTTCCTTCATGGCATATCAGGATGAAATAAGATTAAGTATAAAGTATTTCCTATTTAATTAGAAGTCATGTGATTGAAACATCAAATATTTACTTTATGTCTTAGAATAATGCTATGCATTATTCAAGAGACCATAATCTTTTAGGGAAAAAATAAGAAAAATAGAGACAATTACTTGAATAAGAATGTAGGAGGCATTATTAACAAATACTTTAACTTTGCAACCCTAGTTTAAATAATCATTAAGTCTACAACTTTTTAATAATTCTGCAAAATTTCACTGTACTAATATTAGTTACCTCCTTTCGTTCACTAATCATAGTGATTCAATTAATGCATCTATAAAGATTAACCAATTTTAAGGTCCTGTACACATGATGAATGCAAAAAAATAAAAAAGAGAGATTCATGTTTGATATAAAGCTGAAAAGACACAGTTTGACACCATATCATCATTTTCTTTATCAGATGGCACAGACTGACAAGATGCTGCCAGATAGGTCTTCACAAGTCTCCTAGATCAACAGTAAAACTGAATCTTCAAATATGTCATTACCATTAAAAAAAATAAAAAAACAAGCAAATGGCATTCCAAAACTATTTGAAACACCAAAATCACCTAGAGCCACAAATAGTGAGTCTCTCAAGAAAACTACAATGAGAATTGAAATTTAACACTTTATACTATAAATTTGTCTCCTGCACTCAGGACAGAATATTATGGGCAGATATCACTTCTGAGGACAATGGTACTCTTATCTTGCATATAGCAGGGCTCTCTGTTAGAGAAGGTAGCATAATAACATTTTTGAGTTCTCAACAATAGAATTACTGTAGATGCACAGAACTAGTAAATACAGAAAAGGATATTTCACATAGTCACTAGAGCTGATCTACATTCTCATGTGAGAGCAAGGCCCTCATCATACCTCACTTTGACATTTAGCAGGCCTCCCACCTGTATCTCTTTCCTTTTCACACCAACACAGAGAAAAGATACTAATTTTAAAACCAAGTCAACATGGTCTGCTTGTTCTGGAGTAAAGTATTAATTTTATTGGTTTTTCTAAAATACGATATAATGCTTAGATGTAAAATAAAATTCAAGCATTAACAGAGTGCAATGAGAACATATATGCAAATATATATGCCTGATGTGATTTTGAGATGTAAAAAGCCTATCAATTTAACAGAAAAGAGAGTCAAAATTGTTTTTAAAGAAAAATAAATGAATAGATGCAGGTGCAAAGACACAAACATGCTGTGAAGCTATCCAGGCTAAAAATTAGCTATGCAAGAAATTATTAAACTTATTGCTTAAGTAGTAAATAATTTAAGAAGAAAATAGGTAAAATTTAGAAGCTGGCAAACTATTACTGTCTCAGTATGATTTTACTCTTTGTCCCAAAACTGAGAACTAGTGTAGAGAGAAAAAGATTTTGATTATAAAATTAAATAAACCCTGGTAACTACAAAAAGGCAAAGTGAGCAGTAGTTTTAGGAATCTTTATGTTCTTTTACCCTTGCAGGATTATAAGAAAGATAGAGACCAGATTAAAACAAACGCTTATGACAAAGACACAAAGAGAAATATTCTGGATAAGTGAACTGCCTGGCTTCCTGAGCAGACTTGTCATATCAGGACTTCTCCGATTCAATAAAAAATAAAGAGCAGGAGATGATATTTCAGAAGTCAGGGGGAAAATGGTGGCCTTATGTTGAATATAAAAGAAACAATTAAACAAAGAGCCAATAAATTAGATTTCTATAGTAAGATCAGATATTCACTATAGTAGATCAATAGAATAATAGAAGAGAAGCTTGAGATAGCAAGTAATAGGAAATAATTTCTAATTTACTAGCTTAGTCAAACTTTAAAAATGGTTTAGTTTTTCTGTAGCTGCAAGGCTTCATGACACCAATGTTAAGGGAAAAGGTATTTAGTTAAAATAATTCATTTTATCACAATGTTAAATTTTAGTTCTCACGAAATGTGTTGTTTGCTTGCTTTTGTTTATTTTACTTTGACATGCTTATGCTATCATAGAAGACTTTAGAAGAATTATGCACCATGAAAATATATTTGTAATTAATGATTAAAGTCTGAGGAAATGATATTGTATCTGAATAAAGCCTGTCAGAGAACAGGTTTTCAGAATAGGAAAAGCCGGCCTAGATGTGCTTCCTTTCTGGCTATCTCTCCTAAAATGAAACTAAGTGTCCCGTGTCTGATTTCTTTGTGACCACACTTCATCCACCCATCTTCAGTCTGTGTCTTCATCTGGAGCTGGACTTTGCATAGGGCCACATAGAATATAGTGGCACCCATTGGTTGAGACTAATTTCTTTGTCAGTATAAATTTGAAATTTTTAAATTTAAAGTTTATAAGTTATTAACACCAAAAGAATATTTAGGTTTTTAAAATAAAAATATTTAGGTTTTAAAAATTTTAGTTCTTTCCTCAAATTTTCTTAGGATATAGTCACATACGGCATGCTCTTACTCTTATCATGCAAGTGGTGTTTTGGCTTGGGTTTTTTTTAGTTTTGTTTTTTTTTTTTTTGTTTGTTTGTTTTTTTGTTTTTTTTTTTTTTTGCAAGTGGTTTTTATATTCTATTTCCTTTATAGCATTTTTAGGAACTTGAAATGATGATTGACTTGTCTAAGTACTTGATGAATACTGTCATACTCTCCTTGACTCAAGCTCTGTAAGAGCAAGGACAGGTTTCTTTGCTTATCCATATAGACTGTTTCCAACACTGAGGAGGCATTTAAAATTGTTCAAGGATTATAAGTTCCTCAAACATCTTCAGAAAAATCCTTATCATTTGAAAAACACACCAAGGAGATCAACATTATTTGAGTTTAGTTTTCCTCTGAACAACTATGTTTTAGAAGAATTTCAGAAAAATCAATAATGGGTTGTTTTAGTTTCTCAAGCACTCATAAGTATTTGTAAGTGCTAGAGAGCTTCAAAATCATCTCTCAGACGCAGAGATCTAACATAGCATTCTGCTTTCAACTAGAAATCCTAAGGCTGTGCTTTGACTCTAAAGATCTCTCAGGCTGTAGCACAACATGCTGGTGGGATAGGATACTTAACACATTGATGAATATAGAAATTGGAACCACAGCTGGAAACAGTCTCTGCTGTAGGCCATAAAATATTGACATAAATGGGAATGGAAATTCAAAAGATAAAAATTCTATCTTATTTTTTCTGCCCTTAACTTACCTATCTAGTTTCAATAGTTCCTAGAACTGTTATCAGGATATAGAAATATCTATAAAGAAAAGGCAGAAAAACTTCTTTTATATGATTGATTTCCAAGTAAATTAAACTTAGACAATTCAACATAAAACTGCCAAACAACAATCGATATTTTTTTGTTCACAAACAAGCCTGTAGAACTAAAATTGTAGGATATAATAATAATACAATATGTAACAATAATAATTTTAATTTGATTAAACAGATCTACTACATCTAATTGGAGGATGAATGAACTTGTCTTGGTCACTCAGGCTGGTCTACAGTACTTGATTGAAAGACAGTAAAACAGCTGAGTACATAACTCAAAGATGAGCTGATATCCATGAATGGAAGAATTGTTTTTGTTTATGCCCCTGCTCTCATTACACATACCTCAAATTTAACTTTGTTCCTATCACTACTAATGTTTCTACCTATATGGTAGGTTCTCCCTACCAGCATGTCTCATCTGGGATGCAGTCTCTTATCCTGTCTTTATCCCCACTCGTGTCTCCCAACCGTACCTCCCTTAACCTCTGCATCTTAATTTGGTTTGTCATCCACAGAACAGGCAGAATGATCTTTCTACAATAAAAGTATATCTTAAACTATTCCCTCTCAAAACCCTCCAATGACTTCCCAAAAACTTACCATCCACAACAGTACCTCCCTACCTCTTCAACTGCATGTTCTCATACTTTGTGATAACTGATTATCATGTTTTTATTCATTTTATCATATACATTTTGCCTTTAAGAATTTAAACTATGAAAAAATAGACATTACTATTCCGTAGAAAGTCCTAGAATATAATAAGTAATTGATGACTATTTACTGAATGAATGCATAAATATTTCTCATCCATATTTAAAGTCATAGCTTCTATCAAAAGTAGAGTCACTGGAAAACTAACTTCAATTATAACTTAGTTTTTATTAATAGAACCAAGAGTCCAAATGGAACAATTGGTACAAAGGAATGCATATAAACAACTTCCTTTTAATTTTGAACTGTTGCACACTAATTTACCACAAGCTCTGAAGCTTAAAATAGCACACATTTATCACCTTAAAGCTCTGTAAGTTATTCCAGTAAGGCTAAATGAGATTAGATTGTTCTGTATTGAATCTCTCAAGATCAAAATATTTCTTTTTTGGGTGAGGAGCTCAAATCTAGACGTTCTGGACGGATCAAATTCTTAGTATTTATGTTTGTTTGTTTTATTTTGTTTAGGAGATGATTTATCCTATTTTAGCCAGGTTGGCTTGTCAGTTTGTCCTGTCCTCATCTCCTTAGTGTTGGAGAGAGCAGGTATGCCCCAGAATGCCCAGTGGAAAGATTAACTTCTAAGATTATTCAGATTGTGAGAAAACGTTAATTTTTAATGGTTTTTATTGGGAGGAGGGATGTTGCTGTTTGTCTGTTTCTTATTGTGCATATGTGTTCATGAAAGCAGAAGGTAACATGCCATGGCATGAATGTGTATAAGGTCAGAGGACAACTGTGTGAAATTAGCTTTCTTTTTTCACCATTACGTAGGCTTCAGAGGTTAAACTCAGGTCACCTGGCTTGCCACCACTTGGTCTTTACTCACTGAACCAATTTACCCGCCAATATTCCAGTTTTAAGAATACAGTAGTAACTGTTGCTGGATAATCAGGGTTGGGGGTGAGGGATCAGGGGGCAGGGTTAGGGGAACAACACTCTTTTCCACACATTTCGTTCTTTCTTCTATCATGTCTAGACTATGTTGAATCAGTCTTATTTGTGGACTCCATCTGACCCCCTTTGGTCATAGTTTCTGTCCCACTAGAAACTTTTAAATATCTAGCAGCTGCTTCCCAAATAATTGACTTTGAGGCTTAAATTTCTAGTAACTGCTGATCCAGTAGTTCAGCATATTACTATCTAGCTCTTACACTTAAATTGACCCATAATTCTTAT
Organism: Phyllotis vaccarum; assembly: GCA_033318265.1. NCBI lineage: Eukaryota > Metazoa > Chordata > Mammalia > Rodentia > Cricetidae > Phyllotis > Phyllotis vaccarum. The sequence goes on from JARWLC010000018.1 coordinate 58,571,629, forward strand.
TTATGTTTAGTTTACTTACCTTTTCTAAGTAAAAAATCCTCATCTTGCTCTCTCTGCATCTGGCTGGCATCTGTGACTCTGCCTTTCCTCTTCTCAGAATTCTCCCACTCTGGTTGCCCCACCTATACTTCATGTATCAGTGTTTTATTAAACCAATACAAGTAACAAATCTTTGCAGTGTGCAAGACCATTATTCCAGATTTCCCCCCTTTTCTCTTTTTAAAGAAAGAACCACAAAGCTCATCTCCTTTGTTTAGCTATATTCCTGACCATTCTCCATAACAACTTGTAGGGAATACTATAAACAAAGATAAACACCCATAATCCATTTTTTGAAAATATGGGGATAATTCTGTAGTCTATATCCTGCTGATTGAAGGCACTAGTAATTTTATGGGGACTCAAATAAAATTTAGCATTATAAACGAGTCTTGAGTAGAGTATTCTGTGACAATGGATCATCTCAGCCTTGAAACCATTTTAGATGCAGAACTCAGAGGAAACTGCAGTAGAGATACTGATCATATGGGCCATCTGTTCTTCTCTGAGATTTTTCAGGGTGTCTTCCTTGATCAAATCTTATTTTATTTAACCCAGAATAAATACATAGCCTCCTATTTCTTCTGGAAACAAAGCATAACCTCTTCTTCAAAGTAACATATTTTTTGACTTAAATTTTAAAGTCAAGGCATTTTAAAAATACATAGGTTGGATTAGTCAGCAGCATTTATAATCAAATATCTTTTAGTAGCTCTTACTCCTTCTCTGTGTCTGGTTGGCATCTTCTCCTCTGCCTTTTGTCTTTCTCCTAGTCTGGTGGCCCCACGTACACTTCCTGCCTTGGCTACTGACCAATTATAAATTTATTAAACAAATATGGGTAAAAATTCTTTATAGTGTACAAGTGCATTATCCCACAACCAACTTTGCTACTACCAACTAAATAAAGCTATTTGCAATTGAAAGGTACTGGGTGATTAAATGAAGCTTTTCTTGATAGTCTTCTATTTTTTTACCTTAGAATAGACTACTTAGCAATATTGAGAAATTACAAAACCATAGACATGCTAGATATAATATACCCAGATATTAATGCAGACAGTTTGTAGTTTGGGAGTAGGAAGACACCTTGAAATTATACTTACTGCAAAAATCCTATCACACTCTAGAGTCACTAAGTGGGACTTTTTGGAGCCTTTTTTGGCTATTACACTTAGTTGGGTCATATATATATGCTTCCCACTTCAAAGTGAAGTTATCTCTCAATAGCGTACAGGGAATTAGTCCCAAGACTCTGTATCAATACTAAAACTCCATGCACACACATCTCTTGTATAGAACAACATCATAATTGTAGATCTCTGACATACATCCCTCTGTGTTTTTTTGAATTATCTCTGGATAACAAAAAGTAACTAATGAGATGCAGAGCTATATAAACAGTTGGTGTGCTTCAGTGTTCTAGTAATAAGGGCAAGAAAATATCCATATACAATCAGTACAAGCAGAATTATTTTACAAATAGTACTTTTACCTTTGGCTGGCTGAATCCACAGATACTGAATTTGTATAACAAATGGAATAATATGTATTATTTGCTTAGTGCCACTGGCTACAAACTTCCACAAAGAATGCTGGAGGTAAAAGAAAAAGTCCAACTTTGCTAGAATCATCTCCTGTTGTCAAGTTCTTCCTGCACACCAAAAAAAAAAAAAAGAAAAAGAAAAAAATGGCAAGCATGTCACTCCTGTACACTGATTCAGTTTGGCTCAAACCTGTATCACTCTGCTAGTATCATATGTTGTATAAACGTGTGCTCCCACATTTTCTGTCTTGCCTTCTGTTTCTCAGACAAAAAAAAAGTCATCATAAAAATCTTACAAAGTAAATTTGGGAAATTTCTGTGTCTCTCTTTTACAAATGAAAAACTTAGTGCCTGAAATGATTATACACAGAAGTTATAGTCCTTCAAGAATGCCAATGACTCCTAATTCCAGAGTTGTGTTCTTCTGTTCCTTTGTGCTAGAAACAGTACTACTAATGGATAGAGTTCTGAAAAGAATTTTCCTTGTAGCTGATGCCAATAGTATTATGTCCCTATTTTAAAGTTTAAAGGTAGAATTTCTGAAGGTTCTCCAAAGAATTATTAGGTTAGGGATTCTATTCCAGTCCCAGATTTTACAAAAGCACAGTAAAGTGAAATCTCAATGCAAAGGAAGAAATTAAAAGAAATTGTTTCATTAAAAAAAATCTGAATAACAAATTTACTCTCAATTGAGCCTTGAACCCAGGACTGCCTGAATGCTAAGATTATAGCTATGTACCACTATACCAAATAAAGGCTCTCCAGCAATGGGCATAGAATATTGGAGCCAGGGAAAGGGGTAGCTGAGGCTTTAGTCACTCATGTAACTCTGGCCCGCCTGGAGCTTCCACTTTTAACACACATCAGAGTGCTTCTACAGCAAAAAAAAAAAAAAAAAAAAAAAGTAATGGAAAAAATTAACTGCTGTCATTAATACTCAAAATAGTGAGAGAATTTGGTTTCAAAACTCCACATTCACCTATAATTAATACTGAATTTGATTATGACAAATATCTGATGCCCATTGACTTTTCCTACTACTCTCTTGTCTCCCTTTCCACTTTCTGGTGATATTCATCCCAAATAATGCCATTTTTTTCCCTACTTTGTGTGTATTCACATCTACACGCATTTTTGATGTAGATTCTACATGTAAAAGTAAGTGTGATATTTGTCTTTCGGAGCTTGGACTTAGTAGAGACAACTATCGATAGTCTCCACTAATTTCATCCATTTACCTGGAAATAATTTTGTTCTAATTTTGACTGAATAAAACTCTCTCTCTCTTTCTTTCTCTTTTTCTTCCTTCTTTCTCTTCCTCTCTCCCTCTCTCTCACACCATCACATCACATTTCCTTTGTCAGATCATCAAGCTTGTGCAGCAAATGCTTATACCCATGGATCTACCTCACTGGACAGGTAGTAGTTAATACAAAATGATCCATTGCCTTGGAGGTCTTCTCTTGTTGACAAAGAGATGATGCTTGGCTAAAGGTTTGAGGACAATTGTCTTGGGAGGGATTTGAAAACTGATGATCAAGCTATTGATTAACTTGTTCCCAATGGTTAAAGATATTCAAAGAAAAGCCAACTAAACATATCCATATCAAAGAACTAGCATGAAATCAGCATTCTTAAAACAGTGCTTAATAGATTTGAGGCTTTAGATGCTTGACTGGGTTTATCTCCTGCCAAGTATCCCTAGGTAGAGTAAGACCCTGCTGTCTACTTTTATCATGCATAAGTAATATCTAAGCTCTTTTAATATGAAAAACAAATAAGCAGCACTCAGCAAAGACATTGGGGGAAGAGAGAAGGATAAAGATAAGTCTAATGATTGAAGAAATTCTGTCAACTAAATCCATTTAAGTATACTTGAATAACTTAAGTCAAGTTATAATGATGTAGATAATTTATTTCAGAGTGTTAAAAATTTTGTCAAAGCTAGAACTTTAAATGCAGCAAATATTTATATTTCAGGTGCCTCCTGTGTCCTCTAAATATGACATTTGCCCAGGATAAGAAAAGAAATATACATCCATTTCAGCATAATCTCCCACTTAAAATAAGAAATAAACTCCCAGGCTTATAAATTTTTCTCTAAAGATTGGAAATCCAATACAAGTTAATCCAAGAACTTTTTCTGAGTCTTGATGACTTCAATAAACAGCATTTCTCTTGATATATCTACAAAAACCTCTAATAATCTAAATAGTCCTTTGACTCAATAGAGGTAATGTGGCTTTCAAGACAAATCATCTTTCGCATGTGTTCTTGTGTCAAAAAGTATCTAACATTTATGAATCAAGCCAGGGAGAAATCTCTGAGAGATCCCCAGAGAAACTCTCAAAACAGGGAAAAATAGAGGGACAGGTGTTAGAAATATTTTTGAAACCCAGGGAAAATAGGTCAGTTTTGCGAACATCAATGGCCTGATAATACTAAAGATTCCATTTCTCTCCACTGAGTTCATCACTAGGTTAACTTTAGAATGAAAATTCTTGAGCTTTGTGCAGAAAAATTCTACAGATATTAAAATACAAGCTAAAACTTCAGAATACTTTGTAGTTTCTCCAGTCAAACTTCCTACTTATGAATTCAGAGTTGACTTTCCTGGTATAAGGGAGAAAAAAACCAAAAAAACCTGTCCCTTGGTTCCTGGGAAAGATTTACTTTTGTCTGTAGCATTCACTTTAAATTTTATTGCAGACAACAGTGTTCTTTTTGAAGCATTCCAGTCTTACAGCTGTAGCTCGAAGACAGACACAGAAGCTTTGATTTTTTTCCCCCATATTTGCTAGAAGATTTCATCTGAATTCAGTAAAGCCCAATTAATTAGAATTTAGGGAGAATCAGGATTGGAGGGTATAAGCTTATGTGACACATTTATTCTTCCTCCTGAAACCTCATCAATCTGTGTGTGTGTGTGTGTGTGTGTGTGTGTGTGTGTGTGTGTGTGTGTGTGTGTTTGCGTGTGTGTGTGAGAGAGAGAGAGAAAGAGAGAGAGAGAGAGTGTGTGTGAGTGTGTGTATATGTGTGCATGTGTGAGTGTGTGTATGTGTGTGAGTGTATATGTGTGTGAGTGTAGGTGTGGGTGTGTGAGAGTGTGTATGTGTGTGAGTGTGTGTGTGAGAGTGTGTGTATGTGTGAGTGAGCATGTATGAGTGTGCGTATGTGTGTGAGTGAGTGTGTATGTGTGTGTGAATGTGTGTATGTGTGTGAGTGTGTGTGAGAGTGTGTGTATGTGTGTGAGCATGTATGAGTGTGCGTATGTGTGTGAGTGAGTGTGTATGTGTGTGTGAATGTGTGTATGTGTGTGTGAGTGTGTGTGAGTGTGTAAGTGTGTATGTGTGTGAGTGTGTATGTGAGTATGTCTCTGTGTGTGTGTGTGTGTGTGTGTGTGTGTGTGTGTGTGTGTGTGTGAAGGATTGAGCTCAGGCCCTCTAATATGCTAGCCAAATATTATGAGCTATTCCCCAGCCCCAAAGACTTTTTAAAAGAATAAATATAATAAAAGTGGGAAAGAAGACAACAGCAAAGATGTGACATTACCAGGTAAAATAATGCTAGAAGAAAATTCTGAATCCTCAAGATTTTTTCACTAAAAGAAGAAGAAAATATTTTTTTGCACAATATAGGTATCTATAGCAGTGATTGACAGAGCAAAGAAAAAAAGCTTTTAGAATTAGCTCCCTGGGGTCAGGTGAGGAAGCAGCAAACTAAAGGTGGAGAATTATTTCTCTTAAAAGCCTTTCAGTATTATTTACTTCATTTACATTTGTTATGCTCTGAAAGGAAAAGTTAATATGATAAATTAAAATGAGAATTTATTGAAAGAATAGCACTTTTCATGAAATGTGAATGAATGTGAGGGCATAAATCTGTGGGAAAGTTAATGTGACAGGCATGTGTATTGTAAGGTATCTGTCTTCTACTTCTCCCCAAGTCTCCTATGTACTTTAGAGCCTCCTTGTGGGTTGGTGGGGTATAGGCGGAGTTTTACTTAGAAGGCACCAGTCCAAGATTAATATTTATTAAAATATAAATCAACACTCACAATACAGGTAAGAGCTTATAGTGGAGCCTGAACAGGGACTGGAGTCTGGAACGATGGACGATGGATTCTAAACCAATCTCTCCAGCAGGTAGGAACCAGGCCAACAGGCTTTCCGGGGTCCCAGCAGCCCCTTATCAATGGGGTTGGCCATGCCCCCTTTAGGGGCCCGGGACCCTGGATAAGCATCCTCGGATCTTATCAGCTGACACCTGAATCCCACCACATCTCCCCCTTTTGTCTAACTAAGAAGGTTTTAAACTAAGACTATGTACAATAGGAATTATTATGAGGTAATATCTAGGAGAGGATAAAGTACAAATTACAACCAAAACCTAACCTATATAAAGTACATTATATATTTCTAGAATATTGGTAGATGGTAGGGTATATAAATTACTTCAAAAGCTTCATCTGGGAAAGTAAAAATTCAACACCTGAATGTTCCTTTCTAAGGGATAATAGGATGGTCACCTTAAATACCTATTCTTCAACCTTTTCAAGACCTGAGAAGGAAGATGTATCACTTGAAAGTCAGAAGTACATGGAAATAGTGGTTTCCAAAATTTGGGAGAGGACAGCAACACAGCTACCTGGACCATCACCTCTGGTTTTGTGTGCCGATGGAGCATCTATCATCTTCGCTACAGGCCTATGGTATCTGACAGATATTTTCACAAGCAGGGCAATTTTGGAGGGACTGTCTTATCCTGTTCAGGCAGGTTTCATCAGTCTCCATCCATCAACTTGTTCATCCAGCTTGGACATCATGTGTTTACTGTCAGCAATCAAGGTAAGGACAGTTCCTTACCCAACCGGCCATTCTCTGCCAAAAGGACAAACTCCAAAGGAGTACCCTCCATACTCAACACCATCTTGGGAAAGGAGCAGTGACACCAGGAGTCGTCGTGTCTCTTGTGGCCGAATTTCAAATGTTAAATGCCATATTCTCTGGGTCTATGAAATGGTTGAAGATTCCTGTCTATCTATGATATTCTAACCTGTATCTGAGATGATTGGGATATGGTACCTTAAGTAATGTTGACTGCAGATTTTATCATCTTAAGGAATAAACCCTGTACTAAAAATTAGAATACCTATATAAGGGGTGTATAATCTCTGAACAATGACTTTTAGTATGACTATCAAACATTATCCAGGGTTATATTACTATGTAAAGTGGCCACAGCATTTTAGACATGTATATACATATATATCATCTAAACAGAGGTATATAAAACATCTTGTGCATATATCATAACTAGTGCAATCATACATTATATCTAGTATAGTTAAATGAAGGTAGTAATTGCATAGTGTACATGACAATAATGTGCAAATATTTTAAACAGAGATAAAAGCATAGATAAAATATAGCAATTACAGATTCAATTTTACTTAATAGTTACAGAATCAGACTTATATCAAAGTACAAGTTGCTTTGGTTATATAAAGCAATTTCAGATTAAAGTTTGTACCAATGTACAAATTATCACAATTAAACATATAAAATGATTTCACATCTGTATCAATATACAAATATCTATGCCAGTGCAAATTGTCTTTAGCTTAGCCCATACATTCAGCTATAATTGTGTAGAGGTAGGTAAAACAATCTACCTTTATCTATCGTATCTATCCCCCTTCTCTTCTTCAAAAGAGATTTTTGATGCTATATTATAGTTCTGTCCTTCACCCAATTTTAACTTATAACTATTCTATTAGAGTAATAAATACCCACAACCCTCAGAGCACAAAACTTATTGAGAAAGGGGGCGTAGTCTTTGGGCAACATTATTTTAATGGGATTTGTGATTGGAAGTGATAAATGCTATTTCTGGCTTGAGCATTTAATTATTGGTGAGTGACTTGTAAGAACATGTATACTTAAACAGTGAAGAAGAATCTTCTCTATACACCTGGGACTATGATGAGCAAAGCCCTCCTCTGACCCATAATAAACAGGGGTATGTGCATGCAATATGCCTGTATTATTTAAACAATAGGGATGGAAGCAGGGTACTCTTTGACACAACCAACTAATGAGGACCATCTTAATCGGATCAGAAGCACAGCTGAGCCTAAAGGAGAATCCAAAACTAAGACCCTCAGTTTCCATCTCTACTACAAATTTGTCATGCCCTGTGCTTTTATTTTTCAGCAATGCAGTTTCTGGCAGCTCCAGGACTCCCACAGACTTCAAAAGACATTTTCATCCAGGTTTTTAGGTCAGATTCATTCATGAATAAATGTATGAGTCCCTAAGAGGAGTCATGAGTCAGTATCAGGAAATGACAAATCAGAGGCTCTATAACTCATGTGACCCATTAGCTAGCTGGAGTGCTTTCCTGCTTTCAGTCTGGAGAAAAATCCTGAGAAGACCAGCAGCTTTTCAGGGGGTTCTGTCTGGCAGCTTTTTTTTTTCTTTCTGTTTTTGTCACTATGAATTGGACAATAGTGATCAGCAGCAGAAAGCCAGTGGAAACAGCCATGGTATGTGTTCTGTTCTTCTGCAGGCCTTGACCATCAAGATCTTTAGCTCTACAGGTGTTAAGACTTAGGCAGTCAACATACCCTTGGCTGCATTTAGCATTGCTTCCAAGCAGGCTTAGGATATTAGGATCCCTCAGCCCTTGACAACAATCAGTTTTAAGTGCTTAGGGATTAGTGGTGCCTGAGTTTCTTGGCCCTAAAATCTCACCAGCTCTGTATCTCTTGCAGTGTCCAAAGAATAGAGTTTTTCTTTTCTCCTTCCAGCCACTTATACTTTTTCAGCCTAAGTTTATCCTCTGTTGCCTTCTTCTTGCACTACCCCATTTCCTGCTCAGCCATTGCTGCTTCTCCAGCTGTTGCATGGCTTGTTACTTTTTTGACTGACCAATTCCTGGAATTTTAAGGTCAATACTGCTTGCCTGTCATGAGCATCCTTCTATCTCTGATGCATTAAAGAAAGTGTTAGGGTCAGGAGTTGGGGTTGCTTCTGTGCTCAAGGTCCCACTTTTCCCCTTCGGGGAGGAGGCCAAGATGGTGTGAACCCGGAGTTGAAACTCAGTGTCGCAAGTTCTTAAATATTAAAGAATGAATGTTTTATAAAGAATTTGTATAACTTTATTAAATGCCTCATTCATATGCATCTCACTTCCAGCTTTAATGAAAGCATTGTAACTTTGGTGGCAATGGCCATTTAAAAACATGTTTCTCTCCTGTATCGTGGCAAAAGTTTCAGGTTGAACAAGATTCAGCACAGTTGATCATCCGTTTTCTCTTATCACCACTGTATCAAAGTTAAAAAATGTGGTTTGCCTTATAAAATTTTGATGGAAGGACATGACTAAATGCATCATTTTTCACATATTCTTACTCAGAGCTTTTAGATTTATAACAAGCTTACTGATCAGATGTTACAATAAAAGCATTCTATGATATGGGAATGTGCTGTGAATATCAATCTTTAAATAAAGGAGCTGTTTTGGCCCATGATAGGCACCATAGAAAAAATAGGTGGGAAATCAGAATAGGTAGGAAAAGAAGGGCAGAGTCATGGACAGACCAGAGCCAGCCGCCAAAGAGAAAGCATGTAAGGAACACAGGTGATCCACGGGCCACATGGCAGACAGATTAATGGAAAGGGCTTGAGATAAGATGAAAGAGCAAGCTAGCAATGTGCCTGAGCCATAGGCCACACAGCATGAACTTAATGTAAGTGTCTGAGTTATTTGGGGGGCCAAAGCAGCTGTGGGCGGCTAAGTGGTCTGGGGTTGCAGGTCTATCAGTCTGGACCTCTGGCTGCCCGGGACCAGGAAACCCTAATACAACAATGCTGGACAGAAAATATCCACTTTGTTTACAGAGTAGGTCATTCATATTTGTCTTTGTTTGCAAACTTCTGAAACACATGTCTGGATGTAGGAAGAAAAATAATAAATCAGTTGTTTTCAATATGAAGTACTGACACACTGGCTTTGTGTTTCTTTTAAATATACATTTGAATCTATGTAGTTTCTTGGGTAGCGATTAAAGCATTTATTGTATGGCAACTATTTGCAGCATCCCTGAGTGTTGGCCAGTAAATATTTGTCAAGGGACTATATATAACATAACAGATAAATAAAATGTTCTTGATAAATTATAAACTCTTTATTGGCTTACTAGTTCTGTCTTTTATTTCCTTTTTGTTATTCATGATCTTGGAGCAAATGACTCATTCCACAGCGTTACCATGACTTCAAGGGATTTGAAATTGCAAATAAAATACAACAGCCTCCTTACCACTTCTACATCCCATGTCTCACATCTAAACAATAATGTGGCCTAACAGAAAAGTTAGATCACTTCAGAATAAATATTTGATTGAATCTAGATGATAACTTACTTAGTGAATTCTGAATCTATAGAATTAAATGTACTTCTTAAAAAGAGCTCAACTTAGTAGATTTCCATTTTCTGTTTTGACACCTGTAGCAAGTTCTAAGCATCACTAAGGCAACAGATGACGATTTCTTTCAGCTTTTAGAGTTAAACAAAAAAGAATTGGAATTCTTTTCTTAAATTTTACCAGTTCCGTGTATTTAATTAATACACTAGTTAGAAACTAACACTGAAAGGAAAGAAAATTATCAGTTGGTACAATTTAAATTAAACAGCCAGTTTTACAACAGCATATGTTACAGGAGTAACCAATGGTCACGTTTGATGGCCTTTTTTTTTAACTATTGCTGAAAACAGTCATTGTCAAACTATTTCAGCAGAGCCCGAAGTGAATGTGAAGGACCCTATCACAGTTACTTTTGTAATAATGATCATTCCTTTCTAGGGTCATAGTTTTCTGGAGTCTGAGTGGCATGTGTGCTTACTGCAGATTGGGTGCAGATGAGGACAAAAGAGCTTAGCTGTATCTGCTCAGGAACTGATGAAAAATCATACTTACGCTGTTCTTGTTTCTGCACATTTTGTTTATTTAAGAAATAGTTATATTTCATAAGAAGCATATTGTTTCTGTAATAAATAATACATGATAAATAATATATAAGAGGTTTATTCTTTAATGAAAAGTTTTCTTGATTTTATTGATTTTGAACTTATTGATTTTAATATTTAATAGGAAAACATCGAGAGACATGTCACACAAACAAATATTCAACAGAATCCTCAAAATAGTTTAGTAATAAAGAACTTTGAGAAGAAAATGAAAATCTTCTTTGTCGCTTCTACCTCACCTGCAAGGAAGACACGACTCTAGGCTCTTCTTCTAGCGATTTATTCAGGACCTTGTACATGGATCTTCTCTCTATCTCTCTCCCTTGGGGGAAGCCCCGCCCAGCTATATGCCTTTAGGATAACCAATTGCCAAGCACCACGTGGGCCTTGCCAATAGGTCCACATACACGGAAGCAAACCAAGCACTCAGCCTTAGCCAAATAAGGAGTTGTTTACCCCAGAGAGCGCTCACCATTGGGGAGGTAGGAGGCGGAAGCCAGCGCCATCTTTAAGGTGCGGCTCCACAGCTCTCTACACTTCTTCCTTAAAATAGTAGAAATAATTGACCCAAAATTACTTTGTATATGTGCATAATTGAAAACAAGCTTATTTCTCACTCTGAGCTGGTGGGTTGTAACTCTCAGTATTCCAGAACAATATCATTTAAGCTGGAAACTTTTCCTGTCACATATTTATTTTATTTTTGAGTGGAGGTCAAGTTTGCTAGAATGGCTTCTCATCTTTGGTGACACAGACCTTCAGATTACCCTGAGGTGTCCAGGCTTTGCTGGAAGTGCCTTTACCTACTGAGTCACCTCACCTGCTCAACACACATATGTATTAAATATGAGCCACCTGTAAGCTCCCTGAGGACAAGAAACATCTTTTTTACCCAAGAAATCTGATACTACCAAGGCATCTTTTGGATGTCTTAAAGTTGATAACTCTGGATGTAAAGAAATTTATCATGAATGAAAGCTTTTCCAGGCAATAATCAGGGCTAATCTGAGTAGACAAGCATTCAAGATTCTAACTTCCTCTTTAAATTTATGAGGATTAACTTAAATAATGTCTACAAGAAACCTGCCAATCACACATACTTCCAAGGTAATTATGTCATTCCTAATTTGTTCTCAAACATGAGATTCTTTGATGATGGCTGACTCCCTGAATTCACCAAAACTATCATCAATCTTCCTTCATACTGCAGAGCACTAAGGCTAACAGGAGAGCTCACATATTCTCTCTAAAGCAAGAACATCAGCCAAGACCTTCTCATTAGTCAGCAGTCTTTGTAATTCGGAATTATCTATCAGCATGTAAACAAGCTGAGATCCCTCCCACTTGGAATTTTTTTTTCTCTTTGTTCCATTTACTGCCCATCTGTACATAACTCCATCTTTGTGTCCATTGTGTAATAGAACTTCCCTCAAGGTTGTGATTTACTGCTTCTGTTTTCGTTCGACCCCAAACCAATTGGGATTTCCTCCTATTTTTATCAATGTCACTGATGACCTTTGATCAATCTACTGGTTAATTCCAAGATCATCACTGATATTTCAGATGCTTTTTGCGCAGGTGACCCTTTATTTCTTCCCCCAAAGACCTTCAACATTTGACTTCTAAGACACGTTTTGGGGCTTTGCTTCTGTATCACTATTTGTCAATATGTCTTCATTGTTCTAACTTTCTAAAAGCTGAATGCTTCAGACTTCAAACCTTTAAGTTTTATTCCCCTATATTACACTGTTACTTATTTAGTTTGTGCTTTTTTCCCAAAAATCTGTATTAGTTTATATTTATTATGTAAAATCATATTTTCTTTAATGTAATATTAGTTTAAGATGTGCTAAATTTGATTATGCTGTGGAATATTTGTTTAATGATGCAAAGATGTGTTACATGAAGCTGTGTTAAGTTGCCTGTCTAAAGCACCTGATGGTCTAATCAAGAGCTGACCAACCAATTACTAGGCAGAAGAGGGATAAGTAAGGCTGTCAGGCAGAGAGAATAAGTAGAAAGAGAAAAAGAGAATAGGGAAGAGCAAGAAAAGGAGACAGATGCCAGGGAGCAGCCATCCAGCCAAACAACTAGTCACAGAGTAAGAAGAGAAAAAAGACATATAAAGACAGGAAAAGGCACATAGGCAAAACACAGAAGAAAAAAAAATGAGTTGTTTAAGAAAAGTTGGCTAGAAACAAGCCAAGCTTAGGCCAGACATTCATAAGGAAGAATAAGTCTTTGTATAATTATTTGGGAGCTGGGTGGCAGGCCCCCAAAGAGTAAAAATAGAAAGAAAAATAGCTATAACCTGTCTCAAAAAGATAGTTGCTTATATTAAAATATTAGCCCCCATAAGACGGATAACTGACAAAATGTTCTTCTGTTGTGTAACATTTCTCTCTACTGTGTTAATTAATTTTCAATTTTAAATTTCATTTGTCTTCTTCCAATAATTTCTTAAATCATCAGTCCTTTTCAGAAAGTCATTACCTGTGACCATATGTTTCCTTTTTTTATGTTTTCCTCTAGCAGTTTCATATTTTTAAGTATTATGTTAAAGTTTTATCCATTCAGTATTTATTTTGTATAGAACTATTTTATCCAAGTCTCCATTCCAGAAAATAAATCTAAGTAACCAAGTCTGCATATTATCCAAATATTTACAAGCTTTTTCTTTTCTTTTCTGAAACCTGAATTTTTGCCAGACCTTGTAATCAAGTTGATAATGTGGCTTGAGACTATTTAAAACTATGTACTCAATCTGTTGTCTTGGTATATATTCAGCCTATTTAACATACCTTTAAGTAAATAGTGTAATCACATTCCTGTGTCTTGGGCTTTCTAAGTAATCAGCTTTTACAAGCCAAGCTAAATACATAGCTTTGATCTTAAATTATGTACGCTTCCTGCCTCTGACCCAGAAGAGGGGTAGTGGATAATCATTTGCTGAAAGCAGCCAGTGGGTTGGAGGCAAACTTAACACAAGCTCTGGAAGAAGCATTCAGACATAGGTTGATGGTATATGTTTGGGGCCAGAAGGGAGCAGTAAGGTAAATCCTTCCCTTTAAAACTCTGGTTTAAGAAAAATGACTAAGTGATCCTTTTACATATCATGTTTTCTGTATTCAAAAAATATAGGGAAAACCCTTTGTTGGTGAGTAGAAATACAGACAGGTGAAAGATAGTGAGTGTGAAGAGAATTCAAATTTTGACTTAGTTTTGCTCTAAAGAGCTACAAAAGGAAGAAATGTTTTTATTCTTTAATATAGTACTGATGTGATTTTATGCTTCCATATGAATTTTGAGAAAATCTGCTTAGTTCTGTGAAGAATGGTATTAAAATTTGATGGGGGTTACACTGAATACTTAAACCACTTTTGTCTATACAGTCATTTTGTACAATATTAATTATGATGATGACCCATTGTGGAAGAACTTTCATTTTTTTCATCATTTTTTTCTTTATTCTTCTCTGATACAATACATCCTGACTGTAGCCACTACCAGCCCGCCCCCACATACACACACCTTCCCTTTCCCTCAGAGATCTACACTGCTCCTCTATTTCCCTTCAGCAAAAGAGTAGGCTTTCCTTATAAAGGCATTTTACTCCTTTTGAGGGTCTTGTGAAGGGAATTGTCTTCCCGATTTCTTTCTCACCATGTTGTTGACATATAAAAGTCCTACTGTTATTTGTATGTCATATTATATATGTCTACTCAACTGAAAACATCCAGCATATCTCAGTTTTCTGACAGAGACTTAGTGTCCTTTAAGTATTAAATCATATTATCTAGAGTTCATTTGACTTCCTTTCCCACTTACATTCCTTTCTATTCTTTCTCTTGCCTTATTTTTATAGTTAAATGCCAGGAGCCAGCGCCAGAAGTTGATAGGTCCAGAAAGATCATAAGGAGTTGGTAAAGAAAGGAGTGAGACAGGCATGATGGTCAAGAGAATCTTGCAGCCTGACTGACTAGCAGCCAGAGTGTTTTTTTTTTTTTTTAATTTTACAGAATTCAGTAATCAGCGATACATTCATGTTGCTCCAAAGCATAGTATTCCATTTCCTCTTGCTCATCTTTTAGTCACTATTGGTAAATTATGACAGAACAATTATCTTTCTAATCATTTTCCCTCAGGTTTTGACGTCACTGATAAACAGTTATCATTTATACTCATTGACCCCATGACCCAATTTTTAAGAATTTAAAGGGATATGAAATCCTGTTCTCAGGCTGGTATCTCTGGTTGTTTCAAGGATGCTAGACCAAAACAATATTTCCAAGTCAGCCTAGGCAGATTTCCAAGTCCCAAGCAGTGTATTATTGCCCAAAAAAGTCCCCAGGCCAAAGCTGCTGCGCTTATTCAAATTCTAGCATAATGCAATATTTATACTTTATATCTTTATAGACTTTGTTTATATATCTAACCCTGGCATTCTCTTGTTCTTTGACATCACTATGACTCTGCATGTGTTAATTTTTCTAAGAAAGAGAGTTCATCACATCTTATTCTTTTATTATCTTTCCATTCTATACTTTGCTCCATCACAGTCTCTGTGTAGGGCAAAGATAACTTCAACTAATCCAACTTTGTTGCTATACATGCCATGTGATTGCCTGAATGTATTAAGAAGAGGCTTGCAAGTGATCAGGGGCCAGCTTATCTAGTCCACTGACTTTTGTTGACCTTTTAAAGTTTTCTTTGTTTTGATTATCTTGATGACAGGTGTTTCAATGGTATCTTATAACCTCATAAAGAGACCTCTGGATTCTTTATATTTGTCACAGCCTCTAAGGCTGGGAGAACCTCAAGTAGATAAAGATATCTCCCTAAAATCAGGAGAGGTAATATGTTCAGGACTTTCCTAGGGAAGCTTAGAGGCAGTAATGCTAGGAGAAAACATAAATGAGTGATAAGAAATTTTCCATCAATCCAGTATCCCAAACTTGTAAAAATATTAAAAGTTCCCTGTAGTAGTGCGGTTTCTTGGTCCTGGGCAGCCAGAGGCCAAGACCCACAGGCCTGCCACACCAGACCCCTTAGCCACCCACCACTGCTCAGGTCCCCAGAAATGATGCAAATGCTTATATTAACTTCATGCTGTTTGGTCTATGGCTTTGGTACATTGTTAGCTTGTTCTTATGTATTAACTCAACCCATTCCCATTAACCTGTCTGCCACGTGGCCCATGGTTCACCTGTGTTCCTTACATGCTTCTTCTTTGGCAGCTGGGTCGATCTGTCCCTGTCTCCGCCCTTCCTTTCCTATTTTGATTCCTCTACCTACTTTTTCTGTGGTGCCTGTCAAGGACCAAAATAGCTCCTTTATTTAAAGATTGATATTCACATCACATAGAAAGGCATTCCCACATCACCTCCCCATTTTTGTCTAATCAGAAAGGAGGGTTTCAGTTTTAACATAACAAAATTACATATAACAAAGTAACTATCAGGCAAGAATTACAGTTGCAATATCTAGTCTATTTGTATTTAGCAAAATTAAAGAAAATACTCTATCATCTACTTATCCTTATGAATCTCAAGTTTCATATCCAATATATCTTTCAAATGACTAAGAATAACTGTACCTATAACTATCTAATCTTCAACTACATCAAAGACCACAGAAGGATATATTTACCTAAGTAAACTGAAAGTACAAGCAACTTACAAAATCTAGAAATGACAGAGATGACACCTATCTGCCTGGACAGTCACCCAAAGTTCCTTTATAAAGTTGGGGCATCCATCTTCAGCCTACAGGCCCAGAGTCTCTTTTCATTTCAGTAAAGCAGGAAATCTGCTCTGCCCCTTCATCAGTCACTTCTCCTTGAGTTCTGAAGAATGTCTGACAGTTTTCTCTGAAAATCAAGAAACTGAAGGACCATCTCGGCTTGTTCTGCCAAAGTTCAGAGGTCACTTTCCTATGAAACTTGCATGTCTACTTTTAACAGCATACTGTCAAGCAGTTAATATAAGAACAGGTTCATGTCCAGTGGCTAATTGAAGCCACAAAGAAACTAATCTCCATATGAAGTTTCTTCGATGCCCATTTTCTCTTGAAATAAATTGGTGCTGCCAGGAGCAGATCTGTCTCACTGTCCAGAAAAGTCTAAACTCTTAAAACATTTTAAATGCCATATTCTGTAGGTCTTAAAAGTGTTTGAAGATTACCTATCTAATTGAATTATATCTTTATATACCTAAAAGTCTAACTAACATGCATTTCTTAATTATACATTACAAATTTAAATCAGTTATATAGTAGGAGGTTTCTGGCCTGGACTTCGGGCCTAACCTCAAGGCTTAGGCCTGCAGACCCACAGACTCGCAGTCCTGCAGTCCCACAGTCCTACAGAGACACAGAGACGCTTTCATTAGTTTTTGGCTGATCAGCCTTAGGCCCAGGCATATAGCTTGCTAACTCTCTACCCTTAAGCTATCCCATGTCTCTTGCTCAGCCATGCGGCTCAGTACCTTTTCTTAGAGCAGCATAGTTCTCCTCTGCTTCTTCCGGGCCTCTCTCTGGAATTCTCTCTGGTGTTCCGCCTGGCATTCTGTTCTCAGAGATTTTCTTAGTCTGGTAGCCCTGCCCTCACTTCCTGCCTGCCTTTGGCCAATCAGCGCTTTTTATTAAACCAGTGGGTGGGACAATTATTTACCATGAAAAAACACAATACCCCTACACAGTTACATAAACATCAATTCTTAAACAAGAGTAGAAGAATATATATATATATATATATATATATATATATATATATATATATATATATATATATATATCATAAAAGAATTGGCCTTAAATTTGTATCAATAAACTAAAATCTATACCAATGTAAAACATTTTGAGATTAACAGCTGATTTCCTGATCTAAGTAAATTCAATAATCTAATTTTTTAAAAAATCATTCTTATACCATATCCCCCTTTTCTTCTTAGAAACAGATTAACTATGACCATTAACCATATATAATGAAAACAAACAATATTTTGGGAATTTGGGCGTAGTTTTCCATTATTACTTCTTGCTGATTAAGGGGCATTGAAAATATCATAGGTTCTTGAGAATGGATCATAGTCTGCAGCCCTGATACTGATACGGCCATCTCTTCCCATCAGAGATTTATTCAGGGGGTCTTGGCTGATGAAACCATATTTGCCTGGAAGCAATCCACAGGTTCTCATCTTCTGGGGGAACAAAAGCAGAACTCTTCCAAAGCAATAAATCCTTAAACACAAATTTCAAAATCAAAATACCTTTAAAATATATATTCTTATTTAACTTAGTAGCCTTCGCATTTGCAATCCATTGTCTTTCTGCAGTTAGCTCATTAACAGTTAAAAAATTAAAAGAAAACACAATAACAACCAAAATCCAGATTTTGTGTCTATTTTCCATCTTTATGTGGCTTATTATATTTTTATTACTCTATTTCTCTTTTTAAAGACTTTATCCTTTCTTTTCTCTCTGAAGCCTATGTACCTTTTACACACATTGTAACCCGTTTACAGGGTTTTTTTCATCTGAATCTGTTTTATTGTGAATCCTTTCCTTAATCATCTTTCAACCAGAAGAGTTTTTAAAATATACTCTCTTAAAGAGCTGCATAGATTTTGCAGATAAAGCTGAATCAGTAAGTTCTCTTAAAGGGACTGCGTCTCTGTTCGTGGCCAGCAAACAGAGCAGAGCCAAGAAAATGCTGCTACTAAGAAACCATCTTTATTTCTTATTTGTTCAAAATAAACAGAAATCTAAAATCAATCACATGCTACTAAGTCTTCTGTGAGACTTTAGGAATCAGCCTAGTTGCATCTTATACTGCCTCCCAGTAGTCCGCTGTTGCCATTTTGAATGCGGCCTGAATGCCACGCTTTCTCTGTACAATAACCTGCTTCAGATACACAATTTGGAAGCTGCTTTGGCTCAGTTTCTGATCTAGAACCCTTTCTAATCTTTCTTGGGCTTTAAGTGGATCTTCCCCCACATTGGGTGCCATCTGTAGTACTGTGGTTTCTGGATCCCAGGCAGCCAGAGGCCCAGACCCACAGGCCTGCCACGCCAAACCCCTTGGCCACCTGCCGCTGCTCAGGTCCCCAGAAATGACTCAGACGCTTATATTAACTTCATGCTCTTTGGCCTATGGCTCAGGCACATGGTTAGCTTGCTCTTATGTCTTAACTCAACCCATTCCCATTAACCTGTCTGCCACGTGGCCCATGGCTCACCTGTGTTCCTTACATGCTTCTTCTTTGGCAGCTGGGTCGATCTGTCCCTGACAACACCCTTCCTTTCCTACCTACTTTGATTCCTCTGCCTACTTTTTCTATGGTGCCTGTCAAGGACCAAAACAGCTCCTCTATTTAAAGATTGATATTCACAGCACACAGAAAGATATTTCCACATCAGTTCCCAAAGGATGCAACAGGCAGAAGTTAAAACCAAAAGTGGTAAGAAACCATCATGCAGCTCAGCTTTGCTGGATCTTTGTAAGAAGCTGCACTGGCCTTTTGACTTTTGCTGTCCACATACGATTTGGCTGAGCCACTTAAAACTTCAAATATTGTATAAGATTAAAGAGTAGAAGCCCCTGAGTCCTGTTCTGATTTTAGAGGAATGCTTTTTCAATTTTCCTCATTTAGTACAATGTTGGATATTCATTGAGTCTGCTTCTCAACATAAACTTCTAATTTCTTCATAGCTGTTACCATAAAAAAATGTTAAATTTTATCATGGACCTTCTACGTATCTATGGAACTGACCATGATATTCTGCTACTTATTCTATTTTTGTGCTATACTGGTATGTATATGTTGATTCACCCTTTCTTCTCTAGATAAAGCCAACTTTTACAGCAATTGAGCTTTCAAATATGTTACTGAATTAAACTCTAATATAAGATTTGTGTTCATGTTAATTAAGACACTGGTCTGTGGCTTGTTTTGTTTTAGTTGTATCTTTACCTATTTTTTATGTTGGGTCAACACCAGCTTTATAAAATGAATTAGTTAGCATTCTTTCCTTTTATGTTATGTAATAACTTAGGAATCACTGATGCTGATTCTATATTCAGTGTCTGCTACAATTCCTAGGCCCTTAAACTCCTTAGTGACTTGGACAAGGGATACAGCCCAGTGGGTTAAGGCTGGTTGCACAATCATGAGTACTTGTGTGTTTAAACTCACACTTAAAAACCAGGCATGTTGGTGTTCCTGTAATCACAGCCATGGGAGACAGAATGAGGACGATCCCAGGGGCTCACTAGCAGCTACTCTAGCCATATGTGAGCTCCAGGTTCAGTGACTCCATCTTAAAACATAGAATGGGAAACAATAGAAGGCACCCATTTTTACTCTGTCTTTAAGCAGCATACAAATGACTGAGCAATTGTAAGTTGTAGCATGAATTCTAGTTGTTATTAAATGAAAACTCAAAGCCAGACATTGGGGAAAAGGCTGGAATATCAGAGAGAGGAAACAGACCACAGATAATGCTCACTCAGCCAACTTCTCACAGTCAAAACTATCTTCCTGAGTCTTCAGCTTTGCTCATCACTTCTACAGAATAATTCTATGTCTCCCTACACCTGCCTTAAATATCTTCTTTGCCCAGTTGTTTCACTTCTGGGTTCAATTCTGCATCATATTCTAGAGTTAAGTGGGAACAAATACTGTTTGGTAGTTAGACTTTGAACTCACAGAAACACAGAAAGATCTCTGTCTCTGGAGTTATGGGATAAAAGGAGTAGGCCACCACTCCTGGTCTTTCCAGTGCTATGGATTAAAAGTGTGACTTACCACTCTCTGACCCTCATGGCTTGACTGTGGGTGGATCTGTTCTCTGATATTCCAGACTAGTTTTATTAAATATGAAATTTTACTACAGTAAGAGGTTTTGTTGTATTAGGTTTCTGTCCCAGACTTTCCAGCCTAACCTCATCCATATAATCATCAAGTAAAGCACTTCCATCTGCTACTCTTGAATTCTATTTAAGTATTTGGCAGCAGGGCCTCTTAAAAGACTCACAAGTGTTTTGCCTTTAAGGCTGAATCAGGAAGCCTCTCTTAAAGAGCTAGCCTCTGTTTGTCTCCAGCAAACAGAGCTGACCCAAGAAAACACTGCTGCTACTAAGAATCAGTCTTTGACTCTGTTTCCTTTTTGTCCTTATGAACAGAAACCTTAAATCCACCATATGCAGCCCCGTGCTTACACTGAGGCCTTGTTCAGATTAAGTTGCATGTAGCAAACACACTATTTTGTAATTTAATCCCACACACCACTCAGTCTTTTTCCCACAGCCCACTTGAGAGACACAAGTTGGAACCTGCTTTTGGCTCCATTTTTGTGCTCTAGACTGTTTTTAAGCTTTTGTTGGCTTTATGTGGGTGTCTATCACCCATGTCGGGCCGCCATTTGTTCTATTAGGTTTCTGTCCCAGACTTTCTGGTCTAGTCTTATAGCCCACAGTCCCATAGTCCCACTGAAACACATAGACACATATATTAATCATACACTGATTGACCGGGGGCCCAGGCATATAGCTTGCTAGCTCTTGCTTTTAAACTAACCCATGACTCTTATCTTGTTTAGCCATGCGGCTCGTTACCTTTTCTCAGAGAAGCATTTCAACTTCTTTCCTCTCTACTGGCATCTCATAATGGTGTGTCTGTGGCTTCACCGCAGCATCTCTGCTCTGTTCTTCCTGTTCTCAGAGTTTTCTTAGTCTGATGGCCCCACCCATACTCCCTGTCTGCCTTCAGCCAATCAGCACTTTTTAAACTAGTAGGCGGGACAATTATTTATAATGTAACAGCACATAATCCCACTACAAGGTTTTATTGCTGCTTCATCCAAATTGCACAACTGGATTTGTTTTATGTCCTCTTGATCTTATTTTGGCGTGTTATATTCTAGAAACTTACCAGTTCCCTATACATTTTAAAATTTAAAATTTTAAATGAGGCTCTGGATTTAGTTGGTCTCCACTGTACAGTAAGATCACTAATTTTAGTGGTTCGTATCCTCTCTGTTTTAGTTAGATTAAGGGGATATCAATCTTGTTAGTATCTTCAAAGAACCACCACTATATTGTTGATATTTTTATTTTTATGACATTTTGTTAACTCTGAATTTCATTATTTCTTTACTTCTATTGCTTTAGATTGGCTTTTTCTTATTTTTCTATAGACTTAGAAAAATAAAATTTTCTTATTTTTCTATAATCTTAATAAAATTAACAATGTTAATTTATTTCCTGACAATGTTTGATTTTTGATTCAGAAACTCACAGATATGAACTGTTCTTTTTTGAAATGTTTTCACTATTTTCCAAAAATTTCAATAACATTTTAACTTTAATACTTAAAATTTTAAATTTTTAAATTTTCTTCATATCTTCAATGATCCACTGATAATTTGAGAGTATTGTTTAATATCTATGGCTTTTTATAGTTTTTATTTTTCCTTGTTTCTACTTTTGTTCCTTACTATTTTCAATAAATTGCCTCTTCTGTATTTGTTACTACTTCAATTATTATGTGACCTACTGTGAAGAAAGTTCCATAGTTGCTCAGTTGAAAATTTATTCTTTACCTATTGAATGGACTATTATTCAATAGATACTGGTAAATTCCATTTAATCTAAGGTGTAGTTTAATTCTAACGTATGTTGGCTGATTATTCTCTAATCTGTTGAAGTTACCTACTTTTATTTTATCTAGTCCTTTCTATTCATTTGTGAGTAGTGGTGGGTTTTAAAAATGGAATCAAATGAACTATAATGTTCAGCTCATATTTATAATTTTGTTAAAATTTTATTGATATAAACTTTCTTTTCTTATCTCTTCTGACTAACTTTAGCTTGATGTCTTTGTTTATATGCACATATATACTATCGCTTATTTATAGCTTTCATTACTTTGTATAATTTCTCTCATCTTAACACTTCCAGCCTCTGTGTACCTGAAAATTATTCTTACAGACAAATTATTGGATCTTACATCTTAATCTAACAGCTAGTTTAAATATTTTTACTGAAGAGTCAAAAGAATTAATATTTGGGGGCTGTTAGAGAATACATATTGATTTAATTGATGTTAGCTTCCTGGTTAATTCAAATACTGCCTGGTTTATTCACTTAATCACATGAAAGGTTGATAATTCATTAAGTTGAACATGTTTGATTCTTTCTTAGGTTTTATTTGTTGACCCATTTCTTACTTAATAGTTATTCTTTCCTGAACTCTTACATCATGTCTATGATCCTTTAAGAATCTTCTATAACAACAGTTTGCTGTTATTAATTGGTTAGCTTTGTTTTTAATTTGAAGGTCTTTATCCATCAATTTTAACAATTTTGGTTGAGAATTATTTATTTGTAGGGCTTGAAATATTACTCCATATTTTTTCACCTTTAGTAAAAAAAAAAATCTACTTAAAAATTTCTGAGTTTTCTTTGTAAGTAGCTGGTGTTCCCTTGTGATTTTTAGTAATGTTTCTTTGCTTTGTAGTCTTTTACCCACTGACTATATCTTAGAAAAGTTTTTTTCTGACTTAGTCTACTTGGGGTTCTAAATGTCTTTTGTATTTTTATGGCTTTCTTAGGATTTCTATTGCTGTGAAGAAATACTCTGTCCATGACAACTTTTATAAATTTAATTGGAGTGTCTCATTTGCAGTTTCAGAGATATAGTCTATTATCAGCATGGTGGCATGCAAGCAGATATGGTGCTAAAGGAGTAGCTAAGAGTTTTACAACTAATAAGCAACAGGAAGTCAACTGAGACAGTGGGTGGTATCCTGAGCATAAGAAACCTCAAAGCCCACCACCACAGTGACACATTTCTGTGGGGATTCATTAAAGTTTCAGAAGTTTTGGAGATATCAGAGGGAATCTACCCACAATCTATGTGGGGAGTTAATAGAAGCTCCAGAAGTTTTAGAGCTCTAACCACAGTCAGTCTAGGAAAATCAGAGAGTGGTGAGTCAAACCTTTAATCTCAGAACAGGGAGTATCCTGGGAGTGGTGATCTATACCCTTAATCCTAACTGCGTCAAGGTCACTTCTGATTATAGAAGGAATTCCAGGCTCCCAAACAGGCAGTGGTGGGGCCACGCCTTAATTTACCTAAAGAGTACTTAAGACAGGATAGAAACACAGAGGGAAGCCATTTCCAAGGGAATCGAGGCTGAGGAAGCTGGAAGACAGCTGTGTAAGATTTGACTGTGGTGTTTATTCCCTCTAATATCTCTAACTTCTTCAGAGATCTATCCCTGAGTCTCATTCACTTGTGCAACACATTTCTTCTAACAAGGCTATGTCCACTCCAAGAAAGCCACACCTCCTAATAGTGTTGCCCCTTGAGATTATGTAGGCCAATTACATTCAAACTACCTCAATGACAATATTTTCCCATATACATATATGTGTCTGTGTATGTGTCTGTGTGTATGTATGTGTGTGTGTATTTCAACCCATCTAACTCCATAAAAGCTTAGGGTTTTTTGTTTGTTTGTTTGTTGTCTTTTGATCATGTCTCAGGATTCTTTAAAGCTGTGATAATGCCTGACCTTTCTATCACTCTCTAGCTGAAATTTTCATAACTTTATCTTTTCATCTTTGATATGATGAGAAATAATAGAGAAAGAACACATAAAATGATTGTAGAGTAAGACAGAAAAATAAGAAATTTAAGTAATATGAAAACTAAAACAAAAAGTATAAAAATTAAAATAAAAGAGAGCATATGCTGGACATGGTGGCACATGCTTATAATCTCAGCCCTCTCATTCAAATAATTGAAAATAATGACTCATATAGATTGTACAGCAAACAATATGCTTTCATATGTTTTGAAGACATAATACAAATCAAAGAAGGGCACACTGTAGATTTATTCAATGAGTCGTATGAGGGAGTATCCTTAAGCTCTATCATATTTTAGTGTTTCTTTTTATAGAGTACAAGAGAAGATGTTTCATCACTAAGGAGAATACTACGAGTGGTGTTCTGTCTTTATTGATGCACTAGATAATATAATTATTTTTATTATATGTATCCCTTCTCATTACACATTTTATTTTGCTCACTTGCTCCCCTATTATAAAAATGCATAAGATGGTAAATAGAGGAGGCTGCCTAACACCAAAGGACAATTTCATGTCCTCAAAGCAGTTCAGGATGTTCAGCCTTTTGGTTCTTCATATATTGGAAATAAAATTGAATTGAAACAGTAAATTTGACTCAGTGGTAAAATGGAGACTAATATTCAGATATGCAGGTATATAAGACCTGATGCAGGTGGGGATTGAGTGTCAGTGCAGGTGGGGATTGAGAGAGAGAGAGAGAGAGAGAGAGAGAGAGAGAGAGAGAGAGAGAGAGAGAGAGAGAGAGAGAGAGTTTGTGTGTGTGTGTGTGTGTGTGTGTGTGTGTGTGCAGTGCACAAAGGTGAAGGAGCTAGGGTGACAAGTACATTATAAGAGGCAGAGTATGCATAACCAAAACCAAATAGATTCCCAAACTAGTCTAACTACTGTGCCTGCCCACTTCATCAGTACTCTGAAAGGCTAAGGCAGGATTTCTGTGATTTTAATTCCAGCCTAGGTTATTAACAAGATCCTGTCTCAAAATACAAATTATAACAACTATTAATATTTTCTCCTTACCAGGACAACTATGAATTTACCCATTCCCTGAGGTGTCATTTGCAGATCACAATGGCAGTAAAAAAGCAACTCCTCATCATTCTGGAGTCCACATGGGTTATAATAGAATGGCCTTAGTATACTCTATTCTGTCTTGTCTTTCAACCTTGCTGAGTTGAGTTCCTATACAGAAGTCATCTTCAATCTGTTTATTGTCTTCAAATGTTCCTGATTATTCCTTATCAATGCCTGCCTTGCTAGCTTGTCCATAATGTGCTGTCTGGTTATTCTCTGCGTTCATGTGTGTTATCATTTGGGTATGTAACAATATCCAAAAGTTTTAAAGGAGCTATGTTTATCTTTATAGCTGAATTTCCTCCTCTTTCCAGAATTCAAGCTCCCTTTCTTCTGCTGGTTTTCTTCCTTTCTGCAGCCTTTCCTTCAACATTTCCTAAGACAACTCCCATCCCTTGTGTCTATGGTGATTCTCAGAGTCATCACTGTTTTGGCCAGTAAATGGAGACAAGGTTTGGGGAGAGAATATGACTGAAGCTTGACTCTCTCTCAGTACTTGCTGTCCTACTGGAAGTGTGGCAAACCATTCCTGGTAACTTAATTGTCTCACCACATATACATATAGTTTTTCAAGGCGTCCTCCACTTATTCCTTATTCCTAAAATAAACATGCATACTGATGCGAAGTTTCCAACTCGCACAAAGGTTCCTGATCTAAGGAACAAAGTTACTTTCAAACTTCCATGCATATCTCTTTTGATGACCATATGAAAATATTGTGAAGTGTTTGCTTTTGGGCAAGTTCATGTTCTCTCAAGTTTGTTGCCCACCGGCATGGGGGAATTTTCCTGATTCTCTAAGATCTGAGACAGATCATGTATTAGGGTCCATTGTGCCTTTTATTGAGATATGTTACTGTTTCCATCCTAATCTCACTTTCATTCCACCTTCAAAATTTATGCTATGTCCCCTTCTCAGGAAGATCAATGTGCTCCCTTCCTCTTTATCTAACTTCTCTAGATCTATAGATTACAATGTGATTATTCTTTACTTATGAGATGATATCCACTTATAAGTGAGCACACAACATGTTGGTCTGTCTGGGTCTGGGTTGCCTCACTAGGATGAGTTTTTCTAGTTCCATCCATTTGTATGCAAATTTCATAATATCCTTTTTTTCCTAGCAGCTGAGTAATAATACTCCATTGTATAAATATACCATGTTTTCTTTATCCATCCTTTAGACGAGAGAGATCTAGGTTGTTTCCAGTTTCTAGCTATTATAAACAAAGCTTCTGTGAACATAGTTAATCTAGTGTCCTTGAGATGTCCTTTGGAATATGCCCCAAAATAGCATAGCTGGGTCTTGAGTACATCAATCCCTCCTCTATTGATTTCCATTACAACTGTACAAGTTTTCACTCTCACCAGCAATGGAGGAGTTTTCCCCTTGTTCCTCCCCTTGCCAGCACGAGCTAATACTTGTGCTTTTGATCTTAGCTACTCTCATAGGTGTAAGACGGCATCTCAAAGTAGTTTTAATTTTTGCTAAGGATGTTGAACATTTCTTAATGTGTTTCTCAGACCTTTGAGGTACCTCTAGTGAGAATTCTCATTTTAGATCTGTATCCCTTTTTTAGTTAAATTATTTATTAGTTGATGTCTATTTCATGTCCTTTATTGATTTTGGAAACTAAGCCTCTATTAGATTCTGTAGGCTGCCATTTTGCACTATTGACTGTGTCCTTTGCTTTATAGAAGCTTCTCAGTTTCATGAGATACCATGCATTGTGAATTTTTGGACATGCCCTATTAATGTTCTGTTGAGAAAATTGTCTCCTGTGCTGATGTGTTCAAGGCTACTCCCTCTTTTCTCTTTTATAATTTCCAGTGTATCTGAAGGATGATCTGAAGGAAAATTTCTTTCCTGTGTTCATTTATTACTTACGTCCAGTGACTTCAGTGATTAATTTTGTTCCATTTTATTTCATGATTATCTTATTCTAGTCAGTTCATGTATTTTCTGGGGTTCATGGGCACATGGTGTGTACCACAGCACAGAGAAAAATGAGGGATGCCATCTGCCATTCATGTCTAATTGTAGGAACAAATAATTTATATCGGGAGCTGAAAATAGATTTGATTTCTCTATATCAAGCTCCTAGTTCTTTAAACCAAACATTGCTAAGCTAAAGATTCCCAAGATTTCAGCCAAGGATTCTGCATTAATGAATGTGATTCTGGGGCATGATGGAAAACCAGGCACAACCATTAATCATCTTTGAAAATCCAATACTTCCAGCCTCCACTTTCCAATGTTTCATGATAGAATAAAACAGAGGTGTGTCTCTTAAAATATGCATGAAGTAGTACCAGCATCAGAATGTAAATTCCTGAATTAAGTACTTTAGAAATTAGGTAAAATTTATCTCTAAAAATGACTGGGACTTATGCCTATTATCTTTTATTCATTATATTTAAATCATGAGTACACATGAGAAATTCCATAAAAATAATTGACTGTATTTGGTTTTGTTTTTTTCTCTCGGAATTACCAAAAAGAAAAATCATGCTATAAGCATGAAGCCCACAGCCCTGTCAATGTAGGAAGTAAAATCTCCTCTAAAGAATTAGCTGGAAAATAATTAAACATATTAGTGTGAATTCAAGGTCTCATGGCTAAGTGATAAAATAATTTAAAGGATCAAATCTAATAAATGAATAAGAGAGTTAAATGATTACTGTTATCTCCTGTGCACCAATTTAATTCACTATTGCACACATGGTAAACCTCTTAGCTCCATACTTGGCAAACTAATTACCTCATTAAAAGATGATGTAAGTTTAGGTAAGTCATCTTCATGGACTCAGGTTTGCTAAAGAAAAACACAAGGTTATATTAAAGTACATTTCACTTAATAATAGAACATGGCAGCTTTGAAATGTCATCATATTTGAGGGAAATAAAAAGATGATATTGTTAAATAAATGCACATATTTTAAAAAACTAACAGTTTTTATTTCTGAAGGTGCTATAGTCTCTTATATGTAACAATAGAAGATTCACTTAAATTCAAATAAAAAGGAAGGATTACCTTAGGTAAGGAACTCTTGATCCCTGTTGAATATGTCAATTACCTGGAACACTTTTTAAAATAATGAATTCCTTCATATAATCACCAAGGTTCTGGTTTTAGAGGGTGGAAGCTTTCTAAGTCACTGTAATTTATGGAGAGGTAAAAAATCACTGCTCTGAGTAAGTAATTATGTATGTAGAATGTATGCATTGATAGGATATATTTTAAAAGCAAAAGAGTTCTATAAATAGTTTTATATGGATTAAAAAACAAACAATACCTGAGGTGGACAAACCATTTAGCCACTCTACCACATTTCCAGAGCTGAAGTCATTGACAGTGTACTTGTCAAGAGATCACTAACCCTGTTCTTTATTCCCTGGAAAACAGAAATTCCCCCCTCTCTCATGACAATCTCCAATATTTTGACAGTTAAAATATACTGTTAATTCTTCTCATTGTTTCTTATGATCATTAATGAGAGAGAAAATCATTATCTATAGATCACATTCTCTCTTCAACTCTCAATTTTCCAGGGTTTGTCTCAAGTCATAATTTGACTTTTTTTCCTCATAAGGATAGTTTACTTTTAAGATTTTGATCCTTATAGATCCAATGTGGGAATTTCCTCATGATTATTATTGATATCTGAATTACTTGAAGCTGTTAATCAAAAGCAAAAGTATAAGTACCCTACTACATAAATCTTACAGTAGAGGAAGAAGATAGCCCCTTGGCATCACAGGTGGATTCTTAAAGCAATTTTAATTCTAAATAGAATTACTTGGAAATACTAAATGATGGGATTTACAAACTAACTAGAAGGTAAATGGGAGATCTGAGGGGCACTATTATTATCATTTAAAAGGTATTTTTGCATAACAACCACACTTCCCCTTCCCTCCTCTCCTCCCACTCACCCCCAGCTTTCTCTATCCCACCTCACTCTACCATCCACTCCCCAAAAAGGATGGGGAGTAAACAAAGTCTGAGATAGCAGGACCGTCTCCCCTCCCACCCCAACCCTTATCAAGGCTGAATAAGGTATCCTTATATGGGAGATGGGTTCCAAAAGCCAGTTCATGATCTAGGGATAAATCCTAGTCTGACTGCCAGAGGCCCCACCAATAGCTCAAGCCACAGAACTGCCATTTACTTCCAGAGGGCCTAGTTGAGTCTCATGCAGGTTCCCCAGCTGTCAATCCAGAGTCTTGATCTCCCAGTAGCTCAGGTGGGCTTCCCCAAGATGATCGATGATTGTGACCCCTGAGTGCATATAATCTCTATTTCCTATCTTTGACTGGATTGGGAGCTCGTCCTGGCACTTACCTGTGGATCTCTTCATCTGCTTTCATCTAGTGCTGGAAGAAAGTTCTAGGGTGGTCATCAATTTGATTCTGTAATCAGAAAGCTGGTTTAGGCACTTTCTCCGCTATTGCTTAGAGTCTTAGCTGGGGTTATACTTGTGGGTTCCTGGGCATTTCCCTAGCACCAGGTTTCTTCCTAACCACAGAAAAACTCTGTTAAGATATATATTTTATTGTTTTTCTTCTCTGTTCCTGTCCCAACTCTACGCTCCTGCTCCCTCATGTTCTCTGCCCACCTCCCCTTACCATGCCCCCATGCTTCCAATTTACTCAGGAGATCTTATCTATTTCCCCTTCCCAAGAGGATCCATGGATGTCTCTCTTAGGGTCCTCCTTGTTACCTAGCCTCTCTAGGGTTGTTGATAGTAGCCTGGTTATCCTTTGTTTTATGTCTATTGTCCACTTATAAGTGAGTACATACCATGTTTGTCGCTCTGAGTCTGTGCTACTTCACTCAGGATGATTTTTTTTTTTTTAGTTCCATCCATTTACCTGCAAATTTAAGATTTCATATTTTTTAACTGCTGTATAATACTCCATTGTGTAAAGGCACCACGTTTTTGTTTTTAAATCCACTTTTTCATTGAGGGGTATCTAGGTTGTTTTCAGGTTCTGGCTATTACAAATAATACTATGGTGAATATAGTTGAGCAAATGTCCCTGTGATATGAATGTACATTTTTGAGTATATGCCCAAGTGCTATTGCTGGATCATGAGGTAGATTGATTTCTAGTTTTCTGCAATAATTTCCTATATAGGACTGATTTTATCTGGATATATCATTGTTCACCTATATTATTTAGTATATTGTAGTGGGATTCAGGTGTCAGCTGATAAGGTCCTAAGACGCTTATCCAGAGTCCCGAGCTCCTAGAGGGGATGTGGCCAACTTGGAGGGGGGTGTGGCCAACCCCATTGAGAAGGGGCTTCTGGGACACAAGGCCCCACTTCCTGGTTCCTGGCTGCTGGGGAGACAGGATTGGAATCCATCGTCCGTCCATCACTCATCCACCATTCCAGACTCCAGTCCCTGTTCAGGTACTACTATAAACTGTTACCTGTACTGTGAGTGTTGGTTTATATTTTAATAAATATCTATTATGCCTTCTAAGTAAACTTCACCTACATCTGGCGTCTCCTGGTCCCACGGGTTGGGGTTGGCGGATAGACAGACAGACAGAGACAAAAATAGAAAAATCAAGAACCTGGTGTGCACCAATCAATAATTGTTTTGAGGAAATAGACTATTCAAAAACAGCTGCAAGATAGCTCTTTATGATTATCCTTCAGATTACACTTCTAATTAGATTTCCAGATGGAGTTAACCACTATTCTAAAAATGGTTATAGATGTATATGGTCAGTCCATTAACAACTAACCATTCTTTTAGCTTTTACAGGATCCTAAAGAGATGCCATCGCCCTTAAGTCAACAGGAAGCAACCTTATGAAAGACTACGCCCCCTTTCCCAATAAGTTTTATGCTCTGAGGGTTGTGGGTAATTATTATTCTAATAGAATAGTTATAAGTTAAAATTGGGTGAAGGACAGAACTATAATATAACATCAAAGATTTCTTTTGAAGAAGAGAGGGGGGGATAGATAGGATAGATAAAGGTAGACTGTTCTACCTACCTATACACCATTCTAGCTGAATGTATGGGCTAACCTAAAGAAAATTTGCACTGGCATAGATATTTATATATTGATACAAATGTTAAATCATTTTATATGTTTAATTGTGATAATTTGTACATTGGTACAAACTTTAATCTGAAATTGCTTTATATAACCAAAGCAACTTGTACTTCTATATAAATCTGAATCTGTAACTATTATGTAAAACTGAATCTGAAATTGCTATATTTTATGTATGCTTCTACCTCTGTTTAAAATATTTGCACATCATTGTCATGTATACTATGCAATTACTACCTTCATTTAACTATACTAGATATAATATATGATTGCACTAGTCATGATATATGCACAAGATGTTTTATATACCTCTGTTTAGATGATATATATATGTATTTACATGTCTAAAATGCTGTGGCCACTTTACATAGTAATATACCCCTGGCTAATGTTTGATAGTCTTACTAAAGGGCATTGTTCAGGGATTGTACACCCCTTATATAGGTATTCTAATTTTTAGTACAGGGTTTATTCCTTAAGATGATAAGAACTGCAGTCAACATTACTTAAAGTATCATATCCCAGTCATATCAGATACAGGTTAGAATATCATAGATAGACAGGAATCTTCAACCATTTCATAGACCCAGAGAATATGGCATTTAACATTTGAAATTCGGCCACAAGAGACACGACGACTCCTGGTGTCACTGCTCCTTTTCCGAGATGGTATTGAGCATCGAGGATACTCCTTTGGAGTTTGTCCTTTTGGCAGAGAATGGCCGGTTGGGTAAGAAACTGTCTTTACCTTGATTGCTGACAGTACACACATGATGTCCAAGCTGGATGAACAAGTTGATGGATGGAGACTGACGAAACCTGCCTGAACAGGATAAGACAGTCCCTCCAAAATTGCCCTGCTTGTGAAAAGACCTGTCAGATAACATAGGCCTGTAGCCAATATGATAGATGCTCCAATGGCGCACAAAACCAGAGGTGATTGTACAGGTAGCTGTGTTGCTGTCCTCTCCCAAATTTTAGAAGCCACTACTTTCATGTACTTCTGGCTTTCAAGTGATACATCTTCCTTCTCAGGTCTTGAAGGGGTTGAAGAATAGGTATTTAAGGTTACTACCTCATAATAATTCCTTTTGTACACAGTCTTAGTTTAGAACCTTCTTAGTTAGACAAAAGGGGGAGATGTAGTGGGATTCAGGTGTCAGCTGATAAGGTCCTAAGACGCTTATCCAGGGTCCTGAGCTCCTGGAGGGGAGATGTAGCCAACCTGGAGGGGGTGTGGCCAACCCTATTGAGAAGGGGCTTTTGGGACATGAGGAGCTCTCTTCCT
This sequence comes from Phyllotis vaccarum, assembly GCA_033318265.1. Lineage (NCBI taxonomy): Eukaryota > Metazoa > Chordata > Mammalia > Rodentia > Cricetidae > Phyllotis > Phyllotis vaccarum. The sequence goes on from JARWLC010000018.1 coordinate 58,604,342, forward strand.
GGTTCCTGGCTGCTGGGGAGACAGGATCAGAATCCATCATCTGTCCATCACTTGTCCACCATTCCAGACTCCAGTCCCTGTTCAGGTGCTACTATAAACTGTTACCTGTACCGTGAGTGTTGGTTTATATTTTAATAAATATCTATCCTGCACTTGTGCCTTCTAAGTAAACTTCGCCTACAGTATATATTAGCTTAGAATTCCTGGGCTTCAACTGGGCTGTATAATGAACACCAGTGATTTGGCCAGACAGTGGTATGGGATAGTAAGAGGTAATAAAGTACGGTAATTTCTGGCGCTACCTTACACTTAGCATTACTCATTCTCAAACTAAGCTACTTACTAGCACAAAGGATGGACATCATAGAGAAGTTTCTGATAGTCACTCAGTTATATTGTTGCTGATGGCTTATTTTCCTGGCTAATCATTCATATAAACAGGGCTAAATAATGTCCTGTTTGTAATGCTGTTTTTCATGCAAGTTCAACTTTTGGTTGAGATGTCTCTAACTCTTAATATATTTTTAAAAAATTCTAATTCTAAATAAAAATTTGATTTCAAGGCCAACTTTTTCTTAGACATAACTTTCTTTTCAAACAGTTGCTTAAAGACAGTCATAACTGATATAATTTATGGGCAGTGATGGCCTTCACCAACATTCCCGTGGCCTCACATTGTGCTGTGAGTTGGCATTCACTGGCCAGTGCGAGACATTGTCCTAGAATTAAGTACTAAAATGGTGAAAGCTAACATTGGGAAGATCCTAATATGATACATCTCCAAGTCTATCTATAGAGGAGCCTCTGTAATAACTTTAATAGCAGGGATATTAATCCCCTAATAATTGGTGACATTTTCCAATGCTGTAACCTGTCTCTTTAGTTGACAGTTTCTGTTGCTGTGCAGAAGCTTTTTAATTTTATGTGAACCATTTAGTAATTTTTGAAAATTATTGCCCATGCCTTTGGATTTCTTTTCAGAAACTCTTTTTTCTCTTTTCCTTTTCTCTAGCAATTCCAAAGTTTTGCTCCTTGATGATTTAGAGAGATGGGGAAATATAGTTTTATTATTTGAAGATGCAGATCTACAAGTACCATTTATTGAAGGGCTTTTTCCCCTCAATGTAAGTTATTGTAACTTTGTATTCTCTCTCTCTCTCTCTCTCTCTCTCTCTCTCTCTCTCTCTCTCTCTCTCTCTCTCTCTCTCTGTGTGTGTGTGTGTGTGTGTGTGTGTTTGTGTATATGTGTATGAGAGAGAGAAAGAGAGTGTGTGTGTGTCTCCATACATGCCAAATCATGTCCAAATCTTTGGTTCAAACTCATTGGTCTACATGTCTAATTTTATGCTAATAAACATGCTGTTTTTGTGTCAAGAGCCTGTGCAGTAAAGTAAGACCAGGAACTTGGTTGTTAGTTTTCTTCTACTGCTTAGGATTGCTTTGACAGCATGGAGACTTCAGTGCTTCAATGTTAATTTTAGAATTTTTTTTGCTATTTCTATGAAAAATGTAATTTGAATTTTAATAGATATGATATTGTATCTGTAGATTGCTTTTATTAACATAGCCACTTGCATAATATTCACTCTAACAATTCTGAAGCATAAAAGATTTTGCCTGCTCAAATGTTTTCAGTTTCTTTCTCCAGGTTTTAGTCACCCCCTTTTTTAGTTTTATTCCTGGTTTTCTTTTGTTTGAAAACAATTTTAAATAATTTTTTCACTTTTTTGAGCAAATTCATTATTTTCATGTAGAAGCTGAAGATTTTATATATTCTTACCATGCTGAGAGTATTTATTAGACCTTAAAGTCTATAATGACTCCCTCAGATTATGTTATGTGCAAGTAGGAATACTTTGGTTTCTTCCTATTATTGCTGCAGCTAAACTTCAAGTACTACACTGAATAAGAATGGAAGAGTGGTATTCTTAAATCTTTCTAGGTTTCAGAGGGGATGGCTAAGGTTTTCCTTACATCGTCTAATATTGGCTATAAGTTTGTCATATATAGCCTTGGTATATAGAAAAATGTTCTTTACCAGCTAACGGAAAATTTTGAGACAATATCTTCTAACTCAGCATGTTGATCCCTGTATATTGACTAATTGCTGACAGTTTCTAACATTAAGAAAAGCCATAGAGGCAGAGCTTGAGGCTGAAACTACAGTCCACAGAGAAGAAAGACACCCAATCCTTAAAACAACTTATTTTTTTTAAAATAAACACTGAAAATGTGTCCATTGAAAGAAAGACGACTTGTACTCAATACAAAGCTAGAAAATTCAGTTTATACACTAATTTCAGGTTCACACAGATATAATAGTGTGAAAGGTTAACATGAGGTTTAAGAAAAAGTGTGAACCAAAACTAAATATGTATAAAGACTCCACACCAAAATTTATCACTTCATAAACTAATTAAAAACTTAATTTTGAAAGACAGATGTACAATATATGGGTAAATGATGCCAATTCCAGAAGCCATGGACTATTAAATGAAAATCATATGTCTTGTGGGTGGTATTTCCCTAGAAGTTGTTGCCCAGAAAGTCCAAGAAAATCTGCTCAAAAAACTGTACATGTACCAGGTACTGGTTGAAAATGTGTATTGCATGAATTCTACTTGGTATTACAACAAAAACTCAGAGCCAAATATTGGATGAAAGCTTAAAGATTAGAAAGACAGAGGAACAAGCCACAGCCACTTCTCACAGAATCACTCCTCATGAAGCACAGAGTGGATGCCTCTGAGCACTCAGCTGAAAGGGAAGAGAGTCACAGGCAAAAAAGCTGAACTTCCACCTCTCCCTGCCTTACACCCCTCCCCCATAATATCACTTCCTGTTTCAACCTTCCTAGTGCTGGGATTAAAGGCCTGTGTGTTTCCCAAGTACTGGGAGCAGAGACATGGAATCCCAAGTGCTGATATTAAAGGTGTCTATCACCACTCTCAGGCTTCTTAGACTAACTCTGTGGCTGCCGCTGCCCTCTGATCCTCAGGAAAACTTTACTAGATACACAATGTATTGCCATATATAAATTTCATCAAAAATAAAAAAATGTTATAACTAATGTAAGAAAAATATATACAATAATTACAATATAATTGTATACAATGTATACAGGTGAAAATTAAATGAATAATGCCCAGTCCATTAACAATTGACAAATTCAAAGGAAATACTTCATTATTTATCCTATCATGGTGAATCCAAAGAACTATACCTAATTCACTTTTTATCTTACTTGTATTACTAACCTAAAACTATCTTTGATGTCTTTCAAACTGATACATTTTCTAGCTCTTCAGTGAGTTTTTATTCTTTTTCTGAATCTGTAACTAGGAAAACTATCTAATCTTCAATGCCCTTAGAGACCTGAGAAGGAAATAAAATTACCTGAGCAAACAGGATGTACAAACAAGTAACTTCCAAAAACTGTGAGAAATGACAGAAGTAGTTGACTTCCTGGACAGACACTGAAGTTTCCTCTGCAATTTGAGGCATCTTTCTTTGGCCTTCAGGCCTAGCATATCTGACAGACTTATTTATGAAACAAGATTTTCTTAAAGACCTTCCTGCCTTGTACTGGCAAGGTTCAGCACTTCTTCCTTTTGTTTCCTGCTTGTCCATTTAAACAGCATACTGTCAGCAATGAGGGAGAGGAACTTTATTACCCAATGACTGTCTTTTGCCACAAAAAAAGTAAATTCCTTAGAGAGTTTCTTCAATGTCCATCATCTTCTCTGATGTATTTTTGGTGCTGCCAAGAGCACCAAGAATTTTCATAAAAATTAAAAATTAACCTCTTATTAAAATATTATAAATGCATATTGTGTATGTCTCTGAAGTTTCTTTAAACAGTCTATGTAAAACATATCTATCTCTGTTCAACCTTGAAAACATACCTAATTTGTCTACAAGTTTGATTGTAACTTGTATTCCTTTATAACCTAATTAGGTGCAAATAATAATTTTCAAGGACTAAAATTTTGCATTACCTTGTCAGATGAGCTATATAGGTACAATACCTTGAAAAAGAGTAGAAATATATGTACAGTAACAAAATTAATCACAACTTTGAATGAACATACACAACTTGTATACAATATACAAAAATTGAACCCATTGTAAAATATTTAACACTAAGATTGCTTTTAAAAGTAGATTCAATAATCTTCCTCTTTATCCTGTCATTTCTATAACTTTTCCCTAGTAGATTCAATGGTCCACCCTTTTGTCTTATTATATCTGTAACTCCTTTGTCTTTCTCTTTTTCTTTTAAATAAGAATCTTGAATCTAGTCTTTTTCAGCTTTTCCCCCCTGACTATTACCAATACAACTTGTAATCAACCACCTAAACAATGACAATTGTATACAACCCACTGCAAGAACCAAAGACCACCCAGCCCACCCCCTGAATATGTGGGCTTTGTGTTCTTAAATTTGCTTCCTGTTCTCTGGAGGCAACAGAATTTTTAGGGAATCCTGAAAGGAAAAACTTGAGTTAATTGTCAAGTTCTAGGAGAGGGAGTTGTATCAGTTGTTGTCCAGTCTGTGAGGCTGAATCATCTAGCAGACCACCTCAAAATTGTTCTGAGAGTTTAAAACCATCTTTAGGTGGTATTTGCCAGCTTAAGGGCATTATCATAGTACATGTAAAGTCGTCCTTGTGGGTTCCCATCTTCTTTTTGTAGAATTCAAAGGTCACAGTTAGGCATTTTCTAGTTCACTTCAGAAAGCTGATAGAGACTCAAACCCAAAACATTGTACAGATAGCTGGATAAAGCCCTTTTTCTGAAATTAGTTAGTACTTATATGACTATTAATTTATTGACAAAATTTTAATATTTACATATTAATTTTATAAATTTTGATATAATAGTTATATATTAAAAGTCTTAAATCAATAAATAAAATCAAAAGATCATGAGATTAGTAGCAGTAGAATAGTTCCTTAATTTTAGGGATTTTGTTCCATATCAGGTGGCTCTTTTGATATAATACAAAAATTTTGCATTTTTATTTAACAAGCATGGAAATAGAAAATTTAATTTAACAAGCTTGGAATTAGAAAAAGAGAGAGCCACACTCCAATTCCAAAGCCAGATTAAGTTTATAACTGAATTGGAACCTCAACTTTTCTTAGAAGTAAGGAGAAATAGATGTTAGGTGGTAAGATTTTACCCTGAAGAGCATATTGGTACCAATAGGCCCGATTTTTCTTGTTTGTAATTTTTTTTTGGTATAGCATTCCTTTCTATTTTAGAAACCAAGATGTTCAAGATCTTTTGACTTTCTGAAAATGGGTGTTTCTATTTTTTTTTTTGTAAAGACAAAAGCAGAACCCAGCCCCAACCCTAATTTTGAGAAAGTTTCCTTTCTAATCTTTATTGATTATGATTTATATTTTCTCCTGATTTTTTTGTTTTTTCTTATGTAGCTGTTCTATCATCCAGACCAGTGTGGTTTTTCACAATAGGCATTAAGTTCTCTAATTGTTCTGGGAAGGAGTTTCTTTCATGATGACAGGATAGGACTGAATTGAATTTGATAGGAATGGTGAGGTAAGCTGTGAGAGTTCCCTAAGACATTTCCCAATGGTAAAAATGTTACCTTATCTGTCCCTTGTTGACCTACAGTTTAATTTAGCTTTTGCCATACTTTCTGTATACTCTAGATGCATTCTGTTGGAGTTATTCTTAGCAAAAAAACATTGTTTCTAGGAATTTCTGTTTATATTCCCTTTTATGTGACCTTGTTTTTCATAGTTGTAACATTAGATATTTTGACTTTTCTTTAAACCTCTAGAAATAACTTCTCCTACCCAAGCATCATCATAGAAATTAGATTTTAAATTAGTTGTATCTTGGATTCACTCCTCAAAGGGTGCTAATCTTGCCTCTAAGAGCTTAATTGTAATCTTAGTTTCTGTCTGGCCAGAAACTCTGAAATACCAATACCCAGCAGCCAATTTCTAAATAATTGACTTGGACACTTGATAGTATAGTAACTGCTGGGCCAGTAGTTCAGGCATATTTACTATCTTAAATTAACCCATGATTCTATTTATGTTTAGCCACATAGCTTGGTACCTTTACTTTAGTACAGAATCCTCACCTTCCTCCTTCTGCATCTGGCTGGTATCTGAGTTATCATTTTCTCTTCCCCAAATTCTCTCAATCTGATTGCCCCACCTCTACTTTCTGCTTAGCTTCTGTCCAATCAGTGTTTTAGTAAACCAATATGAATAATAAATCTTTACAGTGTGCAAGAACATTATCTCACATTTCTCCTCAAAAAAAAAAAAAAAAAAAAACTAATCTTCTTTGTATAGCTATTTTCCTGACCATTTTCTATAACAACTAGTAAAAAATACTCTAAACAAAAAATACGTAATCTGTTTTGGGGGAATGTGGACATAGTTCTCTAGGTTACTTCCTGCTGTCTAGGGTTGCTGGTAGTCTTATGATGACCACAAAAATTTAGGATTATAGACAAGTCCTTACTGGAATAGTTTATGAGGATGGATCATCTCAGCTAGCAGCCTTAAACCTGTTCTGGATGAAGATCTCAGAGGAAACTGAAAAAGAGATACTCTGAAACATTGGATCATCTGGGACATCTATTCCTATCAGAGATTTTCAGGGGCTCTTTCTCAATCAATCCTGGTTTTTCTTAATCTGAAATAAATCCACAGCCTCTTATTTTCTATGGAAATAATAACAAAACCTCTTCTCCAAAGTAACATATTCTTTGACTTAAATTTAGAAGTCAAGACATTTTCAAAATACATAAGTTGGATTAATATGGCAGCATTTTTAATCAACTGTCTTTTAACAGCTGTTTCTCCTTCCTCAATAGTCAAAATACTCACAGACAACACAATAACATGGAGTATCTGGATTTCTATTTTTTATTTTTAGGTTATTAATTTTTTTACTCTATTTATTTTTAAGGCTTTATCCTTTTTCTGTTCTCTCCCAAGCCTACATATATTTTTAACACACTATAAAACATTTAGAGTTTTTTTTTTTTTATCTGAATCTGTCTTTACTCTATATCTCTATCTTTTACTGACCACAGGATTCTTTAATCTGCTAAAAGGATGACTAGGATAACACCTTGTGGGTAGGATTAAAGCCTAAGATATGGAGGTTGGGTCCACCCAGCTCCTTGGTCTGTAAGAGCTTAGTCATGGAAAGGGCATAGGTCACCACTCCCAGGATACTCCCTTTGCTGGGATTAAAGGTGTGAATCACTACTCTCTGATCCTCTTAGACTGACTGTATGTAGATCTCTCTGATATCTCTGAAAATTTTGGATCTTTTATTAAATCCCCACAAGGTACTGATAGGGGCTATGTTTACTATCCCAATTCTGGGAAATTTTAGGGTCTACACTGCCACCATGTAGAGCTCCACTGCCCACTGTTCATAAACCTCATTTAAGCAGGTATCTTAAAAGAGTCTCCTATTTTTACAGCTAATGCTGAGTCAGAAAGCCCCTCTTAAAGGAGCCATGCCTCTACTTGCAGCAAGAAAACAGAGGCCACCAAGAAAATGCTGCTACCAAGAATCTGGGTTTAACTCTATTCCGTATTGTCTGTATGAAAACAAATCTTAAATCTGCTATATGCAACTCTTGCTTGTACTGAGGCTCTGTGAGACTGCAGGAACCTGCCATATTGCATCTCAAGTCTGCATACTATTCTTTACCACTATATCAACCTCCATTTCTTTGTTTTAAATTTTTTTAAGCCTTTTTAGTCTTTATATGGATGTTTGTGTACCACACTGGAACACTATTTGTAGATGGATGTTTCTATCCTGATAAGAAACTCTCAAATACCTGGCAGCAGCTTCCCAAATAACTGACTCAGAGGCTGACTATTATACTAACTGCTGAGCCAGTAACCCAAGCCTATTACTATCTAGCTCTTACACTTAAATTAACACATACTTCTATTTATGTTTAGCCATGTTGCTTGATACATTTTCTTCCATGAGGCATTCTCATCTTCCTTTGTATCTGGCTGGCATCTGTGTTCTCCTTTTTTCTTCCCAGAATTCTTCTACTCTGGTGGTCCATCTTCTGCATCCTGCCTAGCTTCTGGCCAATCAGTGTTTTATTAAACCAATATAAATAATTTTTTACAGTATACAAAAGCATTATCCCACACTTAATTTTTTTTGCATTGTGAATTAGCATTTTTAGAAGCCAGAGATTCATCTTTTTCTTTGTCTAGCTTCTGAATTTGGTACCATTCTATTTACTGCTGATGTCAATCTATGTAAGAAATCAGTGAAGCATTATTTTGGGTCATATATCACTTTTGTAAATACCTCAATTTTCATTACTACTTCTTCAATTTTATCCCAAGCATTCAAGGCTGCCATATAGTATAAAGCCAGGGTGTGGTCATCATATAAAGATTGCCTTTCTTCATTAGCATAATCTCCCTTTCTAAGAAGTTGGTCTTGGGAGAGTTCAATATCTACTTCATTGTTCAAAGGTCTTAGCTTCATCTTCCCACTAGGTCCTTCATTGTAACTTGGGACCAGCCTCCAAAACTGCTGTAACCATATTTATCTAGTCTTGAGGGATAATTCTATGACAAATTAACTGAATTTAACATCTGCTTTATAAATGGTGAGTACATGCCATATGAGACTATTGCTTCCTTGAAGCTCCTCAATTCTAACATTTATATAGGAGTCTCTTCAGTTTTTAAACAGCCTTAAGGACATCTATCATGTGGTATTTCTGATAAGATTACTGGATAAATTAAGGTTGATGGAAAGCCTTAGACTGTTTCTTTGTAAACTTGTAAGGCAATATTGAGGTTGGTTCTCTTTAAATTCCTCTGGATCTGAATATCTTCATGGTCCATTTTAGCAAGATATTCTAGTATTTGTATCTTGGCACTCATATAAACCAACATTTTAGGGCTAAGAAAGAATAATCAAAAAATAAAAATAGATACTACATTAATCTCATCTGCATTAATTATCTTTTTCTTTAATGGTTTCATTTACAAACCATCTAGACTAGTATAAAACTAATTCTCCTTTCTAAGAAATCGCAATTAACTCACCAAATATGCTGACAGTGATGATTGGGATGATTGTTAAGTGAAATAGCAGCGCAAGTAATGAGTCCAGGGAAAGCCACAACCCATCAGAAGAAAGAATCCACTGTCTGAAAAGCTCAGCCAGGAGATTGTCAAGAAGCAATAGGTGTGGCGAGAATTGCCTAAAGGAAGAGCTGGCTGAAGGCTAACTCTGAAAGTAAAACTTAGCCACCATGAGTAGCTCTGGTCTGCAACAGTGACTGCAAAGTCACAGGCAAAGGGGCTTTTTTTTTTTTTTTATTAATTCATGTCCCAAATGTTAAAAACCAGATATTGCAGGAATTCTCCTTGGTATATAATTAAAACCTAGAACTAGATATTGAGGAAAAGCTGAAAGATCAGAGAGACAGAGAGACAAGCCACAGCTACTTCCTACCTAGCCACTCCTCATGAATCCTCAGATTGAATGCCTCTGAGTACTGAAAGGGACGGGGTCACAGGTGAAGGGACCAAACTTCTGCCTTGTCCTGTCTTATATTTATTTCTCCTCCACTGCCTTATCACTTCCTGTTTCAACTTTCCTAGTGCTAGGATTAAAGGCCTGTGTGTTTCTCAAATATTGGGAAGAAAAGCCTGGGGCCCTAAGTGCTAGGATTAAAGGGATGCATCACCACCACCTAACATGTATGACAGCTTACTTTGTGGCTGGCTCTGCCCTCTTATCTTCAGGCAAACTTCATTAGATACAAAATGTATCAGCACTCATGAGAACTGAATAGGAAGGCCCTACACCATACAGGTAGCTGCAGAATACAGAGAAACCACACTGAAACTGATCTGAAAAAATTTCCAGCAATATATTCTTAATCAATGCAGGAAACTGAATAAAAAAGGCAGAAATGATCTTTTTTAGCATTGGACTTTGTTTGTTATGACACAAAGGTTTTTCCTATGGATACAATAGAGGCACAGCTATTGCAGAGCAGCCCACTGATGTCTGAATTGATCTGAGGTTCAGCATTGGGGACTTGGTATGAGGCCCATGGCTATGGATGCCATAGGCACCACGTGTAATCTTGCTGGTTTTATTTACTTAATGGAAAAATTGTCAAACTGCATCATAAATAATTATGTTTATATATTTATATAATGCCCTCAGCTTTCCAAGATTTCATTTCCAGCAAATAGTGGTTAATACAGGAACAAGTGACTGTTGAGTGTTTCTCCTTAGCTGGGACACTATATAACCACTTACAAAATTAGGGAACATTATAGAAGAGTCAGAAAAGCAGCTAAATTAATGTATTAAATACAGATAGTAAAATAAGTTATAGAATTGCAGCAACAATTCAAATTTAGGGAGGAAGAAGTGCAAGTTTATAGTTCTTTTATTAGAAATGAGAAATTTTCAGTCATATTATTCCAGTTGTTAGTAATAACAAAAAGTTGGGGGGGTGTTGTTAGTAATCTTTATGGTAACTATAAATCAAAAGGTTATAGCAATTAGTGAGAGGCTAAAAGAGGAATTAACAAAGTAAAAACAATGAATCCAGAAGATAGGTTACAGAATGGGTGGAGTATGGCCCTGTATAAATGCTTTAAATGTTTCAGCTGAAAGACAGTGATTGAATGAACGGTTTTGAAGACACAGGTATGTGTTAGCCAACAGGAAACTCCCCTCATCTGTAAGAATATACAGGGCTGAAAATGAAAGGCTGGTATAGGATTTTCAGTGCAAATGATAACCCCTTAGAAAGCAAAGCTAGATGGAGTTGTGCTAGGTAAAATATAATTTACATAAAAAAACAGTAAAAACAGCAGAAGACTTCAAGTATGTGCTAAACAATTTGAAAACCTAAAACTGACAAAGTCTTATAAGTAAATATATAGTAAGGACTGTATTATGGGGAAATGAAAAAATCCAAGTAAATCAGTTGGAAGGCACACATCTAAATCTGTAATGAAGTTTTCCATCAAAAACAGCACCAAGATCAGATGGTATCACTATTAAATTCTTCTAAACATTCAAAGAAGAAATAACACATATCCTTCTTAGGTTAGCACAAAACAGTAGAACAATTAATTTTTTCCCCTGGAAAATTGCTCTGATAATAAATTAATTAATAAATAAAAATACCAGTCAACAGCCTTAATAAATGTCCATGGTAAAATACTCAGTATAAGCTAACAAATTCCATCCAGCATAACATTAAAAGGAGCATTACCATAATCAGATATGTAAGCAGGCCTTTCTCAAAAGAACTCAACCAAATCACTAGTAAGTATATGAAAAAAAATGTTCAACATCACTAATCATCAGGGAAATGAAACAAAAGCCCAATTAGATATTACTCCACTGAAATGGGTAGGGGTATATCAAACAACAGACAAAGACAAAGACCATGAAATCTCAGTCTCACACAGGATCTTAAAAACTTGATCTGATTGACACCGAGTAGAAAGTTAAAGTTCTCATGGGCTCAGAAAATGCAGAAGAAGTTGGAGAAAAGCTGCTCAATGATAAACTAAGTTATAGATAAAAATAGATTCTGGTGAACTCTTGCTCAGGAATTCTATAATAGATAACAGTAATATGATGCACACTTTTTTAAAACTAAAAAATATTTTTAAATGTTTTACCATAAAGAAATAAATATTTGAGACATTAAACAGATTTGGCTTTATGCAAACATTATGTAGTAGCCTGCTAAATCATAGCATTTTTTGAATCATTTAAGTAAAACAACAACAACAAAACCCACAGAGCATCAAAAGTTGACTAGGATATAAATAGGCACTGATCCCCCTTTTTTAGGTTAAGGTGAATCTCCAATTCTGGTAGTTCCATAAGTCCAAATAACCAATACTTTACTCCCTCAGTTGTATCAGAAATAGTTTCTTTGGAAATATGTACAGAACCTGTGAAATTTCAGAAGAAAAAAAATAACATTCATATTAGAAACTATTTCAACCATTGTAGAGGTCCAAATTATAGGTAGAGGCTATTTGGACCATTTCAGATTCATTCTTAGAACTCTGTGAAATGTTGCATATTTAAAATGGAATGCATGTTATTATATACCAGCTCAAGTGATTCTCCAAATTGATTGTCACCTTTTCCTATTTTGGGGGTATTTTATGTTTCCAAGTGAAATTCTGGCATTCCTATTAATTTTTCTTCTTCAAATCTGGATGCCCAACTGTCAAACTTCTAAAATTTACTTCGTACAGCAGGATGAACACATTTTTAGATATGCTTTTAAAATTCTGAATTCTTATTTTGCCAAAGTATCGGAGTCTTTATGACAGAAGAGAGATGCTTGCAACAAACAGAAGAATGCAGGGTCTCTGCCAACACAGGCACATTGCAAATTATTAACACATAGGAGGAGTTGCTAACGCTGCCTGTGTAGACATCACAGATTCTCTTGAGCTTATTTTTTCTGTTTTCTGTTTGGAATTTTATCGCTGTGGGTTGTGTTTAGAGTCATATTTTATTAAAATGAACTCACAGATAAAGCGAAATTTTGTGCAAATTCAAGTCTACAGATTTTTAGATCACAAACAGCTCCATTAGTGGTTTGCAGTTGAAAGAATACAACGTCTGGCATGTGTAGACTTTTAAATGGGTCTTCCATTCACCAGCTATATGTTTCAGAGTAAGTCACTTCTCATTCTGGATTATGTTCTTTCATCTGTAAAATGGTGACCATGTGGTTCATAGCTATTCCAGTCATTGAAGTATAAACATGAATGGGAACTGAAAAAAGAATTTGGCAATTAAACTGTTATCCTTTAGTTAGAGAAACAAAGTGGTGCCCACTTAGAATCTGTGGAAAATTGGAAGTATAAATAAATTGAAAAATTATAGGAAAGGCCACAAAAGTATATATAGCAAATAACTAAATAGTTAAGACGGTTTATTCTATGAGTATATTTCTCAATATAGAAACATTCTTTTATTATGAACATCAAGGATTTCATTTTCTGCTGATGGGTCTTTGTTGAGGCAAATGTCATCAGGAAGGTTGATAGTTCAGTATAGAAACAAGTTTGAGAATCATACCTGACATTAAGTAAATGAGTCCACCATTCAAAGTCTTCAGTTCTTACTAAACACATATTGATCAAATTTCTTATCATGATTTTCTGATCCTTCCTTTCATTCTCCAAGGAAGAGGCCCTGGCCTAAACTATGACAAACACAGTCACTAGATAAAACTAGGAAATAAATTTCTACCTTGATCCTCAGGAGGAAGCATAGCCTGTTGGTGTCATGATTTTTAAATGTCTGTCCCTGTGTCTACGGAGAAAAATAAATTTATGTAAGAAAACTGACAGTTTGTCATTGGGTTTTTCTGTACTCTCTTAAGAGATCAAGAAATGTTCACTATTAATTATGTGTCCACTGACACTGAGTAATTATCAAATATAATTCTTTAGATTTAATAAATAAAAATCCATAACTAAAATCTGACAGAGTAGACTAGTACTATATAGGGAAATAATGCCTAGACATCCAAGTACTAGTCTACTCAAGACTAACAAGCTGTGCTGACTAATTTTATGTCAACTTGACGGAGGTTAGAGTCATTCTGGAGGAGCAAACCTCAAATGAGAAAAATGCCTTCACAATATCAGGCTGTTGGCAGGCCTATAAGGCATTTATTAATCAGTGATTGATGTATAGCCCATTGTTGATAGGACCACCCCAGGCTGACTGTCCTGGGCTCTATAAGAAAGCAGGCTGAGAAAGTCTTTAGAAACAAGACTGTAAGCATTATTCTCCTTGGCCTCCAGGTTCCTGCCTTGCTGATGTGAGAATGCGTTTATGTATGCTGTGAATCTCAATCTTTAAATAAAGGAGCTGTTTTGGGCCATGGCAGGTACCATAGAATAAGTAGGAGGAGAAATCAGAGCTTAGGTAGGAGAAGCAGGGTGGAGTCAGGGAGACCGAGCTGAAGCCGCCCAAGGAGCAACATGTAAGGAGGCCCGGGTGAGCCACGGGCCACATGGCCAACAGATTAATAGAAATGGGTTGATTTAAGATGTAAGAGCTAGCTAGCAATGTGCCTAAGCCATAGGCCAAACAGCATGAAGTTAATATAAGCGTCTGAGTCATTTCTGGGGACCCGGGCGGCTAAGCGGTCTCAGGCGGCAGGTCTGTGGGTCTCCGAATCTCTGGCTGCCCGGGACCCGAGAACCCACTACTACAACACCTTGCCTTCCTCTCAGTGAACTGTGACTTGAGATACAATAAACCCTTTCTTCCCTAAGTTGCTTTGGTCATGGTATTTCATCACAGCCAAAGAAATCGTAATTAAGGCACAAGCCCTAAGTGTGTAGGCTCTTCAGTCCTGTGAACTTTAGAGAGAAAACTCTTCTTACACTTTTACACATCTGTGTAGCTCATAGTCACACAAGAATCTTCTATTCTTTCCATAAACTGTATTAACAAAATGAAATAGAGGTAAAAGGAGGCATTGGGCATCTGTTATCAGAGTACTTACTAACCCTGAAATAACACCAATATTGTCCTTGGTAAACTATTTTCTCATTGAGTCTCTTGGGTTTTGTTTTTCTCTCTTTAAGCCTGATTTTAATACCTTGGATGTTTGGTATAAACAAACCTCATAATTATATTATGGAGCTGAAATAAAATATTTTAAATTAAAACATTTAGCTAAGATGTTGAGAATCATTGTTCCTTCTCAGAAAAACCAATCTTTTTATTTAAAATCAATTCTATATATAAAATATAAACATATACTTCTTCCTTTATATTTTTTTGAGAATTGATGCATATAAACAAAGACAGCAAGAACTTACCAAATATTAAGTGTAAAATACATTTAGAAGTCTGAGAATGGGAGCCTAGAGGAAAATTATATCTAAATTAGTATGCAAAACCAGTATTAAATAAAATAAACATAGGTATATGGACATGTGCTTATTTTACCCTCACTGCTGAGGCAAATCGCTAGGGCTTGCTAGCCAATGTAGTATATTTGGTGAGTTCCAGACCTGCAAGAGAACCTGTCTTAAAAGGAAAATATGATGAATAATGAGTGACATTTAGAAAGTAATACCCAATGATGTTATCGGACCTACACATACACACACACACACACACACACACACACACACACACACACACACACTCACTCACCCACACACACGGGTATTATCATGCATCTGTGATTTGACTATCTATTGCTATATAACAAAACAATTCCAAATCAGTGACTTAACATTTATGTTGAAAATATAGGATGGTGTACACTTAAGTTTTCTCGCTGGATATCTTATAGCTTAATTGGCCTAAAGATTTATAATAACATCTTCATTTCTCAACTTACTACAGGTTGTTCATGCATCTCTATTACTTTCACACGACCTCACTGTTTGGCTTGCTTGAACATTCATTCACATGTTGATGATAGTTGGTTCCTTTCAGTGTGCTTGTTTTAAAGATTTAGGAAAAACTGCAAACTATTTATCCTTTTTTTCATACCTCATGCAGTACTGAAAGCATGCTTTGGAGCCACATCTAATTCAATGCAAATAGAAACTAATTGTGTGTAACTCCTGAGAAGCCAACTACTCTGTGTGGCCATCTAATGAAGAGAGCTGCTCTGAACACTAATAGTATTTATTTAGCAATAGTGAGACCTCAGTTTAATTTTAAACTAAGTGTCCAAATGTCTAAATTGGTGTCATCTAAACAGATCATATTCCACAATGATAATTCGCATTAACAAGTGAAAGTATATTTTGATTTCTAATTGTTTATTTCACTAATAGCTCTAATGATTAAAATGTATTCATTTTATATCCCTGTCATTATCCATCAAATGTGTTTCTATGAAAAAGATAACAAAATGTGTTTATAAGTCTCCATTAAAAAATCTTTATAAAAAAGGATTTCCCTTTTTAACTTTGGAACAGATTTCTAACAGGCATCAGAAAGACAGAAAGCATTAGAGTAATATTCACAAAATGTACAATAAAATGAAAAGAGTTATATCTGGTGACTAAGGGTGGAAGGAGCCAGATGTGTCAAAAGAAAACTATCCCTCTACCACAGCATGAAAAGACATTCTTCAGCACTAAACTTTTATATCCCTGCTGGAAAGGTATGGTTGCTTAGACTTGAGATCAGTGTGACTGTGCACACTGATCAAATGACTTAGTCTAGTACTCACTACTTAGTCAGACTTTATAACTTAATTTAGACCTGACTAGAGATATGATTCTGTTGACTTTTCCACTTCTATCTTAAAGCAAGTAGATGATATTTGTCAGATTTTAAATGCTATTAGGTTAATTTGATTTAGGAAAGCTAATTGGTTCAGTGTGTTATTTTTAAGAGGAAAAATTATTCCCATCTTAACATAGATGATTAGAATATGTGCTAACCAGTACCACTAGGAATATCTTGTAGTGTTTATAAAAAAGACAAAAGGCTCCTCCTGGAAGTGGATCCATCATAGCCCTAGGCACATTTGGGTATCTCCTTAGTTTCTGAAGTTTTGAAAATCTGATAGAAGAATTGCATTTGTTGATTCCCCAAGACCAAAGATCTTTGCTTCTGTGATTATATTAGAAAAAGAAAATCATTTCTCAGACAACTGGATCAGATGACATATTGCAAGCTGCTTCTGGTCTTGTATCTTCATTAATTGTTTATCATACTAAGAATATGAATTCATCTTTACAAATGTTTAAGATGTCTGTATAAACATGCAAGTCTACAATATTCCAAAAATTGAGGGTTTAGTGGGTTCTATTTATTCCTCATGACTTTCAGAAATATACATTCTGCCTGTAATCACTAAAATCTCAAGGACTAATTCATATCTAGGCAGTATCAATAACATTCATTTTTGCTAAGTAACAATATATTATAGCCCAACATATAATATCATGGATTGTGATATTTCAACAGAAGGGATAATCATCTACTCGCCCAAATTATTACAATATAGTGAATTTTAGTTTGTATATCTTCAAGTATTATAAAAATGTTTCATTTTCTATGATAGATACATCTGCTTTTAATTTAATTAACATTGTTCAACCTGTAACCTTTTTAGTAATTGCTATTTGAAGTGTATTATAGTATTGGTTAATCAGAAAATAAGGACTATGCATTAAAAGAGACAATGTGTCAGTCACAAAGCCACTGAATTCAAGGGAATGTTTATATAACTCTATGTTCCTCTGGAAAAAGAAACATGATCAAGTACAGATATTTCTTTGCTTGAAACTCTGTATAAAATAAGAAGGAAGCTGGAAATTGACAATGGAGCAGAGAATTCAGCTGACAATACACTGTGGATGCTTGATTCCTGGTTGTCCTGGAAACAGAAACACTTCCTCATAATAAGGACCTTTGGATGTGGAAAACTTAAGCAACTCAAGTAACAGAATTTAAAGACTAAAATATCCTCTAGATCCAGGATTGGCAAATGGCTGACAGTAGCTTCTTTTGTATAGCCTTCAAATTAATAATAGTTTATATCTTTGAAGTATGACAAAACCAAATTAAAAACGGGGGAAGAAAAATGAGAAAAAGAGACTGTGTACAGCTTACAAAAGGCAAATACTTACAAGCCTGTTATAGGAGCCTCAGAGACATGTGTTCCATGGCTCTGTGCTTGGGGAGGCTTGCAGAGGAGCTGAGAAGTTTGGGAGACATCTGGAAAACCAACTAAGGAGAAAAGTGAAAAGTATGCACTGAATTTTGCTCTTTGTTTGGAAAGGTTATGCACCTATAGTTTGCCTGGACCAATCTGGTGGCAACTAGAAATAACATAATGGTAGGTTCTGTGGTTTGTTTGTTTTTTATTTAATTCTTCATTTTCATTGGGGAAAGTCTGATGATATGTAAACTACAATTCTCAGGTGCCCCTGTAACTGTATTCTGAGTATTAATTAGGTGGCTATTGTTTGTTTACACTTAGATAAGATTAAAAAATGAAGCTCCTAATCCCTACTAGAGTGTTTCATGGTAGAAAGCCCCAGTCAGGACTAGTATACCATCCTGTCACCTGTTTTATAAATGCAAAGGGCAGTAAGACAACAGTACTCATGGAAGCAACAGTAATGAAAATCTATTCATTGATTCACATCCTGGCAATCCTGTATACACCCACAAATACCGAATGGCATTTGTGATGAATTTATAGCTATCTGTATAGTCCTTGCACTAACCCTGATGATTGGAGTTACTGAGTCAGCTGTTACTTCATCCTCTATAAATGAATAAAGAAAAATTTATCTACCTCTAATGACTCAAGTAAAAAAAAAAATACAAGATTTTGGAAACGTGACTTTTACTGTTGTGTCATATCTCTCCTTTCAGAAAAAAAAAAAAAAGTGATATTTGCCTTGGTCAGTAATACCTAAGAGTTTTCCTCTGGTAGGTGACAGACACCATTTACAATTACATAGAATGGTAATTCTACTACAAATTCTTCTTGTAGTTCTTAGAAATGTTCTACATGCAGTGATATACATAATCAAATTTGAAGAAACATACAAAATACAAGTAGTACAAGATGTAAAAGTTATAAATCATTAAGATTTAGTGGGAGGATCGCATTTGTCCCCAAAAGAAAGTATAGTCAATGAAATTCAGCAAGTCTATCCACCACATAGCTGAAAGCAAATAACAGTGACTAAGTATTTTTTTAAATAAGTTTTTTAAACATGGGTTTTTACATGTCAGATTTATTACACAACACCTGTGTTGAAGAAATGTTTTCCTTGAGATTTCTGTAAAGCAATGAATCAGTTGACCGTTTGCAGTCTCTGAAGTCTACATTCATAAGGAAGACTCATCTATTTAAAAAGAAAAGGTCACTATAGGGAATAGTCATAGTTCTAACTAAAGACTTGAACAGGCATTACATGTTTTATTTACTGCAATTATATTTCTTCTTGAAAATAAACTTCGAAAAGACATCCTTCACCAGAATAGCATCAAGTTTTTGTCAATTAATAACCATGTCTTGTACAGCTACATTTGTCAGTGGTAAAGTTGCAGTGCCTAAGTGCAATAATAATAGTAATAATAATAATTTGAGTTTGTATCATGACTCCCAAGTTTCTGGATTCACTGCTGCTCTGGGTAAAAGTTGCCCCATGACACTAAAAATGTGCTTTATTAGTGGGTTTTACTGCTGAGATGACTGAGGATTAAAAATTTTTAGAATATTACCAAACATCAAAACTAGATGCTTTCCACCTGAGATTCTTTATATTGCACAAATTCTATTTGGTATTTTAACAAAATATGAAGCCAGATATTGGGGAAAGGCTGAAACATCAGAGAAATGGGGAACAAACCACAGTCAATTCTAGTCCAGCTTACTTCTCATGAGGAACAAACTGGGTGGCCAGGCAAAGGGTTGAGCTATTGCCTGCTTCTCCTCCCCAATTTTTCCTGCCCAGATATTTAAATTTCTGGATCATTTTTTCTAGTGATAGGAAGAAAGGTGTGTGCCACTACAGGCTGGCTTTGTTTGCCTTGAACTCACAGAGATCCAGAGGTCTCTGCCTCCCTAGTGATGGGATTAAAGGCCTGTGTCACCACTCCATGACCTTCATGGCTTAGTTCTGTGGATGGCTCTGTCTTCTGATATTACAGACTATTTTTATTAAATATACAATATAGCATCACATGTCTTCTTTTGAGTTAGAAATATGAAAGGATACAACCAATGTAAGAAAAATACATATAATATGTACAATAACTATACACAATATATACAATCAGTTACATCAATGTCCAGTCTATTAACAATTGACAAATTCAATAAACATATCCCATTATTTATTTTATTTTGATGTGTTCAAAATATTGTACATGATTCACTTTCTATCTAACTTGTATTAGCACTTAAAAACTATCTTTGAGGTCTCTCAAACTTACACACTTTATAATAACCTAGCAAGTTATTTTCTGAAACTAAAACTAGAGGAGCTATAAATATAACTATTTAATCTTCAACTCCCTCAGAGACCTGAGAAGAAAATAATACCAACTAAACAGGAAGCACAAACAAGCAACTTTCAAAAGATGTGGAAAATGTTAGAAATGGCTAGCTGTCTGGACAGTTACCCCAAGTTCCTCTGCAGCATCTTATAGGCCTAGCATATCTGGCAGACTTATCTGTGAAGCAGGATATTCTTAAAGGCCTTACTCCTTTGTCTTGGCAAGGTTCAGAGTTCCTTATTGTATGTTCTGCTTGTCCATTTTGGACATCACACTCTCGGCACTTTTTTGCCCAGTGGCTAACTTTTGCCACAAAAAAGTCAACTTCAAATGGAGTTTCTTCCATGCTCATCATTTCCTTTGAAGTATATTGGGGTTGCCAGGAACAGACATGTCTCCTCATAAAAATAAAAAGAATCTATGTTATTAAAATATGTTAAATGACATATTTTGTAGATCTGTGAAGTGTTTGAAGATGACCTCTTTATCTAAAATACATCTATGTTTTACATTGAAAGAATATCTAGTATGATTATAAACTTGATTATAATGACTAACTGCTAACTTGCATTTCCTTATATGTGGGAATGCTTTTATGTATGCTGTGAATCTCAATCTTTAAATAAAGGAGCTGTTTTGGGCCATGGCGGGCACCATAGAATAAGTAGGAGGAGAGTTCAGAGTTTAGGTAGGAGAAGCAGGGGCAGAGTCAGGGGCAGATCGAGCCAGCCGCCCAAGGAGCAACATGTAAGGAACAAGGGTGAGCCACGGGCCGGGGTCACGTGGCCCACAGATTAATAGAAATGGGTTGATGTAAGATGTAAGAGCTAGCTAGCAATGTGCCTGAGCCATAGGCCAAACAGCATGAAGTTAATAGAAGCATCTGAGTCGTTTCTGGGGGCCTGGGCGGCGGTGCGCAGATAAGCAGTCCCGGCAGCAGGTCTGTGGGTCCTGGATCTCTGGCGCACTGGACCCGAAACCCACTACTACAGTTGATATAATAATTTTGAAGGACTAGCAATCTGTATTACATTGTTAGATAATATATACATAGAGAGAGAAACAAAATTTAAATTTTGTGTCACTGTTCACAATTTGTATATAATATACAAAAAATCTAATCCAATGTAAAATATTTAAAACTAGTAGTTTTTTAAAATTAGATTCAATAATCTACCCTAATATTCTATCTTTCCTTTTTCTCTACCTTTTTAGCCTTTCATATTTGTATCCCTTTTTTCTTTTTAAAACAAGAGCTCTGAATCTAATCTCCCTTGTTCAGCGTTTTTATTTACCATCACCAATAACAATTCATAACCATTAATCTTAAATAATTACAATTATCTGTAACTCGCTGAAAAAACAAAATGCACCCTACTCTACCTTTTGGGAATGTGGGCATCTTAAATTTATTTCCTCCTGTCTGGGGGTGATGGTAACTTTAGAGGATCCTGAAAAGAACAAATTTAGGTTAATTGTCAAGTCCTGGGATAGGTAAGTCTGGGAGGGACTGGGAGGAGGAGCAGTGGTAGATATGGAAAAAAAAAAAAAAAACTTTTTAAATAAAAAAAAAAAATTCCAATTGACTCACCAAACTTCTTGTCAATGATGATTCAGATGACTGTGAAGCTGGGCAGTTACCTAGTGTGGTAGCAAGCCAAGAAAAGCATCCAGAAAAAAAAAAAAATAATAACCCATTAGGAGAATAAAGCTGCTGTCTGAAAAACTCACTCAGGTGATCCCAGAGAATAAACAAGTGTGGTAGGAGCTGCCTAAATGGCACAGCTGGCTGGAGGCCAACTCCCTAGTGGCTCTGGACCACCTGTAGCTTTGGATGACAAATAGCTTTTTTGTGAACTTGTACCTCAAAAGTTAAGCACCAGATATTGGTATAAATTGTATTTAATATCATAATAAAACCCAGAGCCAAATATTGGGAAAAAGCTGAAATATCAGAGACACAGGGAAAAAAACAACAGCCAATTCTCACCCAGCCAGCAGCTCATTCTCAACCATGCTGAATGAGCTGGGTCTATCTCCACAAGTCCTCAGACTGACTAGGCATATAGGCAAAAGGCTGCACTGCTTTCTCCTCCTCCTCCTTTTTTTTTTTTCCTGCCCAGCTATTTCAATTACTGCATCAACTTTCCTAGTTCTAGAATTAATGGTGTGCACCACCACAGCCTGGCTCTGTTTGGTCTTAAACTCACAGAGATCCAGGGCATCTCTGCCTCTCCAGTGATGAAATTAAAGGAGTGGGTCACCACTCCCTGACCTTCATGGCTTAACTCTGTGTGTAGCTCTGTCCTTTGATATTACAGACTATTTTTTTTTAATATACAGAATATCCCTCAACATTATATTCCACCACTGTTTTTACATACTCCTGATTCCACAATGCAACACCAGTTACATCTGGTATCATTAGCAGGAAAGGCTGGTAGAATGGCTCTGTGGAAAATGGAGAAACACTTGAAGTACTTTGTTTTTCTAGTGGCTACTGGAAAGTTTCTCAGGTAATATGAAAGGCTCACCAAGTTCTCCTCAATGGACCTACCATTTCTGCATACATCTTATCTGTTAAATTCTTACAGCACTTTCATGATGTAACATTAAGACAAATTTTTACATGCTATTTACTTGATAGAAGAAGAAAACTAAGTTCAGAGAACTCAGCAGTCGTCAATGTATGTTTGGTATTTTTTAATTTGGAGATAATGCTGAGTGCATACATCATCATTAGTAAAGCAGTATTCCATCTTATTTATTCCACTCATAAGGAAAGCATCTCAGAATCTTACTGGTGGCCACTGGCATGCTTGTCATACAATAGTGGCTCACAAATTTCTCTAGAGTGATACAGCAGTGGTTATATTTAGCATTTTCAGTCCATTGTCAAAAGCCTGGTTAATTTTGTTTGGGGTACTAATATAAAAGGTGAATGAAATCATAAAGAACTTTCTTATTTACATTATCTAAAGTTTCTAAAACACACTGATCATATCTAATATTACTGGTGAATAATAATATTTCCCATTTTTGCTTATACAAAATACATTTTATAGAAGATTATTCTATATAGGGAATATATATTATTCCCCATAGTACTGTTTGTCTTAAGATGCATGAGCTGAATTTAAGTAATCCTTCATTTTCACAGTGGACAATGCTAACTCCTAAGCTACTGAGCCAGTTAGTGAGGAGAAGAATTCGGTATCTTTTTCTGTTTATTTTATTTATTTGTATATCCTAAAGGATAAAAATGAAGAGTTTTCTCCTGAGAAAAGCGAGGATTTGAAAGATTTTCTGCCAAAAGGAAAGTTATTAAAAGGTAAAATGTATGCACCAAAATTTGAAGAACCTCCCTCAGAACATGGAGATTAAATTCCCCACTCAGCAACTGCATAAATCATGTTGATGGGCCACTGCTTTCCACTAAATGAATAAATTATATTTGCTAAGCTCTGGGAATACCCCTGCTCTGTGTACAAGTCCTCTGGTCCCCATTGGAATCTTGTACTCTTGAACCATGCTTCCAGCCTCTGGCTGCCAAGTATTTTTATGTCTTCAATAAACTAAACTGAACCAAGCTATTATTACTGAATTGCAGGCTATTAGAAGCTGAATGTAGCTGTTGGTGTATTATCAAGGGAAATAAAAACTTATTATGTTCATTTTGTATGTAACCTAGACAGTTGCATTTGCAAGCATGTGCAGGGGCCATTTCAGATCTGGAGTTGTAGCAGAGGAGGCCATGTCATGGTGTTCCTGTTTGTTTTCTATTCCTCAGATACCTGGCACAAAATTAAGTACCCAGAAATTAGAGAACAAAAGACTTCTTCCAGTCTGCAATGATATCTGTTTCCATTGTTTCAAGCAATTAAAGACCAATGATAAATACATAAAATAAAGTAGCAGAGGCAAGGCAAGAGAGGACAAGCCGCACATAAAATGCAACTATCTATTGCATTGCTAAGGAGCCTATTAACAGAGAATAATTTTCTGAAAAACATTTATCTTAAAATATTTTGCTAAATAAAAAAATGTTTCTCCAATTATCTACTAAGCAAAATAGTATAATATTATCTAATATCTCTATTGCCATTAATTCAAAGCCAGAAGTAGACAAAGATTCAGACCACATACAGTAATTATCTATTTTATTATTGAAGTCCCTCCTATATAAAAAGATAAGAGCGCTATTACATCAAAGCCATGTAAACTCTTGTTGAGAATAACTACCCAAACTTTGATATCTTTCTTAAAATTTATTTGAGTCACTAAAAGACTGAAGTTAATATTTTTATCAACTTTTAAAAAAGAACAGTGTTAATCTTCGCTCTTATTATAGTAATTAGAAAAGTATATTATCCTAATTACTTTTTCTGGTGGTTATGTGGCCAAATTCTTCTGCTTCAAAAAGGTATGGACCCTATTCAATAAACCTTTATTTTTTCTAAATACAAAATGGTCTGTTCAAGCCTACAAGCCATGGTTTTAGAAAGGTATGCACCTATAATTTTTTATGCTATTCAGGTCTCTATAAAGGTCTCAGTCAAAATGGCAAGCTAGAGCCAGTGGACCTAAAGAAATAGATGTCCATTTTCCTTTTATTAGGAGACAAATAATATTCTAAAAAGAAAGCAACTATGTAGAAAGTGGAAATGTGAGTGTTTGGTCCACTGCAAAAGACTGCTAGTATTTTCTTTTGCAGCTTTAACATGAAGCCTACAGAGGCACTTCCAATTGATTTAATAACAATT
Source organism: Phyllotis vaccarum (assembly GCA_033318265.1). Classification (NCBI taxonomy): domain Eukaryota; kingdom Metazoa; phylum Chordata; class Mammalia; order Rodentia; family Cricetidae; genus Phyllotis; species Phyllotis vaccarum. The sequence continues at coordinate 58,629,178 of JARWLC010000018.1, forward strand.
GCTTTTCTACCTGCAGCAGATGAAAGAATGCCCTCTCAATCCAATAAAAATGGCTACATCTTAATCCTGAGACCTATGAAACCTTTTTGAAAAAGTGTATCAGTACAGAAAAAATTCATTTATCTAATAAACTGATTGCAGAGTTGGAGGATTATCTGAGATTATCTAGATAACTTCAGTACAACCATAACCAGAAAAATTTGACTGAGTGAAATGTGAAAAGCAACACGCCTAACATTTATACAGACAGAGGAAAAGGACATAAGCCTGTCATCAAATGAGAGTCTACTGCCTTAAATTCTTATAATTTGTTTCCATGGACTGTCACTTATAATTCAACAAAAACTCTTTTCTCATTGATTTATTTTCTGCTCATTGTGTTTATTACAGTCATATAAAAGAAACAAGGACAGCTAACCTAATGCTGAATCTTCCCATACAACTCTATCTTATCCCTTCTGTCCCAAAGCATAGAAGCTGGACTCAAGTACAGAGAAGGATGAGTTCCCTCCTACCTTGGTTCTCCTCTACAAAAACTAGCACTCATCCAAGAATCACCATGTATGGAGTCCCTGGTACTCAAAAAAAAACACTCAAGCCTGGGTGTTTAAGACAGCCCAGGCAAAATACCAAGGTCCAGTTTTTTTTAAGAGAACAGGAAAATAAAGAATTCAGATTATCTAACACCAGTGCCAATGACTTATTCTCAATTTCTGTAAACAAGACTTCCTAGAAAGATGCCATGTCTGCAAAACTACTGACTGATTTGAACTGGGTAATATGGTTAGTTTTAATGCTACATGACCAAGGGCTAATTACCTTATATTGGTCTAACTTTAACCCGCTGCAAAGCAATTCCTGGCAGACCTCTGTGTAGGGACTAGCATCTTGCAACTAATAGATTACAAACCATACTAACTGAAAGCAAAGCATGTCATTAGATAGCATCTTGAGCCTATAAACAAGTTTCCCCATATTGCCACAATTGCCTTTCTGTTATACCTACCAATGTTCTGTGAAATAATTCTATCCACTGTGAATATGTATTACTCTCATTGGTTAATAGTAAGCTGACTGGCCAATAGCGTAAGAGGTTCAGGTTAGGCAGGTAGCCAAACTGAGAATGCTGGAAAATTCTCACCTCAATTTAAAGTTATTTGAAGCTTTTATGTTGTAATTTTTTTCCACATTGCTGACTTATTTTGAAATTTAAGTTATTTGTAAATAAATACGAGTAAGCACCCATTTATCAAGGTTCTTTTAATGGATAGTATGATTCTAAAAATACTTCCTCATTTGCATATAGGGACATTCTCTAAGATTTCTAACTGCTTTAGTGTTGAGCTTTTATACATGGCCTAGCAAATTTTATGTATGCACGTGTGAATACATAGGTATACTCATTTTTCTAGTTAATGCATCTCTTTTTCTATTTCTGTACTGATACCAGATACAAATATTTGAAAAGTATGTGTTTCTTTGTTTTATTATTTTATCATGAATTTACATGGCTTTTCATATCTTTTACTATATGTAAATTTTAGAATTACTTGGGCAAAGCCTGCAAATAACTATTGAGAATTTAAGTAGAAAGTTATTAAATGTACACATCAGTTGGGAAAGTGACATCTTAATATTTTATCCAGTTTTAAACATTTGAAAACAATGTGTCGGTTTTTCACGGGAATGTAGCCCTGATAGCTTACCCAGGTTTCAGGAGATCCTACATATGCACATACTGGCAGCACTAATTACAATTAGTTGGTTCTCAAAACAGCAAGTGAAGTGGAAAGGTGACCACATAAGTGCCCTGGGAAGAACTGTCTGATAGGGTAAGGTGGATATTATTTAAAAAATAAAGTAATAAATAAAATACATTGTTGAAAAATCAACATTGCATAAAGATTTTTCTATGATTACTATCTGGAAATTGCTTAAGTCCTTTGAAATTTTTATCTATTTCTAGAACTTTTATGAATAAAATATACTAGTCAATTAGAATTAATGAATAGAAATATACTGACATATTTTACTTGACTTATTTCTACAATTTATCTTACTATGTTGTTGCAACTTTTATATTATAAAAAATTATATATCAGCTTCGATCTTTGAAAAATAAACTGACATCTGTAAGTTGAGATGATTTTCAATTTCTCTGTAAATCCTATTTTTTCCAGTATTGATTCACCCTAATTCTTTAAGTTATTCTGCTTTCTTTCTATATTTTTGATCAAATCTAACTATTTGTTCTGTATTACTTTTAGTCATGCCTTTTCTTTCTTTGAGTTTTGCTTCTTATTACTTTTTCTGCACAGCCTGCGTCTTGTTTATTTATAAATGACTGTTCTGAACACTTGCCATATAGATTCAGTATTTCTCAAAAACGTATTGAGCCCTATGAAGGTGGTGCACATCTTTAATCCATCCGACTACTCAGAGGCAGAGTAGGCAGATTTTTGAGTTTGAAGTCAGCCTGGTCTATAGAGTGAGCTCCACGGCAAGCAGAGTTACATGGGGGAAAAGATAAGCCTTGTCTCAAGAAAAAATAAATAAGGAGAGAGACAATGAAGGGAAGGAAGGAAGAAAAGAAAGAAAAATATTGAAAGAATAGTATATCCATGTAATGCCCCCTAAATCTAAAAATGTCGTTCTATTTTCTTCATTTTCCTCTCTCTTTTTCTATTATTATTCAGGAGTCATTATTATCTTAATTATCCATCTAAAAGTTAAGCACCCTGACTTCATATTTCAGTATTTATCTTCTAAATAAGTATATACATATACCTATATATGTGACAACCAACAGTAATAATTTGAAAATATTATGTAATATGCATTTCATCCCCAGGTTTTCTCATGATCCCAACACTTCTTTTTTATTTCTGTCCTTGTGCACAATCAAGTTTCAAAAATCATTTTGACTGACTTTTTAAAAATTTCTTATATTTGAAATGTTTCTCAGTTCTTAAATTTATTTTTATTTTAAAAATTAATTTGAATTAATTAAATAATTTTTCTGCATTATCATTTAACTATTTGCTTCAAATTTCCATTGTGGGAGTTTTGTTTTGCCTCTGTAAATCCCAGTTAATGTGAGAAATGATGGTTGACATCCTGTAATTGTGGCTACTCTTTGGACAGTACTTTCAGAATCCACTGTTGTACTCCTCAAATAGAGAAAGATAAAATAGTGATTTGGTGGTGCCTAACATTTCTCCTTCTACAAAATTAGCTTTCTTCTCTTTGCTACTTTAGTCATTGGGGCAATTAATGTGTAGATTATTTTTATTTAACCAATTACACTCATTATTTTTCTGTAAGTTCAATATTCCCAGACTTTTGATCTGGCCACTCTATCCTTTGATGTAATTTTATTTGACACTGAGCTCACCTTGCAATGAGTCAAATTATACCTTAAGCTCATTCTGGATTCTTCTTGCTTTATCTGAAATCAGCCTTTTCTAATGGGCTTTAGCTCAATTTATTTCAAACTATTGCTTGGAAAAGAGAAGCACTCTGTGTGTTCACAACCATTAAAAAAAACTTTACCTTTCAGCCACTCAGTAGAAAGTACCTATGTGTGTGTGTGCGTGTGTGTGTGTGTGTGTGTGTGTGTGTGTGTGTGTATGTGTGTGTGTGTGTGTGTGTGTGTGTGAGAGAGAGAGAGAGAGAGAGAGAGAGAGAGAGAGAGAGTTGTGTGAGATAAAGTATTTCTGTGTGCACACGTTTGCAAAGTTTAGTTGTTACTGTTATCAAGAAATCTTTCTTTATTACAGCAGTCTGCTTCTCTGTGTGCTTTATGTTAAAATAATGTCATTAAGTAGATATCATCATCACTCGTAGTAGCCTGAATGTAACTGGCCCCCATAATCTCATAGGGATGGCACTATTAAGAAGTGTGGCTTTGTTAGAGTGGGTGTGGCTTTGTTGGAGCAGGTGTATCACTTGGAGTGGACTTTGAGGTTTCCTATGCTCAGGATATTGTCTAGTGTGTTAGTCAACTTCCTGTTGCCTGCAAGATGTAGAACTCTCAGCTTTTTTCCAGTACCATCTCTACTTGTGTGCTGAGTCTTGTATGATGATAATGGACTAAACCTCTGAAACTGTAAGCCACCAAATTAAATGTTTTTCTAATATGAGTTGTCATGGTTATGGTATCTTTTCACAACAATAAAAAACTCCAACTAAGACACCACTAATGTAATAAATACAGTAAAGATTAGTTTTCTTGTATATTTTGTCCTTGGACTATATATCCTACTGGGAAAACCCACTTTATGATCCTATCACTTCACATTTTAAATACATGAAACATTAACATTATATAACATCTAAAACTACATTTCCTAAACTATAGTTCATCTCCATACTCCCTACCTTACATCTGCCCTTATCTCCTAAACATAATCTTTGCTAGGAGGACTAAGACAAACTAGTTAAAGTTTTGATGACTGAAATTCACACAGAAGGAAAAACCAACTCCTAAAAACTGTCCTGTAACCTCCTTACACTCCCTACTTACCATTTATTACACACACATATAATAAATAAATAAACAACTTTAAAAAGTCATTTGAGACTGAGAACAATTTGTTGTGTTGGGGTACAAGAAAAATATGACATTATATTGTGGTTGTATATGTTGCAATGCCCATATTAGAGACACAAGAAGAGAGAAAATGATAAAATGAATCTGACTCATCTTTAATTAACCTCACAGTAAACTAACAAAGGCTGGACTATCTATCTGCTGTATCATTCAGAGTCTCAGTGGTTCTAATTCAGCATGGCCAACATTTACTCAAACTCACTATGGACATTAAGCCATAATTTCAGACCAAAATAATAATAAGAATAACAAAATATATGAAGTCAGACCCATGTTGTCACTATAATTGACATATGCAGGTGTTACAGCAATCATAACCAAGAGTTGAAGATATAGTTCAAATTTCACCTAGAATGATGCAAAAAACCTTTAGTTGTATCACAGAATTATGGAAGAAACTAGTTGTAATGATATATTTGATAAAATAGAGTAAATACTGAACAAAGTAAATCAAAAGTTAAAGAAATTGAAAATAAAATTTGAATTTACTGATCTAAAAACAGTGGCTGAAGTTATAGATTATGAAGTTATGTGACTCAGTTATAGATTGTTTGCCCAAGGCCCTGTGTCTAACTCCCTTTATCACAAAAGCAAACCAATAATAATTATATGAATAGTATTTAAAAATTTAATTACATCTTAAAATATACTTAACTCATTTACATTCTATCTTGCATTTTAGTTAATACATTGAGGTCTCTAAAAATTCTCTTTAGTACTCACTAGACTAAAAAGAACTCAAGACTAGAACAAATTTGAGTCATCTGTAGGGGAAATAGACCCTGCAAATAAGCTTGGTCTTGTTGCTACATAAATACCAATTGCCAAGCAAGCAGAAGTTAACCTTCTAGAAATATCAATATCTGGAGTCTTTATACTGTCTGAAGTATATTCATCAGAAAAAAAAAGATCTTTACAATAAAAGGTGATAAAACAATTAGATGTTAAAATTAAAGCTTTAACAGTAATAAATTTTTAATGTGTTAAAAACTAACACTTAATAGATCACAAATTCAATGAAAACCCAAACTCAAACAAAAATATTGGAGGAAACTGCAATTTTAAGTAATATAATATCCTAGACAAGAAATATGAAATATAAGCCATAAAACAAATACTTGTCATTTAAAATTATTCAAAATTTCAAACAAACCTCCACTCTTCAAACTACAGTTTTAAGTAATTTAAACTACCAGGCAGATCCTTGACAATATACATGCAAATTGCATGTTCAGAAAAAAGTTGAAATCTAAATTACATAATTAATGTTTAAAACTCAGTGCTAAGAAAATAAATATCTTTATCCCAACACAATAAGCAAAAGATGTGAACATGTAACTCATGAGAGATATAAATATATGAATAGTAAGTAAATACAAGGTATTCACTTTCATTAGCCACAGGGAGATGCAAACTAAAACCAAAACATAATGCAGTTACATTATTTGCTAAAGAATATATTTGGCAAGGACAAATCTCCAAGGGGAGAAATAAAATGTTCACCATCTTACAAAATAATTGGAGATTTTGTAAAACATTACATTTCTTTAGTTCACGTGATTACAGATGCCCCAAAGTCAAATGACTCAAGGTTAGGGAAAGACAGGATTTAGTTCTAGTCTTTATCTGAAGGTCTGAGAACCAGAAAAGCCAATAGCTTAAGTCATCTGAAAACTGGCAGGTGGAAGACTTAGCAAGAGTCATATATGTCAGTTCAATTCCAAAAGGAAAAAGAAAATAAGTAATGCCCTGCTACTGTGGGATTCTCAATTCTGATGGCCTTTTGTTCTACTCAGGCCTTCAAATGATCAGAAAAGACATTAGAAAGATGATATGCTTTATTCAGAGTTGATCTCATTCAAAGAGACTCTCTCTGAAACACCCATAATACTATTTTGACAAATATCTGAGCATTTTAGCCAGCCAACTTGACACATAAAATTAGTCCTCACTTTTGCCCAGATAGTTATCCAATAAAAATAGATATGTCCATGCCAAAAACTTTGTGACTATTTGTTGATTTATTGATAATCATCAAAACTATAAGCAATTCAAATGTCTATCAACAAAAGAATAAGCAAATTGTATAATTACATAGTGAGATACTATTCAAAACCCAGACAAAATGCAGATGTATACATTATGAAGAAATCTCAAAATCATTATGAAAAGTGAAAATATCCACATATGGAAGTCTACAAATAATGATACATGTATATTATGTTCTAGGAAAGACAAACTGTAGGAGAAAAAGTACATGATTCCAAGAATGTGGGTACAACAATAAAACATGAATTGCAGGCAGGAAAATGTAAGACCACAGACAATGAGTGGCATTCATGTATGGCCTTCTAGAATCAGGGGCATACCATGGGTAATGGCCGTACAACTAGCATAAAGAATAAGGAAAATTACTTAGTTTTAGCAGCAAAGAAAAAAGCTTTCTAGATATGAAGAGAGTGTTCCAAACTCATTGATAAAAAATTAGCCCCAACTGTGAAATACTCTTCACTCCATGACAGAAATTTTAGTGGAGAAGGCCAGAACCACTGCTTCAGACAAAGAGCCTCAGAAAATATTCACCTAAATTATAGTAATTGATATTTTATGCAGGAAAGAGAGAGAAAGAATGAGTTGGGAGAGAAAAATAGTTGTTCATGGGACCTATAAGCACAGGAGCAGGGGTGGGAAGATAAACCATTCATCTGTAAGCTAAGGGCCCAGGGAGATCCATGAATGACCTTTTGAGCCATCCTCATTACTTAACCTCTCTGAGTATGTGGATTATAGCATGATTTTACTTTGCTTTACAGCTAATATCCACTTATAGGTAAGTACATACCATGTTTGTCTTTCTGGGTTACCTCACTCTGAATGAACCTTTCTAGTCCATCCTTTTTCCTGCAACTTTTATTTTATTGTTTTAAACAGTTGTGTAGTACTACATTGTGTAAATGTACCACATTTCCATTATCTACTCTTTTATTAAGGGGCATCTAGGTAGTTAGCAGTTTCTATTACAAATAAAGCTTCTGTGAACATGGTGGAGCAAGGTGCTTGTGGTAGGGATAAATTGTCCTTTGCATATATTCCCAAGGATGGTAAACTGGTTTTTGAGGTCAATCTATTCCAGTTTTCTAATGAACTGCCATAGTTATTTCCATAGTTGCTAGACAAGCTTGTACTCCTACTAGAAATAGAGGAGTGAGGTTTTCTGTTGGCTTATTGGCTGCAGATGAATGTACTGATATTTTAACTATTGTCTGCAGACCCACAGTCCTTGCTGCCAGCACTCCACTGGCCACTCTGGCCAATCTGGTGAAGCTTCTGGTCCCACGGGCTTGCTCTACCATAACCAATACAGGCTTCAATTAAGTCTCTATCATTCTACTTGCCAACAAAGACTCAGAAGTCAGATGTGCATGTGAAAATCTTCTAGATCAGAAAAGCCAAAAAGCAACCAGCTGATCTTTCTTGTCAACCAGAGACATGGCAAGAAAGAGACATGCCTCTTTCATCATCCCATAACACAAAAGAAATGTAAATTCTAGTCCCCACCCTTTTCTTCCTGTGCATCTTTCCAAATTTCTGGCTTCACTATAGCTAATTCTGGTCAGCTAGTTGCTGGCTCCATTTCCTGATTCAAGGTAGTGTCACAATATAATCAAAATATCCCACAACAGAGGAGTATTCCCCTTACTCCACATTCTCTCCAGCACTTGTGGTTTTGATCTTCACCATTTTGACAGATGTACATTAGAATCTCAAAATAGTTTTGATTTGTATTTCCCTGATATATAAAGATGTTGAACATTTTGTTAAATATTTCTCTACCATTTGAGATTCCTTTAATGAAAATTGTCCATTTATATCTGTATCCCATTTTGGGTACTATTTAGTTTGTTGATGTCTGATTGCTTGAGTTTTTAAAATATATTTTTGATATTAGTGCCCCCATCAGATGTAGAGTTGACAAAAGCCTTTTCCCAAGAGAAACAGATGAGGAGTTGATCTGGAAGAGAGGAGAGTTTGAGGGAGGAAATGGGAATAGTGGAATGAGAGGAAACTGCAGTCAAACTATAACATAGAGAGAAGAATAAAGGTTAAAAATGAGAAAAGATGAAAAAGCTAAGGATCATAAAAGGCCATATGGAAATATACTTCTCTAGAAGCTTCCTGGATAGACTAAACTTGATTCCTATTTCTTACCTGAACTGAAGCTAAGAGATTACTACAGAAAAATTAGGGGAAAATAGTTGGGATATTGGCATAGAAAAATAGACTGAGGAGGGAAATTACATCAAATTAAAAGTCTGTGACATCATATTATTCTCACTACTGAAAGATGTAAAGGTGAGCTGTAAAAGTTAGCCTCAAATGCTATGAGAATATAAAGCTTCAGCATTCACCACCATATAAACTCCTATTAGAAACATCTTCTGTGGTTGTGGAGTTTTCTCTGAGTACTCATTGCTCTTACAGGGGTGTCAGGCTCAGTTCTCAACACACACATGATTCCTCACAACCATGTGTGACTCCATTACTAGGAGAAACCAATTCTTATTTCTGACTTCTGAGGCTTCCAGACATACATGTGGTACATATACATACATGCAAGTTAAACACTCATAAACATAAAAAATAAATAATCATTTAAAACATCAACTGATTTTCTTTTTTTCATTTTTTAAAATTTTATTTTAAAAATGTTCCCATACTCACCATTGCTCTCTCTCCTTCTCCTTGTCCCACTCCTTCCCCAGCCTCTTCCCCCTCCATTTACTCCTCAGAGAAGGCAAGGAAGCTCAAGGTGAGTCAATTCAGACTGGCATATCTAGTTGAGGTAGGACTGAGTCCCTCCCTCTAGTATCAAGGCTGAGAAAGGTGTTTTCCTACTAGGCATGGGCTTTGAGAGAGACAGTTAATGGCCCAGAATAGACTTTGGTCTTAATACATGCAAGAGGCTCCAGAAACTCCATGTCTTTGGACTGTCATCTACATTCAGAAGGTCCAGATCCTCAACTGCTTTTCTTATCTTTTAAAAACAACTCTATTCCTTCAATTTTAAACATCACTTTTATAGTTTGTGGTGCTTCTGGCGGCAGGGGGGAGGGCTAGAATTTATTTTTGGTGCATGAATTGGCTTCTTAAAGCCCATTCCCTACAGAGGAACACCTTGCTCAGCCTTGATAATAGGATGAGGGTCTTGGTCCTACCTCAACTGAATATGCCAGACTACATTGTCTTACTCTGGGAATCCTTATTCTCTCTGAGAAATGGATGAGGGGATGGGTTAGGGGAAGCTGTTGGAGAAAGGAAAAAGAACAGTCTTGAGTATGCTAAAAAAAAAATTAAAGAAGTTATTGTAATTAGCCATTAGGGAAATGTAAAACAGAACTTCAAACAGGAATTCTGCTACTCAAGATATAATGTTGGTTAGAGAGAGAGAAAGAGAGAGAGAAAGAGAGAGAAAACTGGTATAGATGTTAACTCTCATATACTGTTATGGGAAAGTAAATTAGTATAACATTATAGAGACAGTTTAGAGTCTGCCCCTAAAAAGTTAAGAACAGAGACTATAAAGAAATGCTTTGGTGTGTGTTAGTTTTTGCTGTACAACCATTAGAAACTAAGCACAAACCTTCAAAATCCATGTAAAAACAGAATGCCTATATCCCTAGCACTGGGTGAGGGACAGAAACAGAAGGATCTCTAGAACTAGTTGTATATCAGCCTAGATGAAAAATGTCAAACTCCAAATTCATTGAGAGACACTGTTTCAATATCATAAGGCAGAGCACACTAGCAAAGGATACCCTATGTGTTCCTTTGGCTTCTCAGCATGCACTCCTGTGTACATACCCATAAAAGAGATCTATTGCACAAATTCTAATTGGACTTTTAATAAAAACCCAGAGCAGGTTTGTGGAAAATGCTCAAAGATCAGAGAGACAGAGGATCTCTGCCTTTGTCTCCAGAGTGATAAGTTTAAAGGCATGTGTTGCTACTCCCTGACCTCTACGTCTAACTCTGTGACTGGTTCTTGTAGTCGTGAGGTTTCTCGGGTCCTGGGTGGTCAAGACCCACAGACCTGCCGCCCGAGACCTCTTAACTGCCCAGCCCACTCAGGCCCCCAGAAATGACTCAGACGCTTAAATTAACTTTATGCTGTTTGGCCTATGGCTCAGGCACATTGTTAGCTAGCTCTTACATCTTAACCATCTTAACTCAACCCATTTCTATTAATCTGTCGGCCACGTGGCCCATGGCTCACCTGTGCTTCTTACATGCTTCTTCTTGGGCAGCTTTAGCTCATCTGCCTCTGACTCTGCCCTGCTTCTCCTACCTATGCTCTAATTTCTCCTCCTATTCTTCTATGGTGCCTGCCATGGCCCAAAACAGCTCCTTTATTTAAAGATTGAGATTCACAACATACATAAACGCATTCCCACATCACTTCCCCCTTTCTGTCTAATCAAAAAGGAAGGTTTCAATTTTAATATAGCAAAATTACATATAACAAAATAGCTATCAAGCAAGAATTACAGTTACAATATCTAGTCTATTTGTATTTAGCAAAATTAAAGAAAATACTCTATCATCTACCTTATCTTTATGAATCTAAAGTTTCATATCCAATATACCTTTCAAATGACTAAGAAAAACTGTACCTATAACTATCTAATCTTCAACTACTGTGGTAAAAGACCACAGAAGGATATATTTACCCAAGTAAACCAGAAGTGCAAGCGACTTCTAAAATCTAGAAAGGACAGAGATGACACCTATCTCTCTGGACAGTCACCCAAAGTTCCTTTATAAAGTTGGGGCATCCATCTTCAACCTACAGGCCCAGAGTCTCTTTTCATTTCAGTGAAGCAGGAAATCTCTGCCCATTCTGGCACAGTTCATCAGTTGCTTCTCCTCGAGTCCTGAAGAATGTCTGACAGTTTTCTTGTAAAGCAGGAACCTGAAGGACCGTCTCGGCTTGTTCTGCCAAAGTTCAGAGGTCATCTTCTTATGGAACCTGTACATCCAGTTTAAACAGCATACTGTCAAGCAATCAATATAAGAACAGGTTCACGTCCAGCGGCTAACCATTACCACAAATAGAGTAGACTCTATATGAAGTTTCTTCAGTGCCCATTTTTCTCTTGAAGAAGATTGGCCAAGAGCAGACCTGTCTCACCATCCAGAAAAGTCTAAGTTCTTAAAACATTTTAAATGCCATATTCTGTAGGTCTTAGAAGTATTTGAAGATTACCTACCTAATTGAAATATATTTTTGTATACCTAAAAATCTTAACTAACTTAACTATATAAGTTTGATTATCAAAGGTGACTATTAACCTTCATTTTTTAATTATACATTATAATTTTAAATCAGTTATATGAACATCATATCTTAAACAAGAAGAGAAAAATACATACAGCATAACAAAATAGACCTTAAATTTGTATCAATAAACCAAAATCTATACCAATGTAAAGCGTTTTGAGATTAACAGCTGATTTCCTGATCTAAGTAAATTCAATAATCTAACCTTTAAAAAAATCATTCGCATACCATATCCCCTTTTCTTCTTAGAAAGAGATTGACTATGACCATTAACCATTTATAATGAAAACAAACATTTAGAAACAATTTTGGGGGAATTTGGGCATAGTTTTCCATTACTACTTCCTGCTGATTAAGGGGCATTGAAAATCTCATGGTTGTTTAGACTGGATCAGTCTGCAGCTCTGAAGCTGATACGGCCATCTCTTCCCATCAGGTTTTTTCAGGGGGTCTTGGTTGATGAAACCATATTTGCCTGGAAGCAATCCACAGGTTTTCATCTTCTGTAGAAACAAAAGCAGAACTCTTCCAAAGCAATAAATCCTTAGACACAAATTTCAAAATCAAAATACCTTTAAAATATATATTCTTGTTTAACTTAGTAGCCTTTGCATTTGCAATCCATTGTCTTTCTGCAGTTAGCTCATTAACAGTTAAAAAATTAGAAAAAAACACAATAACAACCAAAATCCAGATTTTGTGTCTATTTTTCATCTTTACATGGCTTATTATATTTTTAATACTCTATTTCTCTTTTTAAAGACTTTTTCTAACCTCTCTTTTCTCTCTGAAGTCTATGTACCTTTTATAAACATTGTAACCCATTTACAGGTTTTTCTTTTCATCTGAATCTGTTTTATTGTGAATCCTTAATCATCCTTCAACCATAAGAGCTTTTAAAATACACTCTCTTAAAAAGCTGCATAGTTTTTTCCGAGGAAGCCGAATCAGTAAGTTTTCTTAAAGGGATGGCGTCCCTGTTCGTGGTCAGCCAACAGAGCACACCCAAGAAAATGCTGCTACTAAGAAACCGTCTTTGCTTTTTTTTTGTTCAAACTAAACAGAAATCTAAAATCAATCACATGCTACTGAGTCTTCTGTGAGATTTCATGAACCTGCCTGATTGCAGCTTACACTGCCTGTGGCCAGTCCACCAGCGTCATTTTGAATGTGACCCGGAAGCCCCACTTTCTTTGTACAAAGACCTGCTTCGTATACACAATTTGGAAGCTGTCTTTGCCTAGTTTCTGCTAAAACCCCTTTTAAACTTTCTCAGGCATTAAGTGGATAATCGCCCCACGTTGGGCGCCATCTGTAATAGTGTGGTTTCTTTGCTCCCAGGCGGCCAGGGATCTTTAGGCAATACATAATACATCACCACATTTCCCCTTTTTTACAAAAATAAAAAAGATATAACTAATATTAGAAAAACTATATACAATAAGTAAAATAACTATACAATATATACAGGCAATAATTACATCAACAATGGCTAGTGCATTAACAATTGACAAATTCCAAGAAAATATTCCATCTTTTATCCTTTTATGGTGAGTCCAAATTCTTATACCTAATTCACTTTCAATCCTAACTTGTATTACCAACACAAAACTATCTTTATATGTCCCTCAAATTTATAAGCTTTATATCTCTTTAGTGAATTTATTTTCTGAATTGGTAGCTAGAAAAACTATAAGTATCTATTCTTCTGTACCATCAGAGACCCAAGAAGTAAATAATATTAACTAAGTAAGCATAAAATGAAAGCAAGCAACTTCCAAAATATGTGAAAAATGACAGAAACAGTTGAGTACCTGGACAATCACCCAAGTTTTCTCTGTAACAATGGGCATCCATCTTTGTCCTACAGGCCTAGCATGTCTGACAGACTTATCTGTGAAGCAGGATATTCTGAAAGACTTTCCTACCTTGACTTGGCAAAGTTTGGTAGTCCTTTATTCTTTGTCCTGTTCTCCCATCTTAGACAGCATACTTTCAGCACTTGAGGCAAGAGCAATTTCTTGCCTGGTGGCTAACTTTTGCCATAAAGAAAGTAAACTCCATACAGAGTTTCTTTAATGCCCATAATCTTCTCTGAAGAAGAGTGATACTTCCAGGAGAAACATGTCTCTTTGTCATAAAAATAAAAAAGTTTATGTTATTAAACCATCTTAAATGTCATATTCAGTAGATCATTGTAGTGTTGGAAGGCAAACTATCTAAAATATATCTGTTTGACCTTGAAAATATATCTAATATGTCTATAAGTTTGATTGTAATAACTAGTAACTTGCATTCTTTTATATCCCAATTAGTTGGAATAACTTTCAAGTATTAGGAATTATTATTAAATGGTTAATGAGATACCTAGGTACAATACCTTGAACAAGAATAGAAATGTATGTATAGCAACAAAATTAATCTCAACTTTGTGTCAATATATACAATTAAAATATAATATATAAAATGCAACTCACAGTAAAATATTTAAAATTAGTAGGTGCCTTTTTAAAGTAGATTTAATAACTTTATATCTTATTATATCTATATTCTCCATCATTTTTAGAGTAGATTCAATGCCATTTAATCCTATTATTCATCTTTTTTCTTTTATAGATTTAATCATTTATTCTTTTGTCCTATCATATCTGTAACCCCTTTGATTCTTTTTCTATTTTTTTAAATAAGAACCCTGAATCTAATTTTCTTTGTTCAGCTTTTTTTTAACCATTATCAATACAACTTGTAATTAACCACCCTAAACAATGAAAATTATCAATAATGCATTGAAAGACAAATTTTAAAAAAAACCAAACACCTTTTACCATTATCAATACAGCTTGTAATTAACCACCCTAAACAATGAAAATTATCCATAATGCATTGAAAGACAAATAAAAAAAAACACCTTTGGGGAATGTGGGTGTTGTATCTTAAAATTCTTAAAATTATTTCTTGCTGTCTGGGGCCAAAAACATCTTTAGGAGATCCTGAAAAGAAAAAAAGAATGTTAATTGTCAAGTCCTGGGAGAAGCAATTGTATCATTTGTCATCCAATATCTTCATAATGAAAAGTGCAGGGCTTGTCTCAAGTTTTGTATAGAGTGGTCTATAAAGCTGAATCATCTCAGCTAGCCACCTTAAAATTTCCCTGAGCAGTTTGAAGTCCAAAACCAATATTTGAATGGTGTTTGTTAGCTTAGTGGTATTATCATAATCCATTAAAATTATCATTATTGAGTAAAATTATCACCAAGTGTTCAGAGATAACATTCAGTCAGATTATTCCTTTCCTTGGTAAATTTTTCTGTGGGTTTCTCCCTTGTCTTTGGATACTTACTTGTTGAAAGGTATTTAAATTCCTCAAGGTAATTGTTTTTTTCTTGAAAAGGCATAAACATAACCCTTCCTCAACCTGAAATTTGGAAAGTTTCCAAATTATGTTTTTATCAGTCTTGATTCTTAGTTTCTCCTTTTTCTTCTGTAGCTGTTCTATTATCTAGAGCAGTATTTTTTTTTTGCAGTAGACATTAAGTACTTTAATTGCTTTGGGAAGATGTTACCTCCACAGTGGCAGGAAATGACTAATGCTGTGGGATAGTGCTCTTGTATATTGTATTTGTTCCTTGTATTGGTTTTATAAAATGCTGATTGGCCAGTAGAAAGTATAGGTGGGGCAAGCAGACAAGAGAATTCTGGGAAGTGGCAGAGTAGGGCTGCAGATGCCACCAGATGCAAAGAAAAGATGAGAAAGCTGCTCTGAAAAAAGGAACAAAGACACATGGGTAAACATGGATAAGAATTCTGGGCTAGAATTATTACCTGACCATAGAACAAAGAGCTTGCAATTAATATAAGCCTTTGTATGGTTATTTGAGGAAAAAAAATGGTTGTGGGACCTGCCAGGCAGGACAGAGAAACTTCTGACTATAAGTAAACTGAATTTGACATGGGAGCTTTTGTGAGGCCTCTCAGGGAAATTTCTGAAGGTAAAATGTTGCCTTGCCTGTCCCTTGTTGGCCTACATTTCTTAGTCCAATGCCTTTCTTTGTCAAACCATCTTCATAGTCCAGAAGAGAGGAGTGTATTATTCTTAGCCAAAACATTGTTTCTATGAACATTCTGTTTACAGTCCCTTTTTAGGAGACCTTGTTTATCACAGTTATAACATTTGAAATTTCAATTTTTAAAAATTTTCTGAAAGAAATCTTTTCTATCCAAGCATCAGCATGGTTATGAGATTCAATATTAATTGTATCTCAGATCTATCCCTCCAAGGGTACTAATCATGCCTTTTATGGATTAATTTTTGTTGTGTTTTTTTGCATTGTAAATTAGCATTTTCAAAAACCAGAGATTCAATTATTATTTGACTAGTTCCAAATTTCCTGTCATTCTATTTACTGATGAAATTAATGTTTGTTTTTTTTAAAAATCAGTAATTTCTTTTGTGTGTGTGGGCTTGGACCACTTTTGTAAATAATTCAATTTTCTTCCCTACTTCCTCATTTCTATTCCAAGCATTGAAGGTTGTTGCATGGCTCAAAGCTAGGGTGTAGTCATCATATAAAGATTGCCTTTTTACATTAGCATAATCTCCCTCTCCAAAAAGTTGGTCTTTGGAGATTTCAATACTTTTAGCCCTACTACATTGTTCAATGGTCTTAACTTTATCCTTCCACCAATTCCTCTATTATAGTTGGAGACCAGCCTCCAAACCTGCTGTAACCAAATCTAATCCTGAGGGATCATTCTATTACAATATGACCATGGGATTAATATCTGCATCATAATTCATGAGTTCATGCCATATGAAACTATTGCTTCCTTGAATCTCCCCAAATCTAACATTTATACAGGAGTCCACTGAACTCTTATACAGTCTGGGGAATATATATTATTTTGTATTTGCTGTAAGGTTACTGAATAAGTTAAGGTTAGCTCTTTGAAAGCCTCAAGATGCTTTTCTATAAGCTTAAAAAGCATTGATATTGATTCTCCTTTAAATTCCTCTATCTGAGTCTGAATATCTCTATGATCTGTTTTAATGAGTTTTTCTAAGTTTTTCATTTTTGCATTTATACTAACAAATTTTTAATAATAAAACAGAAATGATCAAACAAATATTTATAATAGATATTACATCAATCCCATATCATTAATTATCTTCTCACATAATTGTTCTATTTTCATACCTTTAGGCATATTATCAAGCAGAGACCAAACTCTTTACATTGTAATACTGTTTTTCATTTTTTTAATGTGAGAAAAAGAACTTTGTCTCTGATTTTTTTTAAACTAATTTCTTAAAAAATTCCAATTGACTCATCAAGTCTGCTGACAATGGCAATTCAAGTGATGGTAAAGTGAGGCAGATACCGGGTGTGGCATCAGTCCAAAGAGAAGGTGCAGTAAAAGCCACAACCTACAAGGAAAGGAAATCTGCTGTCTGAAAAATTATCTCAGAGGATTGTGGCAAGAAATACATGTGGTAAGAAGTACCTAAAAGGCAAAGCTGGCTGTAGTGAGAGGCTAACTCTGAAAGAAAAACATAGCCACCAAGGTAATAACACAGCCCAAATTTAGCTCCAAACTGTGCCAGTTGCTGCAAAGATACAGGTAAGTGGCTTTTTCACAAGTTTGGGCCCCAAAAGTTGGATGCCAGATATTATATGAATCCTAATTGGTCTTTTAATAAAAACACAGAGCCAGATATTGGAGCACATACTAAAAGATTAGAGAAACAGTTGGACAAGCCACAGCCACTTCTCACCTTGCCAGTTGCTCAGCTGAAAAGGGGAGATCCTATCTTCTCCTGCCTTATATTCCTTTCTCTGATAAGCCATATCACTTTCCATTTTGAACTTCCTAGTGGTAAGATTAAAGATGTGTGCCACCACCACCTGGTCCTTTTTCTCTCCTGAACTGGACTGATCTCATGTAGTCCAATGTAGGCTTGAACTCACAGAGATCCATCCAAACAGATCTCTGCTTCTGCCTCCCCAGTGCTAAGATTAAAGTTGAATACCACCACTGCCTGACTTCCATGGCTAACTCTGGTTATGTCTGTTCTCTGATCTCTAGGAAAGCTTTATTAGATACATAATATATCACCACAGAGATCTATCACATAAAGCAGGTATTCTACTTCCCAGCACATATGCAAAGAAAATAAAATTGGCATGCCAAAAAGATGCCTATATATCATTCTTTACTATGGCTCTGTTTAAATAACTGCATATAGGTGCCCCTGAATGGACAAATCTATAAAGAAAACACGGTCTATATACACAATGGACTATTATTCAGTCATTAAATAAGATTAAATTTCCATATTCAATAAAATAGACAGAATGGAAGAATATTGTGTTAAGTAAAATAAGCTAGAAATGGAGCTACATGTAGCAAATATTCTTTTTCATATATGGATTTTTTTTTAAGTCAACTTGAATAGAGTTTGATGATCACTAGAGATTGATAAGGGATCATCGGGAAAAGGGAGACAGGAACTGATTGATGTATGTTATACATACAAATTAACACATTATATTTTACTCCGTTGTACAATTAACCCATGTTAATTAAAACAATTTTAATAGCAGGCCAGCATGATTGCTTTCTATAAGGCCTCTCTTCCAACTTGTAGATGGCTGATATTTCATGTCACATTACTTGGCTTCTTCCTTGTGTTCATACTCACATGTAGAGAGATCTAATATTTCTTCCTCATCTATGAAGATATAAATCCCACTAAGTTAGGGTCCCACCCTTATGACCTAGTTATAGTCTAATTACTTCCCTATAGGCCCAACTTCCAAGCACAATCATACTAGGAAAGACAACATACAAATTCTGATGTGACAATTTTATCCATTACAAAGAGATTTTATATTAGCAATGATGTATTGGGATTAGAGACATGGCTCAGTAGATGAGTCTACTTGCTAGGCTAGCATGAGAACCTGAGTGTGAATCTCAACATCACATAAAAAGCTGGGCAGGCCTGATGTGAACCTGTAACTAAGCAATGTAAGAGACATAGACAAGATTGCTGCGAGTTTCCTGGCTGCCATCTTAGCTCTCATTTCACTAAGGGGGAGAATGACCAAACAGAATACCTAATGTCCTCCTCTGGCCTCCACGTGTGTGCAAATATAGACACACATACACTAAACACACATAGACCCACAAATATTATCTAGTTAATACCACTTAATTTGACACAAATGATCCAGGATCTGGCCATGATATCACCAGTTGATAGTAGCAGACATGGAAAGTAAGATAACTATGTAATTGTAAATCTAATTAATGTCTAGTTAACATCTAAGCAAAAATAAATTACAAATTCAGCTTTAAGTGAAAGAATGTGCTATATCCATGCTCATCACAAATTAGGTACAAATTAAATTCTTGAAGAGATAAATTGTGCTTTCCTCCCAGAGAGGTCATTTAATTCACAGCAGGAGTAATTTACTACAGCACTCCAGCATCTTACTAATTAAAGAGTAACTCTGGTGATATATTTAGGTTCATAATCTCTCATAACTAAGCAATATTACATAAACAACAGTGTCTTGTCCTGATTTGGAAATGTTTAACAATAATCAATTTCAAAGACTCCAGATTACCTACTTTGTAAAATATACAACATTCAAAGGGTCTTGAGCAAGAGAAACTGGGCCAGTTAGTATAGGTTTTGTTTTGTTTTCCCTTTGTGGATTACAGCATAGTTAAACAACCATGCTAATAACTTTGACAATATGAAACTACCTCATCAATTTTATGAACCCAGTAGAGGTTTGTCAAACCATATCTCTTTAATTGGAGGCAGATATCCTTTCCCATTAAAAGTTGTTCATGTAGATTTTTGTACCTTCTTTTGCTTAGCTAATAAAAAATAGTGTGTAACTATACATGAAGCATGTCTGGAACTAAAAACAGCAAACAAAAATGAGCATTCTCTCTGGAATCAGTCACTTAGAAATACAGCAAGAATTAAAGTCTACTGGTTATAAAGTAAGTTTAGGTTTCACCTCTGTGTTCAGTTCATCAGTTTTCCTTACTACAACAAAATACCCAAGTAAAGTTAGCTTTCATTTTTGAGCAAGAGTTTGTTTTTTCAGCTCTTTGTCTTACAGTAATGGAGAAGGTGCCGGTGCTGAGTGGGTGGCATCATTTGAAGCAAATATGAAAAGAATAAATTACATCACCAGACAGCATATCAGGAAATCCCACAATGACTTCCATTGACTTGGCCACTTAGTTTAGCCAAGGACCACTGTGAATCCTACTTTAAAAGGTTCCACTACCTTCCAACACCTTCATGATGGGGACTCAACTTTTGACAAATGAACTCTTAGAGCATGATAAATAACACCCAAACCAGAATGGCTAGAATTTCTAGTCTGCATATTCTTCATTTATAGATAATGAACACAAAACACTTGGAGCCAGAACTGAGGGGCAGTTACATAACTCCACTTTTACACTCAGGTTCTTGTGACAACTAGAATTTGACATGTCTAACAATGACTACCAGAAAAACCCAAGTATTATTGTTTGATGACTGGAGATGGGGAAGGTATAGAGTAGTGTTTACTTATAAAATTAGGTGTTACAAAGTGATAAAAAAAAAAACATGCAAACTAATTTCTATGAGGAGTTTGTTGATATCCTCTGGTGTATTTTATAAGCAAAACTGGGTTTTCAACATGTGTGAAATCAAGAACTTTTTCATATGCTAACTTAATGTAAATCAGGCTGCCTACCAGTCACCTCACAATATGACATTTCAGGAGCTACAAGAGACACAATGAGGTCTTTTGCTCCAGATGCTGCTGTAGGTACTGGAGTTGAAACTGTAATGAGGGAAATAGACAGTGAGTAAAAATAAAATGGTAAATTATATAATTTTAGGTGGTGATTTCTGTAATGAAATCATAAAAGAGAAATAAATTAACAATGAAACAAGAAAATATTACTATTCTAGAATGTGACTAGTCAGACAGTCCTCTTTTAGTACAGGGTATTAAAGCATAGAAATTTTTATAACCATATGTTTTTTTCTTTATCTATATCTTTAAAAGACTTATTTTTATTGTTTTAAATTTGTATGTATCTTTCTTTCTGGGTGTGTATATGTGTGTCGGGGGGGGGGGGGATGTGGAAACCATCAGACTCCCCTAGAGCTGTAGCTATAAGTCAGGCGATATGAGTCTTGGTGTCAAAATTCAAGTCCTGTCTAAGAAGAGTATAAGCTCTTAACTGCCGATCTATCTCTCCAAACCCTGGACTATATTTTGTCTTCAAATCTTCTAAGCTGTATACCACACAGCTGTGCATTAAAATTATCTTCAGAAGCTTTTAAAAATGGAGCACACACACCACATATTGTATCTGGAGAAATGAAGATGACCATATTTAGGCATCTTTAACCTGATGACCATGGGACATATGCAAACACCAGCTATGCATGTGCCCCAACAGGAAACCATATACTTAAAACATTATGTAATTGCATTTCAAGATTATTTCTTTTAACTTAAAATAAGACAACTTTTGGCTCTCAAGTGTGAACCTTGTAGATAATATGGTGTTACATTGGATAAATGTTTAAAATATAGGAAAGCAATCCAAGCTGTTGGCAAGTTAAGTAGGTCCACAGTGGTTTTGAAGAACAGCAAGAGGGACACTGATAGGAATCAGAGACCAAGGTTAAATGTGATGGGAAAGGAGTTGAAACTGGAGAACCACATTTGCCCGCAACTATTGCCAATAAAAATCAGAAAGTACTAAGAGAAAAGGTAATTTCTAACCTACCTTCATAAACAAGACGGAGAGCCATAAAATGGCCTGTCCATGAGAATCATTTGTCCTTCTGGAACAGGATCAATAACTGTATTATTAGAACAGAGATGAGTGAAAGGTTACTTAGAAAATATTTTAGTCTGTCAAGCCATCATGTCTTTGTTGTAGCTATTAAGTCCTGTTCTTTTGGTACAAAGACAGTCAGAGACAGTACACACGTGAATGAAGTCTCTGTATTCCAACAAGGCTTTATTTACAAAGAAGACCTTAGACTAATCTTAGTGGTTTGTTTTTATGTCTTAGGGAAAACTTTAGGTTTGTTTTCTGTTAGATTTAAAGATTCCTAAGTTATACTCCAAATGGGCAAACTAAGGCTATACTACAGTTCTTAGAGACCCCAGAAAGTGGTCGTAATTCAGTTTCTGCTCCTAATAGTAATAAAGATTTTTCTTTCATAATGCATTTGTGCACATGATAGTCAATCAATAAAACTGCTCCTAGAAAGGAAACTGACTTTCAGATGGAGCAGTGGCATCTCAAAAGTTCATTCCACGTGGACAACTGAACTTATTGAATCAGTCAATAAATTTACCAGAAGAAACTAGAATTTTCCAAAGCAACTAGTATCATTATATCTAACTCTGACTAAAACAACTTAGAATCCACTGTGGAGTACAGCAATTATAGTTAATTACAATGTGTCATATATCTGAAAATTGCTAATACAGTAGCTCATAGATGATTTTATGCCAAAATAAGTATGTGATATGACAGATATGTTAATTAGTTCAATTTCATCATTTCAAAATGTATAAACATCAAAGCACCACATTATATATGAAAAATATATATAATTTGGGGGAATTTTATCATCACAAAGTTCAAAATGTGTGTTCTATTGGTTAGCAGCAAATAATCCTTATAACTTAAAAAAAGTACATCTGTTACTTTAAAATGAATTGACATTTCTAAAAATAAAAATACATTTTTTTAAAGCTATAGTTGTCAGTCAGTGATTATCTAGGACATATAAAGCCCTGGGCTCCAGCCCTAACATTGCAATAAGTTATAAATTTCTGAAGCTTTTATGTAGTTGATGCCAATGATGCTTCTCAAATATCAGGCTAATGGTTTTACTGATTAAAATTAGAAAAATTAATCTCAAAAGACAAGCCCTACATGCTTCCTACTTATCATATCAAGAAAAGAACAAAACCTAAATCAAAACTAAACTTCCTCTGTCCCTGTAAGAGCCAAGTCTTGTCATTCCTATCATTCTGTCTGTATTCTCATCTTGTCATTCTAAAAACTGTTCTGCATATGCCTGGCTCTGACTATATTATCAGAACTCTAGGTTGAGATCTGTGACCAGCATAGTTACAGCATTAGTTATAAGACTCAGAGTGCTAACATTGAACTTTTAAGTCATCTGTCCCAGACATCTCTGAAGGTGTCTTTCCCTGAGTAAAAGTAAAGTGTGAGCCACCATCCTGGGCCCACTTCTTCAAGCTGACTGACTTTGGGTCATAAATGTACTGTTATCTAAGACTAAGTATGAAAAAGCTCTACCAAAAGAAAATTTCTACTATCATGGAAAATATACAAAAAGCAGTAGTTTTATATCTCACAAAGAACTACCTCATAGAGAAATTGTGTGATTCCTAGGTAATTGTAAAAAAGAAGGAGTTACAATACTGCGTTATAACCTTTCTTACTCCAAATTTGGCCTAAAACCATTAATTGACTGTAGCCTTTGAAGAACATGCACTGGATCTTGGTACATGGCATACCGCTTCTCTTATCCCAACATTAGGATTTATAATAACAAAGACACTAGACTACCCCAAACTGCCTTGAATGTTTCCTAGTAGGGATGTTAAAACTGAAAGGCACATCTGTTGTTATTTGTCCATTGCTGCTCAATGCATTCAGTTTCACTGAAAAAGTTTATCCACATGAAACCAGAGTCCTCCTGCTTATATTCAGAAACCTTTCCAAACTGAGCTATCTTCCAATCTCTGGGTGGTTTTATTGTTTCTGTGCCCCCTCTCTCTTCTTATTTTTTTAGCCCCTCTCATTTCTTCCCTTTCTTATTACTTATGTACTTATTTCTTTTTGTAAAGAACTTCATTCAGAGATAATAAACAAAAATTTAACCAAAAATATAATCTTATCATATAGCCAAACTTAACTTTTTTTTCTTTCTGGGTGTGATGATATATGCATGTTTCCCATAATGGGAGACTGAGGCAAAAGAATTCGAATTTCAAGTCAAGCTCAACAATAAGATCATGTCTCAAAAAATAATAACATAATTTAAAATTTTTAAAGACCAAGCAATATAATTTAATTTCAGTGTGCATTTCTAATAATGCTACCAAAAGACTTGTCTGTGAAAACTCCCAGCTGTGAGGATATGTTTCAAATATAATAAAAACAGTTGGAGATATTAGAGGGATCTACCCACTTGTATTTGAAGCATATCCCCACACCCAGCTGTGGTTGAACATCCAAAGAAAACTATCAAAGGCTATGATAAGAATTTCAAGAGTTCAGAAAATGGCTCAAACAAGATACCATAAGTGAAATAAGTGGTTAACATTCCAATTTACATAATTATACTATTTAAAAAGTAAAAGTCATGAATGGTTTTTATTCTATTTAAGGATTTGTTAATTTTCATTTTATGTATATGAATATTTTATTTCATGTATGTATATACACATTACATGCATGCCTGGAACTAGTGGAGCTCAGAAAAGATACTCTTGTTCTTACATGTTTTTCCTCATCTATCCTACAGATTACTTTACAGTTATTGTGAAAGCTCCATCACTCACTGGTCATAGATGAAAGTTCTATTAAATATAAGGTTCATCCTCTATCTCAGCTGTCATTAGCAAAAAAGCATAAACAGACATCCAGGGCATTATCCCTCTGTTTAAATATCATTTGAGTGTAAATAAGTTTGAAAAATATCCTATTCTAAGTGCCAGGTCATGGCAGAGTATCAGCATTTATTGAATGATTAGTAAATTTAATCCTTGAAAAGTTTTGTTTTCCTTATGCTGACTGTTATTTTTCATTTGGTATGACTTTTTAGTATATATATATTTTCTGGTGGTTTTGTAAGAATACAATGTATATTAGCAATTGTGTTCATTATAATGCTGAGTAATGTGAAAACACAAGTACTGTTGGTAAATGTGCATTAATTTCATATTCACTCATTTTATTGGTTTTAATTTCTTCTTTATTGTCTTTTCTTCTTCTACAATAATAGAAGCAAAAGGCCATGACAATTTGTCCTTTTCACATTGTTCTTCTAGCTTCTCCCTTTTGCCTAATTAGTTGGACTCTGAGAAGTGTCAAGTAAATACTAATAGCATGAACTCTTGTCTTGTCTCTGTAACTTTTTAGGAAACACCATGGTTCCTCCCAATCAAGGTTGTGGTTTGAGGTTTGTCCAGAAATACATTTTCAAATATGTTATATGTACAAAATAATGGCTTTTATTTGGGCATTTTCAAAGATGCATAAGCAGTACTCTTCTGGCATGTTCACATCTTTAACCTTCTTCTGCCTCATTTTTCTCCGCTAGCCACATTTTGTCCAGTGTCTCCAGAACTATTTTTTTATTGTTTGATGATTTCATATATGAATACCATATATTTTGACAAAATCCACCCTTGTCACTCCTCTCTAATCCCTCTTCCATCCCATCACCATTATTCTCCCTCCGCCAATTCTCTTCCTTAATCTCACAGAGTCCACCTTGTTTTGCCATGAGGGCCATGGCTACAAAGTATGTATATACTGGAGCATGGGTAGCCTCTCAGGCCAGATCTCTGAAGAATTGACTGTCCCTCTTACACTAGACATCAGTTGTTAAGTCCTCTTCAGCTATGGATAGGGATGACCACCTCGCTACTACTCCATACTGGGGCCTTATCAGCTCTGATTTTGTGTACACAGGTGGTATAAAAGGAAGGTGAGCAATAATAGAACAAATGGAGTCCAGTGTGGTGAGAGGTGAATGAAGGGCAGTGTAAGAGCAAGTATGGGAAGAAATAGCTAACAAGGGTGATCTTTACTACAAAGAAAATTTAAATTCAGAATGTTTGCTGTCCATTTACAGCTTGACTAAAATGTATTTTATATACCATAGCATTTCAACAGCTAAAGGCATATACCAAAATGCCTGTCAGTATAAACAAGGTTTTGTAGCCATCACCACAGTCTAATTTCAAAGGTCATTTTAACCCCAAAGAAACCCATTTATTACCAAGACTCTTGACCTCCTTCCTCCCTATCCTTAGCAGTAGGTAAAATGATGAAATCTACTTTCATAGATTTTCCTATTCTATACTCTATATTCTACACAATCAGACAATTTATCGTATTTTGTGGCTGTCATATATTTCATTTTCTACTGATTTTCCAAAAATATTTGAAGATGACCACATTATTAACCTTATATATAATACAGAGCCACTTTAAAACAATTAAATTAATGACCTCTTAATTAATTATTATATTTCCTGTTAAAGCTATATGACTTTTAAAGCAACAACGTATTACCCCTTACTTCTTATTGGATGTGATAACAATGATATGTGTACCACATCAAAGAACAAAATAGATTTGGGTACTGCATTAATCACTGTTCTCTTGCTGTAAAGAGACACCATGACCACACCAACACTTATTGAATAAAATATTTAATTGGGGGATTGCTTATGATTTCAGAGGTTTACCTATTATTGTAAAGTCAGGGAGCATGGCAGCAGGCATGACATGAATGGTGTTAGAAAAGTAGCTGAGAGCTACTTCTAATCTACCAGCAGAGAGAATGGACATGGGCTTTTGAAAGCTCAAAGCTCACCCCTAGTGACACACTTCCTCCAGCAAAGTCATGCCCCCTAATCCTTCTAATCCTATCAAAGAGGTCCACTCCCTGGTAACTAAGCACTCAAACATATGAGCCTATGGGGGCCATTCCTGTTTAAACTACCACAGATGCTTCTTCCTTTTTCAAGTAGGCTCTGGAGTAATTGTAAATATATTGGATTTATTCCCATGAAACTTTCTGAATACAACCTTTTTTAGATAAATGTGGCTAAGAACTTATGTTTTTCTATGTTTATTCTCTTGAATTTGTCCTGGTAGATTTTATTGACCTGGGAAAGTATACATTTCAAAAGATTTAAATGTATTTACATGGGGAGAAAAATCAGCCTTTTATGATCCATTTAATTTTATTTACAACTGTGGCCATTTTCTCTTGTTTCTTATTTGTTCTCTCTCTCTCTCTCTCTCTCTCTCTCTCTCTCTCTCTCTCTCTCTCTCTCTCTCTCTCTCTCTCTCTGTGTGTGTGTGTGTGTGTGTGTGTGTGCACGCGCGCTCTTGCTTTGATGCCCAATCCCTTACCTGGCTAGTTAGCATATACTTCTTTATTCTAAAGACACATTACTTGAATACACAAACAGCTTTTCCATTTTCAATTTTCAGGTTACTAATTTCTTTTCTTTTAACTAGTTAATTTATACTCATGCTTTTCATTCATTGCTGTAAGTATATAGGGATGTGATTTACCCTCTGACTGTTTTTCTTACTATAAACCCAAATTCCTGTATAAGTGGCATTTTAGTTACTGCTATTCTCTGATATCTCATGCTCTTATTGTGTCTAAAAGAAAGTTGTTCCATATCTGTGAAATAGAACTGTGATTTGAGAATTTTAAAAAAAATCTGATTTATTACACTTATATTTTGAAATTTGTTCACACCTAATGACAGTTATTGAAGTCCCAAAAGTGGCATAGACATGGTCATACTTTGTGACTATATTAATGGTAATGTAAAAGGGGGGTATACATTTTATTATAAAGGCAAACTTAAATATATCTCAGGTAAACCTACCTTACAAATATACTCTGTTCTTAAATCTTTTACAATATTTTTAAAAGTTTATTTATTTATTTTATGTGTATGAGTATGCCATGCCAGAAGAGGACATCAGATTTTATTATAGATGGTTATGAGCCACAATGTAATTGTTGAGAATTGAACTCAGGACTTTTGGAAGAGCAGCCAGTGCTCTTAACCACTCAACAAGTATTCCAGCTCTTTACATTTTTTTTTTGAGTTTTCAACCTTGTTACTTGAACAGTTATGAAGGCAAACTAAAATCACTTATAACCAATAAAATTCTAGTTCTACTTGTAATTTTCACTATCATTTCCTTATAAATGTTGATCCTACATCTACTCTCTAGTACTTATAATTTCTGTATATTTATTAGACTCATTCATGTTACAGGTATGTTTCTTTGGTGTGACAGATCTTCGGCCATGAATTATATGTATATAAACCCAATATGTCACTACTAATCTTTCTGCCACAATTGTAACCTTAACACTTAGAGAAGTGAGATCTCATAATTTCTCCCATGAGAAAACATAAAAATAATATTTCTTATTTGACATATTCATTCTTCGTCTTTATGACAATTTTTGGATTTAATAACTTTGAGTTATAGTTTCTCTCTTGGGGACTAATCAGCACAATTCCATCAGCATTGAATATTTCTCAAATCAATCTGTGGACAGTTTGATTTTTTTTTCATTTTTAAGGGTCTTGATTTAATTTACTTGATTCTCAAATGATTTTATCCAATAATGTCTCAAAAATTATAAAGAATTTTTCCTGCTTTCTTAGTTGGCATAGTTTGAACTAAAACATTAGTCTCAGTGAATAAACTTAGTATGTTATAGTTTAAAAGGAAAAAATCGACAGACAAGGAGAGAGCTCAGTGGGTAAAGGTATTTGCTCTCTGGAACCTCACAAAGGTGGAAGGAAAAAACTGGCCTTACAGAAGCACTCTGACCACATGCACCACTACCCCCTCCCCCACACACATACAAACAAAGGAAGGGTAAGGAGGAGAGAAAAAGAAAGGGAGAGAGAGAGACAGAGACAGAGAGAGGAGATAATTGTTTAAAATAAGAAAAAAAGGAAGAAAGCAAAGCAAGTTCTTGCTCAGGAAGTAAATATAACATATTAACATTCAGAGGGCTTCTAGTTCACATGACCATCCAATTTTTGTAGTTTGAGGTTTCTTGCCCTGACTTTATGGCCTAGCCTCAAGGTTTAGGCCCCCAGACCCACAGACCCTCAGAGACTCACAGACGTTTACAATAGTTTTAGGCTGATTGGCCTAAGGCCCAGTGTGGGAGATTGTTTTGTTTCATGGTAAATAATTGTCCCACCCACAATTGTCCCAAAAAGCGCTGATTGGCCAAAGGCAGGCAGGAAGTGTGGGCAGGGCTACCAGACTAAGAAAAACTCTGAGAAAAGGAAGCACAGCAGAGCGCCAGAGAGAAGCCAGAAGAAACAGAGGACAACTATGCTGCTCTAAAGAAAGGTACTGAGCCGTATGGGTGAACAGGAAGAATCATGGGTTAGATGAAGGGTACAGAGTTAGCAAGTGTTACACCTGAGCCTGTAGCTGATCAGCCAAAAACTATTGAAAGCATCTGTGTGTCTCTGTGGGACTGCGGGTCTGTGGGTCTGTGGGTCTGTGGGTCTGTGGGTCCTAAACCTTGAGGTTAGGCCTGAAAGTCCAGGCCAGACACCACCTACTACAGCCTAGACATATAACTTGCTAACTCTTTACCCTTAAACTAACCCATGACTCTTATCCTGTTCAGCCATGTGGCTCGGTACCTTTTCTCAGAGAAGCATGGTTGTACTCTGTTTCTTCCAGCTTCTCCCTGGCATTCTGCTGTTTTTCCTGTACCTAGAGTTTTCTTAGTCTGGTAGCCCCACCCACACTTCCTGTCTGCCTTTGGCCAATCAGTGCTTTTTATTAAACCAGTGGGTAGGACAATTATTTACAATGGAACAACATAATCCCCCTACATATCCCCTTTTCTCCTTTTAAAACAAAAAGAACTCCAAACTCTAATATCCTCCTCCCCCCCCCCATTATCTATAACAACTTAAAACAACACTGTAAATAAACACAAACATCCCTAATCCATGTTTGGGGAATGTGGGCTTCGTTCTCTAGACTACTTCCTACTGAATGGGGGCACTGGCAATCTCAAGGGAATCCAAAGAAAAATGTAGGATTGTACACGAGTCTTTAGTGGAATAGTCTGTAAGGCTGGGTCATCTCAGCCAGTCTCCTGGAAATTGTTCTGGATACAGAGCTCAGGAAACTTCACAGAGGTGCTCTGAAATGCTGAATCATCTGGTCTATCCATTTCCACTGGAGATTTTTCAGGGGGTCTTCCTCTATCAAACTTTATGTTCTTTATTCAGGAATAAATCCACAGCCTCTCATTTTCTGTGGAAATAAAAAGAAAACCTCTTCTCCAAAGTAGCATATCTTTGGATTTCAGTTTTAAAGTCAATTCATTTACAAAATATATAGGTTGAATTAATCCAACAGCATTTATAATCAACTGTCTTTTAGCAGCTTTTACTAAATCATTTTCAATCAAGAAGCTTAAAGATAAGACAATAATATACAGCATCCAGATACTCCTTGTATTTTCCATCTTTACTTGGCTTTATTTATTTATTTATTTATTTGTTTGTTTGTTTGTTTATTTGTTTGTTTGTTTGTTTGTTTATTTATTTATTTTACTCTATTTCTTTTTTAAGGGCTTTCTCTACTTCTTTTTTCTTTCTCTAAGCCTATGTATATATATTTTCAACATACTCTAAACCACTTTTTTAAAAAAAAAAAACTGTCTTTACTGTATATTTATTAACTTTTTCTGTCTCTGACCACACCTTTGCTTGATTAGGGTGATTGACTCCATCCAGATTCTTCTATTTCTTTCTGTTTCTGACCACACCTTTAATCTGCCAAGGTCCTTGTCTAAGGATTAAAGGTTGGTAGGAAGGATGGGTGGCTCCACCCAGCTCCTAGTCTAATTTCATAGAATTTAGCTTTTTAGCTCAGGTACTCTGAGAATTTTTGGGTCCATATAATTACCAAGTAAAGCTTTGCCATCTGTTACTCATTAACTCCATGTAAGTATTTGGCAGCAGGACCTCTTAAAGAACTCACAAGTGTTTTGCCTCTAAGGCTGAATCAGTAAGTTTCTCTTTAAAAAACCAAGCCTCAATTTGCCTCTGGCAAACAGAGCTGATCCAAGAAAACATCACTAGGAAGCCATCTTTGATTCTGTTCCCTTTTTGTCCTTATGAACAGAAACCTTAAATACACCATTTATAACTTTTTGCTTATACTGAGCATCCTGTGACACTTCAGGAACAAGCCATTTTACACCTTAAGCTGCACTCCAAAAGCCGGCCATGGTAGCCCAAGCCCACATGCCTCACTAGGGCATCTCTGCTACATGGTCACTCACTAGCTTAGCAGTCAAAAATGAGCCAGCCTCATACTCAAGGGTCATAATAAGTTTGGAAGACATTCAGTATCCCTTGTCATGGCTGTTTCAAAAACTGCTATGCACGTTCAATCTATAGATCAATGCTTTTCTTTATGCAAAGTGTTTTCAGAAGTCATTCAGTCTTTGGAGTTTCCCACAGTATTCCAGCTTTCCTCTACAGTAGCTCATGAACACCTCTGTTATATCTGGTTTGAGTTTCTTTTATGTTGTCATCAGCATTCAACCTTGATGCCTCATTGAGGTCCTTGGGTGCTGGGTACACGTTTACTATCTAGTCTATTTGTCTAATGGGATTTGAGAGGCTTTTAACCACTTTTGCTTGGTGCTATCTTTTTATGTTTTTGTCTCCTGTTACATGGTTCCAGTTTATCTAGGAATGCCTTTTGTAATTCAGTAGCAATGTTCTAGCTAGCTTCTTTGTTTTCTGGGTTTTTTTTTTTCTTTATATGTTGTATCCTTGGGTATTATCTTGACCTCTCAGTTTTTAATGAGCTGAGTTGTACTGGATGTTACTAAGGGGATCTTAGGGGAAAAGACAAGGATTTTGGTACTTGGGCCTTTGCCAATTCCAGTCAAGCATCACTCTTTGATTTTTCATTTCCCTATCCTTCCTGCTTGCTAGCAACCAAAAGTCCCATGAAGCTACAACTGTGAGCCCTGCTCCCAGTGTTGGGAACATGGGATTTACTTTGCAATTTAGTGACTTCTTCATCTTGAAGAAACACTGTGTTAGCCTTTTCCTAGACTTGGGGCATGTATACATTTCCACCAATCTACCCTAAAACTTTGACTTTGTTGTTGTTCACTGAGGATTAAACGCAGGGCCTTACACGTACTAGACCAACTTTCTATTACACGTGCTTAGGTCCTCACGTCTACTTTGTTTTTATTATCTATGGTAAACTTTCTACCTGTTTTATGATTCAATGTTTTAGCAATTATAATTTTCTAAAAGTAATAAAATATCTCTCTCCTCTCTCTCCCTTCATCCCACCTATACCACACACACACACACACACACACACACATGTGCGCACATGTGCACATGCGTGCACACACACACATGCGCATACACACACGAACACACATACATATATACACACACGTGCACACACACACACACGATCACACATACATATACACACACACACACACGTGCACACACACACATGTGCATACACACACATACACACACACACACACACACACACACACACACACACACATCTCTCAGCTTTCTCCATGATGCATTCACATATTTTCCCCTTCACCACAATCTGGTCAAAGGACATTTCAAATTAAAAGTTTGTACTGCCAAAAGCCACTCTGTTATATTTTAACAGACAAAAAAAAAGAGAGAGAGAAAAGTCATAAAGATAATTATTTCTGAATTCTGAATCTCTGAAATTTAACTTAGAAATGTAACAGAGCAGTAGATGGTTGATGTTAGGGTATACTGCAGGAGTGTTTTATGCAGTTGTTGGTAACTAACAGAATATACACATCACAATAGAAATTCTGCTCAATGTGGTACAGGAATTCTGATTTCCTGTCAGACTCCTATATAATAAACAAAAACTGTTCCCCTTTTTGTAACATGTTTGTATCTGTATTTGTCTATTGTGTGTGTGTGTGTGTATTGCTATCACAACCTACTAGCCCTCATTTAAAAATCGATTTAGACATGGTCATCTCCCTTTCCAAAAGCAAACACAGAGCATTATGAACAATTTTTTAGTAAATTATTATCTTGGTCTTTTCAAATTTGAACATAGAAATATAAGACAACAGAGCAGGAGTGACCTACTGGACTACCTTCACTCAATATTCTCACCTCAGAAGGTAAAATAGGGAAAGGTCCAGCTGGCTAAGCCCCCCAAGAACCCAGGACAGTTAACAGCAGAGACAAAATCTGAGCTAAGACTTCCCAGTTGATGGCACAAATTCCATCACTACAGTAAGACACATTCTAGTTCTGGGGATAAAATGACCTCTCTGCCAGAGTATTTGTCTTTAATAAAGGAGATACAGAAGTCTACATGCTTTATCACTGGTGAGAGCAAAGAGCAGGTGGTCAACTCTACAATTGCAGATAGTGTAAATGACTGATCTATTGATGAGTACTGCTTGCAATAAATCCGAATTTTATGGGAAGAGACTGGTTTTTGTTATAAGTTTCTGGCCTGGACTAGGCCCAAGATCTTGATGAGCAGTTCCAAAGTCCCAAAGAAACAGAAAGAAGCTTGTATTAATTTTATGCCGATTGACCAATGGCTCATACATATACCTAGATAGTTCTTTCCTTTTTTATATTGTTTATTTTTTAAAAAAAGGCCTCTTTTTCCCTATGTCTCCCCTCCCCCCACTCACACTCCCTTCCCTCCTCCCAACCCCTCCCAGTCTGCCTTCAGCCTCCCCCATTCCCTCCCCATCTGATCCCTCAAAAGAAGTCTCACAGTGGGTCAGCTCAGCATGGAGCATCCACTCCAGGCAGGTCTGATTTCCTCATTTCAATATCAAGACTGGGTTAGGTGTTCCTCTTCAGGGAATGGACTCTAAAGTGCCAGCTCATGCACAGGAACACAGTCTGATCCCACCCCCAGATGCTTCTCATACAGCATATGCCAATTGATAACTGCCTACCCTTGTAGGGCCTAGCTCCTTTACCTGATGGTTCCTGAGTGGCTGTTCTTCATTCAGTGAGCTCCCCAAAGCTCCAGTCAGCCATCTCTGTAGGACTCCTCCTCATAATCCCTATCCCCTTGCTCATACAGACTCTCCTCCCCTACTCTACAGCTAGACCAGGAGCTCTGCCCAGTGCTCAGCCATGGATCTCTGCCTCCACCTCTATTCATTGTTGGATGTAGGTTGTAATGACACTTAGGGTGGTTATTCACTTGATTATCAGGCACCCTCTCTACTATTGGTTGGAGACCTAGCCAGGGACATCCTGTGAGTTCTTGAAGGTTTCCCTAATATCCTGTTTCTTTACAACTCCTCATTGACTATTTCTATCAAGATATCCATCTCATTTTTCTCTCTCTTTGTAGCTCCTCTCACTCAACCATCTCCTTCTCTCATGACTTGTTTTCACCTCTTCTTGGTTACTACCCATTATGATCTAAATTTGCTAAGAGGATCTCTATTCTCTCCTCCTACGAAAATCCCTGTATGTCTCTCTTAAGATCCTTCTGATCCCAAGTTGTATAGGGGTTGTGGTTTGCCAGTTGGATATTATTTGCTATTTGTCTAAAATTAACTTATGAGTATGCACATCCCATGCCTATCTTTCTGGGCTTGTGCTATCTTGCTCAGGAGGATATTCTCCAAATCCATCCATTTGCCTGAAAATTTTAGGATGTCTTTTTTCAACTACTAAATAGGACTTCATTATGTAGATGTACCACAGTTTCTTAGTCCATTCTTCAGTTGAGGGACATCTAGGTTGTTTCCAGGTTCTTGCTATTATGAATAATGCTGCTATGACCATAGGTGAGCTAATGTTTTTGGGGTACAAATGTGCATCTTTGGGTGTATGCCAAATAGTGGTGTTGCTGGATCCTTGGGGAGATTTATTCTTAGTTTTTGAGGAACCTCCAAACTGCTTTCCAAAGTGGCTGCACAAGTTTACACTCCCACCAACAATGGAGGAGTGTTCCGCTTATTCTGCATCCTCCCCAGCATAGGCTGTCATCTGTGTTTTTGAACTTAGCCTTAGACAAGTGTAAGATGGTATCTCAAAGTTGTTTTGATTTGCATTTCTCTGATGTCAAAAAATGCCGAGCAGTTTTTAAGTGTCGGCCATTTGTAATTCTGTTGAGAATTCCCTTACCCCCATTTTTAATTGGGTTATTTAGGTTTGGGAGCTCTAGTTCCTTGAGTTCTCTATATATTTTAGAGATCAGTCCTTTATCAGATGTAGGGTTAGTGAAAATCTTTTCCCATTCTGTAGGCTGTTGTTTTTATCTTATTGACTATGTTCTTTGCCTTATAGAAGCTTCTCAGTTTCAGGAAGTCCCACTTATTGATTGTTGTTCTTAGTGTCTGTGATACTGGTGTTATATTTAGGAAGTGGTCAGCCATGCCAACGCATTGGAGGATATTTCCCACTATCTTTTCTATCATGTTCAATGTAGCTGGGTTTATGTTGAGGTCTTTGATCCACTTGGATTGAATTTATTTGCATTCTTCTACATGCTACCATCTATTTATGCCCAACACCATTTGTTGAAGATACTATCTTTTGTAAATTGAATTTTTTGGCTTCTTTATAAAAAATAAGGTGTTCATAGGTGTGTAGGTTAAGGTCACGATCTTGAATTTGATTCTATTTCATAAGTCTGTCTGGTTTTATGCCAGTAACAGACTGTTTTTATTGCTGTAGCTCTATAGTACAGCTTGAAGTCAGGGTTGGTAATGCCTTCTGAAGTTCTCTTATTGAACAGGATTGTTTTGGGAATAATGAGTTTCCTGTTATTCCATATGAAGTTGAGTATTGTTCTTTCAAGGTTTGTAAAAAAAAAAAAATGTGTTGGGATTTTGATGGAGACTGCATTGAATCTGTAGATTGATTTTGGTGAAATTGACACTTTTACTATGTAGTTCCTACCTGTTCAGGAGTATGGATGATCTTTTCATTTTCTTATGTCCTCTTTAATTTCTTTCTTCCATAATTTAGAGTTTTTGTCAAACAGGTCTGCTACTTCTTTAGAGTTACACCAAGATATTTAATGCTATTTGCAGCTGTTATAAAGGGTGATGCTTCCCTTGTTTCTTTTTCAGCCCTTTTATCCTTAGTGAATATGAGGAGTACTTTTTTTTTTAAGTTAATCTTGTCCTCTGCTACATTGCTGAAGGTGTTTATCAGCTGTAGGTGTTCCCTGGTAGACTTTTGGGGGTCACTTATGTATATGATCATATCATCTGCAAATAGAGACAACTTGACTTCTTTTACAATTTGTGTCCCCTTTATCCCCTTTTGTTCACTTACTACTTCAGCTAAAATTTTGAGAACTATATTGAATAAATAAGGAGAAGACAGCCTTGTCTTGTTCCTGATTTTAGTGGGATTGTTTTGAGTGTTTCTCCATTTAGTTTGATGTTGACTGTTGGCTTACTGTAAATCACCTTTATTATATTTAGGTATTTTCCTTGTATTACTGATCCCTCTAGGACTTTTATCATGAAGGAGTGTTTGATTTTGCCAATATTTTTGAGCATCTAAGAAAGATAATCATGTGGGGTTTTTTACGTTCAGTTTGTTTAGATGATGGATGACATTCACAGTTTTTCCTATGTTGAACCATCCCTGCATCTCTGGGATGAAGCCTACTTGATTGTGGTGGATTTTTTTTTTTAATATGTTGTTGGATTTGGTTTGCCAGAATTTTAATGAGTATTTTTGCATCAACATTCATGAGGGAGATTGGTCTGTAATTCTCTTTCTTTGTTGCACCTTTGAGTGGCTTGGGAATCAGGGTGATTGTGGCCTCATAAAAAGAGTTCGGCAATATTCCTTCAGTTTCTACTTTATGGAACAATTTGAGGAGTATTGATATTAGTTCTTCTTTGAATGTCTGGTAGAATTCTGCACTGAAATCATCTGGCCCTGAGATTTTTTTACTTGGGAAATTTTTAATAACAACTTCAATTTCCTTTGGGGTTATAGGTCTGTTTTGGTCTTTAATCTGATCTTGATTTAATTTTGGCAAGTGGTACCTGTCCAGAAAGCTGTCCATTTATTTTAGGTTTTCCATTTTAGTGGAGTATAGATTTTCAAAGTATGACCTGATAATTCTCTAGATTTCCTGGCTGTGTGTTGTTATGTCCTCCTTTTCATTTCTAATTTTGTTCATTTGAATTCTCTCTCTCCTTCCCCCTTCCTCTCCCTCTCCCTCTCTCCTCCCTCTCTCTCTCTCCCTCCCTCCCTTCCTTTTGGTTATTTTGGATACAGTTTTATTTATCTTGTTGACTTTCTCAAAGAACCATCTCTTTGATTTATTAATTCTTTGTATTGTTCTCTTTGTTTCTATTGTATTAATTTCAGCCCTAAGTTTGATTATTTCCAGCCATCTACTCTTTCTAGGTGAATTTTCTTCTAATTGTTCCAAAGCTTCAGATGTGCTGTTAGGTCTCTTGTGTGAGATTTCTCTAGGTTTTTCATATAGGTACCTAGTGCTATGAGATTTGCTCTTAAAATTGATTTCATTGTGTTCCATAAGTTTGGGTTTGCTGTGAATTCATTTTCATTAAATTCTAGGAAGTCTTTGATTTCTTTCTTAATTTCTTCTTTGACTCAGAGGTGGTTCAACTGAGAGATGTTCAGTTTCCATGAGTTTGTAGTCCTTGATCATTTGATAATTCATTTATCTTAATGTTTTCACTCACTCATTGATTTGTTCAATTAACAATTCTTAGGAGAACACTTTATTAAGACAATATGCTTGATAGTTTTAGTGGATATAGGTACAGAAAATACATTCACTGCCCTTAAAAATCTCCCAATTGAAACTACAAACTAACAAGTTTTTAGAAATGTGATTGGTACAGAAGATTAGCCAGGAGTCTTCCCCCCCCCCAAAAAAAAAACATAGTGGAGAGTTTTCAGAAACTAAAGGGACAAAAACAAATTTTCTCCTAGAAAATGAAACTAAAACTCACTAAGATCATAATGTGTAGACATGTGGAAAGCTCATTGTATAATACCAATGCAACACACACATACACACATACATACACCACACATATACACACACATACACACATATATACACACACAAATACACACACATATATACATACACACACATACATACACACATACACACATATACACACATACACACACATATACATGCACACACATACACATATACATGCACACACATAAACACATACACACATACACACATACGTGCACATACATACACACACTCACACATGCATACATACACACATACGCACACATATACATATACACATACACACACATATACACACATATACACACACATACACACACTCACACATGCATACCTACACACACATATACACATACATATACATATACACATACACACACACATACACACACAGACAGGGGGGGTCTTTCTTACCAAAAGCTTCTTTTCATTACTGAGTCTACTCTCTGCCTTGATATGTGACCATTATAACCAAATGCTCTACCTTCTTCCAGCAACCATATCTGGGAACCAGCAGAGGAAAGGGTACAGGGCCATCATAGCAATCTTGTGTCTTATCCTAGTGTTTCCTCATCTGCTACAGATTGCACACACCTTAAATGTGGCCCAGCCACATCTATCTGAAGTATGTGGCTTAGCTGACCTTTAAGTTATTTTGTTCCTTTATCTAAATTTTTCTGAAATTCAGACAAATATTTTCCTCTGGTTTTTAGCAACGGCCCCAAATCTAAGTTCACAGAAGCTCTTTGTCCTTTAGAATTACAAAATAGATATTTACTATAATCTTTAAGAAGTCATCTGTGGTATATTAAAGACACTTAGCTGAATGCCTAACATCACTCAAAACTAAAAAGAAAAGAAAAAAGAGCTCATATTAACTCAAATTCAGGATAATCTATGATCCATATATGACCCCACTATGACTTGTGACTCTTCACTTACCTAAAGAATCTTAATGTAGCTGCAATGGAACACAAGCAAGAGTGGTTGATTCCAGCAAAGACACAAACCCACATTGCCACTAACTGCAGAAGGCCAAGGACAAGGAGAAATGATATGACAGTGCACAGTGAAATAAAGCAGCAGGAACCGTGTTAAAGAGCCTGTCTACAACACAAAATATGCTGTCTTATCCTGTAGACATTTAAGACCAAAGAAATAACCTCAATAGAGCTTAGGTTGTCACATTTACACTTTGAAATATTGTCCTACAGGAAAATACAATGTGTGTGGAAGGCATAATGAATAATGTGATCTCCCTGTTTTAAATTTCTCTTCTCTGAGAGGATGCAATAGTTTGATATAGAAGAACAGCAGTGGCAAGTAGAGAAGAGATATCAGAGACCATAGTTGTTAATACTTCCAAAGTAAATGATAGATGTGTGCAGCTGAATATGTAGAATAAAGTGTGACGCTCTGAAGCATAGCAGTGGTGACTATGTGAGGAAAAAACATATTTAAAAGCAGCTAAGAGAGAGATTTTTGGGGATTGCAGACACAAAGAAGTGATATATTCCTGAGGAAACAGACCTGCCAGTTATCCTGACACCATAATTAAACATTTTATACTAGTTCTAAAATGTCATACACCCC
Source organism: Phyllotis vaccarum (assembly GCA_033318265.1). Taxonomy (NCBI): domain Eukaryota; kingdom Metazoa; phylum Chordata; class Mammalia; order Rodentia; family Cricetidae; genus Phyllotis; species Phyllotis vaccarum. Next base: position 58,668,663 of record JARWLC010000018.1, read on the forward strand.
ATAAATATTTACAATTACACTGTGCCAATTAATTTTTAGAAATATTTTAAAATATTTCCAATGAGATGTTTTAGTAACTAAGATCATGAGAAAATCATTCTCTGAGACAGAGCATAGAGGAAAAGGACCATGTTGGAGTATACAACATACTGATATAAATACCCAGGTGACAGCTAGTTTATGTTTGGAGGTAGTTTTCTCTGTATAAAGTATTACCTCAAACTTCCTTTTTATTACAATTTATGATTGGGTTATGATTAACCACAGCAAACAACTTAATGAAGGATATACAGTTATAGGCAGTGGAAAGCAAACAAAGTTACATTGAGTTCTAGTTGGTTTTTGCTTGTTCATACCTCATTTTCTGCTATTTCTTACTATTTTTTGAGCTTACTAAAATCAAGCCTTGGATCAAAACCCAGAGACGAAGTAGTGAGGGGCCAACATTCTTCCAATGACACCTATACTGACCACTCTGTCACACGTTAGGTTTCATGGGCCTTGACTCTGTATCTCCTCCTTACAGCTGGTATCAAAGTACATAGAGTTTTAACATTGAACCTATTTATTTATTCATTTCTATGACCTGTACCTTATTGTAGTATATTAAAATTTGTTCAAAACACTGTAATAGCTTTCCTACTTCTTGTTTAATAACTCAACTTGACATGTACTTTACCCAATTGTTTTTACAAAGAATGGTTTTCCTAAGATATAAATAAAGTGGCATCTAATATCATCAGAAACTTCTATTGCCTCTGAAAATATAAAAATATTTCTTAAAACTTCTCTATAAATCCAATTATGAAATCTCTTTATACTCTGTCCTCCAAAATCAAGAGTGTTGTTCCATCACTATGCCTTAGATTCCAATCATATATTCAGATACCCTTCCATCCTCTCCCATCAACCCTATAAAAACTATCTTTCTTGCAAGACTCTTATGCAGTATTGTCCTCTCTCTTAATATCAAAGCAGGTTTGAGTGGCTTTTCCCAGTTCACATGAGACTTTTTTATAGTTAAAACAACATGCTTAATATTTTTCGTGACACTCAATGTCTGTGTACTATTAATAGTTTTTTTTTTCCTCAGTGTTGCAAGTAGCCCTTGCCTTAAACTTGCTATATAACCAAAGGTGGTGTCCTCCTTTGTACTACTCCCCAATGCAAGATTGCAGTAATGTTCCAACATACATACTCTAATGATTGAAACTATGAGTTTCACTGTATTATCTCTTAAATTTAGTGTGGTCCCAAGGCAGAGTATCTCTCAAACATATGCATAACTAAAACTGTAATAAACAAAAATCATAAAAATAAGTGCCGACTCTCTTAGGGAATAAATAATATGGTTGAGGAATGCTAAATGTGATGTTTTATTAATCACAATCTGTGGTGGTTTTAATAAAAATGATTCCAATAGATTCAAATATTTTGAATGTTGGGTCCCCAGTTGGTGGAACTATTTGGATTTTGAGATGTGATCTTGTTGGAGGAGGTATGTTATTAGTAGTAGGCTTTGAAGTTTCAAAAGCCCATATCATTTCTAAATAGTTCTTACTTGTACTTGTAGAACAAGATGCAAGATCTCAACTACTACTACTCCAGTGTCATGCCTGCCTGATTGCCTACAGCAATGTTCCCAGCCATAATGGTCAACTCTAATCTGCAAAGGTAAGTCTCAAATTAAATGGTTTCTAAGTTATCTTGGACATGGTGCCTAATCCTGGCAATAGAAAAGTAGCTAAGACACAAAGTATCAAACTTAAATAATATAAAAGAGTCTCAATTAGATAAAACAATACCAGTAGAAGACCATTAGCAAATGGTATCTGATGTGGTATATCTTTCTGTGCATTGTGAATATTTGTTGATTTCATTGGTTAATAAAGAAGCTATTCTGGCCTGTGGTAGGACAGCTTACAGCCCGGTTGGAAACCAAAGAAGAGAGAGGGAGGAAAGAAGGAGAGAGTCAGAACAAACATTGTCAGCTGCCAGGAAACAAGATGTAATGAAACAGGCAATACCATGGAGCCATGCAACAAGACATGGAATAATAGAAATGGGTTAAGTTTTAAGAACTAGTTGGTAATGAACCAAAGCCATAGGATAACTAGTTTGTAATTAATATAAGCTTCTGAGTAATTAGTTTATAAGCAGCTGTAGGACCATGTGTAGGAGAGATTTGTCTGGGCCATGGTCCTAGGTAGAACAACAATAACAAAACTTTGGCTACATGTGGTGTTCAACGAGGTGCATTGATCCACATTGACATGAGAAAGCTTTAAAAAGAGATTCTAAAAAAGAGCCAAAAGACATCTTCTTAGTTCATGTTGCTCATTATGAGTCACAGTACAAAAACACTTGCCCTAGTTGCAGCATGCATGCTTGAGTTGGGTTGTGATATGGCAAATTTCTGCTGTCTCACACAGACCATGGTACAAGCCAGCCTGCAATTCAAGCTTAAGGCTTTTGCTCAGATGGATTAAAAGCTAAAAATACACAATAGAAACAGACTGAGACAGAGGAAACCTCTAAATGAGTTACAATGCATGTAAAAAGTATATATAGGCTTGAAAGAGGAAAAAAAGGAGTATAGACAATTACATAAAAATAAAATAATATAAAAATGAAGTCTTTTAAAAAACAATAAAACAATATAAAAAATAATTACATAAAGATGGAAAATACACAGAAAACCTATATTATATATTATTATGTTTGCTTTAAAATTTTAACTGTTAATAAAATAACTACAAAAAGACATTTGATTGTAAAAGCTGCTAAGTTAAACAAATATACATATTTTAAAGGTATCTTGACTTTGAAATTTGGATCTAAAGATATACTGCTTTGGAAAAGTGGTTCTACTTTTGTTTCTACAAAATATGAGAACCTATACATTACTTCTAGGCTAATATGATTTGATATATCAAGACTGCCCAAAGGCAATTGGCTGAAAGCATGCAGCTTCACAGACTACTACAGCTAAGATTTAACCATAATTCTAAATTTTCTAAGAATCCCAATAAGATTGCCAATGCCCCCAATCAGCAGACATTAATGTCAGGTAGATGTCAGATGTGTAGAGAAAAGAAAAAAGAATAAGTTGAGATTAGTAAAGTTAAGGTCATTCTCTCTGTGATTGAACAGAGTCTTCTAGATTTAAAAGCCTCACAGAAAGTGAAGGATATCCATTCCAGTTAAACAAGCAAATTCAGAAAGATATGACTGAAGGAAAATGGAATAATGTAAGCCTACCACTTGCAGATAAACATTAGAAACATCCATTCAGTAACCCTAGGAGTCATTTCCTAAACAGCAATGCTTTGGGGTTATTTTTAAAGAAAAATAAAAATATTTTATATACTTAGATACTAAAGAGAAAAATTTTACAAGCTGACAATTCAAATCATAATAATTTTGTAAAAGTATGCATCGCTATTTATTATAAAGCTTGTCAAAGCCCCCAAGACTGCTCACATTATCAACAAATTCTGTTGTTCTCACATATTTTCCAAGAGCACTGACTCTGTGTTCATTTCTAAGAGCTTTGAGCTGGATGTCAAACACACAAATAAACCAAGAGCTCGTTTACTATTCAATAAGTATGTTTTTCTCTGTGTAATCTTTATGCCAAAAAACACAAGAAACAAGGTTCAGTGACCAAGAAAAATATATAAGATACAGGGATGTATCTGCAATTTTGAAAATCAGTTCTGAAAATCAGAAATCTTCTGGCAAATTTTACATGACTTTCCTGTAGGGGATTGTGTTGTTTCATTGTAAATAACTGTCCCACCCACTGGTATAATAAAAAGCACTGATTGGCCAAAAGCAGGTAGGAAGTGTGGGCGGGGCTACCAGACTAAAAAACCCTGAGAACAGGAAGCATGGCAACTATGCTGCTCTAAGAAAAGGTACCCAGCTGCATGGATGAACAAGATAAGAGTCATGGGTTAGATTAAGGGTAGAGAGTTAGCAAGTTATATGCCTGGGCCTTAGGTTGATCAGCCTAAAACTATTGAAAGCATCTGTGTGTCTCTGTGGGTCTGTGGGACTGCGGGTCTATGGGTCTGCAGGTCTGTGGGCCTAAACCTTGAGGCAAGGCCCAAAAGTCAAGGCCAGAAATTTCATACTACACTTTCCCTTGGTCCTCACAACACAAACCCTAAGATATGCATCCATTAATTCCAGGAATATTCCTGTAATAAACAATTTTGGTAAATGTTATCAATCTGTAGGATAAATAAATCCTTCTCACCCATTGCACATTCTGTGAAGAGAGAGTTACTAGTCACCATCTTGGCAATGACTCAGTGTACTAATCACACTATCCTGTGATATCTGAAGTTCTAACTCATTACTTTAGCATATCATCTCAGTTTTGTTGCTAAAGATGTACTAGATTCCTTAAAAGTTAACCGTGTGCTTCACTCACATAGGCGTACTCATGACTAATATACAGTTCTGAGAGATTCTAAATGAAGCATTACCAATTACCATTGATTTATTATTGCAAGATTTAAAATTAATTTTCTTTTTTGTTTTGATTTTTATTTAAAAATTATTCTCTTTACATATCAACCATAGATCCCCCCTCTCATCCCTCCTTCCATTACCTCCCAGACTTCCCTCCCTAGCTCAATCTCTATCCCTTCCTTCAAAGGGTAAGACAATAAATAATAAATAAATGAATGAATGAATGAATGAATAAGTAAATAAATAAATAAATAAATAAATAAATAAATAAATCAACTTTCAAAGGAAATCTCCCAAAATAACTTTTTCCTCTGTTACAAAGCAGTCTACACCAAAACTAGCTGAGGACTGTATTAAGAAACTACTGGAAATTTCACTTGATATATTTAATAAATATGAGCAATATATCTTTTAACTCAAAATAATTGTGTTCAAATGCATGTAAAGGGTTAGTTTTTTAATCAAGGTTAAAAGTGTCTTAGTAGCATTTTTTTGCAATACTTTGTTTTCTTAATACTAATACAAATACCATTTCTTCAGAAATAGATATTCTTAACTTTCAAAATTCGGAATTGATGAGGAATCTTTTTTAAAGGCTTCTATACAAAGAGTTGTATTTATATGACTCACAACCTAAGGAAATTATTAGAGAACAGAATCACTCAAGTCTTGTGTCTTTTTGGTGACAAGTAAATCAAGCTCTATTCATTTTAATTTAAATTAATAAATATCCATATTTTCCCTCAAATAAAACATAATTTTGTATGGTTGCAAACATATGAACATTAAATTTACCTTGAAAGACAAACACCCTAAAATATTCAACCCAAAAACTTCATAACCAATGAGAATCTTATATAGAAAACAAATTACATACACTTGGTATTAGTATCAGGAGCAAGATAAGAGGATTATAATTAAGATGTGTCTCATAAAACCATCTAGCATCAGCCCTCTTTGTCTGAACAAAAAGATTAGAGCAATCTGTTCTAGATGCAGTGTCTTATAAAGATTATCTGATTCTTTAGAGTGTATCCCATTTGAAGACAAAACAATCTCATATCTCCCCCTCAAGAAATTGACTTCTATACACTTGCCTTTTTTTAAAAAATTCTCTCCCAGTGTTCATTTACTTAAATTTTGAGGTTAACTTCAGAATGTGCAACTTTGGATTTGTAATTTTCCTTCATTTTATAGCATGTGGTACTAGTGCTTCTTGTTTATTTCTGCTACGAATAAATCATCCAGATTTTTAAAACCTATTCACAGTTGGTCATATGCGCACAGCAGTTGCTCATCTGCTGTTCTGCTATTGAAAGTAATGGCGAACACCAAAACAGTCAAGTTTATAGAGATGAGAAATAATGGAAACAGTGGCCATTGCCATACAACTTCTATATGCTGACTAAGCTTATGACGGAGCTCCTTACAAGCTAGCCCACTCCTTTCTTATTTTCTAAGCAGAACTTTTCTTTCAACAATAGCTCTATCCTTTATCATGTGGGGTAATTTTGATGAGTATGCCCTGTAGACAGCGTATTATACACAATACCATCTCCATATTGTTTAACCAAATATAAATATATGACAAAAATTGTAAATTTTTACCTTCTTGGCCTGTTGGACATCAGCTCAAGAGGGGAAAAGGGCAGAAGGAGTGACAGAAAGCTTTCTACAAGGCCTATGAGCACAGACAGAAAGAGGCCTCCAGGAGACAACCTTTGTTGGATCAGAATATAAGAAGTATACAAGACTAGGGAAACTAGAGACAAACCCTAATTTGTATTAAATGGTATGGACTTGCTTTGTGGAACAAAGAATCTTCAGGATACACTCCTATCACAGGCTTAGTATGTGACAGTAGGGTCCTATAGCACAACTTCTAGCACATAAATTATTGGCCGGGATCTATGTCAAGGGTCAAGCTAAAGATGAGTCAGGAAACTGGCTTAAAAACAGATTTTAGATAAGGTCAGTCCTCCAGGCCCAGAAACATCTTCCAGATGAGGCTAGATAGAGAGCAGGAAGCTTTCCTGGGTAGGGAGGGAGTTTCCATATTTCTGGGCTTAGAGAGAAAGGTGCTAGGCTGTGGCAGACTGAGACCTCTAACCAGTCAACAATGTCATCCAACATCTCCCTCCTGTTATACTTTAAAATATAAAGGTGTCATTGTAAGGCCTGAGAAACTTGTTGCCTGTGTCAGAAGGGACCAGGGTCCAGTAGTAAACCATGACATGATTATTGGTAATTATAGCAATAGTGGTGATCTACCAGGAGAAATGAATAAGGCAAGGAACAAGCATCAAAATAAATCATAGCATAATCAGAGGACTGGTAAAGGTTAGAAGCTAAGAAACTAAGGGGTTATAAAATCAGCTAATTTGCTGCATGGACTAGAATTTTAAAAGTAGTTCTTTGTGGAGTATTTTAAGGGTCTTAACATTAGTTTTAACAATATCTGATTTGTTTACATAGAAGGGACATTCTTTCCCCATACTAAGCATGTCTCCTCATGTTCAGCAGTTATTAGGTCTAGGGCTCTTTTGTTTTGGAGCACAACCCTGGCAAGAGAGTTCACCTGTGTGTCAAGACTCTCAGTTGTAGATATTGTCTGATAAGCCTGTGTCTGATAAAATCAACCATCTGGACAATGGCAGTAGTTGTAGCCCCACAAGATCCAAGGGAGATGACAAGTCTTATTCCTATAAGTGGAAGGAAGGTCTCTCATCTTCCTCCCTCCTCCGAGTCCTCCCTCAGCCTCGCCACCCCATCCCCCACCCATTCCCCAAGGAGAGCAAGGAGTTCCCAAGGTGGGTCAGTTCTGTCAGGCATATCCAAGTGAGGTAGGTCCGAGTTCCTCATTAAGGTTAAGTTAGGTGTTCCTCTGTAGGGAATGGGCTCCAAGATGTTGGTTCATGCACCAGGAACATGCTCTGGAAATTATTCTTAATGATATTCTGCTGTACTCATAGACTAGCACCTTGTTCAGCCAGCACCAGAGAAGCTTCCTCCTGTATCACATAAGAACAAATTCAGAGACCCACCACCAGACATTACTCAGACACTGAAACCATTTTAAATAGGATGTCTCCATCAAATCTCTCTCCTCAAAGTTTAGGTAACCCCATGGAAGAACACAAAAGAACATAAGAGCTGAAGGGCACAGAGGACACCAGAAGAGCAAGACCCTCTAAATCAACTGAGTAAAGTTCATATGAATTCACAGACAATGAAACAGCAAGTACAGGGCCTACACAGGTCTGCACCAGGTCCTCTGTTTATGTATTAATGCTTTCAATTTCTTTCCAAAAGAAATAAATCTAAACTGTAGCAGCTGAAGACTAAAAATGAAAGGCTGGGAAAAAAATGTAGCAGCAAATAGTTCAAAAAATCATTTGACAACATAAATAAGTAAATATGTATTTTAAACAATGTATTAGTAAAAATTAAGAATAACCTCTGCTTAACACAATATATCTCTTTTCTGAATGAGTCTTTGTGGAGCTCTATGCTTCCTGCTCTGGACTCCCTAGATAGTGCTTCTGTTTCTAGCTCAGGTTTCTAGCTTTCATTTCTTTAGTTTATAGATGTTCCACCTGACCCATTTCTATCTTTTATCCCATCACTATCTTACTTTTCTATTGACGAAATAGAATTCTTTGACAAAAAGATGCTGCCATTAGTTCTAGATTTTATAGCAAAGAAAGGGGTGAGAAGTATCTAATTCCAAATGAAGAGAAATATGCATGGTTTTATATTCTCCTGAGAATAGGAACCAAATAAGAGGGTTGTAGTCCTAAACCCTATATATAAAGTGGTAGAGAATTCTGGAGAGATAGCTTCATGATTACGAGCAAGTAGTGCTCTTGCAAAAGACCTGGGTTTGGTATGCATGTACATCCATGTTAAGTAACTCAGAACTGCCTGTAAGGACAGCTCCCCGAAATCTGGTCCTCTATTTTTGATCTCCATAGGTAGCTTCACACATGCAAATATATCCCACATTGAAGCAAAAACATGCATGTATTTATTTTTCGTTTAATTAAAAAAAAAAAAGAGGTAGTAGGGTATGGTTGCCATGAACAAAGTTAACTATATTTTTGTTCATTTTTAAACATTTTTATTCTTAATAATTTCATGCATATATCTGAGAAAACATAGAACTTTGCCATTTCATCTTTTGAAGTTTCCTCATATTCTCCCTACCCTGCCCATCCTAACTGCATATCTTTCTTAAATAACCCACTATGTGAAGTTTGCCTCAATGATAGAGGATGTGATTTAAGTTTTGTGTTATTACATTTTTTAAGGAGGAGGGCTGAATATGTAGGGTCTCAGAATCTAAAACAAAAACTTAAGTCTTTGTCCTGATTGCATTTAAAAGTTTTACATAAATTAGTGGATGAAAACTATTTTTTAATGTTTACTTACTTTTCTTTCTAGAGTCTAATTATAGTCAATATTAGACATAGATTATTTTTACTGATCTTGATTTTTAAAAAGATATATTGCAGTATTATAAGCAAGAGCAATAAACATGAAATGTAAGCTTCTGATTAAGTATTTTTTGTCATTTGTTTCTACAATCTTCAATTTTTTTCTTTGTCTTTCTATTTGGTTGAAAGTGATTATTTTGACACATGATGTTAAAATTTTGCTAAAACTCTTGAACATTTACTTTGTGGTTTAATCTGCTTTTATATGGAGAAGTTTTCAGCAATGTTTTCTTCTTCATCCATATTTTAAACTTCCCCTTTCATTCACCCCAAAAGACTAACTCAGTTATATATTATAAAATGCATGCTATGAAGCGATGGAGGCAATTAATGAAGTAGCATTTGGCAGCTCTTTTGCCCTCTAGCATTGATGGGCACCAATAATAATTTATAGAAAAAGATTTGACTTCCATGGTAATATAATGTCCTTGACATATTACCTCAAGAGTTTGAAAATAAATTTTTTCATTAACTATATTAAAGTATTTATAACTAAATGTTATAATAACAAAATTCTGTTAGTTCTCATTAATTTTTAAAAATTCACTTACATATTAATCATAACCAAGTAGACAAACATAAAATAATGAGTTGACTATTTTAAAAATGTAATTAATTTATAAGGTATCTATGAGTATGAATTTTTAAACACAATGAGGAGCTCTGCACCATGCACACATGAAAAGCACGTAACATAGAGAGCATTGCCATGAAAATATGTGTTCAATCTGTCCAGCTTTTTTACCTATGCCAATGGCAAATCCCAGATCTTGGTAGCACAAGAGATATCGCTGCCAAGGTGACCAGAAAGGTGAGTTCTCCAGAACATCTCCGTTGCTGTACATCACTCAAAGAGAACAAATGCAAACATGAGCTCAAAGTGCCTTGTAACCACAATTAGACTGGATGAGAAAAATAAAAGTATTGACATTACTGGCCAGACTTTACTTTCTCATACAATCCATCTCTTCTCTGTGTCATAAACATTTCTAAGTCTTCCTATCTAAGAAGATTGAGAACTCCAGAAATGCACCAAAAAAAAAACCTTTCCATCACTAAAGACACAAAGATACTTCCTTTTAGGATGAATAATGATATATTGTAGAGTTTCATACCTGAGGGTCAAAGATATTGGAGATATAGAAAGATTCTAAATAATTTAAAATGAACACAGCTACTTTCCTATGAATATACATATCCAATTATGACCTTAAAGCCTAACACAGTGAAACATGTCTGTAACCTCAACACTAAGGTGGTAAAAAGGAGACTTTCTAGCTCAAGGTCACCATGGGACACATAGTGAGTCCTAGGCCTATAGCAACTATGTAGTCTTACTGTAGAAATACATTCTATACCTTAAATAGGTAGGTTTTTTTTTAATTTTTGGAAATGGGCTTTTGAATGGACAATATTTCTTCTAGTTTCACATTTTTACAGTATTTTGTATTGATTTTTCGGGTAATATGCAATGGAAACTAAGACCTCTCTCTCTCTCTCTCTCTCTCTCTCTCTCTCTCTCTCTCTCTCTCTCTCTCTCTCTCTCTCTCTCTCTCTCTCTAATTTCTCTCCCCAAAGCAGCAGATACAACCACCTAATCCTATAAACATCCAGAGATATTCTGATACAACACGCAACACCAGCAAACATACACACAGATTTTAAATGCATTCCTGTTCATTGGAGGTACAGACACAATGATGTCCATATTGCTTTTAGCTTCTGAGAAGCCCACAGTATGACAGCAGTAATGTGTCTAATGGTCCACTAATTATACACTCCCAATCTACTGCTAATGCAAAGAAGACTGTAATAAATATATGCACATTCACGATTTTGTGCATAGGAGTGGTTCTTTGGGATAAAATCCTGGAGGTATAATTTTAGGACTCAAGAAACTGCATTTGTATTTTTTATCTCTCCCCATTTAGAGAACAATAGTCAAGTACAGCAATTACATTTGTTTTCTAGACAAACCTCCTAGGTTTAGTTCTCCTGCCACCTACTTTCTTTGTGACAAGGCAAGCTGCTTATCTTTGTAGAGTTCAAGCTTGCCGTATAAAAATACAGGAATCATTTTTCTTTATAGAAATGTTGTAAGGAATTAATAAATGAATGAAGAATTCTTAGGACAATGCCTGCATAACAGAAGCACTCAGAGTTCATTAACCGTCCTGAGTAGTTCTATTATCAATCCATATAGTACATAAATAAAAGCTTTAACTACCTAATTTTTAACATATGGGTTTTGCATTTAGGCGTTGTTTTAACTGTACGAAGGTACGTGATCATAAGTTGCAGTTTGATTTGTACTTTCTAGCAACCATGTATAGCTTTTTGCTCTTAATTCTCCTGCATCTTTGTTATTTTCATCCTATATGTTCTCTCATGGGTCCTTACTTGAGCTCAAAATTTGATGATTTAATTAGCCATCTTGCTCCAGAGATACACTGTTTCCTTTGTCCTGGGTACTGTGGTTACAGGTGGGCCCCTTGCTCTGACGCTCTGACCAGCATTTATGTGTTGCTGTGAGTTCAAATGCAGGCTCTCACACATAGGTGGTAAGAAGTTTACCCATAGAGCAATCGCCCCAGCCCTTGCACTCTTCTGTCATTTTATACTCCTAACTTATTCCTCTACATTGATTTCTGTAGATTTTTACACTGATACAGTTGATTAATAACTGAATGTCATTACAGTATGATATCAACACCTTCTCTTCTAAAAAGTCATGCTTTCTAGATGTGCTAAATATCTTTTTGTAGCTATAAACAAGTTTTTTTTTACTATGCTAATAAACTTAAAATAATGCCAATATACTGACTAAAATACCTTTATTGGAAAGCTACATTAGCCTTCATCAGATACGTTTTATCAGAATAAAAAAAGTACCCTTTATCTTTGTATCTGTGTTTTGATGAATGGTATTCAACATTTTTGTTCTTTTGTTTACTTTTTTATTCTTTAAGGAGTACTTTATTATACCATTTATAAATATTATATTCATGATCTAGCAGATTATTTTTAAAAAACATGAGTTAAGTGTAAAATGATGACAAAAGGAAGACGAGCATTAATTACTGTTTTGATGAGTAGGAAAAAATTTTCTTTTATCTTTAATTTTTTTCCTTTTCCACTTCTTTTTCTCATTTTTTATTTATTTAAAAAGATTTTTCATGTATGCCCCTACTCACCCTCCCTTTCCTCCTCCCAGGCCCTCCTAGTTCTTCCTCAGCCTTCCCCACCCCATCCCCCATCCATTCGCTGAGGAGGGCAAGGACTCCCAACGTGGGGTAGTATAGGGTATCTATTTGAGGTAGATCTGGTTCCCTCATCCCACTATTAAGGCTGGGTTAGGTGTTCCTCTGTAGGGAATGGACTCCAAGATGCCATGCACAGGAACATAGTCTGATCTACTGCAAGAGGCTCCACAAACTGCCCATGACATTTGACAGTCCTCTACCTTTGGAGAGTTTAGTTCCTTTCTCTGAAGGTTCCTCAGTGATTGTTTCTGAGTCAGTGAGCTCCAATAGCTTGGATCATAATTCCTTTGCTCATATACACTCTTCTCTCTCTCTCTCTCTCTCTCTCTCTCTCTCTCTCTCTCTCTCTCTCTCTCTCTCTCTCTCTCTCTCTCCCTCCCTCCCTCCCTCCCTCCCTCCCTCCCTCCCTCATTCCCTCCCTCCCTCCCTTATTCCCTCCCTCCTTCTCTCCCTCTCTTCAGCTGGACCAGGAGCTCAACCTGGTGCTTAGTTGTGTATCTCTGTTTCTGCCTCTATTCATTGCTGGATGAAGGTTCTATAATGACACTTAGAGTGGACATTCATTTGACTATAAGGGAAGTCCTGTTTAGGCACCCCCTCCATTATTGGTTAGAGTTCTAGCCAGGGATATCCTGTGGATTCTTGGAGGTTTCCCTAGCACCTGGTCTCTTTCCAATCATACAAAGACTTCATCTATCAAGATATCCATCTCTTTTTTTCTCCCTCTTTGTAGCTCTTCTCACTCAACCATCTCTTCTCATGATTTGTTCCCATCTCTCCTTGATCACTACCCATTATGTTTCCAAGAAATTTCTATTTTCTCTTCCCAGGAGGATCCCTAGATATCTCTCTTAAGTTACTTCTGATCCCAAGCTGTTCAGGGGTTGGGTTTGTAGCCTGGATATTATTTGCTTTTTGACTAAAATCCACTTATGAGTGAGTACATACCATGTCTATCTTTCTGTGCCAGTGTTACCTGAATCAAGATGATACTCTCTAAATCCATCCAATTGTCTGCAAATTTTTGGATGTCATTTTTTTTAACCGCTGAGTAGTATCGCATTGTGTAGATGAATTATGATTTGTTATTCCATTCTTCAGTTGAGGGGCACCTAGATTGTTTCCAGGTTACAAATAATGCTGCTATAAACAAAGCTAATGCCTTTGTGGTAAGAATGTGCATCCTTTGGGTTTATGCCCAAAAGTGATATTGTTAGATCACTGAAAGGCTGACTCCCAGTTTTCTGAGGAACCAACCATCATGCTCCTTTCCAAAGTGGCTTTACAAGTTTTCACTCCCACCAACAATGGAGGAGTGTTCCCCTTGCTGCACATCCTCTACAGCATAGGCTGTCATCTGTGTTTATAATTTTTGTTTGAAGTCTATTTTGTTAGATATTAAGATGGCTACACCAGCTTGTTTCTAAGGACCATTTGATTGGAAAGTCTTTTTCCAACCCTTTATTCTGAAGCCCATGCTAGTCTTTGAAGTTAAAGTGTATCTCTTGTATACAGCAGAACAATGGATTCTGCTTTTGCATCCATCTTGTTAGGGTGTGTCTTTTTATAGGTAAATTGAATTGAGTCCATTGATATTAAGAGATATTAATGACAATTATTGTTATGTCCTGCTCCTTTTGGTGGTATTCTCTCTCTCTCTCTCTCTCTCTCTCTCTCTCTCTCTCTCTCTCCCTCTCCCTCTCCCTCTCCCTCTCCCTCTCCCTCTCCCTCTCCCTCTCCCTCTCCCTCTCCCTCTCCCTCTCCCTCTCCCTCTCCCTCTCCCTCTCCCTCTCCCTCTCCCTCTCCCTCTCCCTCTCCCTCTCCCTCTCCCTCTCCCTCTCCCTCTCCCTCTCTCTCTCTCTCTCTGTGTGTGTGTTTCTTCTTTGGATATTTCTTCTTTGGAATTATCTATTGCCTGTAGTTTCATGTGTGTATCTGGTTTCCTGAGGTTGGCATTTTCCCTCTAGTGCTTTCTGTAGGGCTGGATTTGTAGATAGGTATTTCTTAATCTGGTTTTGTTGTAAAATATCTTGTTTACTCCATCTATGGTGATTGATATTTTATTGGGTATAGTAGTCTGGGTTGGCAGCCATGGTCTCTACAAGTGTCTGTATAACATCTAACTAGGACCTTTCTTTTGAGTAATCTGCTGTTATTTTGTAGGTTTGCATTTATAGGTAACTTGGCCTTTCTCCTTTGCAATATTTTTTCTTTGTTCTGGATGTTTTGTGGCTTTATTATTATGTAATGAGCAGACATTTTCTGAAAGTCTAATCTATTTAGTGTTCTATAGGCTTCTTGTATCTTTATAAGCATTTTATTCTTTAGGTTGGGAAAATTTTCTTCTTTGATTTTGTTGAATATATTTTTCTGTGCTTTTGAGCTGGTATTCTACACCTCCTTTGATTTCAATTATTCTCATGTTTGGTCTTTTCATGGTGTTCCACATTTTCTGGATATTTGTGTCATGACTATTTTGGTTTAGTGTTTTCTTTGACTTGTGTATTTGTTTTCACTATGGAATCACCCACTCCATATATTCTCTCTTCCATCTCTTGCATTCTGTTGGCTATGCTTGAATATGTAGTTCCAGTTCTTTTCTTCAGGTTTTCTATTTCCAGAATTGCTTCTGTGTCTTCTTTATTACTTCTATTTAAATTTTTAAATCTTAATATCTTTCCTTCACCTGCTTGATCAAATTTTCTTTTCTTAAAATTTTCTTTCAGGTATTTCTTAATCTCATCCAATTTTTTGTTTGTATTTTCTTCTATTTCTTTAAGGAAATTTTTTATATCCTCTTCTATTATTTTTATAATAGAAAGAAAGCTTCTATTATCTTTATAAAGTTGCTTTAAAGGTTTTTTCCTACTTCTACATTGCCATGCTCATGTCTTATTGTTGTAGAATGACTAGATTCTTCTGGTGGTGGTATGTTATTCTTTATGTTGTTATATGTATTCTTGCACTGTCATCTATCTATTGCTTTCTCAGTTTACTGCATGTTTTTTCTGAATCTCAGAGAGCTAATTTTGGTGCAATCTGTTCTGGGTGTTTCTGTGTCTCAGGAGCCTCTCTTTGTCCAATCTGGGTTTTTGGTCCAGTTGGAGATAGTGTATTCTCTTAGTCTTTTAGTCTGCTGTGGGTCATTCCCAGTCAGTTAGCTCTCTTTGCCATTCCTAGTTAGCTCTCTCTCTCTCTCTCTCTCTCTCTCTCTCTCTCTCTCTCTCTCTCTCTCTCTCTCTCTCTCTCTCTCTCTCTCTCCTTTTCCTCTCTCTGCCTTGTGGTTGTGGTTGTAATCTCAACATATAAACTCTCATCTACTCCTCCAGTGCCATCCCTGGATATTTCTATGCTCCATGCTATGAGGATCATGGTGAATTCACTTTCTAAAGGTATAAGCAAGCTATATCTCAATTACATTGTTTTCTTTATAAGTTTCCTTGGTCATGATGCTTTGTTACAATAGAAAAGTAATTAAAACAAGGACTTTCTAAATAGGACTCCATTTGTCCAATAATTAGGGCCAACAACTGGCAAGGAAGACTTCATAAAACTTAATAGCTTCTGCAGAGCTAAAGTAGCATTCAAGAACTTAAAAAAAAAAAAAAGTAGAGTCAAAAGCAAATACCCACTGTGGGACAATTTTTCTACAGTATGAACATGTATTTCTCTCACTGGATAATAAAGAGGTGACTGGCTGGCCAGAAGAGTAAACTACAAGGATGCTGGGAGAAAGAAAGGAAAAGAGGAGCCAGTCAAACAGAGAGGAAGCAAGATGTCCCAGAGTGGTAAATGCCCTCAGGAGCCTCAGGACAGCACATAGTTGAAAAGAAATGGAGGTGAAGTTTTAAGAGCTAGTTTGTAATAAGCCTGAGCTATTAGTTGAGCATCTATAATTAATATTAAGCTGCTGAGTGATTCTTTGGGAGAGATTTCTAGCACAGAAAAACTTTACCTACAAATGGTCCAAAACTTGGGCGCCTATATCCACATAAAACCTGAGAAAGCCTTATAAAGGTTCTAAACACATAAAACAAAGCCAAACTTGGCTTCCTAGTCTCATGTCTCTCAGGCTAGCCATAGTTACAATAAAGTTCTTTAAAAGGGAAGAGTGTAAAATATATATATAAGCCACATAAAGATTGAAAATGCATAGAAAGTCTGGGTTCTGTATGTTATTGTTTGTATTTAAATTTTCTGATTGCTAATAAAACAAGAGGTACTAAGACACATTGGACTATGAAAATTGCTGAATTAAACCAACATATATATTTTTTAAAATATCTTGACTTTAAAATGGATGTCAAAATATATGTTACTTTGGAAAAGAGGTTATGCTTTTATTTCCACAGGAAATGAGAGACTGTGGGTTCATTACAAATTAAAGATGATTTGACTTAACCAAGAAAAAAAACCCTGAAAATCCTGGCTAACAGAAAAGAAATAATTGTAAATATATACATATATATATATTATAAAGTTAACATATTTTACCCACTCAAACAAAACAAAAAAAATCACCTTTGGCCAACTTGTGTATAACACACTGTCTATACTTGTACTAGTTCAGATATGTATGTTACCTTTAAATGTGTATACATTTTCAAAGCAAGGGGAAAAACACCAATGAAAACAAATGGTCTCCCAAAATGCCGTTGTTATAGTTTCTTTGGAGTTTTGCATTCAGAACAACTTGAAAGCTGCTAGCTGAGATGGCCCAGCCAGCCAAGATGTAACCATCATCTTTATTTTCTCAGTGTCCCTCAACAATGCCAGTGCTCCCAAACAACAGGAAGTAGTTATTGGACATACTAAAAGACCTAAAGAGTTAAACACAAAGATTTCTTTCTAAAGAAAATCTGAGGGAAATGATATAAGAATAATGGGGGAAAGAATAGGATTTTGAATCTAATCCTTAAAACAACTATTAACACTTTACATTGGTATGAATTTTAGTTTATTGACACAAATTTAAAGTTTATTTTGTTTTACTCCATGCATATTTCTGCTCTGGTTTGGGGCATTATGTTTATGCAGCTCATTTAAAACTGTAATGTATAATGAAAAATACAGATAAATAGTCATCTATAATAATGTTTTTGCTTTTTCAAGACAGGATTTCTTTGAGTAACAGTCATGTCTGTTCTGAAACTTATTCCATAGACCAGGCTGGCCTCAAATTCACAGAAATCCACCTGCAAATTAAAGGTTTTATTCTAGTCAAACTTATAGTCTTTTTTGGTATGTTTTAGAGGTCATACACAGATATATTTAAATAGATGGTCTTCAAACACTTCAAAGATCTACATAATATGGCATTTAATATGTTTAATAACCTAAGGCTTTTTATGACAGTGAGACACATATGCTCCTGGCAGCTCCAATTTGTTTCAAAAGGAGACGATGGGCATCAAAGAAACTCTGTAGTGAGAAAAAACAAAAAAACAAAACACTGCCCTTCAATCAGTTGCTGACAGTATACTACTCAAACTGGGCCAGTAGGATTCAAATAATAATAATAATAATAATAAAGCAACAAACTGCCAAAGCAGTCCTTTATAATCCCCTGACCAAAAAAACCCTGTCAGATATACTAGGCCTGTAGACCAAAGTTGGATGTCTCAAAATTGCAGAAAAAAAATTTGGGTTGACTGTTCAGGCAGCCATATGTCCCTGTTATTATATAAGATTGCACACTTCTTGAGTCCTTGATAGAGTTAAAGACTAGATAGTTCATTTTGCAGTTCTACATAGTTATAATAAAAAAGTAAATTAGGCATAATACTTTAGACTCACAAAGATAACAGAAAAAAAGAATATTTTCTCTAACTTTTTCAACTACAAATAGACTGGATATTGTAACTGTAATTCTTACTTGATAACTGATTTTCTCATATACAATCTTACTTTTTATAAAATTAAACCCTCCTTAATAAAACAAAAGAGGGAAATGCTGTGGAACAATTGTTATGTACATTATAAATATGTTTTACTCTCATTGGCTAATAAGGAGCTGGCTGACCTACAGCTGGGTGTGAGGAAGTTATGCAGGAAAGCCAAATTAAGAGGATGCTGGGAGGGAGAAGCACAAAGTCATGGGAGGCAGGAGGTTAGCCAGATAGAGAAGAAACAAGATGTGCCAAAGAGGTAAATGCCTCACACCTCAAGTCAGCACATAGATGAATAGAAATGAGTATTTAAGTTTTAAGAGGTAATTAGTAATTATCCTGAGCGATTGACTGAGCATTATAATTAATATTAAGTTTCTGAGTGGTTATTTGAGAGTGGCTGCTGGCACAGAAAAACTCCACCTATAGTCATGAATGCACTCCCCCAAATGAAACTTGGACCTGAACAGAATGCTTTCAAAAGAAGAATAAACATGCTTTAAAAATATCTCAAAAAATGTTTATCATCCCTAGCAAGTAGGTAACTACAAATCAAAACAACTTTGAGATTTTATCTTACCCCAGTTAGAAAAACTAATATAAACAAAAAATTCTGTGGGAGATGTAGAGAAAGGGGCATATAATTTACTATTTCTGGGGTTACAAATTGGTCCAGCAATTTTAGAAAACAATATATAGAATTTTCAAAAAGGTAAAAATAACTCTACTACATGACCCAGTACCCAATTCCTTGGCATATGCCCAAAGGACTTGACATCCTATTTCACAGATACTTGCTCAGCCATGTTCATCGCTGCTCTACTCATAATAGCTAAGAAATAGAAGCAGCCTAAATGTCCTTTAATTAATAAACAACAGGAAATTAAAATATGGCACACATACCGAATGGAATACTATTCAGCTATAAAAAAAAATAAAACTTGCAAGTAAATCATATTGAGTGAAATAACACATTCCCAGAGAAACAACTGTTACATGTTCTTTCTCATTCGAGGCTCCTAGCTCCAGAGGTGAGTGCATATTCTGGAGTACAAAAAATGAAAGTAAAAATATACCAAGGTGGGCAACAGGCGTGGGAGAACAATATATAGGGGAACAGTAGGGTACATGTGATCTAATGAGAGAAATGGAAAAAAAATGGAAGATTCTAATTAGGTGAAGAGAAAGGAGAGTAAAATAATATTAGTGATGTCTAAAAAAGTCATGAGGAATCATACTTTTAACTGTCTATAGAAAGATAACTATAACACATAAGTCTGTGTGTTCTGTTGATGCATATGTCTATGTATATATTCACACATATATATTTTAAATGAAATTTTTCCATCTTGGCTGACAATGTTCCTTCCAAGAACCAAAGACCACCTAACAAAAACCCCAAGATGCCTGTATATTATCACTTTAGTCATTTTATTAAAATTTTAATGTCTATGCTGGATAGCCCTCACCTCTTAATCAAGAAAACTTCTCTTAACAACAGACAGAGACCAGTACAGTAAACCACAAACAACTAAAACACAGAGCTTTAGAAACCATCTACTTTATAACTTTTACAATTTAATCTCAGGGATCATTTTAGAAGATCAGAAGAGATGGTAGAAATACTATTAAGTGCTAGAGGTATCCAATACCAAATGGTCAGCACTGAAAACATATGTACAAGTAACATTACATAGACTGAGCAAGTTCCATTTATGTATTTAAGAATATATATGTATATATATACACACATATATGAATGAATGTATTTGAAAGAGAGCAAGGGGAAATTATATAATTATAATCTAAAGAAATAAAAAAGTAACTTTAAAAATTAAATCTTTTTTAAGTTAAAAAACGAGAGACAAATAAAAATTGTTTCTATAATACACTGAGATTAAAGATATGGATTTATTTTCATGTAAATCTTTTTAAAGTAATCCACAAGAGCATAGAAGTAAATATAGAAAAAATGTCTTAAATCAATTATTTTCAAATTAAAGAAAAATTTCAATCCTTGTCATAAATCATTATTAAAACTCCAGAGATAATACATTTCCTATGAGCAATGCCTTAAAAGATCCAAGACAAAGAAAACTTTTTCTCAACATGAAAAATGAAATATATCACACTTTTGGTGGGTTGAAATATTTTCAAAATAAAAATGTAATGATGTGACCAATATAATTTTAACAAAGATACAGTGCTTGGGCTAATACTTTTAAATCACTTTGAAATTGGAGGCACACTTTTTATACTACATAATGATGTTTTAAGAGATTAAGTCTAGATGTCTTAAAGTAGAAATACTGTGCCTAATTATTACTCTTAATCATTTTAGATACATTTAAAATATATTGTGCTTGACATTTACAGATAATTTAAGAATCTGTAGTAAATATGACAAAGTTTCTGGATAAGAAAAATACTGTTCTAACAGCAGTTATGAAAGTATGTCCAATTAGAGAAAATAGCTTCTGTAAAGGTAGAAGTCTTAGTTTATGGATTAACAAAGCTCTTAAAATGTAAATAACATTTATGATTATGTAACTACAATGATGTGCACAGAAGAGATTTTCAACATCCCAAATATTTTGGAGAGATTATTCTAAGAAAACTTTTATACCTGCCATGGTTTTATCTGTTTGTAATCTCAGCACCTAGGAGCTGAAGCAGTATAGTGAAGTCTAAGCTAGCCTAGACTTGATATAAAGACTACGTTTCAAACAAAAAAGCCAGTTACTGAGAATATAACTTGGGGTAGAGTACTTATAGAAGGTGAAAGGCCTGTATTTGATCCTCAGCTAGAGACATTTGCTTATCCATATTTATTACTGCTGTACCAACAGTAGCCAAGAATTTAAGATAGCCTAGATATCCACCAATAAGTGGATAATGATAGTATGGTATATTTACAAGTGAAATATTACTCAGCTAATAAGAGAAATAAAATTCACAGACAAATAGATGAAGCTAAAAACATAATCCTGCTTAAAATAACCCACACCCAGACAATATCAAATGTCACATGTTTTCTCTCATTTGTGATATTAGCGTTGAACCTTTCTGTGTGTTCCATCTGGAATACCCACAGAGGTCTAGAAATTGTTACAGACTGGAGGGGATTTCAAGTATGAAGAGGTAGAATGCATTTAGGTTTTAAAGAAAATTATGGAACATTGTAAAGTAACAAAAGCAAAAAAGAAAAAGAAAAAAAACACACACAAAATGAGGTAAAACAGCTGCCCCAGAAACAACAAAAATACATCACAAAGAGGTGTCCATGAGACAGGTAAAACAAACAGTCACTATGTATAACATAAATAATTCAAGACATGAAAAACATTAAAACTATAACATGCTAGAAATGAATTTATATCATCTAAGACAGAAAATGAAATGAAAATCATCTGATAAAGAAAAGCCTAGGCTAGAAAGAACTTGAGACTAACTAAGGACAAATACAAGGAACAAAACTTTTGATTCAGACAGAAATGTAATAGTTTCCTCTCTGGGCCTTTGCAGTGGCTGGGAATAAACTGCCAGGGCTGGGCCTTTCAAGCTCCACTTAGACAGGGGCACCTTTCCAACTGACCCCAACATACAAGTGGGGACATAAGCTGTCCATCAATGCAGATGCGATGAAGTAATGTAATGAAGTGCTTACACAAAATCATGAGCCACCTGACAAGAAAGCGCATATATAGTGGCGACTCATAAGACCTAGCAATACCCTAGTAATCTTTATTTGTATAAATGGAGTATGATATTCACCACACTACCAAGTTATCTCAATAATACATTTCTCATAAGTTTACCATTAACTTACAACTAATATTAAAAGAAAGAGATTTATTTTTTAATTGGCTTTTATGAAAGCTGGCAAGTACAAAGGATGTAGATGGGATAGAAGAGTAGGGACCCAGGGGGAGTTAATAATGCTATTCAAGCCCTAAGGCAATCTGGACATAGACTTTCCTCTTCTTTGGGACAGGGTAGGAGTGATAATATGCTTTTTTTCCCGGATACTGGTTGAAAAATGAAACTCATATAAACTAGAAGCCTTCGAAGCAGCATATAGATATGTCTGATCAGATTTCTGGGTCTCATGACCTAGCTGAGTTAAAATATAAAGTCCATGACACCTAGAAGAAAAGTGATCTCAAGAGACCACATTGATAGGGTGTTTAAAATGGCAGAACTGAGAAAAAGTTACATGATATTTTTTAGAAGATTGGATATGCAAGAAGAAACAAAAATTACTCCACCAATCCTTTGTTCCTTTGTGTGAGTCATGAGAAAATTAGATATTGTAGAGTTTACCAAATCCTGAAAAGATAATAAGATTAAAAAATAGAATGGGAACATGTTTCATTTGTACCTTGATCTTTATTTATTCAAATCCAAATTAAAATCCCCTGATTTGAATACTTTTGTATTTGGCTTCTTATTCTTCACTATCCTAAATCCAAGTAAATAATTTTCTAACAATCATTTATAAATATGGTAATTTCCACCTGCTCTCTTAATTTTTTGTTAAAAGAAGGGGAGCAGCTGGCTTTACTCCTGGGAAATTAACAGGAAATATTCATGGATCAAATTCCTGACGCAATTATTGCTGGCTTGTCTGGCAGTCTAATGGCTGAAATCAATAACTGTGGTTCTAGCTCTATGGGTCAAGGAGTGAGTAGAGGCCTGGTTGGTTTTGTGTGTTGACGGTCTCCATAGTATTAAACACCCCTTCTGAAGGGGTTTTAAATAGTTGCTTTTGATAATTTTGATTAATAGAAAGTAATAGATTAGAGGCCCCTTCATTTGTTTATTTGAATCGGTTTTGTAGACCATCTTACTATTACCAAGCCCTAGGTTGTGTTTAAAGAAATCATACAGCAACCTTAGGTCTATTATTCTAAATTTCCATGTTGTTAGTCATAAGTTAGGTAGAAAGATAAAAATAGACATAAATATTAGTATAACTGGTACCTTTGAATTGGGAAATATAACCTAGGATCAGCATGAAAACAAACCTCTGGGCATGTCTATGAGAATATTTTCAGAGAGAAGGCATACTCTGCAGGTGGGTATCAAACCCCTGGGTCTGTGGTCTCAGGTGGAATAAAAAATAAAAATCGAAAAAGTTTAACATTTATCTCTCTTTGCTCATGACTGAGAATGGAATATGACCAGTTTCCTCACAAACTTAATACCAAGTCTTCACCCTTCCTTCAAGTTGGTATGTCAAGCATTTTGTCATAGAAACAATAAAATTGATGGATATATTAGTAATGGTGGCTTACACCTTGAACGGCAGCATCACTTGGAAGGCATGAGCATGCAAGCTCCAGGAGAGATTAGACTATATAATGAGATGCTACATAAAAAAGAGAAGGAAAAAAGGAAGGTAGAAAGGGGGAGACAGGGAGGGGAACAAAGAGTAAAGGTAAAGATGGAAAATCGTTTTAAAGCTGAAATATTTTATATATCAATGATATCATTAGAAGGTGAAAAGACAACACAAATTATATTAAAAACCTACAAATTATATTAATGATCTGGAATTATGTCAAAAGTATATAAATAAAAGTTATAAAACAATGTTTTTAAGTAACCCACATAAAAATTAGCAGTGCTTGTGATGGTTGATATTGTTAATTTGACAGAATCTAGAAGATGAGAAATAGGCTTCTAGGCACACCTTTGGAGGCTTATTTTGAGTACATTAATTGAGTTAAGAAAGCAAACCCATTGTTGATGAAACAGCTCCTGAACTGGGACCCAGGATTATACAAACAAATTATCCAGTCAATAAATGGTTTAACTGAATAGAGAATTCTCAAATGAAAAAAAAAAAATAACTGTGCCTGACCAATACACACATCTGAAGATGATCAACATTCTTAGCCATCGGGGAAACAAAGTTAAATTTCACTAAGAAGTCAGAATGACTTTCATCAAGAAAACAAATGCTAAATATAAGGGCAAAGGAACCCTTTATCCTGCTGGTGGAAATGAGAGTGTATATGTATGTAGCCACCGTGAAGTTCAGGGAAAAAAAAAAAAAAAAAACAGAGCTGACATACAACTTACCTGTATCATTTGGAGTTATATACTTGAAGGGGTAGAATCAGGAGTTACTTGTATTTTTTGTTTACTGCTGCACTATTGATAATAGTTAAGAAATGTAACCACCATAGATAAGCAGATAAAGAAACTGACATATATGCACAATGGAAATTTACTCAGCCATGAAGGAAAAATGAAATAATTTTATTTGTGGGAAAATAGATGGAACTGGAAATCATTATGTTAAGCAAAATCAACCAGACTAAAAAAAGGCAAATATTGTATGTTTTCATATATATATATGTGTGTGTGTGTGTGTATATATATACATATTATTATACATATACATATATATATATATATATATATATATATATACAGAACCCTACATTTAAAAGTATATGTGTGGGGATATAAACCAGAAAGATTATTAATTGGGAAGAGAAGATAATATATTAATAAAAATAATATAATATGTTAGACATAAAAGCAAAAATGGAGCTAGATAAAGGAAGCGAACCAACCATGGAGATGTTACACTCTTAAAGTATAATGGAAAATTCCATAATGAAACTCAATGTTTTGTATATTGACATAAAAATCAGTTTTAAAATACATTAGAAAAATACATAGATATGAATCATCAAAAAAACCTATAAAAAGATGTTTAAAATCCAACAAACTCAGAATAATGCAAATCTGTACATTGCACACAATAGATATCATAATAGGTTGTTAATAATGAAGAGCAGTGGGCACTCTCATGCAGAGCCTGAAACAGGAAGCATGGAAGAACACTGTTGCTTCTGGTTTCCTTTGACTTGTTCATTGTTCTTTGTGTTTCTTTTCTTTTTTTAATCAATGATAGTTTTTAAATTTTTTATTAATTAATTTCTTTATTTATTTTACATGCTGCCCACAATTTCCCTTCCCTTGTCTTCTTCCATTCTCTTTCCTTAAATAGCACTGCCACAAGTTCTCTAGAAGAGGTTCTGACCTGTAAGTGTAGGCCAAATAAAACATCATCACAGCAACAGAAAAGTAACTATATATGTCGTTTATGGATATAAAGGCTTTAATCAGATAAATTTTACTTATGTAAATAAATCTTTTTTGAAAGAGGCAGTAATATTTCTATTCATCTTTATACATAAAAATAGAAACAAAATAAAAAGTCATGGAAAGAAGGAGAAAAAAGTACAACTGGTTCAAAGAACTTCTTTGTCTTGTCTTACAGTCGGATGGTCCCATATAGAATGATAATGAGTTTTATACTTTAAATGAATAAATTCACCTGCATATATTTGAAGGGTGGTACACATCCTGCTGTTGAAAGAAGAAATCTGGAGTTGTAATGCTTTTCTGTCCAACTTATTTTGACATTCCTTAAGAACATCAAGAGTAGAATGTGACAAGTTGGGAAATGCAGAGAAGGTAACTGACTAGCCCAGAACCTTATCGCCACAGAAGCAAAGTGCATCAAAACTAATGAGACCCACTGAGACCAAAGAGGTTGTGGCCAATCAGAAGCCTGCCTTGGTGTGCTTCACATGCACTGTGTACAGCCTGGCAGGAATTATTTGTTGTTTGTGTCTCAGGCAACCAGAAATTTTTCAGGAAAGAGATCTCCATGTATTTGTCCTACCACATGATTAAGTGTTCAGGGAGCAAATGTTTTAAAGCCCCAAAGAGTCACTTTAACTCTATACCAGTAGGATGAATGAGTCAATGATATACTTGACTAGCTTATTCCAGATAGAGGTTGTTGGTAGTGTCTTGTTAAAAATTTTTTAAAAAACATCAAAAAGTCAGAAAAAAAAGCAATTCTCCTAATCCTGTGATTCTTTTATTTTCCCTTTTTGCAAGTCAAGTAGCCTCTCTAGATCTCTGTTTCCTCTTAGGTAAATATAAATAAATAAATAAATAAATAAATAAATAAATAAATAAATAAATAAATAAATAAATAAATAAATAAATAAATAAATAAATGAATGAATGAATGAATGAATGAATGAATGAATGAATGAACGAACAAACGAACAATAGGATTTATTATCCATTGTACACAGCTACAAATTTCTACCAAGTACAAAACTTAATTCTTTGAAATGTGATCTAGTTGGGCATCATGGCACATGCTTATAATTCTAGCACTCCGAAGGTTACAGTCCAGGCTAAACTCATGTACATAGCAAGACCTTGCCAAAACAAATCTAAACCTTGAAGTGTATATTGTTTTTCTTTTACTTTAAAATGATAAATGTACATAGATATATATAATGTGTATGTCTAGATTGAAAAGCTTATTGCTCTAAACACAGTACTTATGGAAAAAGATATTATAATTAGAATTTTAATAATGTAAGATTTATATACAGATGAGAAAAAGACAATACACAAGAGGAAAGATAATTTTATAGGGATGGAAATAGATGTGGGGTTTAAAATACGTCGGTAAGTATAGAAATAAAACAGTAAATCTAGGTTTCACTTTCATATTTTCACTTACAGACAGGTTTTACATTGTGGCCTGATCTTCTTGCCCTGGCCTCCCTAGTAGTGTAATTGCAATCATGTGTTACCATACTGAGCTTTCAACTAACCTTTGGCAAGGGGCATTCCATAAAGGCTAAAACTACAGCAAATACTGATGCTCTGAAAACCTTATCACCTCATCTTGAGTACACAATTTATCAAAACATTTACCTACCTAGATCTAAGTTAATAATTCAACTCATTTTCCAAAGTGAGATATGTTTCCCTTGTGAACATATAGCTTACTAAGAACTGATACATCTAATCTAAGGAAATACCAAAAATAAAAATATGGCTTCTACCAAATATATACTGATGTGTGTATGCATGTAAGTCTATGGTATATGTGTGCATACATGTGATATATTCATGTATACATGTTCATGTGTCTATGTAGGTGTGGGCACATACATAAACCAGAGGTAGGCATGAGGTTTCTTCTTCTATCAGTCACCAACTTATTTTTTTAAGACAGGGTCTCTCACCAAAACTGAAGCTCACCAACTGGCTAGAGTGGCTGACTGTCAAGCCCCTGTAATTAGCCTGATTCTTCCTCCTTCACCTCCCTGCTCTGGGGTTATGGACCACTGAATTGGGCTGTGCATTGCTATTTATTACTGTGAAGATGAAGAGTCTTTTCCTGAACCACAGGTACCCAAAGGCTATCCATCTCTGAGACAGGGTTACTACAAGAACAAGTTCAGGCTCACCTTGACCCTGAGAACCACACACAGGCCAACATTTTTACAATAGACAGAGAGACCAGTCACCACTTTCCAGAGCATATATGTATACATGGCAGGGTATAGATGTGTATATATATTGTGTATTTATATGAAGAAGTAATATCTTTGGAAGTCTTCCTCAAAACACAAAGATGAACTTTACAAAAACACAAAAATGGGTTTCATTTTCTAAGGATATACGGTAGCAATAGAATAGTATATCAGAAAGATTTTGTGCTTCTCAAAGCAAATTAAGATGTGTGAGTCATGTGATAAAATCTTGTTAATGATTCTTGCATTTCTTATAGACCAATTGCTAGTTGCAGATCCTTAGGCAGTTGTGTACTTTGATGCGTTTATTTCTGTCTTTTGTAAACCAGGAATGACAATAATGCCCCAGCTTGGTTATGAGTGTTTACAGAAGCTATATGAGCCAACTAGCTGGAATTTCTCCACTTAATTAAAACAGATATTTTAAAAATTACAAGAGTTTTAAAATATTTCTATCTTACTTGTGGTGAACTGACTTGCTAAGTTGATGCTGAGACTGACTCTCTGTGACCTCTTCACGAGGGCAATATTAATTAAGATGCTCAGAATTAGAAACAAAAGATATTTAAAATTTCTAAGCTATAAACAAATATATTACAACAAATTGAGAAACAGTTACTAAACAAAAACCTATATAATGTCAACAGTAGAACACTATGTAGCATTGAAGACAGGAACCATTCCCATTCAATAAAAGCTCTACCTTTGAGTTAACAAAAGAGAAGCTTAAGATGTAGTAGACCCAGCTGACAAATGCCAACCTGGATCTCCCCTAGGCATCCCAGGATGCAGATGCATACAACTTGACTCTGCAGCCAAGAAGCATTAACAGAGCCAATCTTTAGCTGTGCTGTTTAGCAAAGGCCTTACATCAAACAGTGGGTGGCAGCTGGGAAGCACCTGTTCTGTCACCACCTCTTAATATTTAGGTTGGCACCAGACAGAACAGCAGGTGAGAAGTGCATTCTTCCTTTTTTACACAGTGCTGAGCTACACCAGTGGGCTGGGCTGGGCAGTGGGCCAACATTCGTATCCACCAGCATCCTCAGAAAAAGAACATGTGGCAAGTAGTGAGTGTTAATTGTTCCTTTCTATTACCCTGAGTTACAGAAACTCTACAATTCTGTATGTAGCCATGGCCAAAGCGTGACAATAGCCTCATCACTATAGAGAGGAATGGTGCAATCACCATACAGAACCTCACTCTTCCTATCAGCTCTGACTCCTAAAACAAAAAGGTTTTGCCCAGGTTGAGTTAAGAACTGGTCTCAAAGAATAGCAACAATCTTTTTCAAGAAGATTGATTTCGATTGTATCCAACTAGAACAGTTAATGAACTAAAATGTTATTTTTTAAAATGTAAAGCTATCAGCTAGCAGTTGATTTGACTTTGTGTAATCAGCTACAAATTCTAATCACTTTAAGCTTTTAAATTAAAGCAGATAGACACATAGAGCCCAGGATAGTTTCAGCCATCCCTGGACTTTAAAAGAACTATGTGTATGGCTAAGGTGGTGCCTTCAGAATAGATATCAGACACCACATATTACAGAGGAAATAGATCTCAAAATAATCCAACCAACTCACCAAATGAAAACATTCCTCTGGTGAGCCTTCCATCGCTAGAGTTATGATATGTATTTACTTAAATCTCTAGCTATGAAGCTTTCAAAGATCCAGGAATGAGTGATCTACATGCTGGGTGGGCAGAGAGATTAGAAATTTGTGGCTTGTCAGATACAGATTTCGGGCAACTATTAGAAAAATATCCAAAGAGCACAACAAAGAGATTGTGCCTAAGGAGTCTAAAGAATACTGTGTTGCTACAAAAAACCCAGTATCAATGAGGACATACAATTACTCTGAGAAACCATAAAAATAAAACTTCCAGAACTGAAAATTACAATTATCAAATATGCAAATCTTCACTAGTGGACTAACAGTGACTCAAGGATCCAAAAGAAATAATCAGCAAACTTGAAGGTAAATCAGTTAAGACTATTCAATCAGAAAAACAGAAACAAATGATTAAATCAAAATTAAAATGCCCTAAAGTATTCTGGGGAATACTAGAAGCACAGGGAAAAGAAAAATGTGCATTTGAAGACAGTGACGATCAAATGTCTAAAGGTACCCTATATACCATAAAAAACATCCAGACATGCAAGATTCTCAAAATGTTCCATGTTAGAACAAATGCAATCAGTTTTTATCTTTATAGGAGGAAAAATATTAAAAAATAAAATTCATAGAAATTATTACAAGTCAAAAAGATGTAATACCTAACCTGTATAAGGCTAAAGCCTGCTTTCTCATCAGAAATCATGAATTGCACATTCAAACAATGAGTGACAACCCATCACGCCAGCCACAAACAAGCAGTAGTTGCTGACAAAGATATGAAGAGACTAGACCTCAGACACTGGCAATGGCAGTGGGAAACTATGCACCTTCTATGAAAATGGCTTTGACAGTTTCCTAAAAGTGAAGCCCTGAATTTATGATTCAGTAATTTCACTTTTAGTTACATACCACAAAGAATTGAAGGTTTATCTACATAAAGACTTTACACATATACCATACATATTCATGTCATAAATAACCCAAATGCTCAAAAGTAAAATTTAATTGTTTATAGTGGGTAAATGGAGCATGGTATAAACAGAAAGCTATTTATCCATAAAAAATGAAATATTAATCTGTACCTTGTGAAGATACTAAGTAAAAGAAGCCAGACACACAAGTCCACATTTGTTGATGTCATTAAGATGAAGAATGCAGAGTATTCCAAGTACCAAGTGGGGGAGGGATGACTGAGACTAAGTATGGACACTGTTATCAAGGTGATACAAATAGTCTGAAATTAGAAGTAGCAATGGTCACACAACTTAATGTATACATTAAAAAACAACTGTGCACTCTAGAAAAAGAGAACATAAGTGTCTGAATTTAAAGCATGGTTTAATCAAAGCAAAATAAACACATTCCCAGATAAAACAGATTGAGGTAGTTTGTATTTAGCAAACTAGAAACATACAAAAAATATTAAAGGCGACAATTTGAATTCACACATAAATGTGAATAGCACCAAGAAAGATAATTCTGAGTTATTAAAAAAGGCTATTCATAGAAGTTATATTTTGTTACCTAGTTTTTAAAGTAGTTATATAAACCAATGTGTATATAATTGTTTCTAGAAATAACTGCACAAAACAAATGAAAAAGAACAAAATTCTGTTGGAATAGAAAAAGATATCAAATGGTAACTTGAAGCCATCTTGAATTAAAAGAAACAAAGACTCAGAATGGCCAATTAAAAGGCTAATATAACATGCTCTAAGAATATACCCTTATGTTCCTTCCTTTTCTTAGCTTCTTTAATTTAGTTGTGGTTTTCCTTAGCCACACAACAATAACAAAGGTTATTCTAATACATTGCTCCAACTTTCACAGCAAATGGGCATCCAAGTACCTGCTACACCTGGGAAATCTTGACATTCCTATGAGGTCATCAACTACACTCATAGAGGGCAGTTGCTCTAGTTTGGGTCTGTTGCTGTAATAAACACCAAAAGCAATTGGAAAGTAAAGAGCTTATTTGGCTTATAGGTTATAGTCTATCATTGAAGGAAGGAAGCCAAAGCAGAAACCTGGAGGCAGAGATCATAAAGGAACAGTGCTTATTTGCTTACTTCCTGTGGCTTGTTCAGCTGTGTATCACATGTTGCCTAGGACCATCTGCCCAGGGTTTTCTCTTCTCACTGTAGAATAAACTTTCTCACATTAATCAAGAAATATCCCCAGACATATCCACAGCACAATCTGATGGATAGTTTTCCAAGTGACACCCCTCTTCCCAAGTGTGTCTCTACTTGAAGCTGACAAAACTCTCCAGCACAAGGGGATGACACAAATGTTCAATCCTCACATATAGCATTTGCCTAGTTTCCAATTAGCAATATTTGTATAAAAATGCCAATGATTTCCAGTGAAGAAGTTTCACAAGGATAATCAGTAAGCACTAAAGCAAAACATAACCAGGATTTTGTATCAATATGGAATGCTTCTCAAAACAAAAAAAAATTCAATTCTTCTGGTTTCTTTCCATTTTGTATGCTGTTTATGGACACAGGGAGTTTCCAATGGACCTAAATCTGTTCTCAATGGAAAATGAAGACTTATATAAACACAGCAATTCAGATGCCCAGTGCACTCTTTATTCCTTATCTTTAAATCTGTTCCACTGCATTTTTAATCATTTTAGCCTTCTTAAAAACACAATATAATAAAAATAATTTGTGGTGATATATTTAATAAAGTTTGTCTGAAAATCAGAGGACAGAAACAAGCCATGAAGGTCAGAAAGTGATGACCCACACCATTAATTCCAACACTCCAGAGGCAGTGATCCTCTGGATCATTGTGAGTTTAAGGACATACAGAGCCAGGAAGTGGTGTCACACACCTTTAATCCTAGCATTAAGAAAGTTGAACAATGAAAAGAGATATCTGGGGAATTTTAGGGTCCATATAACTACCAAATAAAGCACTGCTGTCTGCTTCTCATGAACTCTACTTAACTATTTGGCAGCAGGGCCTCTTAAAAGACTCACAAGTATTTTGCCCCTAAGGCTAAATTAGAAAGCCTCTTTTTAAAAAGCAAAGCCTCTGTTTGCCTCCAGCAAATAGATCTGATCCAAGAAAATACTGCCACTAAGAAGCCATCTTTGACTCTGTTCCCTTTTTGTCCTTAAAAGCAGAAACCTTAAATACATTATAAATACAACTTGTTGCTTTCACAAGTTGTTGTGAAACTTTAGGAACCGGCCATTTTGCACCTTAAACTGTACTCCAAAAACCCATCATTTTGTAGCTCAGGCCCACACACCTCACCATGGCATCTCTGTTCCATGGCTCATGTGAGAGACACAACTTGAAAGCTGTTTTTGGCTCCAATTCTGTGCTCTAGAACTGTTTTAAGGCTTTATGTGGGTATATTTTACCCACATTGGGCACCATTTGTTGTATGAAGTTTCTGGCCTGGACTTTCCAGCCCAACCTCAAGGTTTCAACCTGCAGACCCACAGACCCGCAGTCCCACAGAGACATATAGACACTTAGATTAATTGTATGTTGACTGGCCTAGGGCCCAGACATATAACTTGCTAACTCTTTACTCTTAAACTAAGCCATGACTCTTATCCTGTATAGCCATGGGGCTCTGTACATTTTCTCCAAACAGCATAGTTGTCCTCTGCATCTGCTGCCTTGTCTGGTATCCCTGCTCTGTTCTTCTGTTCCCAGGGTTTTCCCAGTCTAGCAGCTCCACCCACACTTCCTGCCTGCCTTAAGACAATCAGCATATTTACTAAATTAGTAGGTGGGACAATTATTTACAATTAACATAATCCCACCACAAAAAGGGAAACTGTAATAGGATTATATTGTATGTATATCCATTCGAGGTAGGTCTAATTCCCTCATCCCACTATTAAGGCTGGGTTAGGTGTTCCTCTGTAGGGAATGGGCTCCAAGATGTCAGTTCATGCACAGGAACATAGTCTGTTCCTACTCCAAAAGGCTCCACAAACTGCCCATGCCATTCAACAGTCATCTACCTTTGGAGGGTTTAGTTCCTTTCCCTGAAAGTTCTCCAGTGGCTGTTTCAGATTCAGTGAGCTCCCAATAGCTCCAGCCAGCCATCTATGTTCATATAGACACCCCCCCACCCCCACCCCCCACTTCAGGTAGACCAGGAGCTTGACCTGATGCTTAGCTATGGGTCTCTGCTTCTGCCTCTACTCATTGCTGGATGTAGGTTCTATAATGATGTTTATTACAGTCATTCATTTGATTATAGAGGAAGTCTTGCTTATGCACCCCCTCCACTATTGGTTGGAATCCTAGCACGGGACATACTGACGGTTCTTGGAGGTTTTCCTAGCACTGGCCTCTTTCCAACCCCACAGTGGCTTCTTCTATCAAGATATCCATCTCTTTTTTCTCCTTCTTTGTTGCTCCTCTCACTCAACCATCTATTTTCTCATGATTTGTTCTCACATCTCCTTGGTCACTACCCATTATGATCCCAATTCGCTAAGGAGATCTTTATTTTCTCTACCCAGGGAGATCCCTATATGTCTCTCTTAAGTTCCTTCTGATCCCAAGCTACTCAGGGTTGATGTGGGATGTCTATATGCTGTGAATAAAGGACTGTTCTAGCCATGTCAGGCACAAAAGAAGAAGTGGGAAAGGAAATTCAAACATAGGTAGGAGAAGAAGGGTGGAATTGAAAAAAGACACAATCCAGCTGCCCAAGAGTCAACATATAAGTTATCACAGGAGCATCATGGACCATGTGGCAGGACAGATTATAGAAGTGGGTTGAATTAAGATGAAAGAACTAGCTAGCAATATGTCTGAGACGTAGGCCAAACAGCATGAAATTAATATAAGCATCTGTGTCAGTACATACCATGTCTATCTTTCTGCACCTGAATTACCCCAGTCAGGATGATACTGTCCAAATGTATCCCCTGCCTCAAATGGATACACCAGACTGAACTGACCCACCTTTGGACTCTTTGCTCTCCTTGGGGAATAGATGGGGTATGGGGTTGAAGGAGGCTGAGGGAGGACTGGAAGGGACTGGGAGGAGGGAAAGGAGGGTGAGCAGTGATATACATGGAAAAAACTCTTTAGATAAAAAATAAAAACAAAAACAACACTTGCCACTAAAAAAAAAAGAATATATTGTATGTGTAAAGAATCTATTTGTTTAATGAGGTGAAAAAGATTAAAGCTTTTTAAATTTAACATTTAATCACACAATGCTCATAAAACTAAAGGCACTCACTACTAAATCTAATAATCTGACTTGTATCTCTAAAACCCACACAGTGTGAGGGGGAAAAAAGGACTCCTGGGAGTTGTCTTCTAACTTCCTGAACCTACAAATGTGTACCCTAGCTAGAAAAGACACAGCCAATTTCAACATCTCACTCATAACCACTTCCTAATTCCAGTGCGTGCTAGAATACTGTGTGCATAGACTCCCTTCTAACCAGCAAGCATGAGATAGTTGTCTTTCTTAGAATCCCAAAGTCTTGAGAATCTTAAATATTCATGAGTCAATGAACTATGATCAGTGATGCCTCCATGAGTTTAGAAAAGGATATCAAACTGCTCTCTATATTCCTTGAAGACTTCCAGGAAGTAAGGCTTGAGTAACAGAGTACTAGATGCAAAGAAAACCCACCACAATTTGAATAATAGCACAAAGGGAAAAGCTACTAAAAGCTACATTTTTAAAGTTCTGGATTTGTTCTGAGAGGGATCCCATATTCGGTTGAGGTTTTTAATGCCAGACTTCTGGGAAATGAGTGTTATATGTGACTCTTAACAAGTCTTATTCACCCACAACTTCATAAAAATAACTTCAAGAGTAACAAATCATGACTTCCATGTTTGAAGACATTATAAGAACAAGATAATGGGTTTTTCATGATATAGATGATAATAAAATTCTTTTGGGATCTGTACACTTTACAACCAAATTTCTGTCTCTCATTTGATCTCCTCTGCTCGCTCAAACTCATAAACATGAAAAATGGAGGAAGACAAAAGAACCAGAGTCTGCATGCACAATACTTCAGCACTTTTCACAACAGCTATTTTATAAGGCAAGCCTAATTGGCCATCAATGGATGCATGAATAAATAAAATGAGATACATATTATATATGTGAGGTATAAATAGATATATATATATAAGATAAAATTTTAGTCAGCCATAAAAAGATTATTTCAGAAAAATAAACAGAAATGGAAGTCTTATTATAAAATAATCCAGGTTTAGAAAAACAAATATTTCTTCCTGGCTTCTCTCATATATGTAATCTAGGAGGGAGAACAGACATGATTGTGTTTATGTATTTATGTATTTAGGAATTAATTTGTTTGTAAATTGATATACATATCAAGAAAGAAGAAGTTGTGATGAATTTGAAAGAAAGTAGAAATAGATGGGAAGGTTTGGAAGGAGGAAAGAGAAGGGGAAGTGGCATATTATAATCTCAAAGAATAAATTATTTTTAAAAAATTGAAAGCAATTATGACTGTGGGATGGAGAAAGAAGAAATAATAAAGAGAAGTAAATAACAGAAATAAAGGTGGTCAAGACATTATATGCAGGTCTGGAAAGTATCCATAAAAGTACTTACTTTGTATAATTAGAATAAATTTAATATTTGGGGGAAAGTAGAAGTTGAGAAATTACTCTCGTGATTATATTGTGTCCCTTGTCAATGCCATTCCTATTTAATATTTCCCAATCTACATAATTAATGAGAGAGTGGAAATGTATTTCATTTCCATTATCACAATTAACAGAAAATAGAATATTCAAAATATATGTATTATTTTTACATTTATATTTTATAGGCTTTTAAAAAAGTGAAATGTCAAATAATAATTAAACCCAATGTAAGGAAAAGAGACTGTGTAGGACAAAGTGCATGGCTTCAGTGGCACACACAAAATGTTAACTACCTTTTAAAGTTGTTAATAAAAATGGTCAGGCCTAGAAATTTTGAAGAGGAATACCACTTTTAATTTGTTTTATTCACAAAGAACCATGAGTTTCAGTAGCAGATAGAAACTCCAGCCTTACTTGCACTTCTCAATGAAAGAACAATGATCAATTTAACATAATTGCCAGCATTTTAAGTCTACTAAAAATACATACAGGAATCTTTATATATCTCATTTTCAGTAAAAAGAAATTTGTTTAAATTTATATCATTAAGAGAACATTTCATAATAATTTAAATTATATTGATGCCAAGCATGGTAGTACAAACCTATAATACCAATATTCAGAAGGCTGAGACAGGAGCATCACTTGAACCCTTTGAGACAGGTCTGGGAAATGTAGCAAGGTCCCATCTTAAAGAATAAGAGAATTTAATACTCCATGGTATTAATTTAAACCTCTGAAATGAGACCTCAGCTTTTAATTCACTGGTTTTTGTCTTTTAATAATATTTGGGGCTGGAGAGATGACTCAATAGTTAAAAACCTAAGCTGTTCTTCCAGAGGACCTGCGTTTGGTTGCAGGTACCCACATAGTAGCTCACAACTATCTCTGAGTTTAGTTCTAGGCAACTGGACTCCCTCTTCTGGCTTTCATAGGTACAACAGACACACATGGCATACAGACATGCAGGCAAAACACAGATAAATACAAAATAAAAATAATTTTATGTTGCATATGTTTTGAAAATTATGTCTTTCAAAGAAATAAAGTAAATTGATGACTTGTGAAAAATAAAAGGCCTCATTTGCCCCATCAACTGCACGGATTTATATGCCCCATATATATTGAAATTGATATTACTAAAGTATGAATGCGTTGAGCCTTTGCTGGCTACTTTACTGGCTTCTTCGTCAATAACCAGATGTCGGACAGAAAAAAACAGGAACGGCCTAAAATGCAATGTTATCTATTTTATAAGGATAAGTAAATATGGAAAATATTTCAGAATCCGGGCATTTAAGACTTTATGTGAGTAGGTCTCACTCAAGTGAAAGCAAC
Source organism: Phyllotis vaccarum (assembly GCA_033318265.1). Lineage (NCBI taxonomy): Eukaryota > Metazoa > Chordata > Mammalia > Rodentia > Cricetidae > Phyllotis > Phyllotis vaccarum. The sequence continues at coordinate 58,705,760 of JARWLC010000018.1, forward strand.
CAGATTTAAAATAACAACAACCTTTTTCTACTAGCTAATAGCTTATGTCAAGGAGAAGCACATGAGGCTCAAATACACAGCATTATCCCATGTGAAGCCAGTGAGAAAAAAGACTAAAAAGCACATTGTCTTAGAGATGAGTTTTAGTTAATTCACTACCTAGCAATGAGATCCAAACAACTATCCAAGCTCAGCCTAAGTTTCCTCACCCATAAAATGAAAGGAATTTGGAGGCTCTAATTTCTTGAGTTCTCTATACATGTTAGAGATCAGTCCCAAAAACCTAAATAACACAAATTTTAAAAATGAGGTTCAGAGCTACAAAGAGAATTGTCAACAAAAAAATACAAATAACTGAAAAGCACTTAAAAATTGCTCAACATCTTTAGCCATCAGAGAAATGAAAATCAAAACAACTCTGAGATACCACCTTACACCTGTCAGAATGGCTAAGATCAAAGACACAGATGACAGCCTATGCTGGAAAGGATGTGGAGTAAGGGGAACACTCCTCCATTGTTGGTAGGAGTGTAAACTTATACAGCCACTCTTGAATGCAGTATGGCAGTTCCTCAGAAAACTGGGAATCAATCTCCCCAAGGGTCCAGCAAAACCACTATTGGGCATATACCCAAAGGAGGTACAATCATACTCCAACAGCATTAGCTCAACTATGTTTATAGCATCATTATTTGTAATAGCAAAAACCTGGAAAAAAAAATGGTATCCTAAAATTTGCAGGCAAACGGGTGGATTTGGAGAATATCCTCCTGAGTAAAGTATCACAAGACCAGAAAGAGAGGCATAGGATGTGCTCACTCATAAGTGGGTTTTAGACAAAAAGCAAAAAATACCCAAGCTGCAAACCACAACCCCTGAACATCTTTGGATTGGAAGAAACTTAAGACAGACATTCAGAGATTCCTCTAAGAAGAGAAAATAAAGATTACCTTAACAAATTGGGGTCATAACAGGCTGCAACCAAGAACTGGAAACAAACCATGAAAGAAGGAGATCACTGAGTGAGAGGAGCAACAAAGAGGGAGAAAAAAAAAAAAAAAGAGGTGGACATCTTGATACAAGAAGCCAATGTAGGGCTGGAAAGACCGGGTGCTAGGGAAACCTCCAAGAGCTCACAGGATGTCCCTGGCTACATCTCCAACTAACAGTGGAGGGAGGTGCCTAAACAGGACTTCCCCTATAATCAAATAAATAACCATCCTAAATATCATCACAGAACGTACATCCAACAATTAATTAAAGGTGGAGGCAGAGATCCATGGCTGAGCACTGGGCTGAGCTCCTGTCCAGCTGAGAGTGGGGGAGGAAAGTCTGTATGAGCAAGGGGATAGGGATTATGAGGAAATTTTCCACAGTGATGGCTGGAGCTCTGGGGAGCTCACTGAATCAAGAAAGCCACTGGAGATCCATCAGGAAAAGGAACTGGGACCTCTAAGAGTAGGCAACTGTCAATTGGCATAGACAGTATGTGTGGAGCCTGGGGGGGGGGGGGGGGAGGATCAGACTGTGTTCTTGTGTGTGGGCTGGCACCTCGGAGCCCATTCCCTGTAGAGGAACACCTAACCCAGTCTTGATTTTAGGATGAGGAACTTGGACTTGTCTGGAGTGGGTGTGCCACACTGAACTGACCCACCTTGGGTCCCTTTTGGGGGAGGGGATGAGTAGAGGGGGAGGGGCCGGCTGAAGGTTGACTAGAAGGGAGGGGGAGCAGGGAGGTACATGATAAAAAAGACATTTTTTTTTTTTTACAAAATTAAAAAATGAAAGGGATTTTGATAAAGACACTCTAAAATATCTGGCACTTTTAAAAATACTTTATTATTTTAGTCAAACTAAAATAACCAACAATTTCAGTGCATATATCAACTCCAAAGTTACGTATATTGGGCATTTTAGACATTTTAAATAACTCTTTGGAATTCTTGGGACCACAATACCTGACTACCCTCTCTCCTTCAGTCAGCGTCTGCTGTTTTCCTCAGTTCTAGACTCAGTGCTGCCTTTCAGTTTACAGCTGCGTTTTCTCTCTCTAGGACACTTACTGGCATTGCTTTAAAGGGACTTTGACCTGCATTAACTATTTCTTTTATGTCAGCATTTTAGCTCTTAATATAACCTCTCTCAACAATCTTACACTTAATTCTTAAGATTCAAAGCATTAGCTTCTTTATTATTGCAGGTTTTATTGTCAAATTAAAGTTAATTTAATAAAGAGCAAAGAAGCTAATTTCTTTATGAAATCTAATAGAAAAACATTTTTATCAGAAACCTTCTGGAAATAAACATAGCTCTGTAGTTCATTCTTGTCAAGATTGCCTAACTCTAGCTCTCAAGATCAGTTCAATTCAAGGAGTATTTCCTGACAGTTATCCATGAGGGAGGGTGCAGAATATCAAACTCAAGCTGTGATCAAATGTGGAAAAACAAATGTAAAACTGAGTAGAAATAACAAAGAAACAAGGTTCACTCTCCCTCAGGAGACACAAGACAGGGTGTCGGCACCTTCTTCCTAAACTGCATGATTCCTAAAATAAAACCAGTAAATATTGTTGTAAGCCTTTTTGTGAAGGGGGTAATATTCCTCTAACTGAAAGCATGACGTCAAGTAAAAACACAGCTTCATTATTATCGATGGTGAGGACTTTTTGCTTCAGTATGAGATCTCCATAGAATATCACATTAGTGTGAACTGGATCCATTAATGATCTTGAAGGGGATTAATATTGCAGTAATTTTCATGCTAGGCAAAATACAAGAGAGCAGAAAGTCAAACCACATAGAAACAAGTAAGGAACAATGCTTGGGGACTCTGATAATTTCTCCTCCACCCTTGGAATTTTAAGAAGCTTGCTGAGCACAATCTACCATATACTTTACTAGTCACAAGGAAGAAAATCAGAGTGCACTGTGCACTTCGGCAAAATTCTGGTAATTCAGAATTCTAGTAAAAGAGAAGTGAACAGACTTCTTCAAAGATGAGGAATTTGCCTTCTTGTGAATTTTAATTATTTTTTTAATTCTTCTTAATCCAGAAAAGCACCAAACTGGGATTCTGTATGACTAGTTGAGTCACCTTAGTGGAGCCATTTACCTTCACTTGTGTAAGTTCCCTTATCAGTGGAAAAAGACAGAATGAATTATATTTTAATGATTTCTTCAAGTTCCAAAATTTCCAAGTGTGCTTTATGAATAAGAATTTGCTTTTATATGTTCAAATAATGCAACTGCAAAAACTACTTATGGCCCATGAATTTATAATCCATTATTTTTCCTCATGCAAACATCTCAAGCAACTTAAACCACTTTGAGTGATGTGAAACTTCTAACATTGACTAAGAATTCTTTTAAATCTAGAGAAATTGTGGATTTGTATAAATGAAGCAAGATCACAAATTCTCAAAAGAATGTGCCTGTAGTCTTTGTATATAAATAGTCTGATTCAATAGGAGCTAACTTTATACATACATACACACCAAAAACATGGACACACACATATGCATATCTCATTCACAATATTTCATAATGGAATACAGTATTGCTTTTTAAAAAATTACTGTGATTTTGATTCAAAGTCAGGCTTGTGAACCATTATTATAAACAATAAATGTTATGAGTTTTGAATGCTGAGGGACCCTCTGTGCTCTAAATTAGTTTGGAGAAACTAAGAGTAATGTGCATTATTTAAATTGATTCTTAATTTCTCCTTGATCAACCAGTAATTATTCTAACAAAACCGACAGTAGTAATTCCTTGGAGCTATAACCAGACAAACTTTTCATACATATGAGGTGCCTTAAAGTAGACTCACATACCTTCCTCAACTCTCCTAACAGTAATCATTATTACATCTTGTATCTATATAGTGTTTTGCAGATCACAGTGTGTTCCACATTAATCCTCACTTGAACCTAACTTAGATACATTTTGCCCATCTTAAAAGTTAGGAAACTCAAGTTCATAAATAATTACTCCAGCGTCATACAATAAGGAACAACTTCTATTTAAACAGAAGTTGTTCTGACTAAAAATATTTCTTATCTTAATCACATGACCAGTAGGTCTTCTTGACATAAGGTACTATTTAAAATATCAATATATTTACATAGCTTTAACCTAATTTTTACCTTGCTTAACTCAGGCAACTAATACATTTTTTATTTTTATATGATTTGATAATATTTTTTTAATTTTTATTATACTTGAATTAGATAACTCTTACCTTAACATGACAGATGAGCATAATTATCTTTGCACTGTTTAAGGCCATCCAACAATCTGGAGAGGACATAATGCTAGCCACAATAGGTGGAAACTATTTTTCGCAGTAAGACGTAAAGGAACTGGACTATAATAGGTGAGAACTATAAACAACTTCAGAAAACAAACAACTGTGATCACAGTCCAAAAATAAATTCAGTAGCAGCCTTTGATGGGAGCAAAAGTCCTAATGAAGTGGCAACATATAGGGGTATTGTGTTGTTTCATGGTAAATAATTGCCCCACCCACTGGTTTAATAAAAAGTGCTGATTGGCCAAAGGCAGGCAGAAAGTGTGGGCGGGGCTACCAGACTAAAAACTCTGAGAACAGGAAGCACAGAACAGAATGCCAGAAAGAAGCCAGAAGAAGCAGAGGACAACTGTGCTGCTCTAAGGAAAGGTACCGAGCCACATGGCTGAACAGGAAGAATCATGGGTTAGATGAAGGGTAGAGAGCTAGCAAGTGATATGCCTGGGCCTGAGGCCGATCAGCCAAAAACTACTGAAAGCATCTGTGTGTCTCTGTGGGTCTGCAGGACTGCAGGTCTGTCGGTCTGCGGGTCTGCGGGTCTGCGGGTCTGCGGGTCTGTGGTCCGTGGGTCTAGACCTTGAGGTTCAGGCCCAAAAGTCCGAGCCAGAAACCTCGTACTACAGTAACTTGATTTTGGATCAGGGGAATCCGACTCAAATGCTAGTTATCTACTTAATAATCATATCAGCTTACAAAGAACATTGAAAATGCGGAAGTAGAAAATACATCATTGCATTGGTTTTCTATTGTTTCTGATATACATTTCCACAAATTTGGTATCTTAAAATAATTCAAATTCACCTTATAGCTTGGAGGACGAGAATCCGAGGCAGGTGTCTTGCTGAGATAAAATCAGAGTTGCTTTTTCTTTAGAAGACTCTAGGGAAGAATCCATTTCTTTGATGTTTTCAGCTTCTAGGATCTCACTACATTCCTTGGCTTCTGACCTCTACAGTCTTCAAAACCAGCAGCTAGTCAAGCCTCTTTCGTGTCTCTTAACCTGAATCTGACTCCTCTGTTGCTGTATTTGTCACTGTGAATATTGGCTTAATAAGATGTTAATTGACCAGAAGCTACCCAGGAAATAGAGGTGGGTCAATCAGACTAGGATATTCCAGGAAGTGAAAGAACAGAGAGCAGATGCCAGCCTGACAAAGAAGAAGCAGGATGAGAATGCTGTACTGAGAAAAAGAAATTTAAAGGCTGTGAATTTATTTCAAGCTAAAAGAAAATATATAAGGTTTTCTTGAGGAAGACCCCCAAAAAACCTCAGATTGGAATGGGTAGTCCAGATGATTCCACGTTTCAGAATACTCTGTTGCAGTTTCCTCTGAGTTCTGCATCTAGAACAACTTCAAGGAGACTGGCTGAGATGACCCAGTTTTACAGAAAATTCCAATCAGGACTTGCCCATAATTCTAAATTTTCTTTGGGTTCCCATAAAATTGCCAGTGCCCCTCAATCAGCAGGAAGTAGTCTGAAAAACTATGCCCACATTTCAAAAAAGAAAATGGATTAAGGATGTTTATCTTTGTTTGCCATATTGGTTAAAAGTTATTATAAAGATGAGAACAAAAGCTAGTTAAGGGAAATTAATTTGGGGGTATTGTTTTAAAAAGGAAAACATGGGGAGATGCTGTGGGACTATTCCCTTGTATACTGTAAATATTGGTTAAATAAAATAAATGCTAGACAGGAAGTAAAGGAAGAATAACCGGAGTATTCTGGGAAACAGAAGAACAGAGAGCAGAGGCCAGCCAGATACAGAGAGAGCAGGATGAAAATGATGCAGTGAGCAGAGGTACCAAACCACATGGCTAAACATGGATAAGAATCATGGACTACTTTAAGAGTAAGAGTTAGTAATAAACCCGAGACATAGGCCAAACAGTTTATAATTAATATTAGCATTTGTGTGATTATTTGGAACTAAATGGTTGTACCAGACAGGCAGGACAAGAAACTGGCCAATTACACTCTACCTTCCTCTTCTTTTTTAGGGACTTCTGAGATTGAGTAATTCAGTGTAATTGTCTACAAGGGTCAGATGTTTAGTATCCTTTATCTCATCTGCTTCCTTAGTTCCTCTCCACCATAGTTCCTATCAGACTCAAACAATGATGACATACAGCAGGAAGAGGTCTGAGAAAGCATCTATCTCCATAGAATACTCCTTGCTGATTTAGAGATATACTTTCTAGACCAGAATAGGAGGTGGTATCCCTAAGTCACATCCTAAAGTAAGGAGCATTTAAGATACAAAATATTTCCATTTGAACCCTAGATAGGAGAGATTTACATCTGACTGCCATGCTTCTTAAATTCATAGATACTGGCTCATTCATCATCAACAATTGTAAACTAGGTATATCCTACTTAAAATATTTAGAAAATAAGGGTGTCTTCCTATCTAGATCAATGATTCATTCTAGCACTTAAGAGCTGGGGCAGAAGACTTACTATGAGTTTAAAGCTGAACTGAGTTACACGGTAAGACACTTTCAAAAAAATTCTATAAAATATTACCTAAAGGGTCTATTTTGTTTCTTTCTTTCCTTGTTTGTTTTATGCTGAGGATTGAAACTTCTGAACTATACCCCCAGCATCATTTGGGGCTTATTTGAAAGATATTAAAGACATCATTTTACTTTTTTTTTTTTCTCCAGGAAGGCTCCCTTAGGTATCAGTCTCATTTAATTTGTAGGACACCTACCTCCACAACCTTTTTCTGAGAAATGTTGTTATGAAATATGAAGTGGTTTCTACAAAATGCCCAACACAATATATTACACATAGCATATATTCAATGAGTAGTAACTATTAACACCCCTACCAAGCCACTGGCCTGTGTGAATAAATTTTTAAATGTCCATGTATTAAGACATTTAAGGCATACTTTATTCTTCCACATATATACGCTTTTGGAGAGGCTGGCTGTTGTTTTTTTGTCTTATTCTTGTGGGTTTTTTTTGTTTTTTGTTTTTTGTTTTTAACGGTGTTTCACTATTCTGCCCAGAATGGGCACAAATGACTCTTGTGCTTCAGTCTTCCAAGTTGCTAGTGCTACAAGGGTCCACCATCAAAGGCTCAAGTTTTCATTCTACTCATAGGCAAGTAGTGAAATAATCTTTATAAATGTTAGTTTCCAAGTCTATTAAAAACATGCACTGAATCTTTGGATAAAAAGTCTTATTTTCCTACTATCCTTTTCAGCACACATTGGCACTAAATGTGTAACATCATTTTCCCCTCTAGAATGCACAACTATTCCCTTTGATACTGCCCCATGTGTCTCACTCCTACTGTCTCTCTTTGACTTATCTATATTAAAGTTCAAATCTCCCAGAAATGAAGTCTATGTTTTAGGGGTCATAAGCCCCTGACCACTTCTCTGGAGATTCTCTTCTGCCCATGTAACAAGATAGCCAGCACCAAAAATTCTCTAGACATCAAATGAAAGACATGATTTACCCAGGATAATCTTCTAAACTGTGCCAAAGGATTACACTGTTATTTCAATAACTTCTGGTGCCTTTACTCATTCCCTTGATGTCTATTTTTCTTGTGTAATAGGTGTGCTTAGCACAATTGTCCAGTAGTGTAATTTAGCTGCCTTCCTGCTTTTATTCTAAACAGACAGAAAAATTACTCTACCTTTAAGACTTCCTAAAAAATTTCCTAGGATTAAGCACACAATTCTTGTATCTAGAAACTTCAGGTCATACAAATAATTGTAGCCTCTTGGAATCACAATTGTCAACAGGGGGGACAAAAGTTGCATCAAATTCTCAGTATTAACACATTTGAGCTCTTACTCACCATTACTTTCCTATTTCCTATTCCCCACTTTCCTGTGGAAGCATCATTTTATCAGTGTTCAGACACATCACAGTCACAGAATGAACCTTTGGAATCAGAATTTGACATGTCAGACCAGGGTTTCCATATGGTCACTCTCCTGACATGTTTTGGGACATATACAAAGCCCACTGGCCACTATCAAATGAGTGGTGCAAATCCACTAAATTCTCAGAAAGAGAATGTGCTCTCTATCACTTAGTCAGTTTGTTTTGCAGATTTTTATCACATATTCATCTTGTCCAATATTGAGTTAAACAGTAACTAAAACTATAATTAAGTTAAACTGTAAAAGAAGCCAAGGATCATCAAAAAAGGGAAGACTTTAGAACTAAAATCCTAAAATTGAATACAAATATTAAAAAATATATATCTTAATAAAAATAGAATTCATTTATTAGGTAGCAATTGACTGATGTTGCTTAAAATTCAAGTATGGTCAAACATCCTTTGATCCCAGTAGCTTGTTGAAAAGCACAAATGTATAAACTCTGTACCAGGCTGTTAGGAGACTTCCTGAAGATACTGGTGTTTCATATGATCCTTCCAGCAAGTCTTTTCCTGCAAAAAGTCATTAACTTTACAAAAGAATTGACATTGACTGTTCCCACGCCACCAGATACGTAGACAGAAAACATACAAGATAGTCATGGATGGAGTTTAGAAAGCCACCATCAAGAAAAAGACAGCCCTCACTAGTTGAGAAGAGGGGTGAGAACTCAACATAAAAGGATCCACAGTAAGAACATAAAAGTCCCTACAATTTGCTAAGCAAGAATAACCAGCATTTTAAAAGAAGTACATCAAGACATTATGGAGTGGGTCCAGAAATCAGGATAAAAGAGGACCCCAGAGAATTGAACAAACAAAACAGTCCTGCCCCATTAAGTTGTCTGGCTACTTCTGGCCAGTGGAGAGAGTGGAGAGATGCCAATTTTCTATCTGTATCTAAAAACATTCACAGTGTAAGAAAAGGTTTTCATGGGAGAAAAACCTATTTTCAATTTTATAAAAATCTTGCTAAAATCTTGCTAGATGCTCTTGTGTGTAATACACTAAATCTAAGTGGATCTGTCCAATGTTCTTTCTATTTCAGTCTGCATGTAAAACCTACTTCTACTTGCCTTTCCCTCTGTTCCTAGGTCCTAGTTAAAAAGGTAGAAAGAAGCATTAGCTTGGAAACAGCTTTGTCTCTTTCTAGTGATGAAAAGACAGATACTTAACCATCTTTTCCAGCAATATTGTGACTCATTTTACTTAAAAGGAGAAAGCATTACTGTGGCTTATATGTTATTTCTATAAAATAAAACATCATTTATGACCTTGAATAAAAGTTTTTGCTACATTGTGTATGTATTACATTCATTTAAAAGAAAGAAAAAGAAAAAAAATAGCCCTGACTAATATAATAAAGTTACAATCTCATGAATATATCATTTTTCAATCTTAGCTGTTGCTGATAAATTGCTGATTGTCTAGGTCTAAAGTCTCTGTGTCCATATGAAACAGAAAATCTGCATAAATTGCTTACATATTCTCAAATAAATAAACCCCTAGCCCCTGTATCCTAGTACATGCCTCTTCTTGTTTGTTTTATTAGCAAGCACACTTTTTAGAATGACTTTCTGCAAATGTATGATTGAGGACTGAGAGATGGGCAGATAGCAGGGAGGATATTGCTAATACACGTTGAATACATAAATGCATTAATCACACAGACCATACTCAATTATTCAGGAGCTGGCATTATACTGTGAGATCAGCTCAGATCCTGGCTCCTGCTTCTGTCAACTGAACACACATTTATTAAGCCATGCTCTATCCTCAGCACTCTGGGGAACTGATCAGTAGGAATGGGGCGGGGGGGGGGGGGGGATCATAAACCACTGCCTTAGCTGGGGCAATCAGATATACATGAATAACAGCTGAAGAACGTGACTTGTGTCCTTATTTTCTTTGGCCAGTAATCTTTCAGCAAAGATTGATTCTTTCTCATTAATGTTACTACATGGCATTTCAGAGAGTTATAGTAAAGAACAAATAGACCTAGATAGCAGCTTAATGGGAGAAGAAAAGGAAAAGAGTTAAAAGTCTTGAGGGAGGCATGAGGTTATGCACAAGTGTCATTTTCTATGTCCTAGAAGTCCCTTAAGGGCACAGCAACTAGGTAACAGTAACATATTATAACATGGTAGGAACAATCTAATGTGGATACATGGATATTCCACATAGCTTTCAAGGATGTGATTTCTTTAAAAATTATATCAAAGATAATTACAAATTCAGTTTTGTTTTGTTTTGTTTTTGTTCTAGCTTCTGATGTTAATGGATTGTTTGGTTGTTTTGTTGGAGGGTTTTTTGATTATGTTTTGAGATGGAGTTTTGCTATGTAATCCAGCCTAGACTGGATTACACACCCCTTAGCTGCTTACTGAAATTCCCACTCCCAATTTCCCTCTATACACCTTGAGAGTTCTTGCCCTTTGGGAAGAGGAGATGGAGAGATGGGGAGGGGGGCTGAAGGCTGACTGGGAGGGATTGGGAGGGGGAGCAGGGTGGGTGGTAGATGGGGGAAAATGACAGTTTTATAAATAAAAAATGGGGGGAAAAAAGAAAGTAAGACTCCCTATTTCCAGCTATCCCAAACATCTCTTTCAGTTTGAAACTGGTTTTATTCAAATATAATTATGGCCTTCATCTCTCCAAACTAAAGAAAAAATTCCATACTGGTAAAATGTGCCCATAGACATCCAAGAGACGGAATATATCAGAAGAGATGGGGGAAACACTTTCTTTAACTTACAAGGGGTCCAAGTTTGAAGAAAAATTAAACAATATGTAGATAGATATAAGCTGACCCTTCCTAGTTTTCCAGGATGTTTATGTTAATAACACAATCAAATTGCTTAGAAGGCATTTGAGCAACTGACAACCAGTATGGCCTTAATGTGAATTTACAAATCTAACAATAGATCTTCAAGAAAATTGGAGCTTCTATCTTTTTCTGGGTCTTTTAAAAATGGTTACAGGATAACATGATCATTTCTTTAAAGAGCTTATCCTATAGGCCAAATGTAAATCTACAGACTGAACTAAAAGCTTACTGAGTACTATACACAGAACAGTATGTCTGTGCCCCTTCTGTCAGAGAGTAAAACAATACTGAGAAAAACCTTCCATTCAGTGCTGTTTTAGAGAGAAATATCAGAATAATAAAAGCTCTCCTAGGCCTCCTGTTTCCTAATTAACAATCAATCCCCATTTCCTTTCCAGTCATTTGCAGAGGGGCTACTCAGGTAATTATCTCCTCTGGCCTGCAATTGAAGTCTCAGTACTGAGCTGCTTCTGATTTACCATTCAGTCCCTGAAGTCAACAGTGGTCTAGAGGGAAAGTGAATGCCAACACACTGCTCTAAATGTAGAACTTATTTTTTCCATTTCCTCATAAGCCCATTTCCCTTCTCTTACTGGGACACTTTTGTCATTTCTGACAGTACCTCTGTGCCATGCACACAGGGAGACACCATCTTCATTGGACAAGGGATTTGGCTACTATCTAGGAGCCAAACAGGGGGGAGGGGGGATGCATGCAGAACAACTGACTCACACAGCACAGCTTGAACCACTAGACCGAGCTTCCGCCCTAAGAAGATGACTCAGTAAGCAGTGATTCATATCACCAAGGAAAATGTGTTTTCCCTAGGAAAGAGAAGCTCATTTTAAACATAATAACACAAAGGTGCAAAAGGCAATTCAGAAAACAGACTGATGAAATTCAGCAGCCATGTAAACCCTCTCGTTACACTCATTCAACCACATGGTCTGAAAAGGCAATAAAGCATGAGCATTGCTCAATAAGATGTCAAAAAAATCCTATTAAGTATTTTTAATGATTTCGTTGACAAGTGAAATCTGATTTATATTTGTGGCTTCCTGTGATGTTTTCCTATTATGTTTGTATATATGGAATGATGTCATAAAGCTAATTAACATATCCATCACATAACCTGCTTTAATAACAGTTAAAATACCTTCAAAAGGAAATGTGTGCTTTAACTTATTTAAGTTGAGGAAACCAAAGTCTAGAATATTCTTAAATTTAAAAGTTTAAAATGATGATTTAAGCAGGACCTTTTGTAATATCTCAGGAAAAAAGAGAAGGAGGGAGGAAGAAAGAGAGGAACGTGCCAAGTCAAAGAACAGCTATGGTCATCGACCTTCCCCTCACATTTGTTCGAGGATTTTGGTGTTACAGATATTTGCTACATATCCTGTTTTCCATTAATTCTGAGGATCCAAGCTCAGGTCCCCACACTAATGTGGAAAACTCTTAACTATCGCCCCATTGTCAAAGGTGTTCATTGGAAAAGTGAATCTACAAATACAATCACTTGGCAGAAGTGTATTGGAATTGTTCGTATTATCTGTTCTTGCTTACATTGATTAGGACATGAGCTTAGGAGAAGAGGCACCTATAGAAGTTACCCGGTTTGTTGCTCTCACTCACTCAACTCAATCTCCTTCTCTCATGATTTGTCCCCACTTCTCCTTGGACCTACATAAAATAGACACACCAGATTGAACTGACCCACCTTGAGACTCCTTGCTCTCCTCCGGGAAAGGATGAAGGGATAGAGTGGGGGAAGGCTGATGGAAGACTGGGAAGGATTGGGAGGAGGGAAGGGAAGCAAGCAGGGGGACACATGGGGAAAAGCATTTTTAAATAATAATGATAATAAAAGGAAAAAAGAAGTTACCCTGATATTCACAAGCCCCACAGCCAATCGTACATGTAAGTTGCTATAGGAGATGATAATTCAAAGTGATCCAGGTAAAATAGTGTGGGAAACACTGAAAGTGGCTTAGGGTGAACAGAGCAAGAGCTATTAGGAAAGATTTTTTTCATTAAAGCTAATGTTAATATTCGCTTTTCCAATGGGTATTGAAAGCCAAGTTTTAAGCTTTAATGGATAAACAAGTGGGAAAATAATAAGCGCTTCTTCACAAAATAAAATAAAATAAAAACCTTAATATTTATCTTAGTTTGACATTATTTATGGTTATATCACCTTTGTAAATGTAGATTTCTAGGCATAATTTATTAATAGACTTATGACTCAGTAATTTAAAGTGTCTAATATATAAATAACTTTTATAAACTAATTCAAACTAGCAATGTATGACACTAGTCTCAAATAGTGTGAACTTTTCTTTAAAAATTGCTGTGGGTGGCCCAATAATTATACACTGTGACATTGCAGCAACCCAGCCTCTGTCTGAAATTAGAAAACACCAAGCCAGTTTAAAATAAATGGCATGCCACCCAAGAAAATGCATAAATACATTTAAATTTATTTAGATAATTATCCCCTTCATAGCCAAGTATTCATAGCCTAAAATTGTTTGTTGTTTTTCTTTTTTACAACATCACTGCGGGAGTTATCACAGAGTCATTCTCCTCACTACCTAACAATTTATTCTGGTCACAAAGCTGTGAATTTTGTCACAGATGCGTTTACCCTAATGACCACAGCTCCTCTGCAGTAAGTAATTAACATATTAACCAAAGTAGAGAGTAGCAACAGTGAATGTGGGTAGCATGCCTCTTATTATTAGAAAAATTATAGGGATATAAAATTAGAGACAGTAGATATATAACAATATAAAAAGTGCTATAGCATATTTGAAATTCATAGTATAGAGTCTATAGAACTTGGGGAACCCAAGAGAATGACTTTTGCTTTAAACTTCAAAGACAGTAGGCAAACATTTTTAAATGTTGTCAGTTAGATGTCAGTTCTATGTTAGGGATCCTGTATCTTCTTTTTGTATTTGTGTGTGTGTGTGTGTGTGTGTGTGTGTGTGTGTGTGTGTGTGTGTGTGTGTGTGTGTGATTGTGTGTGCTTTTCTGAAGAGGGTCAGAGGAATAAGGGCAGTGTCTTCCCAACAACACTTTCCATTTCACCTGTGGCTAACTTAAGGAATTTCTCTATGAATGTATATATCTACTAGAACATTTTGTTTGCAAACAAAAAGAGTCATACATAACTGGGTGAATATTTCAAAACTACACAGGCAAACTTCTATAACTATTAATAATGTGCTCTTCCTACTACACTGCACTGTTTCACATAGAACTGATACTTACAAATAACTCAAGTAAAGCTCACCATTGTTCTGAAGATCTGACAACATAAAATAAGTAAATACATAAATAAAACTACCTTATCCTAGTTAAGGGTGAACCACTCACTCAAAGTTCAAAAAAAAAATAAGTAACTTAACTATATTACCATGGCTTAACATACTTGAATTAAAACTTAGTGTTATTTCTAGATTTTTATTGAGAAGAAATAGAAACTTTTATTTTTAATAGCTTTTGTTACTTTTTATTTTTGTTTATAATATTTGCAAAATCAATTCTACTCCTTAACTGCTTTCAGAAACTAGAAGTCTGGTATGGTTGATTGATCAGATAGCTGAGGGATTTTATGAGATTTATGGGTAAAGAAAATTAACCTTCCATCATATTCTTGCATAAACCACACATTTTAACTTATTTAATTTATTTTTATATGTTTGGATATTTTGCTTATATGTATGTCTGTGTATCACCTGTGTACCTGGTGCCCATGGTCAGAAGAGGGTGCTGCATTTCTTGGAAATGGAGTTATAGATGATTGTGAGCAGCATGTGGGTACAAATTCACATTCTCTAGAGGAGCAGTCAGTAATCTTAGTCGCTGAAATTGTCCCCAGTCCCTACATCACATATTTTAAGAAAACAGGTATTTTTGACCTTGATATTTTATTAAATTTACTAATTTACTCATTTTATGTTTTACACAGTTCTCGAGAAAGATTTTTTTTAATGCCACAACAAATATTAGTACATCCATTAACTTTTAGGCAATAAACAGTGGATTTCTCCTACTTTTATATAAAGTAACAAATTATTCCTTAATTTCATCCAGTATTTTTAATTAAAATATCATTGCATTTTTCTTCCCTTCTCCTCCCTTCTCTTTCTTCTCTCCCTCCACACACACTGTATTTTTAAAATATGGATAAGATATAAAGCAGAACTTGGAGAATAAGCAAAAAACTAGTGAAGAAAAATATGTAGAATAATCATAGATGCTCCACTCATCACAAATTAGAGAAAATAATCTGGTGTTATGCTTTGTTGTTATGAGAATTTCTAGTCATTGTTTTTATTTTGGCTGTTGCCAGAGGCATTTGTGTATACACTGATTCTTGGTGACATCATAGTTTAAAAAAAATAGCATATCCTGGCTCAAGAAAATCACCCAAATGGAAATCAGAGCACAAAATAAAGACTCAGATAACAACTCCAGCAGATGTGGTGACCTAGCCAGTTATGTTGCAATCACACCACAGCATCTCAGGCAATAACCTCCCCCCACTTGGAGACAATTACCCTAACTTCTGTGCTAATGACTTTCATCCAGACACATGAGCCATAAGCACAAGAGGGTCAAATATCATAAACTTTCAGCAAGCTGGCCACAAAGACCTATGCCAACCAAAGCAAGAGAAGAAAGTAGATAGTAGAGCCAAGGCAAAAGTAAAATTATAAATAAATAGTTTTGTGCACTTGTTTGATATTTGGATGTCTACTGTGAATACTTTTCTTTCTGTAGATTTTTGTCTCTTTCTTTCTGTTTTTATTTTACATTTTATTAAATTGCAATATCTCTCCCCTTCCCTTTCCTCCCTCAAAGCATTCCCATATACCCCTCCCTGTTCTTGTTGAAATTTACGACCTGATTTTTGACTAATAATTATTTCATGCATTTATTCATTTGTGTGTGTATTCCAAAAAATTACCTGTTCAGTCCATATAATATTACATGTATATATATATATACATATATATATATGTATATGTATATGTTTCCAGTGCTGACCATTTAACACTAGACAACTAATCAGTGTGCTCTTCTCCTGGGGATGAAACTCTCTCTCGTTCTCAACTTTCCTTAGTTGCCTATAGTTCTTTGTGTAGGGTTGAGGCCTACGCATTAGTGCCACCGTTGTTCTGCTCACAGTTGAACAATATCCCACACCTAAGGTAAATATTGGATAACTTTGTATAAGAGAGGGGCAGAGAGTCTAAGAGCCAGAGGAACAGAGAATTTATTATGAAATTGAGTAAGTCTCACCAGTATTTCCATTTCTTAATTGAGTTATCTTTTGCTACTGATATTTTGCAACACATAAAGATCACATACAAATAAGTTTTACAGCACATATGTTCATGTATTAATCAACCTTTATACACTACATTATGTTCTTCATTTCATAGGTGTCTCTGCATTTTATTGAATTTTTCCTTTGCAATCCAGAATATGTTCAGTGTTATAAAAATCCCATGTGTTTGTTCTTCAAATACATTTCTCACTTCAATGTCCTGTGTTTTCTTCTAGTAGCTTCATAGTTTCAAGTCTCTTATTTTAATTTTTAAACCATTTTGAGTACATCTTTGTAACTATAAAAGACAGGGGTCTTATTTCATTCTTCTGCATGTAAATACCCAATTTTTCAATACTATTTATTTTGCAAGTCCTGCTACCAAGGTGCAAATGTGTTGACAACATCAAAATTGTATGGTTTCATGTATCTCTGGAAATCCCTTAGAGCTTATTAGTAGAGAAAAGTAAAATTTGTGACTTCATGTACTTCCCTCTGTTTTGCTTCAGAAAAATAAAACATTTGATGAAAAGCTATTTGTTGACCTAACGAAATGATAGTAAACTCTATTATTGTTGTTATATTAAGAGCACATATGCTGATCTGGAGCATGGATTTGAGGGTTTTACTTGCTTTATCCAACCTCCTAAAGCTCTTTAGAGTTATTATTTGGAAAAGAAAATGTGTCTACTTTATTAGTATAACCAAAGAGTATAAACTCACCAAAATTAATAATAATAGCATGGAATTATGTATACCTTGTCAAATATTTGCATGGCAACTGAAAAAGATTTGGAATAACAACTAACATTTGGATCCTAAAATAAAACCACACAACTTGAAGGTACAGAAGAAGCAAGTCTATGCTATCAGCTCCCCAGTATCCCCAGCAAGCGTATCTGACCCTTATCAAGTCAAGAGTGCAGCCAGTCACTGGAGACTTCAGAGAACAGTCCTCTTGTACTGACTCACCTCCAGTCCAGAAGCCCACAGAGGATCTGCTGCCAAAGAGACCTTGTCACATGTTACTGATAAATTTATTTACATATTTCCATTCCTGGGCTTTTGTCCTTTTAAGTGTCTTTTCTAAATGTCCCTGGTTATTTGTTCTTTTGTATGATTATAATGATTTTATTTCTTTGCTATTCTTATGTAAAATAAGTTTTCTTAAATAATACCTCAAACCCATGATGAAATGTCAGTGTTATTATTATTTTTAAATTCATTTCTTTCTTTTAAAGAACAGATGACCAGCTACTTGTGGTCATCTATTCCTTAAAAGAAAAAATATTTTCTAAATGTGGACGGGATAAAAGTTTAATGCATATGACAAGACATTAGAAACTATCTAAATATAGACTGTAGATTCTAGTCTTCTTGATGAGATATCAGATGGTCATTTAAAATGCAGGTTAGTGTAGCATGTGTGTGTGTGTGCACGCATGAGTGCGTGTGCATGCGTTTGTAAATATATATGTATATGCTTTTATGTAAGGAAGAGGTAAAACACTCACTGTATTCATGTACATTTACAATATGTACCTCCACCTGTGGGGAAGACTAGATATACTATATCCTTAGGTGACTCTAGAGTTACTAAGTCTAAGTAATTCCATAATGACACTCATCTTCATTTGTTACCTTCAGAAACCAAACAACCCAGCTCCACATCTCCACCACCTACTTATCTTCATAAAATGCTGTAAAAACTGATTGCACTTCTTCCTGCCTTTCCCAATTTTTCCCTTTATATTCTCACTCCATTCTAGCTACACACTGGACTTCTTACTAAAAGCTCTCTCCAGTGGGGACTGGTGTTCTGACTCTTAGCACATGTCACTCTGAACCAGGGACAATGATTATATTCATGCTTATTCTCCCACTCTTTCTCCCACCCCTTTCATCCCCCTCTACTTCTTTCCTAGAAACTGTCCCCATCAACACCACCGTGACCATATTACAAACTAATGTTTTATAGTAAAAACAAATGCCCTCTGCATCAGATTCGCCTTGAGGTTCCTGTCTTAAGCTCCTATCCTGACTTCTCTGTATGATGGACTGCAAGCTATTATGATGAAATAAGTACTATCCCTAAGCTATTAGTTCCCCTTTATCACTGCCTATTCCTTTGGAAAATGTCACTGAGAACCACTTAGGCACTTTGGTCAAAAAAAAAAAAACAAAAACAAAAACAAAAAACAAAACAAAAAACAAAAACCTACAGATCATCTTTACTTCTCTTTCAATTCAAAATGCAATTCATCTGCAAATTTGCTCTCAAATAAAGCTCCAAAATACATGCAAATCTCAGCATTTCTCACTATCTTCTCACTTCTATTGGGGAGAGAGAACTTTGCTGTGAGTCTCTTGCTGACATAAGAAGAACAAAAGCAGCATCTTTGAGATAACGACTAAGCATAACTAAGATAACTTCTGGCTTCCACTTCCATCTCCCTCCCCCCATTTTTCTCCTGATGATTCACAACCCTGTTTTCTTTCTGTTCTTAGAATCTGACGATCCCTTTCCAAGTTCAAGGCCTTGGTATCTATTGTTTCTCGAGCTAAGTGTTATTTGTTCTCAGAGTTAATGATAATTAAAATACCTCACATTTATCAAGATCCAAAATGTTGGATCTTGTTCTAAGACTGGTGCAAGCATGCATCTTTCAAGAACTGTTTGCCATGAAAGTCTTATGGGAACATTAGTGCCTTTCAATACTGTTATATTTAATAAATTTCAAAAAGGTGTCTCAACAGATGGAAATATGAAACTGCTACTCTATTCATGACTATATACATATAAATCTAGTAAAACATTTATATAAAAGCTGTATTATACATTTTTCTTTCCATAGTCAACTATAAGTTACCTATTTGTTTGCTTTAATTATACTTGCCATAATTTTGAATAATTTAAAATTATTTAATAATTTTCTAGAGAAAGGGGACTTTCATTATTTACATATAATTTAATATATTTGTTGTCAGGCAGAATGATATATACCTTCAAGCTCAGCACTTGAGAATCTAAGAAAGGAGAACCCTATCTTAAAGGCCATTGTGGACTACACAGTGAGTTCATTCAAGCTAGTCTGGGCTGTACAGCTTGTCTATTAAAACATAAAACAAAACCAGACAAAACCAGGCCCTCTTGGTTATCAAGATCTCATCAAGTTATTTCTTATATTTCTACATATCAAAATGTAAAAAAAAAAAAAAATCAATGATTTCCAACCTTCAGATAGACCTGAATTACCAAAACCACCAAAATAAGAGTCCAAGAAAGAATGATTCTGAAAATTCTTCAGGTGATTCTATTACATGGGCTATAAAACACTTCCCTAAGGTTGCCGGAGGCCTTAGGGTGAAGTTCAAATGTGAGTTTGGGTAGAGTATGGCCCTAAAATCTACTCTAAGGCAGATGAGAACAGGGTCTGATCTAGAGCACCAGTTTCTGCTTCAGCCACTTCTTGGGCTCTGCTGAAGAAATGGACACTGTTATAGATGTGATATCACATTTCTGTCTTCAAGTGTAAGCCTATTACAATGAGATTCACACACTGGGGTTCAGGGCCACAATTAGGGCTTTAGATTCTTATTCTTCATGTCACATATCCTGAGCTTATGAGGAAAGGCTCCACGTGTTCCAGAAGCATTTTCTTGACTTATTTGTACAAAGACTCTCTCTCTCTCTCTCTCTCTCTCTCTCTCTCTCTCTCTCTCTCTCTCTCTCTCTCTCTGTGTGTGTGTGTGTGTGTGTGTGTGTGTGTGTGTGGAGAGAGAGAGAGAGAGAGATTCTATTGGTTTTGTTCCTCTAGAGAATCCTACCTAATATACCACCTAATCCACAGCATGAATAGAGAGACAAAGAAAGGAAAAAGCAAGGATTCCTGTTTGTTTCATTTGCTTCTGTCTAGAAAACTATGGGACTGAGGAAGACCATGGATGTTCTATCAGCATTGTACCTACTTTTTGGCAGACCATCTTCCCTAGGTCACCCTATTAGAAGTGATCTATACCATGCAGAAAATAAAAATGTGAAGAAACAACCATGAATTATAAAACCTCATTTTCAAATATATTCTTTCTACAAATATTAGGCTAAAGAACTGTTTTAATTATAAGAACTCATGGGAAAACTCATAATGAGTACTGTGTAACAAGGTTTGCAGAATGGTTTTCTCTGGGCAGAGTTTCAGTGTCAGTGAATCGAGATTTCAGTCATACTCGGTTGAAGATCTTGAACGGGGTCTATTCTTCACATTTACTTAAATAACATGGACCAAGTTCAATCAGGTTTGGGTTGTTTTCCTTCCAATATTAACTTTTGAGCCAAGTAAGAGTTGCCTTTTATTCTACTCCTGCACTAATTTTTCTTCTGTGTCTAATAATTCTTTTATTTCTCTGTTCTTCCTCTATATCTAGGATACACTAGCATCCTAATAGCTGGTAGCTGTGTACAATAGGTACATTCACTCATCATCCAAAAGTATATGTTTATCTAAGGGCTTCTGTGCTACTGGGGATGCTATAATTTATGTACGTCTTTATCATTAACCTCTAACTTTAAAAACAGCTCACATATAAGAGAATATTTTTCAACTCCTGTATCTACTTTGATGAGTACATATTTCAAAAGAAACCTGCAAGTCAATTTTATCTGCCAAGTCAGAATTTTTCTTCTAAAACTGTGTGTGTTGAAATATACATATATGTGTGTGTGTGTGTATGTGTATTTATAATTTCACACATGGTTTACACTTTTCTAATTTCTTCCCATAAATTAATATTTATAAGCAAATTAATTTGAAAGTCAATTTGAGACAGGCATACGATTTATAGATAAGAAAACACAGATGGTGGCACAATTTTCTGCAGACTATTTTTATAATGACTCTCTTACATGCAATCTGTTTTATGAGATTTCCAATGGGTCCACAGTACAAAGAATTCCAAAAGAGAAAAATTCCAAGATTCCAAAATACTTGGCTGTGAAAAGATTCAGTGAGTATAGCTTCCTCCTCACCAAGTTTCTAGAATGTGTCAAACTAAGAATAAACTTAACATTTTCTCTCCTGCCCCTGCAGAAGAACCTTGTTATTGTATTGTGAGATGCTGGTGTGGCTTTGGCAATATGATAATGGTAATTTGTTTCAGAGTGGATAAAAATGTATCAAACATAAAGGCTGGGTAATCAAGAGATGAATCAACAAATAAGGCAATACCAAACAAGCAATCTCATCAGGTCAGGGTTCAGGTGCCACCTGACCACAGATTTTTATCTGGAAATGATCACAAGCAGACCAGACACAGTGACTATTTGTGATAATGCACATAGTGAATGGATATATAATCACTGGGTAACTGAAAAAGGCTGCCAGCTTTGTATATAATCATTGGTGATCAGTAATAAAAACAAATTTTTTGTGGTGGCAGAGCTGTTTCCTATTTAGGAGAGTGTAGAACAATTTAGTCAAAAGCTACTCATCTATGTAGGCGTGGTGCCAGTCTTGTCTAATTCAGAATAAGTTGGTCTGGGCTAAGTCATGTTTTGGTGGTGAAAGATTACCATATCAAAATGTCATGCCTCTGAATGTCAACCCCCAACAAAAACAAAGAAAACAACTAAAATTCAGATGTTCTAGAGCTACTATCATTAGCAAAAATAATGGCAGTACTCAGGATCACATTCTAACAACTCATCACTGACTTCCAAAACAGAACTTTGTTTAATAATTAAATAATTAAAGAAGCTAAGAGGCCATTTCACCATTTTAAAAAGTAACTCAATTAGTTGACAAGCTGATCTCAGAGCTATATTGAGATGCACAGGAAAATGAAATGAATTTTATGGGTTAGGGGAAATGTTTGGATGAAGTATTAACTCCAGTTATTTTTTGTATTTCAACAAATATTTCTAGTGCATTTTTGAGAACACAGTACTGAGCAGATTGTGAGATAACAAAATAAAATTTCAAAAGAAGTTGAGATGAATCTGTCTGCATAAATTAGTCTTTTATTTTAGTTACTTAGCTCAACCTTATCATAACCACATTTGAAGAAAATTTATATTTCAGGTCAAGAATATTGCCATAGAGTCTAAACTTTCTCAGATTGTTGGCAAATCAGTAGCACTCTAAATGATTACAAAATATCTCAACTTTCATGCTTTAATATGCTACTTTAGTTCACTCAAATGTTTATATACATTACTGAACAAATGCACTTGAGAATAAAAATTACACTAATGAACACATTTTTATTAAACTTTTAGTAGGAGTTGGCTGTTAACTGTATTAAGTGATGAAGGAAGCATACCAACCAAGAAATTCAATCCAAATGCATGTTAGGTTTTAGTTTTAAAGTGTGTGTGTGTGTGTGTGTGTGTGTGTGTGTGTGTGTGTGTGTGTGTGTGTGTGTGTTGAAAATGTGTACAATCTTTCCTTGTTCCCTTGCTATGACAAACTTAAAGAATCAGAGTATTTTTAAATGTTCTGTAGTGGTATAAGCATGCCATTATTAGTTCTCTTAAATATGAAGAGAAATATAAATATCTTCTATTACATTAAATATATCTTAATGAGATTTTATTACAAATTTTTAATATCTAATCACCTCATCTTTCTGGTACAAAATAATATGATGCTTTATATCCAGCGGTTCAAAAAATAGAATAAGATGTTTATCATTTTTCTTTCAAGATTTTTTTGTGTAATCTTTTATTTTACATGCCAATCACAGTGCCCCCTCCCTTCCCTCCTACCATTCACCCCCAGCTTCCCCACACACACACACCCCAGTCTACTCCTCAGAGAGAATAATACCTCCCATGGGAAGTCAACAAAGTCTGGCACATCAAGTTGAGGCAAGACCAAGCCCCACCCCTGTATCAAGGCTGAGCAAGATGTCCATCTATAGAAATGGTCTCCAAAAAGCTAGCTCATATGCCAGGGATAAATCCTGGTCCCACTGTGAGAGGCCTCACAAACTTCCCAAACCACACACTGTCATCCACATTCAAAGGGCCTAGTGGAGTTCCTTGCAGGTTCCCCAGCTGTCATTTCAGAGTCAAGGAGGTCCCAGTATCTCAGGTCAGCTGTTTCTGTGGGTTTCCCCATCATGATCTTGACCTCTTTGCTCATAAAACTCCTCCTCTTTATCTTTGACCAGATTGGGAGCTCAGCTCAGTGCTTAGCTGTGGATCTCTGCATCTGCTTCCATCAATTGCTGAATGAAGACTCTGATAACAATGAGGGCGGTCATAAACCTGATTTCAGGAAAAGGCCAGTTCACCAGTTCAGGCACCTTCTCCCCTCCACTATTACTTGAGGTCTTAACTGGGGTCTTCTTTGTGAATTTCTAGGAATTTCCCTAGCACCATGTTTCTCCCTAACCCCAAAATAGCTTTTCCTATCAAGATATATATTTTGTTATTCTCGTTCTCTGTCCCTTCCCCAACTCAACTAAGGTGTTTATATTGGGGGGGGGGGGGTGGAAAGTAAAGGTGTCTCAACCAAAAGTCATGCCAACCACCAGAAGTCCAGCCCCAAACTAGGTGAAGACCTCATACTCAACCATGGGGCACACCAGGCAGAAGACAAGAGAAGAAACAGAAACCAAGGAAAAAAACATCCACCCAACAAAGACAAACTCAGAAATTGGCATCAAATTCTTATACCAGTATAAGAACACAATCAATGATAGCCAAGGCAATATTTCAGCACCGGACTTACTACAGTAAGCCCCAAGTAGTCCAAAAATAGCTGGAGTACAAGGAAAAGGCTTTACAACAAACTTTATGAAGCTAGAGGTCCTTAAAGAAGAAGTTAATTTTTTTGTTTTAGAAATTGAGGAAAAGACAAACAAAAATTGGAGGAAATAAATAAATCCTTTAAAGAAAGTCCAGGAATAAACAAATAAGCAGTTGAAGAAAATGAATAAAACTGTTCAAGACCTTAAAGTGGAAATAAAAGCAATTTTAAAAAACACAAACTGGGGGAATCTGAAAATAAATATTCTAGATTAGTAAATAGGAACCACACATTGCCAACAGAATACAGGAGCTATGAGAGAGAATCTTGGCTGTTGAAGATACGATAGAAGAAATAGAAACATCTGTCAAGAAAATGTTCAACCTGAAAAAGGAAACATCTAGGAAAACCAAGAAACTATAAAAAGGCAAAACCTAAGAATATTAGGACTAAATGAAGAATCCCTGCATAAAGGCACCCAAAATATTTTCAACAAGATAATAAAAAGTTTTCCAAACTAAATAAGGAGATGCCAATAAAGTTACAAGAAGTATAAAGAACACCAAATAGGTTGGACCAAGAAACACAGTTTCCTTGTCAGATAATAAAATGCTAAATACAGAGCAAAGAACAAATATTAAAAGCTGCAAGGAAAAAAGACCATGTAACATATAATGGTAGACTTATTAGAATTACATCTGACTTCTCAATGAAGACTCTAAAAGCCAGAAGGGAGATACCAGCCCAGACTACTATAACCAACAAAATTTTCAATGGAGAAAACAAGACATTCCATGAAAAAGTAAAACTTGAACAGTATTATCCACAAATTTAGCCCTACAGAAAATACTAGAAGGAAAACTCCAGGCCAAGGAGGTTAACTATAACCATGAAAACACACGAAATAGTCTCATACCAGCAAAACAAAAACAAACACAAACATACTACCAACAATAATATCAACAACAAAATAACAGGAATTAACAATCACTGGTCATTAATATTTTGATATCAAGATTCAATTCCCCCAACAAAAAGTGTAGATTAAAAGAATGGATGTGAAAACAGGACTCATCCTTCTGTTGAATACAAAAAAACATAACTTAAAATTATAGATAGACATTACCTCAGACTAAAAGGTTTGGAACAGATAGTCCAAGCATATAAATCTAAAATTCAAGCTGGTGTAGCAATTCTAATATCTAACAAATTACACTTCAAACCAAAATTAATCAAAAGAGTTAGGAAATGTCATGTCATACTCACCAAAGGAAAAATATACCAAAGTGACATTTTAATTTTTAATGTCTCTGTTCTAAACACAAGAGCATCTGCTTTTATAAAAGAAACATTGCTTAACTTTATATCACACATAGACTATCACACATTGATATTTGAAACTTTAGTAACCCACACTCACCAATGCACAGGTCTGCCAGACAGGAACTAAACAGAGAAATACTGGAGCTAACTGACATTATTTATAACTGGACCAAATGGACTTAATATCTATATTTACAGATATTTCACCCAAACTCAATATATATACAATCTTTCCAGGACCTCGTAAAACATTCTCCCAAACTAACCATGTACTTAGTCATGAAGCAAGTCTTAAAAGATACAATAAAATTCAAATAACCTTCTGCATCCAAGGTCACCACATACTGGAGTTGGATTTCAACAATGAAAACAACAGGAAGCCCAAAACCTCATAGAAACTGAACCATTCTCCACTGAATGAAAACTGCGTCATGACTGAAATGAAGAAATAGATTTGTGACTTTCTAGAATTCAACAAATATGAATTCACAACATAGCCAAACGTATGAAACTCAATGAAAGTGGTACTTGGAGGAAAGTTCACAGAATTAAGAGCATACACAAAATAAAAATAGGAAAGATCTCATACTAGCATCATGACAGCACACGTAAAAGCTCTAGACCCAAAAGAAATAAGCATGGCAGGAATAGAGAGTGGGAACTAATAAAACTGAGGAATAAAATTAATAAATAGAAAAAAAGAGAATTGATGAAGCAGAGTTGTTTCCTAAGAAAATCGACAAGATAGACAAATATTTATCCAAACTGACTAAAAGACAGAGAAAATATCTAAATTAACAGAATCAGAAATGAAAGGGAAACATAACAACAAACACTAAGGACGTTCAGAGAATCATAAGGACATAGTTTTACAAATAAACCTGTATTCTGCAAAATGGGAAAACCTAAAAAAAATGGATAATTTTCTCAATATATAACTTATAAAATTAAACCAAGATTAGATAGGTAATTTAATCAGACCTTTAAGTCCTAGTGTCAAAGGACCAGTAATTAAAAGTCTCTCAACCAAAAGAGTTCCAGGACTAGATGGTTTTGGAAAAAGAATTGTACCACCATACTTTCAAGGAAAAGCTAAGACCAGTACTCCTCAAAGTATTCCACAAAATGGAAACATTAGGAATATTGTGAAATTTATTCTAGGAGGTCACAGCTACTCTGATTTCAAAAATCGCGTGAAGATTCATCAAAGCAAGAAAATTACAGACCAATTTTTCTCCCAATATGATGCAAAAATAATCAATAAAATACTTACAAAGCAAATCTAAGAATACGACAAGAATGTTATTCACCATAATCAAGTAGGCTTCTTCTAAGAAATGAAGGGATGACTCAATATGAAAATTAGTAGATTTAATTCACAATATAAACAAACTGGAAAAAATAAAGCACGTAGAAAAGGACTCTGGCAAAATTCAGAACCCCTTTATGATAAAAGTTTTGGAAAGAATAAAAATAAAAGGTACGTATCAAAGCATAAAAAGGGCAATTTACGGTGAGCCTACAGCCAGCATAAAATTAAATAGAAAGAAATTTAAGGCAATTCTACTAAAATTGAGGAACGAGACAAGATGGTTCACGCTCTATATATTTATTCAATACAGTGCATAAAGTCTTAGCTAGGCCAATAAGACAACCATAAGAGATCACGGGGTTAAAATTAGAAAGAAAGAAGTCAAAGTATTGTTAATATGTGGGTATATGTTTATAAATGTATACATACATATATATTGTTTCTATATGTATATAATATATTTATATGTAGTATACATCAATGACCCTAAAATTCACTAGGGAACTCCTACAACTGATAAACAACTTCAGTGAAGTGGCTGAATACAAGGATTAACTCAAAGAAAATCAAAAGACAAGCTGAAAAAATCAGGGAAACAATACATTTAACAATAGACACAAATAATGTTAAACATCTTGGAGTAACCAAGCAAGTGAAAGACCAACTCTTTGAATAAAGAAATTGAAGAAGATATCAGAAGATCTCTCATGCTCATGGGTGGGTGGAATTAACATAATAAAAATGATTATGCTTACGAAAAGCAATCCACAAATTCAATGGTATTCCCATCATCAAAATCCCAATACAATTCTTCACAGTTATTGAAAAAAATAATTTACTCACAAAAACCCAAAAAGCAAACAAACAGAAAACAGGAGAGAAAACAGAAAACTGTTGGAACTCTAACCACTCTTGATTTCAAGTTCTACTATAGAGCTATAGTAAGAAAACAGAAGGCTATTGGTGTGAAAATGGATACATTGATCAATGGAATATAATTAAAGACAAAGTCATAAATCCAACATATATTTTTGATAAAGCCAAAAATTCGTACTGAAAAAGATAGCATCTTCAACCAATGGTGATGATCAAATTGGATGGCTGCATGAATAAGAATCCAACTAGATCTATATTTATCAAGTCCAAGTGGATCAAAGTGGGGAATAGCCTTGAACACTAGCATGAGATATGACTTTCTCAACAGAACATTAAGCAGGCATTAAGATCACCAATAAAAAAATAAGACTTCATGAAACTGATAAATTTTTGCAAGGCAAAAGATATTGTCAATAAGGCACAATGACAGCCAATATAATTGGGAAAGTTCTTCACCAGCTCCACATCTGATAGAGGCTGATACCCAAAATATATTTTTTAAAAAATCAAGAAAGTATATATCAAAAAATCTAATTAAAAATGATACACAGATCTAAATAGAATTCTCGTTAGGAGAGTCTCAGATGGCTGAGAAACACTTAAGAAATGTTCAACATCATTAGCCATTAGGGAAATGCAAATCAAAACTACTTTGAGACTCCATCATATACCTGTCATAATGGCTAAGATCAATAGCACATGTGAGAGCTCATGTTGGCAAGAATGTTAATTTGGGGAACATTCCTCCATTGCTAGTGGGAGAGCAGACTTGTGCGGGCATTGTAAAAAATCAATACAGCAACTCCTCTGAAAGTCAATCTATAAGACCTAGCTATGCCACTCTTAGGCATGTACTCAAAGGATGTTTCATCCTACCACAAAGATATTTGCTCAACCGTGTTCATTACTGATTTTGCATAATATCCCAGAAACAACTTAGATGTACCTCAGCAGAAGAGTGAATAAACAAAATGTGGTACATTTACACAATACAGTATCACTTGGCTGTTAAATAAATAAAATGACAACATGAAAGTTGCAGACAAATAGATGGAACTAGAAGAAAATTATCTTGATTGGGGTAACCCAGACCCAGAAAGATAAATATGGTATGTATTCACTTATAAATGAAAATTAGATATTAAGTAAATGATAAGCTACAATATATAGATACAAAGAGGTTAAGTAAAAAAGAAGGGTCTGGGAGGGGTGATTGAATCCTCCTTGGAAGGGCAAGTAGAATGAACTTTACAGATTGACTCTGGGCAGGTGGAAACAGGGGTAATAAAAATTGGGGAGGAGATGGAGGAAGAGTTCGGACAGAGACAGCTGAACTTGGAGAGCTCATGGAGGGGTGGTGAAGCAGAAACCAGATGCAGTGAAAACCTCCTGGAATCTATGAAGATAAGATGATCCTAGTGAGGACCCTAGTAATGGGGAGATAAGTCTCAACTGGCCACCATTACACATTTTCAGCCATTTGTAATTCTTCTGTTGAGAATTCCCTTTCTAGCTCTGAACCCCATTTTTAATTGGATTATTTGGGGTTATTTGACCTCAAAATCCTGAGTTCTCTGTATTTTAGAGATCAGTCCTCTGTCAGATGTAAGGTTGGTGAAGATCTCTTCCCATTCTGTAGGCTGTTGTTTTGTCTTATTGACTGTGTTCTTTGCCTTACAGAAGCTTCCCAATTTCAAGAGGTCCCACTTATTGATTGTTGTTCTTAGTGTCTGTGCTCCTAGAGGAAGTGGTCACATATGCCGATGTGTTCAAGGCTATTTCCTACTTTCTTTTCTATCAAGTTCAGTGTAACTGGGCTTATGTTGAGGTCTTTGATCCACTTGGATTTGAGTTTTGTGTAAGGTGATAGGTTTGGATCTACTTGCATTCTTCTAAAGACCGCTATCCAGCTATGCCAACACCATTTGTTGAAGATACTATCTTTTTCCATTGAATATTTTTGGCCTCTTTGTCAAAATCAGGTGTTCATAGGTGTGTGGAGTAAGGCTGGGGTCTTCAATTCAATTCCAGTGATCCACAAGTCTATTTTTATGCCAGTAACAAGCTGTTTTTATTACTGTAGCTCTATAGTGTAGCTTGAAGTCAGGGATGGTGATTCCTCCTGAAGTTCTTTTATTGAACAGGATTGTTTTAGAAATCATGGGTTCCTTATTATTCCATAGAAGTTTGAGTATTGTTCTTTCAAGGTCTGTAAAAAATTGTTTTGGGCTTTTGATGGGGATTGCATTGAATCTGTAGATTGCTTTTGGTAAAATTGCCATTTTTAGTGTGTTCATCTTGCCTATCCAAAGCATGGAAGATCTTTCCATTTTCTGATATCTTCAATTTCCTTCTTCAGTAACTTAAAGTTTCTGTCAAACAGGTCTGCTCCTTCTTTGGCTAGAGTTCGCCAAGATATTTAATGCTCTTTTCAGCTATTATAAAGGGTGATACTTTCCTATTGTCTTTTTCAGTCTTTTTATCATTTATGTATAGGAGGGCTATTAATTTTTTTGAGTTAACCTTGTACCCTGGTACATTGCTGAAGGTGTTTGTCAGCTATAGGAGTTGCCTGATAGAATTCTGGGGTCACATGTGTATACTCTCATATCATCTGCAAATAGAGATAGTTTGACTTCTTCCTTTCCAATTTGTATCCCCTTAATCTCCTTTTATTCTCTTATTGCTTTAGCTAAAACTTCAAGAACCATATTGAATAGATAAGGAGAGAGAGGACAGCCTTGTCTTGTTCCTGATTTTAGTGGTATTCCTTTGAGTTTCTCTCCATTTAGTTTAATGTTGGCTGTCAGATTGCTGTAATTGCCTTTTTTATATTTAGGTATTTCCCTGTGTTCCTGATCTCTCCAGGACTTTTATCATGAAGGAATGTTAGATTTTGTCAAAGGCTTTTTCAGCATCTAATAAAACAATCATGTGGGTTTTTTTTTTTTTCTTTCAGGTGTTTATTTGATGGATGACATTCACAGTTTTTTGCATATTGAACCATCCCTGCATCTCTGGCATGAAGCCTACTTGATCATGGTAAGTTTTTTTTTTTTTTTTTTAATATGCTCTTGAATTTGGTTTGCCAGTATTTTGTTGAGCATTTTTGCATCAATATAAATAGACTTAATGACAGAAATAATGTGATCAACTTAGTTAATGATGAGAAAAAGTTCAACAAGCCTTCATGATAAAAGTCCTGAGTAAAATAGGCACAGAAAAAACACGTATTACATTTTATGGGCAATGCCATTGTAATTATGATAGCAATTGCATAAAACACTAGATTGCTTTGTAGGTATTGGATATCTAAATAGAATAAATTCTTCTAATCCATCAATATGGGAGATATCTTTTTATTTGTATCTTTTCAATTTTCTTTATTAATGTCTCATACTTTTCAACATAAAAATGTTTTATCACCTAGTTAAATATTCATTCCTGTGAGGTTTGAAACTGTTTATCAACTTGATTGTATCCAGGTAAATCTGTAGGCTTGCCTATGAGAAATTATCTTGATTGAGTTAGTTAAGGTGGGAAGAACCACCCTAAAAGGTGGGTAGTTGCATTTTTTGGGGCTTGAGTCTTGGGCTGCAAAAAAAAAAAAAAAAAAAAAAAAAAAAACCAAGAAGGAGAAAGCTGATTACAGATTCATTTCTCCTCTATTTTTGCTCTGAATGCAATGTGATAGTTCTCCTTCTACCCTTATGCTTATTTTTTGTAAACCAATGAGTTTCATTCAGGTTTCTTATAGAAACATGGGTGAACAGGTATTTTGCAGAAGCATGAGCAACTTGTGAATGCTTAGCCTATAGTACAGAAGAAAATATCTCTTCCTCCCCCAACAATCATTAACTGCTTATAAATCTTCAGAAAGAAGTAAGGACCCACGGGTTCCTCCATGCTAGTAATGAATGTATGTAATTTTTTTTTACTTATTATAGATACATAAAGCTGTGGAAGAAAAAATGCAATTAAAAGGCAACATTTATTATATGTAACTATGACTAACATGCCCATGATATGAGTTAATAGTATAGGAGTAGTTATTACTTACTACTATTATTAAAGATTAAGATTTTGTTACAAACCTAACTACAACTTAGAGCTATGAGATATACTTGTGTATAGAAAAAAATGGAAGAAAAAATCTTTCAAAAACTATCAGGTGGTATGATCAAGAGTGGCTCTCATGAGCCTATAGCTTTGAATGCTTATTCCTCAGTTGGTGAACTCTTTGGGAAGGATTAAGAGGTGTGGCCTTGTTAGAGGAAGTGTGTCAGTAAGAACAGAGCTGGAAGTTTCAAAAGCTCATGCAATCCCACAAGTAAATGTATATGTTATCTTTGAGTCAGGATGTAAAGCTCCCAACTACTGCTCCAGCACCATTGCTGCAGCTGGGTCCTTCCCACCATGGCCATCATGGACTTACCTTCTAAAATTATAAGTAAGCCCCCAATTAAATTCTTTTTTAAAAATATAAAAATTGGCTTGGTCATGTGTCTCTTCATAGTAATAAAACATTAACTAAGACAGCAGCTACTTATGTTCCATAAATACAGGTCATTCATGTTAAATTAAAATTTTAATTAGGTTACACTTTTTTAAGTGTAAACTCTTCAAAGTACACATCTATTGAAAAAATACAGACATAAACTGACATGTCTTAGGATTTTATTTTTTGTTTTTTTCTTGTTTGTTTTATTAAGTTGGAAAATAACTGTATTTGTTCTAGGGATTTAGCCAGAGTTCATTCAGAACTTCTGAAATTTCTCCTTGGTGTCATGAACCTTGCACACAGTCTTGCTCGGGGTCTGCACTCTTCCATGGTGACAATGTCACCGATCTATACATACTTGAAACAGGGAAACAGATACATAGACATGTTCTTGGGATGTTTCTCAAAGCAATTGTACTTTTGGATGTAATAGAGATAGTCTCAGCAGATGACAATGGTCCTCTGCATATTCATCTTGGTCACAACATCAAATAGGATCTGACCTTGGATAGAGATATTACCAGTAAAGAGGCATTTCTTATTTATGTAGGTGCCCTTGATGACTTCCTTGGGTGCCTTGAAGCCTAAACCCATGGTTTTTGTTGTTGTTGTTGTTTGGGGGGGTTTTGGTTTTTTTTGTTTTGTTTTGTTTTTTTAGTACTGAGGTAGTTTTTCCTTGCTGGTTTCTCTCAGCAGAACATACTTCTTGTTTTGAAAGATTATGGGCTGTTTTGGGTAAGCATCAAATACCTGAATGTCACCATCTTCTCAACAGCCTGAGCAAAAGAGAGATGGACTAACCCTGGGTTTCCCAATTCATAATTTACAGTCTTGTCATGTCATAGGGTTTTAAAAGAAAATATTTATTTTAGTAAAAAGATTTGAAGTAGGGAGAACATAGCATCTATTATTCTTGAATTATCTATGGCCTCCTCTGCCTATTACTCTTGCATGATCTATGGCCTCCTGCTGTGGAACAATCTTTGTACACTGTAAATATGTATTACTCTCATTGGTTAATAAAGAACTTACTGGCCTATAGTTGGGCAGAAGGTATTGGGTGGGAAAGCCAGTCTAGGAGAATTCTCAAAAGAAGGGTAGAGTTAGTGGAGTCACCAGAGAGAGACATGCTGGAGGACAGGTAAAGCTATGAGCCAAGTGGCAATTTCTATAGATTAATAGAAGTGGGTTAATTTAAGTTGTAAGAACAAGTTAGTAATAAGGCTGAACATGTATAATTAATATAAGCCTTAGTATAATGTGTTTATTTGAGAGTTCCTGGTGGAACAGAAACTTCCACCTATAGTCTCCACTTCCCATCATTCTTTCATGATGTGGGACCTCCAATACCCATAATTCTTGCATGGTCTATATCTCCTTGAGTATGAAAGGAGCCCAAGACTATACTAATATATCTCTCCTTGGATTATGTTACCTCATAAGGCTAAAGGGGCATAAGCATAGTGGGTCCAATCTGATTACATCAGCCTATCAAACTAGTTTTTCTTTCTCCAGAGAACAGCATAAGAGAAAACTAGAAAGATTCCAACTGAGAGAAGGATTGATGTAGTATTGAGATTTTCAAGATGGAAGAGACCCCGTAAGAAGGAATGTAGGTTGCCTCCAAGAATAGCAGTTGAGCACCCTGTGACTGACAAGCAACCAGGAAGTGATAATCTCAAATCTACAGTTGCAAGTGGATCCCACCAAACTAAATGAGCTTATAGATAAATTCTTCCCCAGAGCTCCTGGATGAAAGTACAACTTGATAATGCTTTGACCACAGCTTTCTAAGATCCTATGCATAGAAGCTCATTTCAGGTCCTACCCACATACCTATATAATAATGAGTGATAGTTTTTTAAGTTGACAATCATTTAACACTTTATTATACTATAACCTGCTTTCATATGATCATTAAATAGTGACTTCCTAAAAAGAATTCTTTGATGGTATATTTTCTTTATATAAGTATTCTTTAGCCCAAAGAATAAAATTGCTAGCCTAGATATGCATTTGAGAGTTGCAGGCAGTAGCATTTGGCATAACTTAGCTCAGTTTAATATATAATTCTAAAGACAATGTTGTATGCATAGGATTTTTGTTTTATTTCTATTTTACAACATTTTTACTTATTATTTTGTAAATAAATGCATATATGTCATGTATATATGTGGACATATATGTTTTGATACCAATGTGGAAGACAACTTGAGGAAGTCTGCCTTCTTTTTTCATGATGTGGGTTACAGGACTGAATGTGGTTTGGAACAGGCACCTATCTATACCAGCGAGATTATCTCTCTGGCCCTGCATTTTGTTTTCTTTTGTATTTTATGTTAAGACAAAAAATATTCATGAGAAAATATTGTGCTCTGATGCTACCAATCTTGGTGAAAATAGTAGATTGGTTTTATAGCCTGAGTTGGGACCAAATTCTATTAAGCAAAATTATATCTTTGGAAACACAGAACTAAAAATTCTTACATTTAGCAGTAAGTAAATTAATAGAAAAGATAAATATTTCTGAGGACTTTGTGCATTTATAATAGCTGTCATTGTCCCCAGCCATCCCTTGGAACTGTTCATATTAGATTATGACCTTAATGCCTGATGTTTCTGTGGGATGGTCTTTATGTTTGCTGTGAATATGTGTTGCTACCACTGGTTAATATAAAGCCTGGGATGGCCTATTTCCTCTAGCCAAGAGGAAAATAAAAGAGAGAGATGGAGAGGAGGAAGACAGGGTCAGGCAGACACTACAAGGCACCACCTGGAAAAGCAAGATGTAATGGGACACAGGTAAAGCCACAGAATACATGGTGAATCATAGGTTAATAAAAATAGCTTAATTTAAGATAAAGGGGCTATTTACCAATAAGCCTGAGCCACAGACTAAATAGTTTGTAATTAATATTAAGACTCTTAGTAATTATCATATAAGAGGCTTCAGGACAATGGTTGGGAGAGATTCATTGAACCACAGGGTTAGGAAGGACCGAGAAACTTCCAGCTACATGACATTTTAAAGGCTATGCTCTAAATTGAAATTTCTTATTTGGTAGTTGTGATATGTTTCTATGGGCTTCCTCAGAAGGCCTTGTTGCTGCTCTTTTTGACTTTCTTAAATTTAAGCCTCTCTGAAGAACAGCTGTGCTACACATCAAAAGTGACTTACATCCATAAAAACATTGTATTTCCTGACTTCCATTTATGGTTCCTTCTTCTAAATTCATTCATTCCTCAGTGTGTAGTCTGAAATTCTTTTCTAATTACTAAATGTGTCCCATGTTTGGATCAAATGATATCAAAGACCAACTCTAAGTATTTGACAAATTGGGGCTTTCATATAAAATGAAACATGATACAGTTTAATAAGAGCTCACTTACAAGGTTGAGGGGTAGGAAATATCCCTAGTTGTCAGGTGATAGAAGCTCCTTTGAAGTCCCAGAACATTGAACTAGTCAGCCAGAGTCTGTGGGCACCTTTAACATCTCTTTTCTTCAGCTGAATGCTTCAAACAGATGACATGGCAGCAGTGAATTTGATGGCTTTTGTTTCCCATGTATTTCTTTAGGGTACTATTATCAGACAGCAGACCAGAGGAGAACATTGTCAGCTGTCCCCAAACATAGCAAATGGTTGTAACAAGTTGTCCACAAGCACTTTCATTAGCCTGTCTGTGATCTATAAGGGAGGTATGACTACTCATACCATCACCTTTATAGCAGTGAAGTGTTAGAGGGGAAGTGAGAAATATGATGGATAATTTGTGGTTTGCTGTTGCTAGGCTGTAAAATAATCCCTGTATAAAGATTGATACTTTGGGGAAATCATCAGGAGTTGAAATTAATTTCTTAGCCTGGAACTTTTATTTGGCACATGAAGAATTAAGACATAACTGAAATCAAATATCTTTTATTAGCCATAATTCTCGTCAGTAAAAATTACTTTGTGCCATCACCCATCAGTCCTTATTTCTACGCTGAGGCACTGGTCCACAAGGTGATATCATCACTCACATTTATTTTTAAACTGAAACAATTAATGTTCTTAAGCACAATTTCATTTGCCATTCTTCTATGAGTCAAAAGCTAAAAATACAACTGAGGAATCCTTGTTCTACCTGACTTACTTTTAAAATATTAGTTTTACAAAGAAATATTTTTATTAGTATAAAGAGCGGAAGATTTAAGGCTCTAAGCAAATTGTCAAAATACTTTTTTTAGTCTTTCAAGCATAACCTTTCCTGTATGTGATATATACTTTCATGCCCTCATGCTTTCTGATCCATGTTTGTTAATTTTGCTTTTGTATTGTTTTATTTTTGTTTGTTTTTCTTGGGCTTTTATGACAGGGCTTTTTGTATACTGACTGGCCTCAAAAGGGCTGTGTAGCTGTAGAGAATGACCTCCAACTTCTGCCTCCTGCCTCTACCTCCCAACCATTGGAATTGCAGGTGTGCAACATCACACCTAGTTCTTATGGTACTATGGATCAAGCCCAGAGATCCTTGCAATCTATGTGAGTGTACTACTAACTGATAAACATTCCCAGACCTCGGGCTAGTCCCTCATCCTCACAGTTTCCCATCTTGCTAACCACGTATCTCAATCTTTAAAGCCCAGTCCCTCTTCCTAGAAACCCAAATGGCGGGTTGTCTTCTCTAGATTCCACTCCTGTTATTCGCCTTGGTCAGGCATGCAACCTGGATGCGATACTATTCATTAACAGCCTAGGTAAGAGAAGGACCTTCTAAGCCCAAGAAGAAAAACATATAAATGCTTCCTTAACAAAAGAAGAAAACTCATTCCTCAAAAGAGAAAAAAGACTAAAGGAAATTTGTAATCTTTATTAAAATCTTTTCATACAATGTATTCTGATCATGTTTTCCCTCCCCAATCTACCCTACCCACTAAAGTATAGTTAATGTTCTCTCTCTCTCTCTCTCTCTCTCTCTCTCTCTCTCTCTCTCTCTCTCTCTCTCAAAAGAAGCAAAACTAAAAAAGCAAAAAGCAAAAAGAAACCCCCAAAAATAAAAAAATAAATAGTAATATTTTTTTAAATGCCAAAAACAAAGAAAGATGAAAGTTTACAAAATTGTCGTTGAATTGTTTTGGTTAGCCAACTACTTCTGGAGACAAGGACTGCCCTGAAGTGTGGGTAATGTACCCAGAGAAACTCCATTGGGAAAAACTGATTTTTCCCCTTGCCAGTAAATATCAATTACAGATACTGCTACTTGGTTAGATATGGGAGCTTTTATCCACGTCTCCTGTCAGCACTGAGACCCTGTGTTGTCTATTCTTAGTTGTCAACTTCACTGTATCTAGAATTTACCAAACACCAAGTATCTGGGTAGATTTGTGGATGATTTTTCTTAATTAAATGACTTGAAGTAGAAAGACTCACTTTTAATCCAGATCTTTTGTGGTGGGAAGATACACTTTCTGCGGAAAGTCTATATGAAGAACATGAAAGAAGAAAGCTTTCACTCTTCCCTACTTACTCGCTGTCACTCTCATTACAAAGTCTTTTCCTTTGCTGGAATTAGAGCCAACTTCTTTGTGCTTCTGGTATACACTGAAGACCAGCTGAGACATCCAGATTCATGGACTTAGCAGCTGATGGATTTGAACCTTTCACTGGTAGATAGCTATTGTTGTAGTAGCTTGACCTCAGTCTGTAATCCATTCGTTCATTGTAATAAACCCTTATATATATGGGAGAGATTTATTCTATAAGTTTTGTTCCTCTAGAGCAATGGTTTTCAACCTGTAGGTTGCAACCTGAAGGGTCACATATCAATTATCCTGCCTATCAGATATTTTTATTACAATCCATAAAAGTAGCAATAAAATAATTTTTATAACATGAGGAACTGTCCAGCACTAGGAAGGTTGAGGACTACTGCTCTAGAGAAGCCTGACTAATACAGATTGCACCTGGCTTGTACCTATGAATACTCTGTGCATGTTGCCAGAGTATCTATGATGTGCATCCATCCTGTTGTATCTGGAAGACACTGTTTCTTGAAGTCATCTATCACCTCTGGTTCATATATAATCTTTCCACCTCCTCTTCCACATAGGTCCTACAGAAAATTCTTTAAGATCTTAATTGTTCAAATATTAGTAACTATTATTTAAATATTAATGCTTAATTGAAATGTAAAAGAAAAATATTAACTCTCTGATAAAGTGGCACTAATCAGGTTCTTTAAAAATGCCAGCTGCCAAAAATGAGTAAAGACCCTTAAAGTTTTGTTCCTTCCTCTGGTCATGTTGCCCGCCCCATCTTAGTTAGGGTTTCTATTGTGAAGAGACACTATGACCAAGGCAACTCTTATAAAAGAAAGAATTTAATTGGGGGCTTCTTTACAATTTCAGTTTGTTAGTCCACAGCAGGCAAAGAGAGAGAGACATTGGGCTTAGTGTGGGCTTTTGAAACCTCAAAGCCTATTCCCAGTGACACATTCTCCTCCAACAAGGACTCACCTCCCCCACCTCCTAATCCTTTCCAAACAGTTCTTCAACTTTTGTGACTAAGCACACAAATGAGCCTATGGGGGTCATTCTCACTCAAATTACCATATTCCCCACACACACATACACACCAGGCCAGCAGAGCTGGGCAGAAGAGAAAGCCTAGCTGCATCTTTTGGACAGTAGAGGCAGTGAGGCCAAGAAAACACAGGAGAGAAAAAGAGATGAGACATATTTATTGCCTTTCTTGTTTCTGTGAGCAAAACTGACTGAACGCAGTTTAAGAATGTTTTTATTTTGTCATAAGCCCCAGGGCACACAACTCATGGTGAGTATAAAGACAGGCAGCAGGTGCAGGGGGAACTGGTCACATTGCAACCCAGGAAGCAGCTTTGTTTTGTTTTTAATTATTGTTTGTCTTTTTAGTGGCTTATGAATTTATCCGTGCTAACATGGGTGACAAGGTTCTAAATTACAGGTCTAGAAACATTTGCATTA
This sequence comes from Phyllotis vaccarum, assembly GCA_033318265.1. Taxonomy (NCBI): domain Eukaryota; kingdom Metazoa; phylum Chordata; class Mammalia; order Rodentia; family Cricetidae; genus Phyllotis; species Phyllotis vaccarum. The sequence goes on from JARWLC010000018.1 coordinate 58,744,887, forward strand.
GTTATCTCAGCTGTGACACAGTTGCCACACAGACACACACACACACACACACACACAAAGAGCACGTTTTTTCCATCATTGACTTGCCTCTTTTCCTTCTTCTGTACCTGGTCTCTTTCTCTTGAAAACATTCTCTTCTTTATCTCTATCTTCCATTACTTGTTTGTCTTTGAGGCTCATTCTCTCTACTCTTACTTGCCTATATTTATCTCTATTTCACAAGGAAGCTTTCTTTTTTCTTTTTTTTTGGGGGGGGGGAATCAAGAAAACTTTAACTTATACCTTCTAAAGCAGGCAAGCTGAGCTTTTAATCTCTTTTTGAAAATTCAGTAAACTTGTCTCAACAGGTGTCTACTCAGCTGGCAGATACACCCAAGCACCAGTCACTTCTGCAACTTGCTCTAAGCTCTGGACTTGCTGAAAGCTAATGTGGACAGGTCCAGCCAATGTAATTGTTCCTCGTCTCAACAGTGAGGTCAGACAACCACATGCATCTGATAAAAAGCCCATTGCCTAAATTCCCACCTTGCCTTTGACTAGTTTTTCAACCTTTATAAACCCTAATAATAATAACCCATTTCAGCTTGAAGAAGCTATAGAGAAAAAAAAAAAAAAAACACATTGTCCCTGATCCTGAGTCAGGTTAAAAGGCTGTCGAAAGAAACTCCCTGGGCCCAAAGTTGTCAATTGATAAATTTATTAATTAAAATGACTTTACAATGACCTTCTTTATATAACCAAAGCAGTATTACATAGCCTTAAGTAATTAATATTTCTATATTAGTCATTCAGGATTACAATCTGGCTGTACTCAAAGATCAGATAAGAACTCCAGGGCCTTAAAAATGACAGTAGATGCAGAAATTATGACTTAATGATGTTTAATGACTTAATCATGTTTAATATAAAATTTTAAAGTTTAAGGTAAAGAATGTTTACATAGACCATGTTCAGTCAGGCAGAGCATGGAGGAGGGCCCATCAGAAAGCAGACCTGGTACCAGCGGGAGGGAGCAGATCTGACACAAGTGAGTGAGATCCTGACGTGTCTGACATAAAGTGAGCAATGCAGACAAAGGAAACAAATCATCAAGATGGCCCTCCATCAAGATGGCACCTGCCCACACGGTTAAGCGTTGTTGTTGTTGTTTTTCTAAGACAAGCATATAATCTCAAGCATTTAAAATCATTAAAGAACTGAGAGACAGATACACAGGTGAGAGCCAGCAAGGAGCAGAAGATAAGGGAGGTATTAAGCTAGAACTCAAGCCCTGGTTCTCCTGGCGGTGGCAGGAGCTGGAGCCAAGGAAGGTGGCCGAGCAGAATTGTGGCAGGTGGATGGGGGAGGGGCCAAGTGTGAATGTAAGCCCTTGGCTAGATGCATTTTCCATGAGTGAGGTACAGGACTGAGGCACAAGCTATTCCGTATGCCATTACGTAGTAATAGGAGCCTGGGACTATGAGCCTGAAAGAGATATGGTTGTCAATAGGCAATAAACCATAGTCCAATGTGAAAGACCAGAAGGTGCGGAGACAAGGATTCATGGACAATATCCAAAAGCTGAAGCTTACCAAATGAAGATCCCAAGGCATCTTAGAGTTCAGATTGCAGGACAAAGTAGTCTCCTGACTACAAAGTCTTTACTTCCCCACATTAAGCTATCAATTTCACCTGCCAGCATCCAATTCCCAAGCAGCTTCGACCTTGACATGTCAGTATTATGAACTCCAAATACTGTCCAACCCCGATAGAAAGCAGTCTGTTGTATCTGCAAGCAGTCAATAGAATGCTGCAGTGGAGGGTTGGACTGGAGGATAGTGATGAGAATCTCAAGTGGAATAAAGTGACCCAAGATATTTTCAGTTCTAACAAGATGGTATATAAGCAGATGTCATTCAAAGCCTCAGTCTCCCCATATATAAAAAACTATCCATCTCCTGGATTTACAGTGAGAATTTAAGAAAATAGACTGAACTGTTCAACACTGACAATAAATATTTATTTATATCAAACATAAATATTAGCAAGAGTTATTGCAAAGAGTCAAAGTTAATTTCACTTTATCCAGTACTCTCTGGTCGTGTCTCCTTAGTTTGGCTTTCAGGGAAAACATAGAATAATTCTCACATAGTAATGAAACTCTTCGTTGTCACCCCACTTTACTGAACATTCCTCATATGTCATTATTCTTGCTCTCTTCCTGTGTGGTGAGAAATAGACTAGAGTGACCACAAGACAACTGTTTTCTATTAGATGTGAAAAACTCAAATCTTTATTAGATAAGTATGACTCAAGCTAACCTGGTTCATAATACAGACTTACAACCAATCTTGGAATGTGAAAACAAATATAAAAAAATACCATATTTGTTAACTGTCACCTTGATGTACTAAATTAAATTTATTTCAAAGGACTCTCACATGATCCCTGTAGCTGACTGCAGCAGTCAACATCTATCAACTGTCCTCTATATAATATTTCTATCTCATATAGTACTACCACAGACAGTGGCTCATCTAAATGCAAAAACACAGGCTTTTTCCTCGGTTACACAGTTCTGTATACACTTCCCCCAAGAAGTCTGTGCAAGATCATGTCAATTTACATGATAAAGAAATTTCAGACTGGATATTGGTTGCCTACATCCTTAAACCCAGCACTAGGAAAGCAGAGGCAGGAAGATTTCTGTGAGTTCTAGGCCAGCCTAGTCTACAAAGCAAGTTCCAGGACAGGGTTGTCACAAAGAGAAACTCTGTCTTGAAAAATAAGAAAAAGAAGGATGAAGAAAAAACAAAATATGATAGATAGATAGATAGATAGATAGATAGATAGATAGATAGATAGATAGATAGATAGATAGATAGACAGACAGATGATAGATGATAGATAGATAGATGATAGATAGATAGATAGATAGATAGATAGATAGATAGATAGATAGATAGATAGATAGATAGATAGATAGACAGATAGTTGTTTGGTAACATTAGAAAAGCAATCCATTTATAGAAAGAATTTCTCTGAGTCCAGAATACTTACAGAGAGTTTCTTCTTTATGTGGCAATTTGAGACTTGAGCACCATGCTCCCCCACCTTGCCCCTTGCTTAATTGTGCACAAGTGACCAGAGATCTGTGAATCAAGCATCACATCTTAACTCAAAACTGTCTGAAAATGTAGATTCCAATACTGTAAATAGACTCAAGAACACTTGTGTCAACTACAAGTTACAATTACATGGAGAATCTTAACAAATGCCAGCATCCCAGCCAACCTGAGCTAAGCAGGTTAGATTCTCACAAGAGATTTTTAAAATGCTCCCAAAGGGCATCAAGATGAATGGGATGATGGACCCCAGTGTCCTTTCCACGCCCTTCCTTCATTTTAGGAACACACTGTATTTCTCCTCCCTTGAGGATTTCCCAACCTTGCCTACACACCTTTAAGATAAAAATCTGAGAAAAACAATTCCATTCTTATTCTACACGCTGGTCCCCAGTGTTTTGACTAGACAATTGCAATGCTCAGCAGTTTGCTACAAATAAAAAGCAAATAGCAAGGGCTTGCTTGAGGGTGTAATGAAAACAAATTTTCTGACTCTTCTTCTAGAAATCAGACCCTACAAGTCAGACTTCATTTCTTGGTCCCCCATGTGGTTAAATGTGATCCTCTTCAAATTTCAAGTAAGAATTCTGAAGCTCTTACATTGCCTCCCTGGGGATCTACAACATACCTCTCCCACCCCCACCCCACATACAAAGAAGAACAAGCTACAAAAAGACTGTTCTTGCCTCATCTTCTACCTTAGTAGGCAAATTTTTGAATCTCAAACTGTGAAATGTTAGGACCAGGAATCATAACTCAATTACCAAAGTTTCTTTGGGTTTTTCTTTTTGTTCGTTGTTTGGCTTTGGTTTGTGGTTTTTTGTTTTGGGTTTTGTTTAGTTTTGTTTGTTTGTTTTTTCATTTTGTGGCTCACATTTTCTTAATTCATCCACCCACTTTTTAAAAACCAAAACTATATTAAAAGAAAGATGAACATTGAGGAAATTAGGATGAAGGTATGAAGGCCTGTGACTGACTTTAGATGCTATAAAAACTGGATTGATGAATGAATAAATGATGTGCCAAAAATAGTAATGTGCAACTTAGGGGGTGGGTAGGTGTGATTATTGCATTATTCTTTTAGTGTCCTAGTATTTTAACTTGTATTTAAGTGTTGGGGGAGGAGGAATATAATGGGGGAGAACTTTAATGTATTTCAGACATATATGAAAGTAGCAAGCGACTGTATATTCTAGGGAACTGGTCTTTGCAGACAGAAACTCAAATCATAGCCATGGGGAGGGGGGGGGTGATTGGGAGAAAGCATGAGAATGTCTTCTCTACCCGTTTGGAAAAGAGTTATACCTTGACTCATTTCTTATTCCTTATACCTCAAGGTTTATCTTTACCTTGAGGACTGATGGTTGAAAAAATAGGTAAAAGACAGAGAGGTGAATATAGACGGCATTTCTAGAATTCCTCTCCGGGTGAAATGTAAATAATATCTACTCTCTTTTTGTAAGGTCTCAATGACAAACCTAAGCATGATTCTACCAAAATTCACCCTGGATAATGAGTCAATTGATCAGATTTACAGAGTATAGGTCATTGCATACTATCAGGAGCTTGGGTGACCCTAAAGCAGCCTCAATAGAAAGTCTGCACCAGTGTAAATAATGATTGTCCATAGTCATATAAAAATATAAAGCTTCCTTCAATTAACTTTCCCCAACCAAACTGGGCTTTCCAGAGATCAAGTATGATTAGGGTAGAGCTGCATACATATTGCTGGAAGGAGTGGGTGGAATCTCAGATTCAGTGACCCTCCATGCCCTCTGCTTCTCTGAGAGAATGTCAACATTTCATAGGCCTGTGATAAATTCTTCCAAACAACTACACCTGATTTAATGAAGACAATATTTATTCTGCTTAGAAGACTGGGCTGTACAATAGACGCACAGATGATAGAGGAGGGATGGTAAAAGATAGATAGATAGATAGATAGATAGATAGATAGATAGATAGATAGATAGATAGATAGATAGATAGATAGATGATAGATAGATAGATAGATAGATGATGGATGGATGGATGGATGGATAGATAGATAGATAGATAGATAGATGATAGATAGATAGATAGATGATAGATAGATAGATAGATGATAGATAGATAGATAGATTATAGATAGATGATAGATAGATAATAAAATAAAAATTAGTTGAGATATTCTCTTTAAAATCTGTGTCTGGAATTGAAGGTGGTTGTTCACATCTGTAATTTCTGGGATTAGAAGGTAGAGCCAACTAGACTACATATGACCCTATCTTCATAAAAGGCTGTCATTTACTACAATATGCTGTGTCTCAATTTTAAAGAAAACTTCTGATGACTTAAAGAAAAACAGTCATGTATGTGTGCTGAATTCTTCCAGTGTACTTTTAAGTAACTGCTTGTAGTTGCCTATGGAGCAAAGGGCACACCAACCATATGTATAATCAGTAACTGCCACAGGTCCTGTCTGTCCCAAATTCAGTTGCTGTTCCAAGCTGGAAAGCAGATGAAGAAACTTACATGAAACTTTTAAAAAAAAATTTCTGAGACAAAAATTGTATAAAGACAAGTCCAAAGTTAAAAGTGGCCCAACTGATGCAGAAGAAAAAAAGGAGAGAAATGATCTGGTGCTGGCCACCTTACAAGTCCTTCTGCTCTGCTGCTCTGCATTTATTGACCCTTCCACTGAGGGAGTCACCAGTGTTATTATTCCCACTGGGTCACCTTAATGTTTGCCCGGTGCCTTCCCAGGAAAGCATAAACAGAAAGGGTCAGAAACACTTCAGTTCAACAAGAAAAGGACCCAAAGACTGACATCACGCTCCTGAGGTGAGTAGCCAAGAAGAATTCCCTGTTCCATCAACATTTGCTTAGATACAAAATTCTAAACAATGAGTCAATCAGACCCTTTTCACTGAAACACCAATCTAAGATTCTGTGTTGGCAACAAAAAAGGAGGAAACAAAATAAAAGGAGGAAAACGTACATTAAGAACTGACTTAAGTGTTGTATTAATCAGCTCTCAAGAAACTCGTCCGACAGGCACCTAGTGTTCAGAGCTTGTCGGAGGAGCCCATTCCCTACAGAGGAACACCTTACTCAGCCTTGGTACAGGGAAGGGACTCAGACCCACCTCAACTGGATGTCATAAAGAACTGACTCACCTTAGGAGTCCTTGCCCTCCCTGGGGAATAGAGAGGGTGGGGGAGGTTGAGGGAGGACTGGGAAGAGGGGAGGGAGGGAGCAGTGATGGGTATGCCAAAAAAAAAACAAAAAAAAACTTTTTGAAGAAAAAAGAACAAATAAAATGAGATATATAGAGATTACAAAGAAAAAAAGAAAGAAACTCCTGAGGTAATCACCCTATAAAAACAAAAAGTTTGCAAAATTTCTGATTCTGCTACAGAGGAGAGACTGAATGGGCTTATTTTCAGCCAGAAAATACTATGAAATCACTATAAGATGCCCAAAGTGTATACAACTGAAAATATAAGCAGAATCATTATAGGGATACACCAATAAATTTTTTAATAGTGGTACTACCTGACTTGTCTGAGATTTGTGTCTAATTTTGTAACTAACTGAGATTTATTTTATCATTGTAAATAAACATTATTTTCATTCCTAAAAGTAGTTAATTTTAACTCACTTTTTTCTTTATTTTTTACTGTTTTGCCTGCAAGTGTGTCTTCACACATGTATGCCTGGTGTCTACAGAGGCCAGAAGCGAGCATCAGATCTTCTGAGACTAGAGCTATAGATAGTTGTGAACCACCATGTGGGTTCTGGGAACCAAACCCAGATCATCTGGAAGAGCAGCCAGAGCTCTTAACCATTGATCCACCTCTTTGGCCCCTTGGATTACCAAGTCCCCCCCCCAAGTCCCCCGCCCCCTTTGGGGCCACCAACCAGCTCCCAAATCCTGACACAGAGACTTAGTATTAGTTTTGAATGCTCAGACTCACTTAGGCACATTTCTGACTAGCTCTTTAAAGTTAAATTAATCATCTCTCTCTATCTGCCTTTTGCCTCAGAACTAATTCCTTTCTTTCTGTCCATCTTTCACTGCTTCTCACGTCTGGTTTCCTGGCAACTGCCTGGTTTCTGGCCTCAGGCAAGTCCCTTGTTCTCTCCTCTTCCTTCTCTTTAGCCTGGGTTTCTCCTCCTATTTATTCTCTCTGCCTGCCAGCCGTGCCTATTCTTTTGCTGCCCAGCTATTGGCCATTCAGTTCTTTATTAGACAAATCAGGTGCCTTAAGAAGGTGAAGTGAAATACATGCAATACATCTTCAGATAATTCAACACATGTTCTTACAGCATTAAACAAATGCAGCATAAATAAAAGAAATATGCATATACACAGTTAAAGCAATATTCTGCAGCATAAACAAATGCAAAACATCTTTGCCTAGTTAAAATAATATTATATAACACCTTGGCTCACAGTTTTAGACGTTTCAGTGGATGAACCTATGGCCCCAGTGTTCTGGGTCTGCAATGACAAATAGAACATGACAGAAGCATGCACCACAGGAATGATATTTATTTCGTGACCAGGTACAGAAGAAAAAGAGAAAGGGCCTTGTAGTAGTGGGTTCTCGGGTCCCAGGCGGCCAAGACCCACAGACCTGCCGCCCAAGCACTCTTAGCCACCCAGCCACCCAGGCCCCCCAAAAACGACTCAGACTCTTATATTAACTTCATGCTGTTTGGCCTATGGCTCAGGCACATTGCTAGCTAGCTCTTATATCTTAAATCAACCCATTTCTATTAATCTGTTGGCCACGTGGCCCGTAGCTCACCCGTGCTCCTTACATGTTGCTCCTTGGGCAGCTTCAGCTCATCTGCCTCTGACTCCGCCCTGCTTCTCCTACCTATGCTTTGATTTCTCCTCCTACTTCTTCTATGGTGCCTGCCATGGCCCAAAACAGCTCCTTTATTTAAAGATTGAGATTCACAGCATACAGAAAGGCATTCCCACATCAGGGCCTAGCTTCACATTATATGTACCTCCCAACAGTTCCATGGGATGAATACCAAGCATATAATTCAAAGGCATTTGGTCGACATTTCAAACCCAAACTATAGTAGATATGTGTATCTTGAAAGCCTAAGACCATTAAGCCCTATACAAATACCAAAACACTAGAAAAGGAGTCTAACGCCATTAGGAACAAATCAATATACCCCTTCTTGATAATTGGTTCCTTATTGTGGTTTGAATGATATGTTCTCTCACCAGCTCATATATTTAAACACTTAATCCCCAGTTGATGCTGTTTGGGAGGTTATGGAATCTTTAAGAGGTCAATCATTGCTGGAGGAAGCATGCCACTGTGGATACTTTGCTCTATCCCTCTCTCTCTCTCTCTCTCTCTCTCTCTCTCTCTCTCTCTCTCTCTCTCTCTCCTCCCTTTATTTGGATGGAAAGTGCTGAGCTAGTTTCCTGGTCTGGCTGCCATGCCCCTCTCTATTGCTGTAGACTCCTGCCCTCTGAAACCTAAAATAAACCCTTTCTTTCTTCAGTCACTTTTGGTGATGATATTTTATCAGAGCAGCATAATTGTGACTAATATAGTACTTTTGGGCCTCAAATTACTTTTACCTAACTTTTACTTAGAAAAGTAAGATGTTTTTCCATATTAGTAAGTCTCTAAATAAATATGCATGGTAAAAAAAATTAAAATGTTTCCATTCCTTAGAAGAAGAGAGAAAATAATGAAAAAAAATCTTGATTTTTTTTTTTTTTTTTTTTTTTTTTTGCCTGTATACACAAAGGTTTCGAATGTATTTTTGAGAGTGTTGAGAGTGAAAAGTCCTCTTGAGGGAAATTTGATATTTACACCACGGGAACAAGATAAATGTGGTCAATCTCTACCATGATTCTGTGTTCAGCCTCATCCTCTTCAGGTGGCAGAGCGTGAACTCTGATTGCCTGAAAATTTCTTTTAAATTCCAAGATGATTGGTGTAGTTGACAGGCATCAACCTGTGCTGGAAAAGATGGAGTTGTTGGATGTCAGGGCAGCTGATTAAGACAGCAAGTACAAATAAAAGTTACAGGCAAGCCATTAGTCACATACTGCAATAATCTGAGCAAAAAGCTAAAACAGAAAATGTCAACTCCCTTCTCCATTTTCTATGATGAAACAGCGCCAGTCAAGGATCAAGTAATAATGCAGGCATGGGAGATCATTTTCCTGTAACAGGGAGCCCCTAATAGATGTTCCTGCAGAACTTAAGGACCCAAACAATTGGAAAAGTGGTAAGGAAAGCCCTGAGGTTAAAAAAAATCACTACTTGCTAAGTCAGACAAAATGTATATTTTCTTTAGTTTCTTCCTCACATTTCTAGAGAAGATCTCAGAAATAAGGGAACTCCCTCAACAAAGGCACCTGGCTTAAAGACACAGCTTTGTAACAGAGCATGCCTAACCAGAGGCTCAAGTCCTTGACCAGAACTCTTCACACAGACTGCAATGCACTGGCTCTGCACATTGTCTAATATAGAGAAGACAGCTATCTGCATAGGATACACCTTAGGAAGGCTTTGTGATTGTCATGGTTCTAAAGATCTCATATGTACTCTTTTGGACAGAAGCTGGGCCTCTCAGAGGTGGTCTTTGAATATATTTCTTGTTCATTCTCCACATTTACGTTGTGTTATAAAATACTCCAAGTTTGGTGAGTGGGAGAGAGAACGAGGAAGACATGATAAGACAGACAGATGTAGCCTGAATATTTTCACAAAGAAATAAAACATCAAAAATGTATAACTTTTTATTTTCTTTTAGTATTTTTAGTTATTTGTATTTGTGTCTGCGAAGCTGTATCCCACATACACGTGGTACCCCTCTAAGACCAGAAGAGGAAGTAGGGAAGTTAAGAACTGTAGTTATGAGAAGTTGTAAATCACTCAACATGACAAAACCAAACTTGTGTCCACAACAGGACTAGTATATTCTCTTAATGGCTGAGCCATCTTTTCAACCCATTAAAGCAGTACTTTGATGACTATATACACAGTTACAAAGGGCGCCCTATTCTTTAGAATGTAACCAGGCTGACTCTATTATTTAAACTTTCATAAACACACATACAGCATTTAGGCGCAAATGTTCTAACCAATGAATTCTTCAAAACTTACAGGAAAGAAAAAATTAAAGAACATAGTTTGGTTAATGAATATCACCCTGTTCAGGCATTCCCCTTTCCTCTTGACAGGCTTGAAAAATGATATTATCTTGAAAAATGTCCATTTTATACAAATTTGTTTAGATCCAATTAGTTAGGCTGTGAATTCTGTTTGGCTGGTTGGTTGATTTGTTTGATTTGGTTTGGTTAGTTGGTTGGTTGGTTGTTTCTGTTTGTTGTTGTTTTAAGATACTGTGAACGATTATCTCTCCTGATTTCTTTCTAAGTAATTTCATTATTTGAGATTTGGAAAAACCACCAATTGCTATATACTGATTTGTATGCTACTGCTTTCATAACAGCATTTATAATGGCTTAGAGTTTTCTTAGTCATTAGAAATATTTCAAATTTTCAAACAACTTAAGTGTACAATAACAGAATGATCAAAAGGGGTTGCTCTACCAATGAGGTAGGACGGCATAATGTCTCACAGAAAGTTCTCTGCATTCCAGACATAGTTCTTGGGCAATTTGCCTTAGAAGCACAGTGGCAACCATTGTGAGAAACTGAAGAGCTTCCCAAGGATGACTTTTCCAAGATAGTCCACCTTGTATTTGGAATTTTCCTTGGTCTGCCAACCAACTCCCAATTAGAAACTCAGAGACTTATTATAGTGATTCTTGGCACATAGTAGCCGCCACGTGGTAAACCCAACTTGGAGCTGGCAGAACACTGCATAAGGAAGGCACACTCCTGGGCGTGGCTATGTAAATCTGAGCCCACCCACTCTCTTAAAAGGAGCCACCGTGTGAAAGTTCAACTCCCCTGCTCTTCTGCTTCTTCCTTGTACCTGCTCGGCAACCCTCCACCCCAATAAACTCTCAGGTAACATCTAATAGTGTGTGAGTGTCTGATCTCACACGTGAAACCAACATTTTGTGTCTAATCTCATGTGTAAAACCAACACATATTACGAATGTCTGGCCTTAGCTTGGGGTTGTCCCACTAGCTCTTTTAACTTAATTTAACCTGTTTTATATTTGTGTACATTTTGCTCTGGGTCTTTTTACTCTTCTTTTATTCTGAATGTACTATTTTCCTGCTTTCTCCATGTCTGGCTGGCCCCAATGTCTCCCTGTTGTTTCCTTTTGTAAGGGTTTTGGCATGTAGTGGCCCGTGTGGTAAACTTAACATGACACCGGCACCCCTAGGCATGTCTATGTAAATCTGTGCCACATGAAGTCTTTTTCTCTTCTGCTTCTCTCCCTTGTACTCGCCCAGCAACTTTCCTGAATAAACTCTAGTATGGCGCTGGCAGTGTGTGTCTGAACACATGTGCGAAACCAATACTCTTACTACTTACTTCTCCTGCCCACAAGTCCCCCTATACCTCTTCCCTTGTTATTGGCCATTCAGGTGCCTTAGGCAGGCAAAGTAAAACACATCTTTACATAATTAAACAAATGCAATACATCTTTTTTTTCTTTTTTCTTGAGTTCTTTTTTTTATTTAAAAAGGTTTTTCTTCCATATATACCTCTGCTCCCCCTCCCTTGCCTTCTCCCAGTCCTTCCCAGTCCTCCCTCAGCTTCCCCTCCCATCCCCTCATCCATTCTGCAGGAGGGCAAGGAGTCCCAAGGTAGGTCAGTTCAGCCTAGCATATCCAGTGGTCCAAATCCCTCATCCCAGTATTAAGGCTGGGTTAGACGTTCTTCTGTGGGGATGGGCTCTGAGATGTTGGTTCATGCACAGGAACATAGTCTGATCCTACTGCAAGAGGCTCCACTAACTGCCCATGTGATTTGACAGTCATCTATCTTTGGAGGGTTTAGTTCCCTTCCATGGAGGTTCTTCAGCCATTATTTCAGAATCAATAGCTCCCAATAGCTCAGGTTAGCTGTCTCTGTGGATCTGTTCCTTGTGATTCTGATCCTTTTGCTCATATATCTCTTCTCTCTCTCCTCTCTCTTCAGATGGACTGGGTGCTCCTCTCTTCAGTACTTGCTAGTACAGACCAAACAGTAAGCTCTCAAGAAGACCGACCTGAAGTTCTTCAAGTTTTTCCACAGCTATTTCCAGACCATGAAGACAAAAAAAAAGTACAAAACTATTCAAGAAAGTGTGGAAAACACTTAATGTTGGGAACACATTGCACAGTGAATGAGATAATCGATACAAACCTTTTGAAAGGAAAATGACATACTTGTGACTATTTTGAAAAAGTATTTTAATAGAATGGAGATATATTGGTTACAAGCATTAAGCAAAAGTGGCAGACATTGGCTTGATAAACACAGTAATATTCAGTTAGGCATGAGAGGATAGGCAGGACTTCTGGGCAGAGAGGGGAACTCTAGAAAAGAACCTTCTAGAAAAGAATCTGAAATAGTGGTTCACCAGCCAGATACAGAGAAAGTCACACATACTGAGGAGAGGGAATATGTCATGTGGTAGAACATAGATTAATATAGATGTGTTCATTTAAGTTTTAAGAGCTAGTTGGGAACAAGCCCAAGATAAGGCTAAGCTTTTATAATTAATTTTTTGAAAAGTCTCTGTCTCATTATTCAGGAACTGGCAATTCAAAAAAAAGCTTGACTGCAGGTTTCTCTTAAGACCAAAATCGATGGAATTATCTTTCACTTAATTACATACGTAGTACTAAAATCTAAAGAATCAATGATGGACAAGCTTCATTAGATTCTACTCTGAAATTTTTGGAGTCAAATTAGTGTTGATAAGCATTTTTGCAGTTTGGAAGGTAGAGGATGGTGATGGATGGTTGTCTTTCTTTTTTTCTTCCTCATTGGGCAACCACTTATGCAATATTAGTGTGAATGCAATGCATTTCCAAAACATTGAAGTGGATAAAAGGTGCAGTTCACATTCTCCATTTGTTTATTTTTTTTCAAATACAGAATGGATTTGTACCCAGGCTGCAGTGTTCTCAAAAATCCTAAGTTTCTTAAGATAAAATTTTTGACTCAGTAAGAAGAGCCAACTCTCAAATTCAGAAATCAACAATTGACCAAAATGGTGCCACTTGCTATTTACCAGCAAAGACAACTATGCACAAGGTTGTCATAGTTCTGCATTATATCAACTTCTGCATTAAAAAAAATCCAAAATCAGATTAAAATGATGGGTTAATCATGGTTTAATATTTTATGATCATTAAAGTTTCCAAATTAGTAAAAGAAGACATTTGCTAAAAAAAAGTTCATAATTGACTATGGACTTTGAAATTCTTTCTCCTTAGCTCATGAGTTGCTTATGTCCAGAGCAGGTTCTTGCTTAACAGGAAGAAGGCTATGGACAATAATATAAATGCAGGCCTACACATCATATGTAGAATACACACAGTAAGAATTATGCCAGAAATTTAGGAATATTACGTTCTGGGACTGGAAAGCTGACTCGGCAGTTAAGAGTGTTTGCTACTCTTGGAGAAGAACTGAATTCAGTTCTCAGCACCCACATTAGGGAAGTAACAATCACCTGTAACTCCAGCTCTGGGGCATCTTCTGGCCTCTGTGAGTACCCACACACTCTTGCATTCACAGAAAGACACATATAAATAAAAAATAAATATTAAAAAAAATAACATTCTATCCTCATGTCTCGGCAGACAAAGCTATGTACCTTAAAGCCAGATTAGAATAAAGTATTCTCTAGCTCCCTCAAGTTCTTTAGCAGGAAGTGGTGGTATAGTGACAGCCAGGCCATCTCTTCTTTTTTTCTCATTAACCTTGTCCACTAGAGACCATGATGTAATGGCTCCCCTTAGGGGGAAATGCTGCACCCCTCTATCTGCTGTTGTTTAGAACTTGAATGTCCCTCAAAGGCTGTGTTGAAAGCTTGGGACTAAGGTGGTAGAACATTTTTAAAGTGGTACCTACTGGAAAAGGACTGACAGTGTGTTGGGACTCTGGCCCCTTCCTATCCTTTTGTAGTGGCCTGCTTCCTCTACCATATACCCCCACCAAAGGTAATAAAGCCACATAGACACTGAAAACCTTATATCCATAAACAAAAATTAAATCTTTTTCCTGTTGCATGAATAAATGAGACTCAGGGATAGATCTTTGAGAAAGTCGGAGATATTAGAGAGAGTAAACACCACAGTCAGATCTTACCCAGCTGTCTTCCAGCTTCCTCAGACTGGCTTCTCTTGGCTTCCTCTAACTTCTGTCTTTCTATGCCCACCTTAAATACTCTCTTGGTAAATTAAGGCGTGGCCCCACCACAGCCTACCTGGGAGCCTGGAATTCCTTCTGTAAATTAAAATGACCTCAACACAGTTTGGATTAAGGGCATAGGTCACCACTCCCAGGATACTCCCTGTGCTGGGATTAAAGGTGTGAATCATCACTCTCTGATCCTCCTAGACTGACTGTGGTTAGATCCCTCTTATACCTCCAAAACTTCTGGAGCTTTTATTAAATTCCCACATTTTCCCTATAAAGTCTGTTATATTATATGCAGAGGCTTATTAAACACCATGTTTTAAGCCTAGAAGTTCATAGGCCAGTGATAAACTAAGTCCATGAGAACAGATTAGAAGGGTAAAGTGATGTGGGAATGTCTTTCTGCACGCTGTGAATAAAGGACTGTTTTGGCCCATGACAGGCATCGTAGCAGTAGGCAGGAAATATGAGCATAGGTAGGAGAAGGAGGGCAGAGTCAGACAGAGAGATCGACCCAGCTGCCCAAGGAAGCAACACGTAAGGAACACATGTGAACCAAAGGCCGCATGGCAGGACAGATTAATGGATATGGATTGAATTAAGATGAGCTAGGTAGCAATATGCCTAAGACAGAGGCCAAACAGCATGAAATTAATGAAAGTGTCTGAGTCATTTGGTGGGGGGGGGGGTAGCTGCGGGAGGATGTGGACCATGGGGCTAGTCGGGCCAGAAATCTCTTGTTATAACTCCAGAAACAGCTCAGCACCTCACTGAGATCCCATAGTCCCTCTTACCTCTGCTGTATCATTCTAGAAAGGAAAAGAAAGAAGGAAAACACAAGCTCCCTACCTTATCCCTAGACAGAGCTGTGACCAGATTTGAACCAGGACAGAGCCTAATGTAAGAGACTACTAAGATTTTAGATATATATAAAGAACTTGTCTAAAACTACTACAGAGTTCATAGTTACAGCAGTTGTCAAAAAGTCCGTGCAGAGCAAAGGGAGCTCAGTTGTAGAGCACTTGCCTAACATATAAGAGGCCCTAGGATACATTAGGTTTCAAATCCCGGACAAATGGCTGAAATACCTACTTAACAGAAAGTGATCTTCAAATCTGTTATTTCTTAATTCTATATAAACATTCTAAATATCCCAACTCTTGAAAATGTGAGAATGCAAAAAAAATAAGAGTTTAAATAGAACTGCTAGGTAGGGCTAGGGAGATGGCTTAGGTCATAAAGTGCTTACTGTGCAAACATGAGAGCTAAAACTCCATCCCCAGAACCCACATCATTTGTATTTCAGGTGCTGGAAAGACAGACAGGTGAATCCCTGGCCCTCACTTGCTAGCACTGGAGTCTACACCATGGGCTCTACCCAATGAGAAGCCCTGGTTCAAAACATAAGATGAATGATTTTTAAGAAATGGCAAGAACTCGCAGGATGTCCCTGGCCAATTCTCCAAACAATGGTGGAGGGGGTTCCTAAATGGGACTTCCCCTATAATCAAATGAGTAAACAGAACCTGCATCTCAGAACCTCCATCCAACAGGGAATAGAGGTGGAAGTGGAGATACAGGCTGAGCACTGGGCAGAGCTCCTGGTCCAGCTGAGAGCAGGGGAGGAGAGTCTATATGAGCAGGGGGATAGGGATTATGAGGAAGGTTTCCATGATGATAGCTGGCTGGAGCTCTGGGGAGCTCACTGAATCAGGAATTGCCACTGAAGATCCATTGGGAGGTGGAGCTCCCCCCTCCCCCCCTCCCGCCAGGGTGGGCGGCTTTAAACTGACATGAATGTGTGGAGCCAGGAGGGGTGGGATGGGCTGGCACCTTGGAGCCCATTCCCTGTAGAGAAAACACCCAGCCTTCCAGTGACTTTGAGATGAGTGAATCAGGCTTGTCTGGAGTGGATGTGCAGCTCTGGGCTGGCCCACCTTGAGACTTCTTGCCCTTTTCTGGGAGGAGATGGGGGATGGGGAGGGGCGAGGCTGAGGCTGGCTGGGAGGGATTGGGAGAGGGGAGGGGGGAGGGAGCAGGGGAATACCTTGATGGAGATGACTTTTTTTAATGAAAATAAAATAAAGAAATGGCATACACATGGCTGACCTCTGGCCTACACATACACACAGATGTGCTCCAACATACGTGCATGAACTCAGACATGCGCTCGTGCACACACAGACACACACACACAAACAACACTTATACTAAAAGTTTACTTGTTCTGCATTGGATTACTTTATAATATTTTCAAGAAACTGTCAGTAGTCACCTAGTCCATGGCTAACCCATAATTTTTAAGATCAAATTACATAATGAAAGTAGCATATTTCAGAATTAAGATTCTCTGGTCCATGTGAAAAGAAAAATACCAGGTCTAACAAGAGTGAAATGGGGAAACAGCTTTTGAGTGCTCATCTCCAGGGTCTGTAATTACTGGGACAAGCATCATCCTCGGTGTAAAGTAGGCTCAAACATACCCCCTGCTACCTTGATGATTGCTTTCAAACCAAGTGCCAATTTGCAATGTATAACAAGACAACGCCTTCCCTAGGTGGCAATTACCATATATACGCCACAATCTTCTTTTAGTAGTCCTGAGTTCCATTAAAAAAAAAAAACAGAACCAATGCAAGCTGTTCAAGCTATGAACTGAAATAGGGCCCTATACACACAATGTAAAAGCTCAGTGTATTTTCATAAATTAACTAATATTCAAGTGAAGAAATGGGACAATATCCACATGCCCAGGAACCTCATCCTATGCCTTCTTCAAGGGACTAGTCTCTAAGAAGGTCATGATCTTTCACTTAGTTGTGTTTTGTCTATTCTTGTATTTTAAGCAAGTGACAGTCATTCTTATAATTCTTTACTTAGAAGTGTTTTCACTACTGCATATTATTTCAGTGAGTGAATACAACAGAGCTTATCAAATCTACTATCAATGAGTATCTGGTCTGGAGTCACACTCATAAATACTGCTACAACAGAGTCATGACTTTTGGAGAACTTCTGGCTACTGTTATGAGTATGTGGCTATATGCAGAAAAGCTGAACCATAAGGGAACATATCTTCAGCAAATAGTAAATGCCAGTTTCCAAAGATATTTTACCCATCCACATACCTATTCTTAGGCACTGATCCCATGTGCTTTAGGTGACCCATCTCTGTTGTAGCTTGAATGTGAAATGTCCCCCATAGGTTCCTGTGTTTGTCCTCCGCTGCTGGTACTATGGGGGGAGATTATAGAACCTTTAGTAAATGGTATCTTAATGGAAGAAGTATGGCCTTAGAAGAGGGTTCTGAAGTTTTATAAACTGGCCCTATTTGATGTTCAGACTCTGCTTCCTGAGTTGTTTTTGTTTTTGTTTTGCCTGTTGTCATGTCTTTCCCACCAGAAAGGTCTCTATCCCTCTAGAACTGTAAGTCAAAATAAACTCTTTTTCCCTAAATTGATTTTTGGTCATGGAATTTTACCACAACAGCAGAAAGAAACCTCAGACAATCTCCATGTGTGTATTTCTGCAACTGATACATAACAAATGGAATGATGAAAAGATACTGTCGAACACAAGCAAAGGATCAAAAGTCTGTTTACATGACTGTAGACAGAAGGTTACACAGCGCAGAGGACAAAAATCCTAGGAGTGTGGGAGGAGCAGCAGGCAGGTTTCCATGGTCAACAACTAAACCCCAACAGCCAGCAATACAACTTACAGCTCTTCTAAGGACTTAATCCTCCTCCTCCATCCTCAGGGACCCTCATAGATCTCTGGATCATAGTTATTTTTGGAAATACTGTCTAAATATCTGTATAATCACTTTGGGTTATGAACTAGACATGAGTCAAGTCCTGCCACATTCTTGAGAGTTTAGTATTATATAAGAAACAAAAATGGGAAAGAATCCGTTCATCAATAAACCTGATTCCTGACAAAATTCTCTTGCCCAAGATATTTCCATAAGCTTCTCTAACCAGCCTCTGAAAAGCATGTTTATTATGCACTCTTTATCCTAAATATTAATATAACATATAGAAAAGAATAGGTGCTTGATAAATACATTTTAAACTATACTGGGGAAATAAATTACAATTATTTCTACTTAACAAATGTAGTAGTAAGTACATAATAACCCCAACCCCCAAAAGCTGTATCCAAATTTCCTTTGGCTATAGATTACTTTCTCCTATACCATGTTGTGTGTGGCCCCAATCTGCTAGAAACACATTTTCTGTGTGTCTCATGAAAAAGAATTAGGAAAAAAGAGTTCAGTTCCATTTAATGGAAACTTTCTGAATACTTGCAGATGTCTAAATATCACTGGATTCAGGAGTAACTACTAAAAGGTACACATTTAAGATTTCCACTGGTGGGGGGTACAGAACTGGGGAAACAGCTCAGCCTCACAAGCATGAAGACCTGAATTTAATGCTGCACATGGTGGTGTATACTCATAAGTCTGGCACTGGACAGATAGAGACAGGTGGTTCCCTTGAACTCACTGGCCAGCCAGCCTACCCTACCAAAGGTGGTCACTTTTCTTAAGACTGACACTCAAGGTTGTCCTCTGATCTTTACATGTACACAATTTATTTATTCATTCATTTGCAACCAGAGGGGGAGAGAGAGAGAGAGAGAGAGAGAGAGAGAGAGAGAGAGAGAGAGAGAGAGAGAGAGAGAGAGGAGAGAGGAGAGAGAGGAGAGAGAGAGAGAGAGAGAGAGAGAGAGAGAGAGAGAGAGAGAGAGAGAGAGAGAGAGAGGGGTCTGTCCCCACTAGAACAGACAGGAAAGCAAAAACATAATCAATAAGGGTAGTTTACAGAGGACCCTGTAGCTCTTATTAAGAAGTTCTTAATTCAAAATTCTTAATAAGAATTTTGACCTTTACTTTACAAAATGTGAAATTTGATCAGTATAGCATCCTGGCTTTGATTATTTTTGGTAAGGAGCCAGAAAAAACAGGTTAATTTTTTTTTTAAAGAAAAGAATTGAGAATTATTTTTAGGATTCCATTGAGGTCATTGTTGTCAAGGTTAACTATAGGACCAAGTTACAGTTATCTCTCTATATCCATGGGATATGAGTTCCAAGACCTGCTGAAGATGCAGAAATCCATGGATGCTAAGGTACTGTGTAGAAAATGAAGCAGTATTTACACAGAACATACATACATCTTCTCAGATACGTTGTCATCTTTGCATGATTTATAATCCCTGATGTGTGCCTGCTATTAAAGTATTGTTTTATTTTTAGGTAATTAAAGGTTCAGAATAAAAGTAATTCTTAAAATAATTTCTGCCCAAATTGTGGGAATGACTGGTCCAGCTGACTCTCACATCCTGAGAGAAAATTAACCCCTGAGGGCCAGGACCCAGAGGCATAATACCCCAGAGACAAAACAAAGGAAGTCAATGATTCCTAATGATATTCTGATGTACTCATAGATTGATGATTAGACCAACTGTCATCAGAGAGGCTTCACCTACCAATGGATGGGAATAGATTCAGAGACCCACAGTCAAATATTATATGGAGCTCAGTTAATCTTGTGGAAGAGGGGAGGAAGAATTGTAGGAGCCAGTGGGGTCAAGGACACCACACAAAAACTCACAAAACCAAATAACCTGGGATCATAGGGCCTTGCAGAAACTGAATCAACAACCAGGGAGCTTGCATGAGACTGACTTTGCATATAAATTACAAGTGTGTAACTTGGTCTTCTTGTGAGACTCATAGCATTGAGAGCAGGGGCTGTCTCTGACTCTGTTGCCTGCTTTAGGAACCTGTTCCTCCCACTGGATTGCCTCATCCAGCCTTAATAGAAGAGGAGGTGCCTAATCTCACTGTAACTTTAACTGGCTGGCTAATATGCATGGAAGGCTCACCTGTATCTGAAAAGAAACAGAGAAGGAGTAGAATGGGCAGGGAGGTGTCAGTGGAGGAGGGACTAAGAAAAGAGAAGGGGAAACAGGTTGGGATATAAAAATTAATGGAAAATTTCTGCCTGTGGTTTGTTGAATGCACAGATGTGAGACCTATGGATAATGGAGGGCTGAGTAGATGAGAATCAGACAAGAATCTCAGAATTGTGAACAAAATAAACTCAACCAACACTATAACAAAAGCAATTACAAGAGTTGGAAACTATTATAAGGCAAGAAATTTCACATTTCCTAACTTTACATCAGTTTTCCAAAGGTCAAAATGGACATAAAAGTGATAGAACATGGGAAAAAAGATAAATCCCCGCTTCAAAGGGTTGGCTTCTAAAACTTAGGACCAGTTTTACTAGATTCCAGTACATGAGTATAGCGGAGTATCATTAGAAATCATTTTATTGGCCTATATAGATCTAAATAGTTCTACCCTAGATCTCTGAACTATCCAGCCTCTGATTCCTGACCATCTTGGCAGTGTCCAGCTTGGGCTCCTTCTCCTGGCATGGGTCTCAAGATGGGCCACTGATTCATTACTCCTACAAGTTCTGCACTACCATTAAGCATTTCCTATGTTTTCTTTGATCAGTTTTCATTTATTTTTATGCATGGTGAGAGACAGGGATCTAGTTTCACTTTTATACATATGGATGTTCCATTTCTTAGACCATTAGTTGAAACTCACCTATGTTTTTGACAGGGTATATATACCCATGTCGCTCTGTGTAGCTGTCTTACTTTTGGTCCTGTGCTCTATTTCCTTGATCTATGTTTCTGCTTTGTACATAATGTTCCATTGTCTCTACTACTAGTCTATAACATGAATTGAGAACAACCAACATTGCTCTTTCTAAGATTGCTGCTTATCTATGTGGTGTCTTTTGTGCCTCCAGGTGAATGTTTTGGTGTTACTGTTTATTCTAGGTCCATAACGAATGTCATTGGAATTTTGAATTTGTAGATCAATTCTGGTAATACTTCCATTGTTGTATTAGCTTTGATGATTTACTTATTCATTTATTCCTAGCATGTTCATGGTTTTTATCATGAAGGGATGTTGAACTTTGTCAACAACCTTTTCTGCATCTATTGAGATTATCATGTGATCTCTCTTCTTGAATCCACTTATGTGATTTTTTGATTTGGTTATTCTGAATGTTCCTTGCATCTCTAAATTAAAGCCAACTTGATCCTGGTAAAGGATATTTTTTAATGTATTTTTGGATTCAGTTTGCAAGTTGTTTTATTGGGAAGTTTTATATCTGTTCATCAGAAAGATTGACATATAATATATTTTTAAATTTGTTGTTGTTCTTGTTATTTTACTCTTTAGGGATAATGTTGACATCATAAATTAGGCTTATTAGTGTTCCTTCCTCTTACCTAGAATCATTTGGGGAATGTTGGTGTTTTTACTTTAAATGTCTGATAAAATTTAACAGTATATCTATCTAGGCCTGGGATGTTACTTATTTGGCAGAATTTTACTACTGATTCAATTTCATTGTTTGAATATATGATTAAACCTTTCTATACCCTTTGTTTAGTCTTGACAAGTCATATGTATCCAGGAACTTCCCCATTTCTTTTAGATATTTCAATGTACTGAAATAAAATTTTCAAAGTATAACCTCATGATACTCAGAATTTCACTGGTCTCTGTTGTAATGCACCCCATTTTTATTGTATAATGATATTAATTTGGGACTTCTCTTTCTTTTGGTTAGCTTGATCAAAGGTTTGTCAATACCTTTATTTTTTTTTCAAAGAAGTAATTCAAGAAGCTGAAGAGATGGCTCAGTGGTTAAGAGCACTGGCTGCTCTTCCACAGGTTCTGAGTTCAATTTTGAGCAACTATATGGTGGCTCACAGCTATCTATAATGGAATCTGATGCCCTCTACTGGTATTGAGGTGTACATGCAGACAGAGCATTCATATAAACGAAACATTTTTTAACGTTTTTTATTTAAGTATTTTTTACATACCAACCACTGTTTTCCTTCCCTCCCCTCCTCCCACTCACTCTCCAGCTCCTCCCACCCCACTCCATCTCCTCCCCAAAGAGGATAAGGTCTCCCATTGGGAGTCAACAAAGTCTGAGATATTAAATTGAGGCAGGACCAAGCCACTCCCCCATGTCAAAGCTGAGCAAAGGGTCCCTCTATAGTGAATGGGCTCCAAAAAGCAAGTTCATACACTAGGGATAAAAACTGGTCCCACTGCCAGAGGTCCCACAAACTGCCCATGTCATACAACTGTCATCACCATCAGAGGACTTAGTTCAGTTAGTTCCATGCAGGTTCCCCGGATGTCAATCCGGAGTCAGTGATCTCCCAGTAGCTCGGGTCAGCTGTCTCTGTGGGTTTCCCCATCATGATCTTGACCTCTTGGCTCATATAATCTCTCCTCTCTCTTCAACTGTACTGGGAGTCCAGTACTTAACTGTGGATTCTGCATCTGCTTCCATCAGTTGCTGAACAAAGGTTCTGTGATAACCATTAGGGTGGACATCAATTTGATTACGTGGGAAGGCCAGTTCAGGTACCCTTTCCACTACTGCCTGGAATCTTAGTTGAGTTAATTTTTTTAAAAAGTAATTGTTTGTTTCATTAATTCTTTGTATTGCTCTTTTCATTTTTATTTCATTAATTTCTGACCAGATATCTATAATTTAAATAGATAATATATTTATAACTATAAATCACTCTTAGCAGCATTTTATTGTATCCCTATTGAAACTAATTCATAAGCTCTAGTATGCTATATTTTTATTTAAATTCTGGTATATTTTTTCACTTTCACTCCTGTTTTTTGTTTTGTTTTGTTTTTTTTTTTTTTTTTTTTTTTTTGAGGACACAACTATCATTCAAAAGTTGTTTTTCTTTTTCAATCTCCATGAATTTGTATAGTTTCTACATCTACTGACTTCTAGTTTTAATCCATTGTTATCCAACAGAATATAGGAAATTACTCTGATTTTTATTCATCTTCTAGTATTTGTTTTATGTCATGTTATAGAGTAATTTGAAGAAAGTTCCATTGTAGTTGTAAGTTTCTGGCCTGGACTAGCCCCCAAGGTCCAGATCCGCCCACAGTCACTTGATCCCAAATAATCACACAACGACATATATTAATTACAAGCTGATTGGTCTGTGGCTCAGGCTTATTACTTCCTAACTCTTACACTTTTAACCCATGCTTCTACTATTTATATTTAGCCACATGGCTTGGTACCTTTTTGCTCAGTGCAGTGTTCTTATCCTGCTTCCTCTGCAGCTTGCTGTCACCTGTTCTCTGTTCTTCCACTTCCCAGAATTCTCCTAGTCTGGTTGTCCTGCCTCTACTTCCTCTCTAGCTCTTGACCAATCAGCATTTTATTAAACTAATATTTACAGTGCAAAAACATGCCACAGCATTCCATTGGCTTCTCAGGAAAAATGTGTATTTTGTAGCATTTGGGTAGAATATGCTGTAGATGTCTTTCAAAATTTGTTTGAACTATAAAATTTATCATGAAAAAATTATTAGTAATATAGCATATAAAGGATTAATATTTATTGAGAGGTATATGAACACATGATATAAATTGAACTTTAAGGCAATTTTGGGAGATAGAAATTGTTTTATGTCAGGCTGTTGGTCTGCTCTTTGAGAACACAGAAAGCAGCTCAGTGTCCCAGCATCTTAATGGGGTCTGGCCACGCCCCATTCAGGCTCCCAGTAATCCAGAGACACACCTCCAAGCTTTGCCAGCTAACACCTGAATCCCACTAAAATTATTGAACATCTATGTTGTTTCATTGATTCTGTGTCTGGATTGAGAATGAAGTACTGAAGTCACCCACTACTATTATGTTATGATCCACCTTTGCATTCACATCCAATAATATATCTTTATAAAATTAGGTGTGCCAATGTTCATTGTGTCCATGTTTAGAGCTAATATATCTTCTTGATAGACCATTTGCTTAATTGGTATAAGATGGTCTTTATCTCTTCTGAATAGTTTTGGTTTGACCTGTACTTTGTTACATTTTAATATCTGATATTAAATATAGTTATACTTTCTTCTTCCATTTGTTGAGAATGCTTTATTTTATACTTTATCCTAAGGCAGCATTTGTCTTTGTCAGTGAGGTACATTTCTTGCAGACCAATGAATGAGTCCTGCTTTGTAACCTGATCTGCTAGTTTGTGTCTTTTGAATAGAGAATTAAAACCATTAATATTCAGATTTTTTATTAAAAAGCATGTATTAATTCCTGTCATTCTGTTGTTGTTCAAATAATAGCATTTTAACTCCCACTTACTTTCCTACTATTCTAGTACAGTTTATTCCTTTCTGTGACCTGGTGAGTTGTTTATCTTTATAGTGTGTAAGAGTCCTTCAAATATCTTCTGTAATACTGGTTTAATGATAATGAATTCCATTAGTTTGTGTTCATCATGAAAATAAATTCTTTCTTTTTTGATTATAGTAGATTACTGTATATAGACATTTGTCTTGGCGGATTTTGTCTTTCAGAGTTTGAAATACATTGTTTAATGTTCTCTAGATTTTGGAGTTTCTGTTGAAAAATCTGTATTATTCTAGTATATTTGCCTTTATATGTGAGTTGGTGCTTCTCCTTTTCAGTTTTCAATACGCTTTCATTGTTCTGTATTTTAGTGTTTTAACTATAATATTTACTGATTTGGACACTTTTATATTTAGATACTTTTCTGGGCCTGTCTCCTTGTCTCTCTAAATGTACTGGATGATCAAATACTATCCAGGATTTGGGACATTTCCTGCCACAGTTTTATTTGACATATTTTCTATATCTTTTGATGATACTTCTTTTCTCCTTATGGCTCGTGACTTTGGTATTTTAATGCTATTATTAAAATCTCGCATGTTCTGTTTGTACTGTTACTGTCTTCTACTGAGTGTTACCTCAGTGTTCAATTTCATCTGCCTTGTGTTTGAGCCCTAATACTAGTTTTTCATTTGACTTATTAGGGTATTTTAACTTTTCCAAAATTTCAACACTCTCTCTCTCTCTCTCTCTCTCTCTCTCTCTGTGTGTGTGTGTGTGTGTGTGTGTGTGTGTGTGTGTGTGTGTGTGTGTGTGTTTTCTAGTAATTGAACCTGGAGCCTTACATGTGCTAGACAAGTCTTCTATTGCTGAGGCATATTTCTAGCCTCAATTTTATTTACTATTTCTCTCTTTGTACGATTCTTCTTTCATATACTGTATTGAATTTCTTACTTCCTTTAGGTCTTCATTTGTATTCTCTTTAAACTCACTCAGAAGTTTATTTGTGCCTTCTCTAATTTTATTGAACATATTTTTTTAACTACTTGTTTGGGATCTCATCTAATTGTGCACTTTTGAGGACTTTAAGCACTTGCCACTGCCCTCCCTTCTCTAGGTAACTAGCGATTCTCACTTTAATCTGTGTTTCAGACCATAATTCCAACATATCAAATATGATATGGTTCCTACCTCAGTGTTTTCCTCTCTACCTAGAGATAGTCTGTGGGAGTCAACACATCTTCATCTAAGATACTTGTTAAAAATTGAAAGAAGGAGTCAGAAGCTGAAGGGAGCCAGTGGGACAGAATCTCATGTAATAGTCCAGGCTGACTTCCAATTCACTAAAGATGACCTTGAACTCCTGATCCTCTTGTCTCCACCTTCCAGGTGCTAAGTATATAGCTATTCACAATCATTCAGAACAGTAATTATTTTATGTAACAAAAATGGAAGATGTCAGAGCCACAGAAAAGGACTGAAAAAGAGGCCGCTATTGAAGTCACTGAGTCATATGACAGGATTATCTTCATAATCAGGAGGGTTAACCGATGAGAAGAGGGAAAGGACTTGTGAATTAAAAACAAAGTTATTTACCAGATGCAAATGAAGCAAGTGTTAGATAATCAATTCACAGTAACAAATAATTTCTCCTAAAACAATTTTTAAGCATCAATACTATGATTTTAATTTGGAGAGCACTGTTTTAACATTCTTAAAGTTCTAGAAATTCAATTTCAATAAGGTGTTGCGTTTCTGATTATGAGTAGGATATATATATTGGGTATATTACATTAAAATACTGTTTCTGATACACAGAAGCTGTAACAATCGTTTTACCAGGTAGATCTATATATTTTTTTTCTTTCTGAATGTATTATGGCATTACTCAGAGAGAAGAAAGACAGCAGCTAAAAACCTACCAGGGAAGGGATCTCCTTACTGGCACTTGACACTTAAAATTAATTTTTAAAAAAATCTTTTATAATTAGAAATAATAAGAAAGAGCTTCCTAGATTTTCTTGAGCAAGCCAAAAGTATAGGTGTATAAACCCCACACAGATACCTGACATGGAATAGACATAACACTCACTGACAAATAGTTCTTGCTTTCATAACTTAATAAATTGTTAACTGACACATTGTAAAGCTGGTACTAGAAGCTGAAAACTCAAAATTCAGGAAGTGTTTGCTTCCTGCTGGCACATTTGTTCCCTGGCTTCGACTCCAAACCTTCCATATTTCCTCTGAGGCCACAGCTTATAAATCAGATGAGATTGGTCATCTTGCAACAAAATGGATTTTTTTTAAATGTGATTTTGAAGAGATTGGAAAATGTAATGCAGCAGATTTTTCAGTCTTCACTGCTGAGAAATATGGCTTTATTGATGGCTCTATTGAGAACTGGGTGTTGATCCAGGAACTCAAAGGCCTAAAGAATTTCTAGGAGTCACATCACAAGATGCTTTATTCCTGAGCCTAAATGGTCACGAGCCAATTATGTGCTTGGCTTTTAAAAGATGGAATGCTGACAACTGAAGGGCTCTAGACATTGCCTTTTATTTCTGAGTTAATTATGATATTTTTGAAAAATTCACAAAGGAAAAGCCTGAATAATGAGTTCCTGTGAAATCTGAATGTTCCAATACAGGTGTACAGTTAGTTACAAGACAGTCTAGTGCTTCACATTTTAAATCTCATTTTTACCAAAGTGAAAAGTCTGGCAGAATGCACTGCATATCACAACGGCCCTGTACCTACATCTATAGAAACACATCATATTTCTAGCTTCATAAATTCACAGTATTCACAATAAGGAACAGTTTCAAATCAGTATCCAGTGAAATTGCTGCCTTTCCAGATAACCAAGTTCAGAGGACACTTGACTTGTCACTCTCCACGGTATTACAGAGAATGTTGGTCAGCCCATCTCCCCTCACCCCATAGCTTGCATTTAATGACAAAAATTCATGCACACTGGCTTCTCTTAGAGGCTCATAAGGAGCGGGATAAATCTGGAACCAGGTGGATGATAGCCAGTTAATTGGATCTTTATTCTGTGAACACCAGGGGACAGCTGGTTTGCATTGTCTTTCTAATGAGCAGCAATGAGATGGAGGCTAGGCACATTAGCTGAGCTCCTCCTCTGTTGTGTACAAACTTCCAAACCATCTCTGCCAGAGGCTTCTATGGTAAAAAGAATACTTTCTATACTAAAAATAATCTGGCCTGATCTTGGGAGAAGGTGATGATATTTCTTGGTCCCCAGGTTCAGACCTCAGAGATCTAAATAATCATGTATTCTGCCTCATCTTCCAGCATAAGGGCATATCCATCTGACATCAGGGCATATGATATGAACTATGTGCACACATTCTGCTGGCGAATTCCCAGGGAGAGGGACAGTATGAGTTCACAGTAAAAGAAACAATATGAATTTAACCTGTAGGCCTCATAGCAAGAGCCAAAGGTCAAAGCTATTTTTAATCAGAAAGAGCTTTGTGAACCTGTTTCTTAAAGAATGAGTCCACTGGCACCTTTCTGAGCTGTCAGAATGAAGAAGTTACTCAGGATAGCCCTATAAGCTTATTAAGCTTAGATGTAACCAACTCACAAAAATTAAGGTTTAATTAATTAGGTCATAAGGAGAGGATTCTATCCTCCAATAAGGGAGTCTCCGAGATACCCAGGCAAAACCAAATACTCCTTGGGCCCCAACAGTCACAAAACCACTACAGTTGGATCGGTTTTCATTTGCACTTTCAAGAAATATCAATGTCTTTTTGTTCTGTGTAGGAGGTTCTAAAAGATATGTTGAAACATAAGAATTTTAATAAAGTAAGTTCTGAATGCTTTCGTTTTCTTCTACGACATTCAGAAACCACACAAAACTGCAAAAACACTGAAGAAACCGGACAGTTTGCTGTCGATTTTTATCATTTCTCCATCTCTCATTTTGTTTTTACAAGTGTCCTTTTGATTTTCTCCATCCTCTGCAATTTGAAATCTTAACAATGTTACGTGGAGCATGTAAGACTGCTAGAGGAAGCGTATAAGGCCACCCTGAGAAGAAGGGAGAGTTACTCAGCATTAAAATGTGTCATGCTGCTGCCCTTACCTTATAAGAGACTAATCTAAATGATAATGAGCATGAAAAATTGATTATTTCCTAGGTTGAACTGGTCTTTGTGTTCTTCATGTGGTGAATCGAATTGTGCTAGAATAGGTCTCAAAATACAAACATGCCAGCAGTTCAATTCATAAACTAAAAAGAGGCAAATTCACAAGATGTTGCCTATTATTTTGGCAAAGAAGGCATCCCAAATAATAGCCATTTGTATCATAATGTCAACCAAAAATTGTTAGCCTTCTACTTAGATGTATATGTAGACTTTTCTTCACATTCACATTCTTTAGTTCAAAGCAGAGAGGAATTTGTAGAGTTTTCATGTTTAGCAAAATATGAGTTACAGACTCAATCCTCTAGTTAATAAACACCCTGATAAAATTGATGAGAAATCAGCTTTCTTTGTCTTTTTGTTGATTTTTTAACATTTGTTTAACACTTTCATACATATGTATTCTTGTATTTTGTTCATATTCCTACGCTTTCATTCTCACGTTTCCCTCTTCTCCATCCTTTCTACTTCACATCACAACACACCACACACATGCACATAGACACACGCGCACACACATGCACACCACACACATGCACATATATATACACACACACATACACATGCACACACATACAACACACACATGCACACACACACAGCACACACATGCACACCACACACATGCACACACACCACACACACATGCGCACAAACACACATGCACACACACATGTCCACAAACACTGATACACACACGTGCACACACACACCACACACATGCACATACACATGCACACAAACACACATGCACACACACATTCACACAAACACACATGCACACACATGTGCGCACACAGACACACACACATACATGCACACATTAAATCCACCCTCAAAATATGAGAGAAAATGGGTAAAATTTCTTTTTCTTTTCTTTTTTCCTCTTACACTGGTCCCTCCACCCCCAATTCTTTATATTCCTTCCCTTCTCCCAAATAGTCCCCCTTTTGAAGCCTTTTGAGTTAGAAGTATAAAGCAATGAGGAATCTGAACAGCTTTTTAGCCATCAATTTTCATGCCTCCTTCTGCTCTCATTTTGTTTTTTTCAACCTTCGTTTTGATTTTCTCTTTGCTCTGCAGTTTAAGAACTTAGAAGTTTTTTTACATGGACCACATAAGAGAGGGAGGGAGCGGCTCAGCATTAAAACTCACCACACTGCAGCCCTTCCCTTATGGAGGGGAGGGAAAGGTATGACAAGGGCATATCTGTCTTTTTCAGCCTGGCTTATTGTACTTAACTCAGTGATCTCCAGCTCCACCCAGGAGAAAAGCAAGTATTTCCTTCACAATTTCCTCCTTCTCTCTCTGAGACATATCTGACACTATGGCCAGTGCGTAATCACTGTCCAGATCTATAGAGTCATGGACAACAGGACGCTCCACCTGTTCTAAACACTATGAAAACAGTCTTTGGTCTTCCCATTTTTAATAGTGGTGGCCAATGGTTTTCTATACCATTTTTGCCTTCTCCCAAAGGAACTCTGAATTGTATCATCTTCAAGATAAACAATGTTTTATTTGTACTTCTATAAGTTACTTTCTGATATCTATAAATATTGTTATTTATTAATGTTAAATAAATACATCGACTCTCACATAACACTATATTCAGACTACAGCTATATTCATCTTCAGAAACATAAAAATTCACTTTGGAAGTCACAATGAGACCGATTATTTTATGGAAATAGGAAACACAAATAATTTTTTAAATTTATATTGGTGTCATCAGAAAAAAAGTCAAATTTTAATCCAAGATGAATATATGATATTAGTTTTATCTTAATGTTAACTTGGCTTAATTTTATTGCTATTTTGTGTTAGAGTATTATGTGGTTGTACTTTCTGAATGTCCTTTATTTTAGAAACAATATGGTGTGGTATTTAGGAGTAAAACTATGAAGAAACAGGAGACATACAGTAGCAGTCATTACTGTTGAAACTAAAAATAATGGCTTTTAGCTCTGGAATAAACCAGCATAGTTTTATTCCTAATTATGGCTTCTGATTTCTGAAGAATTCCTGTCATGTCTGATTTCAAGTCATTCTAACACAATAAATACCCCATATCCCCAAAGCAAAATAATCATGAGTCAAGTGTGTGTTTCCATGGTCAAAGGCAATAAAAATAAAACAGAAACCTGTATGGACAATCTATGCCACATATCACACAGTTTATTAAATAAGCCCCTCGTTTATCTGCCAGGACACAGGTGGGAGATATTAGGAATGTTAAATCCTATAAGTTAATAAATCCAACTTGAATCACAAATTAAAACTGAATATCCCATTGAAGCCTAAAAAAAATATAGAAGAGAAATCTTCAAGCAAAGAAACTTTTGCATCTTCAAATGGGATTCTAATACTTTTCTCAAATCTCTACTATGATTCACCTAAAGACTGGAAAAAGAAATATGTATTCTGGCTTTCATCAGTTCTAGGAAAGAGGAAAAGGGCAGGGAACAGAGGAGGTAAGTAGAGACATAGGCAGAGAAAATAATAGAGACAGAGAGTGGCTGGTGCATGGGAACAAAGAACCAAAAGAAAGAAAAAAGACACACCCTACATCCCTCTTCACTTAGGACCACAAACCAAAGGCTTTCCAAAGAAATATAAGTCTACTCCTCTAAAGATTTCAGAACAGTCCTTAAGAATTATTTTAGGAGCAAAGGGGATCTCTGTATTCCACCATGTTTGCCTGATTTTATTTGCTAATGTATGCAGACTCCTAAGTAGTATTTCTTTCAAAAATACTGAATTCAGCATCCTCACAATGCAAGTCATTAAGTAAGGATCAAAGAGGGTCTGAAATGAGACTTGGAAATTTGTTCTTCATCCACACTCCAGGCTATTCTGAGTCACAGGCCAGCCTTTGGAAGCCAGTGCTGCACTGGTACTGGTGTATGACTTCAATCACATTACAAATGCAATTTATATGTAATCAATACCAAATTCAAGTCTCTCTGCATACTTCAACCCAGGATCCTGCCATCAGCTGTCTCAGTTGTTTAGAAGGTTTAAAAGTTAATTCATCATCATCAGTGAACAAAATGATTTATAGCCTAAATATGTATGTATATCTGCTCCCTAGGGATGGTTCCTAGAGGCTGGAGAAACAGCACGTCTTCCTTGGCCCTAAGGCCTCTTCCAGATGGCTCCTAATTGAGCCAGAGGGATCTGTAGTGACTTTTTAAATTCCCGCTTCCTTATCCACATGGTCTTGGCAAAATAAGTACTTTAAGGAGTTTTAGAACTAAGAAATGATCTTACTGGGCAGGAGACAAATAAAGAATTGAACCAACTTCTTCTATTGTCCCCTCTCCCTCCACAGAACTACTCAAACTCTCAAAATGAGCCCAATGGCAGACACTCAGGAAGAGGTGTAGAGTGGATATCCAATGACCTGAAGCATGATCTGAGATGGAAAGAAAACTATAGGAAAATGCCAAACATAGTGTTGCCTTATAGCAAGTCCTATTTCTATTCAGGTTGCATTGTCTGGTTATTATTACTTGTCCCAAATACCAGAGAACGCACTTACCCTAAGGAAGAGACTCATTTATCATCCCCTTTGCAGTTAGTTATGGCCAGGTGGCTGATTCTACCAATGAACTTACCTAAGTCAGTGGTTCTCAACCTTCTAACTGTTATTTTGATAGTGTTGTGAATTGTAATATAAATATATGATATGCTGGATATTTGATATTCTATTGCAAGGGGGTCATGACCCATGGGTTGAGAACCACTAGTGTAAGTCGGTGCTACCATCTGTTCTTTCTGGGAAAAAACTCAAAGTTCCTTCTACCTCTGTCTTTTCTGTCACTATGGAACTGAGACATTAAAAAGAAGCAGATGGTTTCTTAAGTTACTACTTGGGATACTCTGTAGAGCCTCAGGACCTACAAGTTGCCATGAAGGATGAAGAAATAATTCTTGTACTATGACCAGGTGAGCAGATAGCCTTACTATAGATTTTCATCTCTTCCTTTTCTCCTCCAAAATCATTCTCACAGTCTCATTCCGAGCTCTGTACCAGATTATCAGCTTTTGGACTCACCTTCCTTTATGCCCCCCACCTCCAGTGGATCTAACAGATCTTCCTCTCCAGACTTCTTTCTGTCACTCATTGCTTTATCCCAGAGATGCAAGGGTAGTTCAACATACATAGCTCTATGAATGCAGTCTACCATATTAACAGACTTTAAGACAAAACCACATGATCAACTCCTTAGATGAAAAAGACCTTTGGCAAAATCCAACAGCTCTACACGATAAACTACTGGAGAGATTAGGAATACAAGGGGCATACTACAACATATTAAATGCAGTTTACAGCAAAACCATAGCCAACATCAACTTAAATGAGGAGAAACTCAAAGCAATTCCACTAGAATCAGGAATAAGACAAGGCTGTCCACCCTCTCTATACTTATTCAATATCATACTTGAAGTCTTCAATAAAGCAATAAGAAAACTGAAGGCTATTAAGGAGATACAAATAAGAAAGGAAAGCCAAAGTATTTTTATTTGCAGATGATGAAATAATATACAAAGGTGTTCTAAAAATTCTACCTGGAAACAAACATCTACAGCTGATAAACACTTTCAACAAAGTAACAAAAATCAAAATTAATTCACAAGATTTTAATTTTAATTAACAATTCACAAAATTAATTCACTTTTCTGTATGCAAATGAAAAGAAGCAGACTGAGAAAAATATCATGGATAAAAACCTTTTATAATAGTCCTAAATAACATAAAATACCTTTGGGTAACTCTAATTAAGCAAGTAAAAGACTTGTATGATTAAAATCTTAAGACACTGAAGAAAATCTGAATGAAATATCAGAAAATGGAAAGATCTCCCATGCTCATCAATTTTTAGAATTAATATAGTAAAAATGGCCATCCTATCAAAAATAATCTACTGATTCAGGGTAATCACAATCAAAATTCTAACATAATTCTTCACATATCTTGAAATGACAATTTTCAGCTTCATATGGGAACACACGCAAAGAAAGGAAGGAAGGAAGGAAGGAAGGAAGGAAGGAAGGAAGGAAGGAAGGAAGGAAGGAAGGAAGGAAGGAAGGAAGGAAGGAAGGAAGGGAAAGAAGATAGCTAAAGCAGTCCTGAATAATGTTTTTTAAAAAACTGCTAGAGATATCACCATCCCTGATTTCAAGTCATTCTACAGGATAATATAGTAGTAAAACCAACATGGTATTGGCATAAACAGACACATTTATTAACAGAGTCGAATTGAAGACCCAGACTCTACATCTATGGATACCTGGTTTGTTTTATAAAGAGGCAATAAAAACATACTGGGAAAAAAAGGGCAGCACCTTCAACAAATGATGATGGTCAAACTGAACAGCTATATATAGAAGAATTCAAATAGATCTACACTGATTCCCATTCACAAAATTCAACTCCAAATGAATCAAAGATCTCAACATCAAACAAGATACATTGAACCCAGTAGGAGAAAAAGTGGGGAATTGTAACAGGAAGGTTTCTGGCCTGGATTAGCCCCATAGTTCTGACCCGTCTGCCGCTGCTTATCTGGACCAGAAATCCCAAATCCAAAGAAACACGCAGACACTTATATTAACTTCATACTATTTGGCCTATGGCTCAGGCACATTGCCAGCTAGCTATTTCGTCTTAATTCAACTAATTTCCATTATTCTGTCCTGCCATGTGGCACGTGGCTCACCTGTGTTCCTTACATGTTGCTTCTTTGGGTGTCTGGCTTGAACGTTCCCCACTCAGTCCTCCTTCTCCTACCTATGCATGATTCCCAACCTACTTCTATGGTGCTCACCAAGGGCCAAAACAGCTCTTCTATTTAAAGAATGATATTCACAGCATACAGAAAGACATTCCCACATCACTTTCTCTTTTCTGTCTAATCAAAAGGAAGGTTTTAATTTCAATATAGCAAAATTACATATTCAAACAGCTATCAAGCAAGCATTATAGCTATAACATCTAGTCTATTTGTATTTAGCAAAAATGAAGAAAATATTCTATCATCTACTTTGTGAATCTAAAGTTTCATATCTAATATACCTTTTAAAATAACTAAGAAAAACTCATAACTATAACTATCAAATCTTCAACTACATCAAAGACCACAGAAGGATATAATATTTACCCAAGTAAACAGGAAGTACAAGCAATTTCCAAAATCTAGAAATGGCAGAGAAGACACCTGTCCAAAGTTCCTCTATAAAGTTGGGGCATCCATTTTCAGCCCATAGGCCCAGAATCTCTGGCATACCTTTCAGTGAAGCAAAAAATCTGAAAGAATGCTCTGCTCATTCTGACAGTTCATCAATTGCTTTTCCTTGTGTCCTGAAGAATGTCTGGAAGTTTTCTCTGCAAAGCAGGAACCTGAAGGACCCTCTCAGCTTGTTCTG
Source organism: Phyllotis vaccarum (assembly GCA_033318265.1). NCBI lineage: Eukaryota > Metazoa > Chordata > Mammalia > Rodentia > Cricetidae > Phyllotis > Phyllotis vaccarum. The sequence continues at coordinate 58,780,155 of JARWLC010000018.1, forward strand.
CCAAAGTTCAGAGGTCACTTTCCTAGGGAACCTGCATGTCCAGTTTAAACACCATACTGTTAAGCAGTCCATACAAGAACAGATTCTTATTCAGTGGCTAACTGTTGCCACAAAAAGGTAGACTCATATGGAGTTTCTTCAATGCTCGTTTTCTCTTGAAGTAGATTGGCTGCCAGGAGCAGACTTGTTCAGAAAGGTCTGTTCTTAAAATATTTTAAATGCTGTATTCTATAGGTCTTAGAAGTGTTTGAAGATTACCTATCTAATTGAAATATATCTTTGTATACATAAAAAAAAATTCTAACTAACATGTTTGGTTATTATAGGTGAGTATTAATATGTGTTTCTTAATTATACATTACAATTTTAAATGAGTTACATAAACATCATACCTTCAACAAGAGTAGAAAAATACATATAGCATAATGAAATTGACCTAAAATGTATATCAATAAACCAAAGTCCATAACAATGTAAAATATTTTGAGATTAACAGCTGATTTTTGGATTAAAGTAAACTATTAATCTATCTTTTTAAATTCATATCCACTTTTTCTTCTTAGAAAGAAATTGACTATGACCATTAACCATTTAAAATGAAACAAACATTTATTAACAATATTTTGGGAATTTGGGCATAGCATTCCATTACTACTTCCTGCTAATTAAGGTGCACTAGCAATCTTATAAGGGTGAGACTGACTGGATCATCTTAGTCTGTAGCTTTGAAGCTGATGTAACCATCTCTTCACATCAAAGAATTTTTAGATGGTCTTGATTGATGAAACCATATTTGCCTGAAAGCAATCCACAGGTTCTCATCTTCTGTGGAAAGAAAATCAGAATCTCTTTTCTAAAACAACATACCCTTAGACATAAGTTTCAAAGTCAAGATACCTTTAAAATATATATTCTTGTTTAGCAGCCTTTGCAATCCATTGTCTTTCTGCTGTTAGTTCATTAACAGTTAAAAAATTAAAATAAAACAAATAATAACCATAATCCAGACTCTTTGTGTATTTTCCATCTTTTTATAGCTTATATTTTATTACTATATTTCTTTTTATTAAAGACATTTATCTACCCTTTTCCTTTCTCTTCCAGCTTACATGTTCTTTTTTGCATACTTTGTAACCCATTTATAGAGGTTTTTCCCATATGAATCTATTTTATTGCGTATCCTTAATTATTTTCTAACCAGAAGAGCTTTTAAAATGCTAGACTGTGCAGCGCTGCTTTGTCTGCTGATTTTGCCCCCCTCAGTGGCTTTTCAACATAGCAGAGGTGCCAGAGACACTCTTACCTTCCCAATTCTGAGAAGCAGTATTAAATATCATGAAACTTTTTACCACCCCAACTCTGGCGGAATCTTGGAATCCATGTTATCATCAAGTAGAGCACCGCTGCTCACTCCATTTAAGCATAAGAGCCAAACAATTTTTACCAGTAAAGCTGAGTCAGGAACTTTCTCTTAAATGGGCTGCATCTGCTTACTGCCAGCAAACAGAGCTGACCCAAGAAAATGCTTCTACTAAGAAACCGTCTTTGACTCTGTTTCCTTTTTGTTCAGAATAAACAGAAACCTTAAATTGATCATATGCAACATGTTGCTTATATGAGTCTTCTATGAGACTTTGGGAACCAGCTTTGTTCTAGTTTACATTGCCCTGTAAGCCCGGCGCCATTTTGAAATTCAAGCCCAAACACCACTGTGTCTCTGCACAATAACCCACTTCAGAGACACAATTAGGAAGCTGCTTTTGCCTCTACTTCTATGCTCTAGAACTCTTCTTATGCTTTCTCAGGCTTTATGGGGGTGGTTGGCCCACGTTGATGCCATCTGTAACAGGGAATCATTAGGAGACAACTTTCTAAACAGATGAAAGGTATTAAGATCAACAATTAATAAATGGGACTTCATTAAACTAAATAGCTTCTGCATAACAACGGGTGCTGTCATTTTTTACAAAGAGGAAGCCTACAAAATGGGTAAATACTTTTATCAACTACACATCCAGAGGTCTAATATCTAAAATATATAAAGGACTCAAAAAGCTAGATCAAGAAAACAACCCAATTTTTAAAATGGGGTATAGATTTAAACAGAGAATTCTCAAAAGAGGAAATTCAAATGGCTGAGGAACAAAGAAATGTTTAAAATCCTTAATCATCATGGAAATGCAAATCAAAACTACCTTGACATTTTATCTCACACCTCTCAGAATGGCCAAGATCAATAAAGCAAGTGATATTTTATGCTAGCAAGTATGTGGATTAAAGGGAAAACTTATCCATCGCAGGTGAGTATAAAAAGTTGTATAGCCACAATGGACACCAGTGTGGTAGTTTCTCAGGAAGATGGGAACTGTTCTACCATGTATATATATACATTGTACCTTGTACCTATATGTCAATATCACTCTTTAGCATATACCCAAAGGATACCTCATCCTAACACAGAGATACTTGTTCAACCACATTCATTCCTGCTTTATTCAAAATAGTTAGAAACTGGAAAAAAATTATATATCTCTTAACAGATTTTAAAAATGTGGTACATTTACTTCAGAGAGTATTGCTCAGTTGTTAAAAATTAACAAAATCAGAACATTCAAAGGTAAATGAATGTAACTATAAAGAAGCATCCTGAGGAAGGTAACCATGTGGTGTGTATTTGCTTATATGGTGATATTAGCTGTTAAGTCAATGATAACAAAGCTATAATCCATAGAACCTCAGAGGTAAGTAAGGGGTTGAAGGATAGGTAGCTCTTCCAAGGAAAATGAAATAGAACAGATACTTAAGTCTCAATGGGGAGACTGAAATAGTATTTATTAGGGGAGAAGAGCAAAGAGGGGAAGGATGGGAAATATGGGGAGCGATGCCTAAAATTAAGAGCCATTTGAGGGATAATATAGAAACCTAATACAATAGGAGTTTCTTAAATTATATACATATATGAGCATGGCCTAAATAAAACTACTAAACAATGGTGAAGCCCGAGCCCCAACTGGAGCCCCATCTCTTGTCACTAAATAAGTCTTATAATACTGAGATTGAGTCACATCTAATTAAGTTGTTGGTCAAAGGGGTAAAATGGGAACCCCTAAACATCTCAAGCTGTTGCTAAGACTATAGTTATTCTCTACAAAAAAGACAGCAAGATTCCTTGCTGAAGACACCTACACATTTCATTGAATATGGAGAAGGTGCCTACACAGGTCCATCACCTGTATGTGCTAGCATATTTGATACTGGAAGATACTCTGTATGCTTCCAAATGAGAAACATAAACGCCAACCCAGCCACAAACCCTTTGATGTGCAGTGGTGCCCTGCCTGTAAGATACGCTGGTGCAATAGTGGTGCAAACCCTGTGGGAGTAACCAAACAATGTCTGACTTAAGGCCCCCTCTATGAGATAAAAACCTTCATGAGTCAAAATTCTCTAAAGTAGCAAAACTTATATAATGAATCTATATAGATAGGTAGCTATATTGATAGATAGGTTGATGATAGATAATAGATAGAAGATAGACAGATGACAGATGATAGGTAGATAAATAGATGATAGATAGATAGATATAGATAGAAAGATATAGATAGATGATAGATATAGATGAGATAGATAGATAGATAGATAGATAGATGATAGATAGATAGATAGATAGATAGATAGATAGATAAAGATATAGAGATAGATAGATGATAAATAGATGGATATAGATGATAGACAGATAGATATAGATAGATGATAGATATAGATGAGAGATAGAGATGATAGATAGATAGATAGATAGATAGATAGATAGATAGATAGATGATAGATAGATAGATGGATAGATGGATGATAGATAGATAAATAGGTGATAGATAGACAGATATAGGTGATAGATGATAGATAGATGATAGACAGAGATAGATAGATGACAGACAGATATAGATAATAGATAGACAGACAGACAGACGGACGGACAGCCGGACGGACGGGCGGGCGGACAGACAGACAGAGATAGATAGATAGATAGATAGATAGATAGATAGATGATAGGATTTATTAGAATGACTTATAGGCTGTGGTCCAGCTAATCCAATAATGACTGGCTATGAATGGAAAGTCCAAGAATTCAGAAGTTGCTCAGTCTGTAAGGCTATAGTTCTCAGGTTGTCTTACCTGATACTGCTTGGATTACCAAGATCTTGAGACTGGATAGTACAGAGATCTAGTATAAAATTAAATACTATTCTTCAAACAAAAGTAGAAGGTGTCTTTTTGGGGGCTCAGAGTGTCACAATGAGATATAATGATCTTTCACAAAGCCATATTAGAAAGATGATTTTATGAGCATCCTAGGGTTTGTGCCACAACCCTACTGCCAAGCATCCTGGATGGAAAGTAAACTAAACCCTTGCTGTCATTGTATATATTATAAGTGAAGAAACTACAATCCACACAAGCAAGAAATACACTCCTTAGGTGTGATAATGCAGGGTTTCAAACCCCTCAGCATCACCACAAACTAGTTGACAGAGACAGCTTTTACATAAGTACTCCACAGAGGTGGTCCAACAGGAGAAGAGAAGGGACTTTGCTGAATAAGGGCTCCCAAGCAGTAATAAGCCTAAATAGACATCAGTTTTCCAGCCATGCTCATTCACAAACTTCCTCTTTGAGCTAACTCAAAACTTAGAACAATAACATACTCCTAAGCAAAGATTCAAGGGGAGACTCTTAGAACCTTTTCTAAAATATGGGACTGAATGTCTATGTCAGAAGTCAATAGCATTTTTACTATAGTTATGATTTTGAGACTTTTACTGTATATAACTCCACCCATATTTAAATAACAAGTCTACTCTGATCTGTGCTAAATCATAATGAGATTCAAATGTAAACCACATGCTGAAGTATCAGACATGACTAGAGTCTTCTGATTCCAAACCCACTTTGCCAGGCTAACTCTGAGAACATAATTTTAGTTGAATAATTATTTAAATGTGTTCTCATAGGAAATATTATCAAATTATAGTAAATGAGCAAATGCAATCAAATAAAAGTATGTCTCCTCATGAGCACATAATGATTTGAGATGTTTGGCCCCAGGAAATGTGGTTAGAGTGAACATCCATCTCTGTCTACTAACTCAGGTGTGCACAATAATCCAAGTTTTAATAAATGTAATTTCTGTCTATCTCCATTCCACAGTTGGGTGGGGAGTGGTCCTCTCTCCAGGGTCATGTAGAGGTCATCTGTCTTCATAAATTATTTCTGAGATACCTATTAACCCATATTTATATGGTATTTTCAGGTCCAGAAAATTCTTATTGCTTCTGTGCTCTGCCACAGTGAAGAAACATATATCAGGCTGGAGGTCCCAAGCTGCAGAAAGACCAGCTCCTGCATACGATGCAGCCTTTCTGTTTGGACTCTTGATGCCTTATAGGCTTCTATTGTAATCATCTTCATGCATATTCACTTGCTGAGATTCTGGACCATAGGACTCACCTGGGATAATCTATCTTCAGCCTAATAAAATGATGCAACTGTCCTTGAGTATTTCACAAGGAACAAATTCTAGCACTCCTGGAGGTAACAAAAGCCACAGATGCTCAAGTTTCCTAGATGAAGTGGAATAATATTTACAAATCTTTTTGTGTACTTTTATCTCTAAATCACTTACATTACCTTAATACAGTATAAATGCTAGGGTCAGCAAGGTAGCTTGGTAGATAAAGGTACTTACTACTAAGCCTGTGATATGAGTTTTATTCCTGGGTGGGTTCTACATCATGGAAAGAGGGAACTGACCCCCACAGCCTGTCCCCTATCTAGCCTGCCCTGGTGCATGCACACACACACAAATACACATGTGCACACACACACATGCGCATGTACAGGCACACACACACTATGAATAAGTAAATAAGTGAACAAATAAAAATGATAAAAATGTAAAAGCAAAAATGAAAGAAAAATTCAAATACAAATGGCATCTGAATGTTTTTTGTTGTGTTTTAGGGGAAATGACAAAAATTCTGAAAATGTTTACTAAAAATGCATTTGCTAGTGTTTTCAGTCATTGTTTGAGTCACAGAGCACTCAGTCACCAAAGACCATTTCCCATGTTTCTTCCAAGTCAGTCTTATCTTTCCCATGAGCTGTTTTTCTTCTACCTCTTACCTCTGCAAACCACCTCATCCTCTCATGAACTTTATAAATAAACACAATGACTTATCATATGATGACTATTTTTATATTCAAGGAAGTAATTCAAAGAGCTCAAAAATTTAACCTCCAATTTAAAACATAAAAACAACTAAATACACAGAGTATTTCCTAATCTGCTCTGGTAAATCTCAATAACTACCGAACTATTTTTAGAATCTACTCACAGAGCACAAAGGAAGAAGGTTAAGCTGTCAGAGGTAAATTAAAAAAGAAATATGAGCTTTGGATAGCTTCACAGCCCCGCCTATTGATTTTCTTCTCCTCACCAATTAGTGTCACTCAATTAAATCAGATGAATTTTCTCTTAATCCAGAGGATGCGAAACTCATTAAAAAAAAACAGCTGAATAACTTTCATTGAGGATTTTTTTTCTTCTATTTAAACACAACCCTTCAGCTTGGCTCACAGCCCTACTGAGAAACTCTTGGCAGCTCCAAATAAACTATATTAAAGTTGCTCTCTTGTCTCCGTTCATTCTGCCCAGTTTTGTTTTTCTTAAAGATAGTAACTCTGAGTGTTCATAAATATACATGGGGAAAAACTTTTAAAAGTTATGATTTAGGGGGAAGCTTCTAGGAATTTTTTAAATTATATATCTCTAGGGTAAGAAATATAAACAATAAACATGACAAATTTATTATAACATTGCAAAAATCAAATAGTAGTGAGATATCTACTTACAAGCTACAGGCTGGACATCTTTGGGTTATACTGTTCACAAAATAAGGATGTTAAAAATGGACTGATATTGAATTTATAAACTATAATATACAAAATAAGCCAATTTTTGCAACAAAAATATCTGTTGAAAACACTGGTAACTCACCATGTAGAGTCCAGGTTCTGTGAGGTTTCTTAGAGCCTCTACAATTCAGGCATAAGGACATATAAGCATTCCAGAGATGAGGGAATGAATATGGCAGAAACATCCTGAAAAATCTGGTTTACAAGCAAGAATACTGGTTTGTTCTCTCACACTGGGAATATACCATCTGTTACTAGAAATGCCTGTCTTTTTTTCTCTAAGAGCACCTTCACACTGCCATCAAGAAACTAGGAAACAAGTAGTTGTACCAGAAGTTTTTTCACAAGCTCAGCTCTCAAAAGGAAGATAATGTGATCTTCTTGAGGAGTTTGGTCCAGACTGCAGAATCAATCCGGTTTTAGCCAGTGAGTCAACATTGAATGGACTTCTCAGACAATGATAGAAACTGTGCTGATTCTTAAGGACAAAAAGTTGAACAACAGACTCTACCACCTCAGAACTCAGGGTGGAGCAAGGGAAACTCATATGTGAATAGCAATTGTGCTCTGTGAGCAGAGTTCCAAGACTTACACCCATAGGTGCTGTGGAAAGCACACAGCCTTGTTCTGGGCATCAAGAAGAACAAAGCTGACCAGGTGTGGTGACACATTCCAGTAATGCCAGCCCTCAGACGATGGCAAGTTTGAGGACAGCCTGAGCTACATAAAAGGATGATGTCTCAGGGGGAAAAAAAATGGGAAGAGAAGAAGCCTCATCGGGCCTAAGATATTTGAACGAGTTCATTATAAAAGAATGAAAGATGCTATCCAGTTCAAGCAATAGGAGAAAGTTCCAAGCATAGAATAGAGATGCACAAAACCCACTGAGCAGTGAAGAGATACAAACAACATTCCCCAACCCAATGAGATAATATGAACAACAACAAAAAGAGCATGATTTCTGTGGCAAAAATAGTGATCCAAATGTTAACTTCCTTTCTCTTGCTTTTTCCAAGCTCAAAATAAATAAAACAGAATCAGGAGAAGACTGCTGTGACGCTCCATATTCACAGAGCTCTTCTCAAGTTAAAAAAAAAAAAATTACAAAATAGGACAAATGTCTTAGAAATCCAATGCCTGTGAGAGGGAGGCTATCAGCTGAAACTTCACTGGCTGCTACCACCATGCCTCTAGTAAAATATAAAAGAATTTTACTATAGAGACTCCTCACTCAGTGCTCTATATATAACAAATATTCAATAATAAATAGTTCTTTAACAGATAAATGAGTATATAATACAGATGCTTAAATCTTAGCTGCTTAATAAGGTCCCCAAACCACTGCCTATGCTGGAGATGCTGGAAACAGATTGAATGAGCGATATGCAAACTCTTCAGTTCTGGAGACAAGGCAGATCAAAATTGAACAATTCATCTAACAATTCGTCTAAGAAATCCTTGGACTGATTTCTCAACCTGTTTGCTCACTCCACTTCTCTGCAAAGTATCCATTGTTCTTGGATTACAGAGGAATTTGGAAAATACACCACAGAGTCACAGTCAGGTTCATGAAAGCAAGACCAACATTACTAGTTCTGGTTATGAACTAGGTTTCCATCAACCTCTGGGGTCTCAGAACAGACACTTCTCATAGATCCCAGTGCTGAAAATTAGGCTCACAAGGAACATGCCTTTCACATCATTAAAGCAAAGACAGGCTGTATCAATTACTTTTCTTATTATTGTGAATAAATACTTGACAAAATGAAATTTAAGGAAAAAAAAAAGACTTATTTTAGCTTGTAGTTCAGGGGTTTAGTCCATTGTGGTTGGGAAAGCATACAGGTAGGTTCTCATCACAGGCCATTGGTGAGCAAAGAAGGTGAACTTATAAAGCTCATCTAGCTTTTTCTTTCTCCATTTATTTCAACCAAGAACACCAGCCAAAGAGATGGTGTACACCCAAAGCCCTGCCTCTAATGCCCCAGATTTTTCCCTAATCCAGTCAAATTAATGATGAAATTAACCACCGTTGAAGACTAGAGTGTTTTTTCTGTAGTTTTATAACTTTCCCAATATCATTAGCTACACAAATGCACACACATCATAACACCCTTTTTAAAAGTAATTCTTCTGTATCATTGGTCAAAGTATTATATAATTATCTCTTTATACGTTTATTTACCCTTATGTACTAGAAGATTAGCTGAATGTGACCTAGAGACACATCTCTCATCTTTATACCTCGATCATACAGTGAAGGCAAAATTTTTTTACTAAATGGGTGAAAATTTAAAATGTAGAGACAAAGCCTGGGAGATATCTCATCAAAATGCTTGCTGTATGAGCAAGAAGGCCTGAATTTGATTCCTAAAGCCCATGAGGAACAAAAGTTCGGAATATTGGCACATGCTTACAATTCCAGCACTAGAGATGCTGAGACAGGTAGACTCCCTGGTACTTGTTGACCACCCACAGTAGCTTAATAGTGAGCTCCAGGCCAAAACGAAACTGTCTCAAAAAATAAGATGAATGGTTCTAGAGGAACAACATCCATCTTCTTTTCTACATAAGCATGCATGAAAACAGCACCTACACCCACATATACACGTACACACAAGCAAAACTGTGCATAACTGTTGGTATTTCCTTCTTAAAACTTTTTTAATGTCATGAGTAAGATTAGGATGCATGTTCCTTTTATTTTAAGGTTTTGTGTTTATAGAAGTAACTGTTTGATTATTTAATGTTAAATATATACAGAGTTATAAAGTCTGGCCAGTAAACACCATGGTTAGAAGGTTCTTTGTGTTTTTCCCTCTCACCCTGACTCCCATTTACACTCCACCATGGAGCCCTTGAATATGCTGTCTGAAAAACAAAACAAAAAAAAAAAACATTTTAAAATAAAGCATCAGATATTTGGCAATAAAAACAAACATGGTGGTTATGGTATCATTTATTTCAGAATGAATAGAGGTTTGATGTTCTGTGCAGTATGGAGAAAGACCTACAATGCCCATACTTCCAGTTCTGAATGAGTTTATTAAGTATATTGCAAGCAAAAGTAAAAGAATAAATAGTAAGTAGCAGATAAATTGAAAAACATCACTAAATTAAATAATGAAAATATTCTTGGATCAGAGACAATTGATCAGAGTCCAATTAAGAAGGAAAACAAAAGGTAACAAATCAGGGGCTTGCAAAATCAGCAGAAACCAATTGGGGAAGCCAAGGTCAGAGTTCCCAGTTGAGAGTACCAGACAGAGCACAGCATCTTCTTGGGTGAAACCTCCAAGTCAAAAAATAAACAACAGCAGAAAGATAGGATCATTAAGTCAGGGATTTTCAGGTATCCCCTGAGGAATTGGAGAATCCCTGCTAAAACAGCACTGTTGGGGTTTCCAGTGACGTGCTGAAGGAGAGTGAGAGGCAAAGAAGAGCTTCTGGCTCTTTCCCACTGGAGGCATTTTTATATTATGGGATAAACCATTGCAAACTCAATCAGGAACTGACTTTTTTTTTTAACTTGCTCTAAAAGACAAATTTTTCATACTTATCTGCTTACTTATTTTCTTTCTCCTTGTTACAGAGTTTGGGAGCCATTCTCCCCAGGACAGGGAGTTTTGGCGGAGACAAGGGAAGGTGGCCTCATTTCCAAGGTCTGTTTTCAACGTGCTTAAACATGCATATGATAATTGACCAAAATAAAGTATATTACATTTGTCTTACAAAATTTTAGAATGTAGTTACACTTAACATTATTTAATTACACACCTTCTAAATATATGTAGCTTCTAAATGACAAAATATATAATTTATCATTAAACAAGTAAAAAGAGCTTTAAATGAGACTTGACCTGGAAACAAATTATTTCTAGCTGAGCTACAAGAAAGAACTTTAACTGAAGGATCAAGAAGTCTTTTGAGTACTAGTCACTACCAGTCAGGGATCAGAAGAACATAACCAACATAATTGACTATGCTTTAAAAAAGAAGATATATTGGCTTACATGATTTAGGCTAGTTAGTCCCAAAATGGCTGCTGACTGCATCCTGGAGGCACTGACAACTTGGTAGCTGTTCCATAACCAAGACCAGATACCACAGCAGTTCTGATTTGGATTCAAGGGCCTTTTCACATTATATCCATTATGATACAGACTATGTGAATCAAGGAGTACAGATAGTTCCACAGAGAGTGGAGCTTAAAATATATTCTGTTGAGGCCAGAGGAACAACATAAACATGGGTCTTAATTCAGAAAAAGGATGAGGACTATTAGAAGGTAACATAAGGGGCTGGAGAGATGACTCCACATTTAAGAGCATTGGCTGCTCTTCCAGAGGACAAGGGTTCAATTCCCAGCACACACACGGCAGCTCAAAATTATAATTCCAGTTACAAGGGTTCTAACACCCTCACACTGAAATACATGCAGGCAAAACACCAATACATAACAGCTACTGTCCACATTTCTACCTTATGTGTATGTCAGGAAAAAAAAACACAAGTTCAGAGCTTGAACCAGATTCTAGCCCAAGGCAGTGAAACATTGAAGCTAGTAAAATTAGAAAGCAGGTATCTGGACTCACGATAGATAGATAGTGGGTAAATGGATGAATACATGAAGCATAGATAACAGATATATGACAAATATAGATGATAAATAGATGGTAGTTTGAAAGAAAATGGGCCCCAAAGGCAGTGACACTATTAGGAGATGTGGCTTTGTTGAAGGAAGTGTGTCACTTTGAGGGTAGGCTTTGAGGTCTCTTTTGCCTAAGCTTCCCTTAATGTGACAGTCAGTTAACTTCCTGTTGCCTAAGAGATGTAGCACTCTCAGCTCCAGCACCATTTCTGTCTACCTGCATGCCAACATGCTCCGCACCATGATGATAATGAACTGAATCTCTGAAAATGTAAGATAGCCAACACAATTAAATGTTTTCTTTATAAGAGTTGGCATAGTGGGGCCGGAGAGATGGCTCAGAAGTTAAAAACACTGGCTGTTCTTCCTGAGGTCCTGAGTTCAAATCCCAGCAACTGTGTGGTGACTCATAACAATCTATAATGAGATCTAGTGCCCTCTTCTGGTGTGCAGGCATACATGCAATCAGAACACCTATATGCATGACAAATGAATAAATTCTTTTTTTTAAAGAGTTGACATAGTCAAAAGAGTTGACACAACAATAAGTGGAAAGATAGATGATGGATGGGTGAGTGGATAGATGATGAATAGATAGATGATAGATAAAGAGACAGACAGATAGATGATAGATGCTGATTTATTAAAGATAGATAGATAATTGAATATTACAGCAAAATGAAAAAAGTATTTTACATCCACATCCTAGTAAAAACTTAGCATTCTACTCCTAAAAAATTGAATATGTACATTCATGCAAAACCTTATAGTACATGTGTTCATAAAGGTGTTGCTAAACAAAGCTAAAATGTAGAAATAGTCAAATACCCATTGTCAGGTACATTATGCTGAATAACTGAAACATATGTGAAATGACCAATGACCCTTTCAATACCATTCTAGGATCTAGAGAGATGGCTCAGAGGTTAAAAGTACTCCCTGTGCTCTCTTGGGACATTAGGCCTGTTCCTAGTGTCCACATTGGAGAGCTCACAACCTCTTGTAGCTCCAGTTCTAGGGTATCTGGTATCTTCTTCTGGATTCCTCAGCATCTGCACATACGTGGCATACATTTACACAAATACACACACACACACACACACACACACACAATTAATTATATTTTTAGAAATGCACTGGGTCCCTATCCTCAAACCTCTAATAGTAACAAATTTACAGAAAGTTTTTGCATATTGTGAGATTTAAAATGTCACCAGAATAGGCCCTAATCCAACAGAGCAAGTGTCCTGAGAAAGGTAAACAAGCACAAAAAGGATACCCTGGGAAGATGCAAGCGAAGACTAAGACCCACAGCTAACAGTCAAGACAAATTTGCTCTTTGCTCTTCAACAACCAGAAGCTAGAAACAAATGACTCCCTGTAGGGGGATTATGTTGTTCCACTGTAAATAATTGTCCCACCTATGAGTTTAATAAAAAACGCTCATTGGCCAAAGGCAGACAGGAAGTGTGGATGGGGCTACCAGACTAAGAAGACTAGGAAAAGGCGGAACAGAACAGAAGGCCAGAGAGAAGCCAGAAGAAGCAGAGGACAACTATACTGTTCTGAGAAAAGGTACTGAGCCGCATGGCTGAAAAGGATAAGAGTTATTGGTTAGATGAAGGGTAGAGAGTTAGCAAGTTATATGCCTGGGCCTTAGGCCGATCAGCCTAAAACTATTGTAAGCATCTGTGTGTCTCTGCTGGTCTGGGGGTCTGAGGGCCTAAACCTTGAGGCTAGGTCCGAAAGTCCGGGCCAGAAACCTCTTACTACAACTCCCTAATAGCACTCAGGAGGAAGCAATCTTGCTCACACTTTATGCTTTGACCTCTGTCCTTTAGAAGTGAAATCATCCAGCATTGGACCCTGTGTAGTATGGAAATCCCAGTCACTGACACAGTACAGAGACCACCTCATCCCTGTTCTCATGGTCATCCAATCTGACTTCTGAGTTTAAAAAAATATTTGAAGGCCAGTCCATCAATAGGAACTCTTGAGCCCGCAAACACCTAGGATCATTCTCTTCTTGGGGAAAGACTTCCTCCTCTAATCAGCAGCAGCAAACTGAAGAGGCTAAAATGCCATGATCCTCCCTACCCTTGTGCTTTCTCATGACACTATCTATTCATCTCTAGCAGAGTGGCAGGAAACTATCCTCAAAATTGCAATTTTGTGAAGTGAAGTATGATTTGGTGCAAGTGATCCCCAAGAGTTCAATAACAAACATGAACAGATGTTTCAAATTGGGTAAGAAATACAAGCCTAGAAAAAGAGAAAATAATGTTGCCAAACTTACATTTCATACCCAAGGCCCTGTCTGAGCTCAAGTCACCAGTACACCTGCTGCACAAACAGCATTTTGATATGATTTAATATACTCAGTGATGAGTTCAAAAGTGCAGCGTGCACATAACTTCATTCAAAGGCCTGTAAATTAGAGTGATCTTCTAATGAGCAATAATAAGTCACATTTCCCAGCCTGCACTTATGAAGACACAAGCTGAGCAAATTATGGCTCAAAGATAAAGGCCTGCCTTTGCTTTTCCCTCCTACTCAAGCTTTTAAGAAGGCAAATGTCTAGGAACCAATAACAATCACATTCCTGTCTGCAGAACCAGCCACTGAAGATCTTCAGAGCTGGAAATGCACCTATCAGTATTATTCTAACACCATTCTCTTTAAACTCAAAAGTGATCTTAGTTTTCCAAAGACAAGTTCTGACAAAGAAACTAGAGAAAATTGAACCATATTCCTAGAGAGGATGAGTCCTGCATCTAACCATATAAAAGCTATTTCAGAGAAAATAAAGTTAACCCAATGACCCATCTACCAGTTTTCAGCAAGATACTCCTTTCTGTGCTTTAGCTCTGAATATCTGCCAAATCCTCAAGTGCCTACTCTGTGCCAAGCAGAATCAGGTCATAAACCACAGAGGCACAGTCCCTGCCAAAGAGATAGAACAAAAGATCAGGCTCGGAAGTCAGACCTAGCGAAATTCCATCTTAATTCTGTGATTTCTTATTGGGGAAAACATAGAGAAGTCATATGACATCTTTAAACATCAATTCCTCATCTGAACAAAAATGATAATATTCTGTGCATTATAAAATCTCTAGTTACATAGGAAGCCGAAAGTTATGTTAGAAGTTTACAACCATCTCTAACTCTGGCTACCAGAGATCAGATGCCCTCTTCTACCTGAAAGCACCTACAACACACACACACACTCACACACAAATAGAAGTGGTTTAAATATTTTTTTTTTGGTATCTCTGCTGCCAATAGCAGTCAGTCACAACCCACAACTGCTGTGACTGCATCTATCATCAGGGATCAGAATTTAGCAGGAGTTCAAACGTCTTTTTTTGATGTAGATAATGCTGATACAGTGACCGAAAAATTATCAAATATACTCTATGTGAATATTCTGTTCCTTTAAACTTATAAAATTATTTTGTTAAATATGATTAAAAACCTGTTAAAATTAAAACTAGCAACACTAAAAATTGATAATTAAAAATTTATACAAGGATAAATTTTAGAAAACATATAATTCCACTTTGAATTGGCACATTTTTAGTCAGCCACATGACTGGGTTGTTGCCATCTTTGCTGGTTAATAACAACCTTTGTCTCCATACTGTTTTCCTTATTCACCCATGGTGGAGGGTGGGGCTCCCTCCCATGACCTGCCCTGGGGGCTAAGCACCAAACCTGACAAAAATTGGAACCCAAGGGCAGAGAGTCATTGCCTGTGATTACTGAGTTTTGGTGACAGTGCTATGACACTGTAGCCAGGGTTGCTTTAATCATTCAGATCCAATGGATTATAAATATTTGTCATATTTTAGAGGTGTTGGTTACAAATTATTATTAGATTTTAAAAACCTAATGCTAATTTCAGATGTTTAATGTTGGTAGTAGGTTGCTATGGTATATGCATGTTTCTGTTCTGTTTAAAGTATTGTAGACTACTTAAATATGCTTAAAATATATTTAGATATACTTAAAATATCTTATAGACTATTTACAAGAAAAACTGGTAAAAGTTTTGTGTTGTCCAGAAAATGAGAGAGAAAGCAGAAGACTAAAATCATAGAAAAAAATGTCTGAAGTAAAGGTGGCTAAAAAATCAGAGTGACAGACTGAAGGTATATAGCATGTTGTAGAAGGCCAGAGGTGATGTGGACTATGTTTGCTATGGTTTCTCATACCTTCAGATACTAAATTTAAAAGGAAACTATAAAATAAGTTAAAAGTTTATGTAGAGAAAAGTTTTCAGCCAAAGAAACCCACCCTGAATCTAAGATCTGAGCCAGAGAAATAGTTTATCCCCAAATGCAGAACCAAAAAGAAATGTGCCCTGACTCTGAAAGCAGCACCAAAAACAACAACAAAAAACAAACAAAAAAAAATTGATGAGGTAGGCAGTGATTTTGCTGGAAGCAGTCCCTCTATAATCTGGCCACTATTCCAAGTGATTGCTTCTTTTGCCAGCCTCCTGTTTGTTCTCCTTGGCATGCCCATTTATGTACTCTAAGAGCCCAACCTTCCCAGACTTCAGGCAGCTTCTTCCTCCCATGAACTGCTAATGACTATGTTGGCTTGTCCCAGCTCCCTTTGGAGGCAGCCCTGACAAGGATGGGCCATGACCCAGAAGAAGGGATTCAGAAGGCCAACTGCCTGATGATTTAATCCACAAGCAACTGGCATGGATGATTTTTTTAAGACTTCCATCTCTGATTCTAACAATTTACAGAGAGAGAGAGGAAAAGGGGGGGGAGAGGGAGAGAGGGAGAGAGAGAGAGAGAGAGAGAGAGAGAGAGAGAGAGAGAGAGAGAGAGAGAGATCCTGTGTCTACACTGAAACTACAACTGGTGATAAATAATTCAGCCTCAGTGCAGACCTATTAGGGGCAGCCTAGAGAGCTAGTTTAGACCTAAAATGGAAAGAAAGACTTTTCCATAGACTATGATAAATTGGGAAGAAGGGGGAGGAAGGGGGATATATAAGCATCTTTATCTTAGCATAACTAACAGCAGATTATTCCTCACCTCTGAGGTTTAAATAAAAGGAAAAGAGAGCCAAGGAAAGCAATTAAGAAGGTTTAATGAGGGCTTGAATAGGTTTTGCTGCAAGCGATCTTCCAGCTTGGAGAATGAGGAGCGGGAAGAAAGCTTCCACCCTATTTAGTCAATCTGAAGCCAGATATGCTTGTAGAACTGAACACTGGTCATTTGTATTTGGATAATTCACCAGTTGCCACTAAGAAATTACCCTGGGGAATGCTCTCTGGGAAGGATGTGGAGGAGGGAGAGCAAAGGACAGGCTGTGTCCCCTCACCTCACTGTTCCAAGCCTATGCTTATTTGCATAGCCCTCTGAGAATAAAGTCTTTTCTGCCATTTGGTAGATTGCCATCAAATTTCAAGTGACATGATGCACGGTAGATTTATGCACCATGAAGCAGATACTGCAGGGGTTTGGTGTGTTTGTGTTTCATTTCCAGTTAACAATACACAGGGGGCTGTCACACTAACAAGGTTTATAATGATTGACTTGTTCGGCCGTATCGAGACCTTTACTTCAATAGAACAGAAGCCTCACCAAACAGGAAATTTATATTTGAACAGATGTCTGTCTCAAAGGGTGGAGCCATGTTTTCTGCCTGGCTGGGTAGGGAATGAATTGTCTAAAAAGCACATGGCACAGCTAAGTTCTAGACAATCAGCAGGGTCTCTGGATCGTCAGCATCAGCATCATGAAATAGAATTCTTTTAAACATGTCTTCCAGATGAAGAATTTACCAGACATGGCCATGTCCTCACCTTTAAACATGCATTCACAATTTTAGAAAATGAAAGTATTATATCAAAACAAAAAGAGAGAGTTTAAAGGTGCATGACAGAGCTATTTAATTCTCCATGTTTTTACAATAATGATAAAACCCACTATCAGAAATTATTACAAGGAATCAATACATACCTCCAATTCCAGGAGGCTGAAACAGAAAACTCATGAATTCAAGAGCAACTTAAGCTACAACAAGCCATGGTGTTAAAAAAAAAAAAAAAAAATCAGTACAGAAAATATCTCTTAAGAGTTTAACTTGTAGGTATCTGAGAGATATTTGTTTGACCAAACACACAGAGATGATAGAAATGACCCTGTAAGTCACTTTTTCTGGATTCTAGCAAACAGGTTTATATTATGTATGAGGGATTTTTAATGAATGGAAACATAATGATATGGAGTGGTGTAGGGCACAGAAAAGAAACTGTGTGCCTGAAGCCTATTCTACCAAAGTAAAGATGGGACAAACATGATTCCTGTCAGAGACTGCACCCCTGGGAAACTCAATATAACTTTAGTTATGGTTTCTATTGCTGCGATGAAACAGCACGAGAAAAAAGCAAGTTGGGCATGAAAGAATTTATTTGGCTTACACTTCCACATTGCCGTTTGTCATTGAAGGAAGTCAGGACAGGAATTCACGGGGTGGGAACCTGGAGATAGACAGTGACTCAGAAGCCAGGAAGGAGTGTTGCTCACTGGCTTGCTACTTCTGACTTGTTCAGTCTGCTTTCTTACAGAACCCAGGAGTACCAGCCCAAGGATAGAGCCCACCCCATCAATCACTAATTAAGAAAGTGTCCTCCCCTGGATTTTATGGAGGCATTTTCTCAATTTAGGTTTTTCTCTTTTCAAAGAAGTCTAGTTTACTAGCCAGCACCAATGGGACAAGCATGGTCTCTGTCGGGGTCTGCTCCCATAGGAAACTCTATATAACTTACTAGTAAATATTAAGATATAAAAGAGTTAAATGGTGTTAAAAATAATATTTGAGGACTATGGGTGATGGCCCCAAGAGGGTTTGCTGTGAAATCAAGAGAGCTTGAATTTAAATACTCATTTTTAAATATTTAATTTAAATTAAATTTTTAATTTAAAATGTAAAAGGTGAGCATGACCAAGAAGCCTATCTCAAAAGAACAACAATGAAGAAAGAGAAAGACACGGCATTCATCTTTGGCCTGATATATTTGCTCATGTGTGTACATAACACATACCTATCCGTGCACAAAGAGAATTTATTCTTGCCTTAGATTTTAAAATGTCTAGATGAATAAATGAGTGAACAAAGTAGTGCCAAATCATCTTTAGACTGCCACCTTTAAGCCAAGAGGATTTTTATAAAACTTTAATACGTGTAACATGAATTAATGGACCCAAGTCACATGACAGAACACACTAGGCACTAAAGATATAGAGACTGAAAGGCACCTGATATCCCAGAGTTCACAGTTTAGTAGGGCAAACAAAAAAGCTATTTATTGTGGTTGGTGCTATAATGTAAGAGTCAAGAATGCTACAAGAATATGCACATTCCTCTTCCTAACACCTGGTGAACATGCAAGAATCAGCAAAAGAAAAACTAGGGCAACATCAGTCTTAGAACAAGATAGTGTGGGGCTGATGTAGGGTGTCTTTCTGTATGCTGTGAAGTGCTTTATTGCCATTTGCTAATAAAGAGGCTGTTTTGGCCTATGGAAAGGCAACTTGGAGGCAGGTGGGAAATGAGATAAAGAGGGGTATAAAGAAGAATGAGATAAATGGAAGCTTCAAGCTGCAGCCCAAGAAAGCAAGATGTAATAGACACAGATAAAGGCACGAAAGCATGTGGCAATGCACAGACTAATAGAAATGGGTTAAGTTGTAAGAGCTAGTTGGTAATGAGCCTGAACCATATAGGCCAAATAGTAATTAATGTGTGATTATTTGGGACTAAGTGGCTGCAGGAGGGTGCATACCTTGGGGCTAGGCTGGACTAGATTAGAAACTTCTGGCTACAAGGAGAATTCTCAGAAAAGAAAGAGGCTTCAGCACATGGAATATGATAAACAAAAAGACAGTGAGGGTTGTCAGGCATTGGGTTGGGCAGTCTTGTTGCCTATTACTTACTTTTTATTTTATCATAAATATAATAAAACACGGTGACTTGCCCAAATATTTTCCCTTTAAAATATTATTCTGACTACAGTGCACTGAATGAACCATAGTAATAAAACTGTGTATTTTAAAATATTATTTTTTAAAAACACACAATTACGGGAATACCAAGTGGTCGAGCTATGAAATTATATACATTCAACCTTATACAGACTGAGAAGGTTGTATTTATTTATCTATTTAGGAGTGTGTGTGTGTGTGTGTGTGTGTGTGTGTGTGTGTGTACGAAACAACAATTAAACAATATGAGAAAATGAATTTTAGACACAGCAAGAGGTGATGTGTGGGAGGAGTTTGAAGGAGGAAAGGAAGAACATGTAATTATAATTTCAAAGCATAAAAAATATTTTCAATGAAAAAACAGCTTGTTAAGAGCACTTTCTCCCCTTGCAAAGACCCAGATTCAGTTCCCAACACTGACAAAGTAGTTCAAAACTATTTTCAACTCCTGTTTCAGGGAATTCGGTCTCCTCCTCTTACTTCTTCTGGCGTCAGGTACATACGCATTCTGCTTGCATATACATAAAGGCCCTCACACATGCACATAAAATAAATCTATTTTTTAAACAAGCTACTACAAGTTGGACATAGTAGCCCATACTTCTTATTCTAGCTCTCAATATCTAGGGCTAGAAGATCACAATTTTGAAGCCACTCTGGACTATATAACCTCTTTCTTTCTCTCTTCTTTCTCACTCCTTTCACACATTTACACACACACATGCACATACACACACACCACAGAGAGAGATAAGCAACAATGTTAGTTTGCAAAGATAGATATTTTTGAAGTAGCATTGATAAACTTAAATTCAAATAGTTGTGTCCTGGGTACCAGGATAGACAGTCAGTCATCTCCTAAATGGTGTGTAGCAAAGTTAAAACAGATTGAGAAGGGAAGGAAACCATGGTCACAAGTTTAATTCTGAACAAATTTTGGTTGTCACCACCACAATGTCTAAAGCTCAAAAACAGGCATCAAACAGGCAAAGTCACAAGCAAACATAATAATGAGGCAAGAAGAAAGGGCAGCTCTGTTTCGCCATGTAGGTCAAGGGGAAGAAGCAAGTGCCATTGAGGAATGCAGTATGCGTGGTGCCAGGAAAGTGAGGAAGGAAAGGTAACTCATCAATACAGGGATTGCAGAAGAGGAAGCCTAGCATATTGCTGGTATAGGTGTATATTGGTGCAGACATGAAAAATAAACAAAGGTTCCCAAAGCAAGCGAAATAGAACCAGTTGGGTTAGCACAACTGGCATCTTAGTACTTGAGAAATAGAAGCAGGAGGTTCGTTCACGGTCATTCTCAGTCACATAGTAAATTTGAGGACCCAAACTACATGAAAACTTGTCAAAAAGGAAGGAGAGAAGCAGGGATAAAGAAAAAGAGATTAATAAAATGGTTTAGTGAATAAAAGGTACTTTGCTACCAAGCCTCCTAACCTGAGTTCAATCATGGAACCTACGTGATAGAAGAAAATTGACTTCAAGTTGTCCTCTAACCTCCATGAGCAACATCACATGTGCAAACCCATAAACACACACACACACACACACACACACACACACACACACACACACACACACCACAAATAAATGTAAATTTTTCATTTAATTTTTTTCTTAACTTTAATACATTTTGATTGTGGGTGAGTAGATAGGGCAGACTGTGCTTGTAGGTCAGAGGACAATGTGTGAGCTGGTTCTTTCCTTTCATCATGCCTGTCCCCAGAGATCACTTTTACCTGTTGAGCTATCACATCAGCCTTTTATTTTGTGAAGGAAGACAGGGAGAGAGGAAAATAGCTCAAATACACAGATAAAGAAATATTGGATACCACCAGAGGTGGACAAGAAGAAATGGAATATGCAGTTCTCTAGTGCCTAAGGGTTGTTTAACAGAACTGACAGAGATAACTTTTTGTTTGGTCCCAAACTACATAAAGATAAGACAAAGCTTCCTGCTACAACATCCCCAGAAGAATGGAGAAGTAGTTGACAGGATATAACGAGCCTGAGCAGAGAGAAGCGGGAAAGAGAAAGAGATGGGCTCAGCAATGCAGATTCTGTACTCATTCCTTGCCCCTCTGCTTGAGGTTATTCAAACTAAAGAGAATATCTATTGACAATACTGACACTACTTATGAGAACATTCTTAATACATACCAAGAGCTGTGCCATGCACTTCACACTTCCAATAACACAAGACTCTCATAAACTGAACAGAGATGAATCCCTTGCCGGCCGAGAAAGAGTTAGCTAATGCTTAACCGCTTATTTCTTCCCAAATTGAATTAAATTACTGCTTAGCCAACCACTATGAACTGTGTCTCACTTAAGTGGTATCACCATTTAGGACAGACAATGAAATCTGATGGCTGTTGCTTGCCATTTGTTTGTTCTTGTGTTGTTGTGTTTCTGCATCTCCTTTCCCTTACTTGTTCTACTAACCTGAGTCCTTCAGTGTAAGCAGTTTTGATCACTTCAGCCTCACACTGAGGAGGGAAAGTACTGAATCTACCACAAACCCTGCAGTCTCCTTGCTACTTTGACATCCCCAGCCCAGCCCCATTTTATTCCCCAGTGCAAACTCACCTTAAAACCAATTACTCTCAGTAGCAGGCACTCATGAGTGAGTTTTAATGTTGATCATAAGTATATCTCAAAATAATGTGGGCTAAAGGGGACCCTCCGGGGGGTGGCTTTTCACTGCCATGAATGTGTGGAGTCCCGAGGGGTGGGATCAGACTGTGTTCCTGTGCATGGGCTGGCACCTTGGAGCCCATTCCCTATAGAGGAACACCCAGCCCAGCATTGACTTTGGGATTAGTGAGTCGGATGTGCTTGGAGTGGATGTGCTGCACTGGGTTGGCCCACCTTGGGACTTCTCACGCTTTTGGGGAAGGGAATGGGTGGATGGAGAGGAGTAAGGCTGAGGGCTGGCTGAGAGGGATTGGGAGGAGGAGCAGGGGGATACATGATAACATTTTTAATGAATGTTCCTATGGTTTCATCTTGCTGGGCATAAGTTTTGCTTTCAATAACAAAGCCAACTAACTCTGATCACAGTTCCCAGATGGCCTGTAGGTCCACCTGTCCTCTGATCCGTTTACTGCTGCTGCTAAAGAAACAGGAACCAAGTTAGTTTCCACTCTATACAAAGCATCAGAAAAACAACACCAATAAGACCTTATGTGGGCAAAGCCTTAATGTCATTCTGAATGTCTATGCTGATTATCACTGACATTTTTAAGCATGTGTGCACCCTACTTGATCCACTCTAAGGGAGTAGCCATATAAAAAACAGAAATATTAAACCAGTAACAAAAATTAATTGGACTTAAAGCTATGATTGCTTCTTGCTTTATATTCTTTGGTGAATGTGTAATGTAAATGCCTTTGATAGATATATATTATATTTAGTGAGAAATCACTTAATATTTATCTCCTTTGAATATGTACTCCAAATGCTTTCAGAAACAATTTATTTTCATAAAGAGTTTTGAAGAGTAACTATCTATGGCTCTTCTACACCCCATCTCTTAACTCATTCCTTAAAAGGAAAAAACATAACTGATGTAAAACATACCATGAAGAAACATTCATCTAGAATCCTTCAGACCTGGCTGGTAAAATACCTGTATGTCTTCTCATACTCTCCACCATTGTATTTTCCTGCTGGGTAAAACACAAGAATCCGGAGGAAGAAACATGTTCTTAACAGTCCATTTCTCAGGAGACATTTCAAACGTTGATCACTTTCTCATTAGAGAAGCAGTGTTCATTTAGAAGGAAGAGACTTCTCATCTTATTCAAAACAATCCCTAAGCAACCCAAAGACTACAGCAAAGCAATTCTCACACAGAATCATTTGTGGGTCTCTGGTGCTCTGAGAAGATGCAAAGGAAAGACGGAATGGTAGGACTCCTCACAGGCAGTAAACAAGAAGAGTGGGCCCCAGAGCAGCTCTTTCCTAGGCATTTAGAAGAAAACAAAAGAATGCTTGCTTTATTTAACTTAAAAACACTAATGAAATTATGCCCATGACAATTCAAAATTCAGCCTCCAGGGGTCACTGTCACTTTTGTGGCTACTTCGCCATGTTAAAAAAAAAAAAAAAAAGTTATCCTGCAGAGACCTGCCTTCACATATGCCAGAGTGTATAATAATATAGTAGCAATTTTTGCGATAGAGTAAGGAGATCAAGTGGCTTGAATAATGAAATAGAACCCCAGAAACAGACCCACTCCTACAAGGTAATGTGATGTATGACAAAGATGGCACTATATACATGTGGAATGAAGAGTCACTGTTCAGTAAATGGTGCTGGAATCTTTGGTATTGGTTCACAACAGATGCCATTTAACATCAATTAAATTAGACTCTTCACAATATACAAAAGGATCAATTTCAGGTTGATTAATTTTTTAAAATTTTTCTCTAGCCAGACTTTTCATAACACTTTTCAAATATAGACAATACTTATTGATGAATACTTTAGAAACCTTTGGGGAAAATCTGCTTTCAACAACCCCCCAATATCCTGCCTTCTTACAAAATTTTATTTTAATTTCAACACACAAAATTGAGAGCTCTTACAGTCAAGAAATCTGGATGCTGGAGGCTTACACAGCAATCGTTTAGAATACTTAAAGTTCCTAAAGTCATCTATCTCCCTTCTTGTATAGAAAGAGGGAAGAACTAAGTGCCAGAAAACAATACAAAAGTATTCTTATGTTTTGCTTATATATGTGTGTGAATATAAGGCTTTCATGCATATTAGGATTATGTATTACATGCTCATACATATCTATAAATAATTGGCCTATTAAAATCCTCTACAAAGGATAATACTATAGTTGAAAGTTTCTCTGTCCTGTCTGGGCCCCTTGGTCCAGACAAAGCTCTCCCCTCGAGGTCCCACAGCTGCTTATAAAATAATTACGTAGAGGCCTATATTAATTACAAGCTGTTTGGCCTATGGCTCAGGCTTATTACTTGCTAAGTCTTACTCCTTAACTAACCCATAATTCTTATCCATGTTTAGCCACATGGCTTGATAGCATTTCCTCAGTTCCTCTGTGTCTGGCTAATGTCTGCTCTGTTCTTCTGCTTTCCAGAATTCTCCTAGTCTAGTTGCCCTGCCTCTACTTCCTATCTAGCTTCTGGCCAATCAGCATTTTACTAAACTAATACTTACAGTGGCAAATATTTACAATGCACAGAACATAGTCCCACAGCATAGTATTTTTCATTTTATTAGTGCTTATTGATTACACACAATACTTGTTTTTCTTAAGACATTTAATACATGTATATAATATATTTTGTTCATTTTCAATCCTCTATTATCATATTCTGCTCTCCCACATATTTTCCTTCCTCAGTCTCCGAGCTTTCCTTCTACTTCCTTTTATTATCTCTAGGAATTTCTTTACCTCTTTCATTATGTTTACATATATGTAAATACAACCTGCTCAGTCTACTTAGCTTTGCTAGTATACATATGTTTAAGGGTTGATAATCTGCTGCTGTACAATCAGTTAGAGGACTCATCTATTATTCTTCTTCTTTCATCTTTACCTTGAAGTAGGGTTAGGAGATTGCCCCCATTCCCAGGCACATTAGCTGGTAGGTCTTGTTTAGGCAACTGTGTTATAAAAACTGCATGGGTGTGGCTGTGTGACATCCCAGTTCTGACTCTTACAGACTTTCCACTCTTTCACAGTCCCTGAACTTTAAATGTAGGAACTGTCAAACACAACTTGATGAGAACACAAAAGTAACAAAATAAATTAATCTCATTATTACTAATTACCAAGAATACCTAAATCAAAACTGAGCAGTCATTTTGAAGCATAGGTTTATTTAGATTTGTTTGCATCTCATCTCAATTTTTAATTTTGTTTCCTGGTCTAAGAAGTTTGAAAAGCTTTAAAACTGGGCCTTTCTTTAGGAAAGCACAACATACAAAAATAAAGATTTCTTATTTTATTTGTTCAGCCTAATATTCCTTTAAAATATGTGAGACTTTTATTGTTCATTGGTTATCTCTGAGTTGCTTATAAAAATGTATCATGACAAATAATAAAAATAAACTATAAATGTTTCTGTTAAACATTGAGTTAGGATTGTAATGACATGAAGAGTTATGATTGTCGACTGCTGTATACAAATATTTACTATTCCTTTTTTCTTGATGTTTGGGGTTTCCTCTTCAGAGACAATTTTATTACCAAAGAAACTAAGTTAGTACGTATTGCAATTCAAGTTTGCCAATTTCCATTCATCATGCTCCTGTGCTACCAAAATGTACACTATAACTCTTCTTGAAAAACCCACACCTGTGATCTGATTTATATGCTACTTTCTTTTCTAACATTTCTCTTAACCCTTGTGCTCAAGGCCTATATTAAAATTTCTTTAATGAAATCCCAGGTCTTTATACTGGCTAATTCTGAAATTTTTTTCTCCAGTGAAGCTTCAAATCCTAGGACTGCCCAGGCCAACACCTGTACTGGCTGCTTTTATGTATCAACTTGACACAGGCTAGAGTCATCAAAGAAAGGAGCCTCAGTTGAGGAAATGCTTGGATGAGATCCAGCTGAAGGCATTTTCTCCTTTAGTGATCAGTGTGGGAGAGCCATCCCTGGGATACTGGTCCTGGGTTCTATAAGAAAGGAGGCTGAGCAAGCCATGGGAAGCAAGCCAGTAAGCATCTATCCTCTATGGCCTCTGCACCAGCTCCTGCCTCCAGGTTCCTGTAAAAAACTTCTGGACTAAAATAATGCTGAAGAAGAATCTTTCAAATCTTTTTATCTATAAGGGCATCTTTCCCTGTGCTGTTTATCTGCACAGTAACTTCATCTTTCAATCATCTGTGCCACTGAAACACTTACATCTCTTAAGAATGTGAATGCTCTACTTGGTTTTTACTGGGTATTTGGGTTTCATGTAATTTCTGTCCTATGTCTAAGATCACTGTTTTTCATGTGGGTTTGATAGATTGTATTGTATCTAAAAGCAATGTCAAATTTATATCTGTGTGTGTGTATGTGTATGTGTGTGCGCATGTGCTCGTGAGTGCAGAGAGTAACAAAATTTGTGAATGTGTTATTTATTCATTTTTTTAAACTACCATGCACTAGATTATTATTTGGCCAGCCTATTTTTTATGTGTGTGTGAGTGTTTTGGAGAGGATTCTGTGATTTTGTAATTAAAATATAGAATTTTTTAAACACTAGATAGAAAGTCTTAAACAGGAACTAGAACAGGGAAGGACGACCAAAATCAAAACATATGAAAAATTTAAAAATCAGCTACTTTATAAACGAACTAAACCATGTAATTTATTTTTTTAGAGGATTAAAAGTTGCCAGACAGTGTTATCTCATGTCTTTAATCTAAGCACTTGGGAGGCAAAAGTAGATGAATCTCTGAGTTTGAGGTCAGCCAGGTTTACAGAGCAAGTTCCAGGACAGCCAGGGTAACAAAGAGAAACCCCGTCTCCAAAAATTTTTAAGCTTTTTATGAAGTTTAAATTGGCCATGCTGGTTAATTTAAAAGTGCTTTAGAAAACTGTGACTCTTAACATGTTTTCCTTGTGTTTCAGACGCAGCCTTTGGTGTTTTCAATAGAGTAAATTTGTTATATTAAAATTAAATGCCAGGCATAGTAGCACACACTTTTATTCTGAGCACTCAGAAGGTAGACCAGCAAATTTTTTAGTTCAAGACAGCTTGGTTTACATAGTGAGTTTCAGATCAGCCATGACTACATAAGACCCTATCTCCCTGCCCCATCCCCAAAAAAGTTTACTACATTTTGTAAAGAAAAGTAAAACAGGTAGAAACCATTAAGAAAACAGATCAAGTTTCAATAAATAAATAAATAAATAAATAAATAAATAAATAAATAAATAAATAAATAAGTGATAAATAAATGAATAAGTGATAAATAAATAAATAATAAATTAATTAATTAATTAATTAATAGCTAGCTAGCCTTCAATAAGATACTGTTAAAGGCTATTCCATAGTCAATCTGTTCCAGCCATTAAGTGGGAGCTACAGACGCAGACAGCGGGTTCAAAACACTCCAAGTTAACTTTTAAGTTTGGCTTGCTGGGCTCTCGACAATCAAGATAAAACAGACAGTCCCAGAAGCCTGAGTGAAATGGTAGAAGCAAAGGGAAAAGTACAATATAATCTTTGGAGCCCTGGAAAGAATGCATTTCCCAATGTGGTGATATTTTGTGTATCTTCTAAGAAATAAAGATTGCCTAAAGATCAGAGGGTAGAGACAGCCACAGAGCCAGGCAGTGGTGGCACACACCTTTCATATTAGCACTTGGAAGGCAGATGCAGATCTCTGTGAGTTCAAACCCACACAAGAGTAATCCACTCTAAAAGAGCAACAGAGCCAGGGAGTGGTGGCTCACACCTTTAATACCAGCACTTGGGATCTCTTGTCTGCTCCCAGGAACCTACCTTTAATCCCATCACTAGGAAGTTGAGACAGGAAGTGATTTGGCTGGAGGGAGAAAGAAATATAAGGTGAGAGGAGACAGGCATTCAGCCCTGCCCTTCCCTTTTGGCTGAGGAATCAGAGTCTGAAAATTGGAGAGACAGAATCTTCCCCTTTCTACCTGAGGTTTCAGTAGAGGTGAGAAGTGGCTGTGGCTTGTTCCTCTGTCTCTCCGATCCTTCAGCTTTAACCCAACATCTGGCTCCAGGTTTTTATCATAAGACCAATTAGGATTCTGTGCAAGGCAGATAATCATATGCCCTCCTCAGAAAGACCCCAGGCTAAAGAGTGGATTTTAAGGGTCGATGCTTACCCACAGCTATTAGGAAACCAAGCCGCTAAAACAGAATAGTTTTCAATAATATCTTTAAGAAAAGAAACAAACAAACAAACCAGGGTGAAAGATGCTATCCCATACTCTGAATAAAGGATGCCTCAAAAACCGATACTCCAATACAGGAATTACCCACAGCCATCTAGGAACCTCGGGTAACTTGACATGACAGATGAAAGCATTAATCTTCTAATATGAAATCTTTGTTATGTTTTAATTGATAACCAATGACCTCCTTTATAACCAGTAGTAACATTATTAATAGGAAATTCTAAAAGCACCCCCTCAAACAAGCTTATTGTTTTCAGCCTTAGCTTTCAAAAATCCTGATTAAAAGAGTCTGTAGCCAATACAGCCAAATTACTCACAAAATAGTATCAGCTTACACAATACAACACACATGTCTTCAAAACCTTTGCCCCAAAATTCAGTCTGAGGCAATTTTATACAAAAAGAAAGAAAGAGATGTACCCCTTGGAGAAGATATGGCTAGTGGATTCAATGAGATTTCCTGTCCTAAACAGAAAAAAAAAAAAAAAGAAATTCTATGATGTATATCACCTAGACAACATTAACTGCTCCATTCACTTGTGCCTTAGGGGGAAAGGACTATAAAGTCCACAGCCCACAAAGTCCTAAAAGCTTGTCTGTGATGCTTTACAAACAGAAGGCACACACCAAGGGAAACAATTCCATTTTGCTCAAATGTTCCACTGCTGAGGATGGAAATCTCTTCTGATGTTTGCTGATCTGTTCCTGATGGATAAAGGACTGCCCCTTCCACTAAACAATTTCAGAAAGTTATTCTTTACACTAAAACACCCTTCTGTGTCTCCACAGCCTGAAGCACTTCTTCCAACCATTAAAAAAGATAAAAGGGTTCTTAACAACACAAAAGAACTTCTCCAGAAAACAATGTTTTATTTCTATCATTAAAAAGTAACATTGCCTTTAAAAAAATGTTTTATTTTTCTTTTTTTAAGATCTGTTTTATTTTTTAATTATGAGTATGTGTGAAATTCCCTGTGAAGGCCAGAAGAGAGTGTCAGACCCACTCTTGGAAACTGTTGTTACAAAGAAATGTGAACTGCCAATGTGGGTGTGGAAACTGAACTCTGTTCCTCTGCAAGAGCAGTACAATCTTAACTATTCAGCTGTATCTCTAGCCCCATTCTTATCCCTACTATTTTCCTTTTGGTTATTGTTGATATATACTCAATGATGATATTATTTTTTAAATTTAGTCCCATTCTTAAAATTGTTCTTTCATGTTTAGCACAGTATTAGTATGTAATTATCAGTATATTCTTTGTATATCCTGTGAAATATCATTCCTAAACTCAAAAATTAAGATAAAGAGAACACATGTCTTAAAAGACATGATGGCTTTGATATACTAACATCACCATAAAGAGAAACCTGTGGCATTATTAGAGTGCCATGTATGGACCCCTTATGACTCAGGCAATGTGTTTTTATCTCTCCAATACACTATACACATACATAAGTTAAGTCTATGTCAGATTTTTCCTAAAGCTTTAGTGACATACTAGCATCATGGTTGTCAGGCTCTGTGGTAGGAAAGGCCCTGCTATTTTTGACAGTGGCACAATAACCTGCTGTCCAGTGGGTTGTCTATATTTGAGTATTCTCAGTCATAACATTCTTTCTTCCAGATTCCCATCAGGTAATGACCCTCCATTCTTGGAGTTTCTAAGACCTTCTTGTATCTATCTGAGGCCAAAATCAAGACTCATCCATGGATGTGCTCAATATGGAATGTGTTATCAAAAATTGAACTTTGGCCTTTAACAACCCATTAGGTTGTATGTAACATCTTAGAAAATTGAGACAAGAAGGAAAGACAGGAAAAATTATAGAGACTGGGAAAGGAATGAAGCATTATAACCAAGAAAGAAACAAAAAATTTAGAACAATTAATACTTTCTGTGAAGGTCATTGACATAGACAGAATAATTCCTTTTCTATCTTGATATTTTATGTTAAAATAGCAATGAATCAGGCTTAAGACCTGAATGTAGATGACCTTGTGTAGTAACTCACTTCTTTCCCCAGACATCTTCTAGGAACTTCATAAAAGACTGTCAGCTTGTTCACAGTAAAGATATCCTATCTTTCTGAGGAAAAAAAAATGCTCACAAGCTAAGCTTTGTTAGTTTCCACACTGTGGCAATATTTTTATATTCATCCAAAAGCTTAAGTATACCATAAGAATTTTTGCAACTCATTTTTGTGACACTATGTAATAACACAGGTGGAAACTAATTGTTCCATTTTACAGATATAAAAAAAATGGCATCTTAGAGGGAGTCATCACTGAACTGGAAACTTTCAAAATGTAGTCGTGTTTTCAGGTGGCAATGTCCTCTACAGATTAAAAAAAGTTCTTTCTGTATGTGGCTCTATTCCTAAGAATCAGTCAAAGAGAAGAAAGTACTGCTAAGTGCTTATCCTGGAACCTTCTCCGTAGTGAAAATGTTCTACTCTGCAAAGGTTCTAAACAACAGGCTATAGGAACAGCTGCCTTCAACCAGAAGGAGAAAACACCTGGTACCATAATTCCAATCATGATCCAAGGAGCTTGGTACCAATCATTAAACACAATCACACCATCTACCTTTTCTTCATTTTGTGTGTGTGTGTGTGTGTGTGTGTGTGTGTGTGTGTGTGTGTGTGTGTGTGTAATCTATCTCTATTTTGTGTGTTGTGTGTGCATGAGTGAGTATGCACAGAGATCAGGGTTTTCTGAAATCAGTTTCTTTCCTCCCATTGTGGTTCCAGTACCAAACTCAAGTCATCAGGCCTGACTACAAGCACTTTCACCTAGTGATCCATCTCCTTGGCCATCTTGCTTCTTTGGAAAATTACTACTGGAACTTGCAAAGATATTTACCCAAGACCTCAAAACAAAATGCAAAACAACCAAACAAGTTGAAAAGATTAAAATAGCTGAATCTTCTGTATCCATTGAATCTACTTAGAGAGTTAGTGGTTACTATGTCTTTCGAGCAATATTCCTTTACACTGTGTGAAGATGTGTCACTGTAATTGGTTTAATAAAGAGTTGTTGTATAATAATAATTTAAGATGTGTTACATTCTTTTATGCTGTGGAATATGAGTTTAATGTAAAGATGTGTTGGATTCTTTCACTTTGCATTTGTTTAACTCTGTAAAACTGTCTAAAGCACCTGATTGGTCTAATAAAGAGCAGAATGGCCAATGGAGACACGGGAAAGGAGTGAGAAAAGGAGAGGACACCAAAGGCTAGACACCCAGCCACACAGCCAGCTGTAGAGTAATAGAAAAAGGTAAAAGCTGAGAGGCAAAAGAGAAGATAATTTAAGAAAAGCTGGCAAGAAACAAGCCAAGCTAAGGCCAGGCACTCTTATTTGGAAGCTGGGTGTCAAGTCCCATAAAGAGCAAAAAGAATAAAAATTTAAGAAGCTGAATGGCCAATAGCTAGACAGAAAGAAGTTGGGTGGGATTTGGGGAAAACAGAGAACTTGAAGAGGAGGAAAGGCAAATGCAGCAAAAACAACACAAGCAGTACAGACCTGAGATAATGAGCCACATGGCAGGATGTAGATAGATATAAATGGGTTAACTTAAGTGATAAGTGCTAGTTGGGAACAAGCCTAAGCTAAGCTTTCATAATTCATAAGAAGTCTCTGTCATCACTTGAGAGCTGGCTGGGGGAACAGAGAAGGGCTCATTACATATGTCACGGCTGCTTCTGTCATTCTTACTTTCAAGTGGTTTGCAGTCATTTTGAAAAGCTTCCTAATAAATTTCCCAGTGTCTCACATCCTCATACATGCATATTCATATAAACACACTTGTTTTCCAGACCCTACAAGGACACTGTTTTTATTAAAAAAAAAAAAAAAAAAAAAAAAAAACTAAAACCAGAAACTATTTTATCTTTTGTGACATCTTTATTTTCTACATTGAATCTTAGCATGTACTATTAGCATGTACTTAGCATGTATGATAGTATTGCCCAACATAACTGTTTCTTTTGACAAAACCATTTGTGTATACATATCTAACATGATATAGCCTATATATGACCTTTCCACACTTAGAACCACTTAGTTCTCAACTCTCCACTTAGACTCAGTTTCTCTGTATTCCTTTGAATCTCAGTCAAGAGCAGCTCAGCCCTCAAAAAGGCTACTCATTGAGTTCATAGACACCAATGTATTTTTATGGTCTAGCATTCAGATTTCTGGTCCCCTTTTTTATGTGCTCCTGTACATCATCTGCTAGCACCACCCACCAAGCTAAGGCTCACTCACTTTGACTGCTATGTTTGTTCTCCCAACTTAACCACCTGAACGAATTGTCACCAAAGCACTAAGTTACAGACACTTGAGTATAACATCCAGAAATGTTCAGTTATTCCTTTGACAATGAGAATCCAAGCAAACAAAAGATAAGCTTCATTAGCAAGAGACCCAATACCACAGAACTACTTGCAGAGTTGATACTATACAAAGTGAAAGAATAATCGTACACTCACCTATACAGATTTCTTCCATAGTAATCTCTACACTCTGAAACTCACATTCAAATGGGCAAACTGGCTGTTCTTCCAGAGGACATAGGTTCAATTCTTAGCACCCATGTAGCAGCTCACAACCAACTTAACTCTAGTTCCATATGATTTAATGCTTTCTTCTGGCCTCTGTGGCTATTAAGCATTCACATAGTGAACCAACAAACTGCCAATTAAATTCCTATACACATAAAGTGAAATAGTAAACTAACCAGTACCTGGGAGTGTCAAAAATAGCCCATGACTAACTTGTATTTTTTTTCCCTAACTTTCTTTTTCACCCTTCAAAAGGTAAGTGCTTGGTAAGTGGCAGCTGTTCCATGATACCATGACAACCAGCCAGTCAACATCTGCAGTGTTTCTCAGCAGCTGAATCTGCTCTGGTAAATTTCATGAGCCACTTGAGTGCTCACTGTGCTGTTGTTACAGGGGAGAGGTGAGTCTCAGCTAAAGAAATTGTTGTTAAAACTCTGATATTGTATGTGTCCTTGAAAATTTTGAAGAACCCTTGGCCTGAGTAGATCAAGCTTTCAAGCTTTTATTCAAAGGCTACCTGGATTTGGTGCCTTGATAGATATTTTGTGGGACTCTGATTCTAAGGTTAAAGTTCTTAGTGTTCCAAAATAGGCCAGATTTATAGTTATGTTCTCTTGAAAAAAAATACAGTATACCACCCTCTTCAAGAACCTCTAATGTTGATTCCACCTTGGCTCTTTCTCACAATTTGAAAAATCCTCTAAGAATGCTGAAACATTTAACACTGTACAAAGTATGTCTAAAGAACTGCAAAAGTTATCTAATGAAAATACCATATTTTCTTCAAAAAGGTGAGTGTTGACCACAATAGCAAAATAAAATTTAGTTGGCATCAAAAGACATGTTTTTATAAAATAGAATAAGGGTAAAATAGAGCAGACAATATCAGAATGTATCCCATTTAATGAATGTTGTGTTTTAATTGCATGTGTGCATATCTGTATTTGTGGTATTTCTGTTACCATAACTAAACATAACACCAGCTTATAAAAATAAAAGGGTTGTGGGTGTGATGGTATACACCTTAAACCCAGCGCTTGGGAGACAGAGGCAAGTAGATCTCTGATGTCAAGCCCAGCCTAGTTTACAGGTTGAGTTTCAGGAGCTACACAAAGAAACCCTGTCTCAAAAAAAAACCAAACACACACACACACACACACACACACACACACACACACACACACACACACACACACACACACGAGCTGGAGAGATAACCTATCAGTTAAGAGCACTGGCTGTTCTTCCTAGAGGACATGGATTCAACGATACCCACATGACAGTTTACAACTATCTGTAGCTCCAGTTCCAGGGGATCTGACACCCTCACACCAATGCAATAAAATAAAGTTAAATAAATTATTTTTCAAACAAACAAATATATGAATATTTATATAAACAAGTAAACAAGCAAATGTTTAGGCCCACAGTTCTATAGTTTTGTTCCATGATCCATTGGCCCTTTTGCTTTGGACAAGGCAGTCTGTCATGGTGGTATCATACATATAGTACAACAAACCCGCCCATTTCAACATAAGCCAGGAAGCAATCAGAGAGGCCAACTTTCTATTATCTCCTTCAACAACATACCCCCTCAGTAATCTAAAGACCTCCTAACTCCTAAAGAATCTCCTCAGTAGCATCCTTATAGATCATTGTCTTTAGCATACATATCTTTTGGTGTCACTAATCCAAACCATAGCTCTGTGTGTGTATGTGGGGGGGGGGGTTTGATCATAATGTAAAAATGAAATTTTTACAATGGGTCAAGATGAAATTTTATTGGAAGGCAAACTTAATGGAGAGTGGAGAAGGGGGTGTGGAAGGGAGGAAGGGGTTGCCTAAAATGCCATTCATAACTAGAACATCCTAAACAGCTGGTGTGCTGTTTGGGAAGGCTGAATTAACTCCAGGATGTTTTATTCTGTGTAGTTACAGCTCATGTAGATTCAAAAATTAGTGCAAATGCTATATTTAAGGAACCATATGACAAATATTAAGGCTGTGAAATGATTAAAAGCTCTTTGGAATTTAT
Source organism: Phyllotis vaccarum (assembly GCA_033318265.1). NCBI lineage: Eukaryota > Metazoa > Chordata > Mammalia > Rodentia > Cricetidae > Phyllotis > Phyllotis vaccarum. The sequence continues at coordinate 58,815,300 of JARWLC010000018.1, forward strand.
TTAGTGTGAACATTATAGAACAGGGTCAGGAAGAACATAGGGGTCAGAAGGTGGGAACAGGGCTGTGTGATGTGTGTAAGTCATTGCATCCTGAACTCTTAGAAACTAGGCATTACTGTAGTATGTCTGCACAAGAAGAAGCCCATAAATAGCCAGACAAAAAATAAAAGAGGCACTTGAGGGTGGAGAGCACAACTCTCCATTACTGAACTTTTTCCTACTGATAGATTCAAGGAAATGTAAAGTCAGCCTCTTTACTTATATATCCATTGATAATGCAACCAGGCTCCAGTGAATGATCCCAATCCAATCACATAGAAACCTAGTCATTAACCTGGCCTGTGGAAGGTACATAGAAGTGGGGGAGAGGTAAAAGAGAGGGTAGATGAGAAAGAGTTCCTAGAGTGCATTATATGCATATATGAAAGTGTCATAATAAAGGCATAATTAAATTTTAATTAGGTTGAGAGAAGCCAAATAATTTATTTGCAGTCATATAGAAAGTAACTAATACACCCAACTTTGGGAAATGAATCCAAATCTCACTGTTACTCAAAGGTCCACACAGGGCTGGAGAAATGGCTCAGTGATTAAGAGAAGTACTTCAATTCCAAGTACCCACATGATGGTTCATAACCAGCAGTACCAGGTACACACATGGTACATAGACATACAGACAGACAAAATACCCATACATATAAAATAATAATGATAATTATTAAAATAATATTAAATGTCAACACATACTCTTTCACACAAACACAGACATCAACACCCCAGTCTTCACACTCTCTGCAATAAACCACTTCAGAAACTCCCAAGAATAGTAAGGGGAGGAAGAGAACTTAGTAGAAAAAGGTGATGCCCTAATCTTCCTTCACAAGAACCCTGAGAAACCAGAGTCTATGATTTCACCAGTAGAGAGAAGTTCTCATTCCAGCTTGAAATGTCCAAGACTAGTTTAACTCCAGAGTGAGGTCCATGGAGTATAGAATTAGACCTCTTTTGGAAGCAAGGTAACATAGGGTCAATTGGGGCCTTTTCAATCACCCAGAAATCTTCATTCAATTTTAAAGTAGCATAGAAAGCAATTTTGAATTTGCCAGTGTCTCAGTGAACACCAACTTGAGACAATGTACAACAAATAACACAACAAGGGAATTTCTCTAACGCTAAACGATAGCATTATACTGTTCCAGACACTTTTGAGCTAGAAACAAGGCCATGAAATTTTAATGAAAAAGATCTTTTAATTCATACAAAACATCTTAATTGAAAAATGAGCCCCTCTGTCTTCCCACAGAAGCACACAAGAAGCAGACCGTGGTTGCTATCCTAAAAGTTCATTACAGTATTGTCCTAAAGATTCTTTTGTGGCCAACACTTGCCATACATTTTTGCAGAATTCAATGTCCTTTAAAAGTAAAAAGTGTCTCTGATCCATTCTGAGATCACTTTCCAAACCCTGATCCTGTCAGAGAGGAAGACAAATGAAATTTCACACAAACTCTGTCTCCAACTAACAATTCAGCCCCTTTACTTCTCATCTCCGGCTGACACTGACAAGACTTTCCCGTATAGAAGTGCATAGAGTAGAAATGTGGAAAGAGGCACAAGTTTTTACTCAACATTTCTGCCAGCTCTGAGAATTTAACTGGCTTTGAAATATGTATAAATGAGAGTAGCTGTTGTATTATTCATCAAAGATTTAACAGACTTTTAAACTGTTACACATAGTGGATCATGGGACACGATGTTGTTAATACTCTAACAATATTGACAAAATAATAAAATAGATTTTTAAAACAATACTCTTGAAAAGAGTGTTTGCTGTTGATTTCTAGACCACAAAATAAAACTTGTAGCAAGTTTCTCTCAGCCCCTCATACTTATGATTATGATGACTTCCTCAACTGAGGTTCCTGAGGAGATAGGTAAAACTTGTTAGGTATCAAACCCTGGACCAGTCTCTTTGAAGTTGTTTTGGATACAGAGCTCAGAAGAAACTGCAACAGAGATGCTCTGAAATGCTGAATCATCTGGGCCGTCTGTTTTCACTGGAGACTTTTTCAGGGGGTCTTCCTCAATCAAACCTTATTTTCTTTAACCAGGAATAAATCCATAGCCTTTCATTTTCTAGGGAAATAAAAAGAAAACCTCTTCTCCAAAGTAGCATATCTTTCAATCTCAATTTTAAAGTCAACTCATTTACAATTATATAAGTTGATTAATCCAGAAGTATTTATAATCAAATGGCTTTTAGCTTTTACTACTTCATTTTCAGTCAAAAAAAAAAACTTAAAGACAAGACAATAACATACAGTATCCAGACACTTTTTGTAATTTCCATCTTTATGTGGCTTATTAATTTTTTACTCTATTTCTTTTTTAAGGATTTTCTACACCCTTTTTCTTTTTTTCTCTCTCAAGCATATATATATATATATATATATATATATATATATATATATATATATATTTAAGCACACTCTAAACCATTTAGAGGTGTTTTTTTAATCAGTCTTTACTGTATATAACTTATTTCTTATTCTGTTTTTCTGACCACACCTTTAATCTGCCAGGGTGTGGCTAAATTTTAAAGTCTTGGCTAAGATGGCAGGCTGGCTCCACCCAGCTCCTAGTCTAGCTTTATAGAATTTAGCTTTTTAGCTGAGGTACTGGTAGAACCCACAATTACCACTCTGGGGAATTTTAGGGTCCTTATACTCACCAAGTAAAGCACTGTCGTGTGCTGCTCATGAACTCCACTTAAGTATTTGGCAGCAGGACCTCTTAAAAAGACTCACAAGTATTTTGCCTCTAAGGCTGAATCAGGAAGTCTCACTTTAAAAAGCCATGCCTCTGCTTGCCTCTAGCAAACAAGAGTTGACCCAAGAAAAAGCTGTTGCTACTAAGAAGCATCTTTGACTCTTTTTCTTTTTTGTCTATATAAACAGAAAGCTTAAATACATCATTTACAGCTTGTTGCTTACATCTAGGTTCCCATGAGACTTCAGGAACTGGCTATTTTGCACCCCAAGCTGTACTCCAAAAGCCCACCATTTTTAATTCAAACCAACATGTCACTCCAGGTCATCTCTGAATCATGTCTCACGTGAGAGTCACAACTTGGAAGCTGTTTTTGACTCTGATACTGTACTCTATATCCTTTTTAGTCTTTCTCAAACTTTATGTGGGTGTATATCACCCACGTTGGGCCACCATTTATTGTAATAAGTTTCTGGCGTGAGCTTTCTGGCCTGGCCCCATGGCCCAGACCCACTGACCTGCTGACCCACAGTCCCACAGCAACACACAGACACTTGTATTCATTTTATGCTGATCAGCCTATGGCTCTGGAATATTGCTAGCTAACTCTTCCCCTTAAACTAACCCATGATTCTTATTCTATTCAGCCATGTGGCTCGGCACCTTTTTACTCGGAGCAGCAGAGTTGTCCTCAGCATCTGCTGGCTCCTCTGGCATCCCTACTCTGTTCTTGTTCCCAGAGTTTTCTTAGTCTGGTAACCCTGCCCACACTTCCTGTCTGCCTTCAGCCAATCAGTGTTTTTATTCAACCAGTAGGCAGGACAATTACTTACAATGTAACATAATCCCACTACACTTCTGGATCTCTGTGAGTTCAAGGCCAGAGCCAGGCAGTGGTGACAAACAGTTGGGATCCCATGCCTCTGCTCCAAGTACTTAAGAAACACGGGCACACCTTTAATCCTAGCACTAGGCAAGTTTGAACCAGGAAGTGATATGGATAGGCAGAAAACTAAATATAGGGTGGTAAGTGACAGAGTTTGCCCCCTCCCTTTCATCTGAGGACTCAGAGGTATTTAGTCTGAGGTTTCTTGGAGGCAGGATTTCCCCCTTTTGGCTTGAGAAACTGGCTAGGTGAGAAGTGGCTATGGCTTGTTTCTCTGTCTGATCATTTAGCATTTGCCCCAAACTCTGGCTCTGCATTTTTATTATAAGATCAATTAACATTTGTGCAATAGTTTATTCCTCGACCAGGAATCCCTATCCATGGTGATAATGACAGAATTGAAATATCAAAAATACAATGTAGATTTTTCATAACTATTCTCATCTAAATCTGTTAAAAGTTCCTTGCAGATTCTCAGGTGTATTCTCTGGCCTAGATACACACACAGGTACTCGAGTGTACATACACACAGACACGCAATTTCTTTTATTGAAAATAGATTTCCCTCTTCACATAATATATATCTTGATTTTTTTGGTTTCCATAAGAAGCTGAAAATTGCCCTTTTAGTATATGTAAAGAATTGTATTGGAATATTGATAGAGATTGCATTGAATATGTAGATTAATTTTGGTAAGATGAATATTTTTACTACATTAATCCTACCAATCTGTGAACATGGGAGATCTTTCCATCTTCTGATACCATATTCAATTTCTTTCTTCATTGTATTAAAGTTTTTATCTTACAAGATTTTTACTTTCTTGGTTAGAGTTACCCCAATAGATTTTATATTAGTTGAGGCTATCACGAAAGATGATGTTTCTTTGATTTATTTCTCAGTCTATTTGTAATTTGTATTTAGGAGAATTACCAATTTTGTGAGTTAATTTTGTATCCAGATATTTTGCTGGAAGTGTTTATTATCTGTAGGAGTTTCCTGATAGAATTTTTAGAGACACTAATGTCTACTATCATATCATCTGCAAATAAAGATACTTTGACTTCTTCCTTTAAAATTTTTATCTCATAATCTCCCTCAGTTGTCTTATTGCTCTAGCTAAAACTTCTATAATAAAGTTTCATATAAATACAAATAGAGTAGACAACATTGACTTATTTCTGATTTTAGTGGAATTTCTTTGAGTGTCTTTTTATTTAATTTGATTCTGGCTATGAATTTACTGTAAACTGCCTTTAGTATGTTCTGATATGTTCCCTGTATTACTAATTTCTCCTGGATTTTATAATGAAAGGGTACTAGATTTTCTCAAAGATCTTTTATACAAGAAGATAATCATATAATTTTTTCTTTTGTCCTGTTTATAAGGTATATTGCATTTATTGACTTTGGTATGTTGAACCATCCTTGTACCTCTGGGATGAAGTCTATTTAATCAGAGTGAATGATCTTTTGATGTGTTCTTTGATTCTATTTGCAAGTATTTTATTGAATATTTTTGCGTCTGTGTTTGTAGTGGAAATCAGGCATTATCACCTTGACCTAGAGGTGTGGCTTTGGTCCTTGACGTGATGCCAAAATGTATTTTAAAAGGTTTGTTTTCATTATATGATCATAGTCAATCTCCTTTTAGCAAAAAGTGAGGGATATAATGTAGAAATGATAAAAAAAGATAGATTATTAATCTACTTTAATCCAAAAAAACAACTGTTAATTTCAAAGTACTTTATATTGATGTGAATTTTAGTTACTTAATACAAATTTAAGGTTAATCTTGTTACACTGTATGTATATTTCTACTCTTATTAAGCTATTATATTTATGTAATTGATTTAAACTTGTAATGTATAATTAAGAAGTATAGATTAATAGTAATTTTTGATAATCAAACTTATAGTCATGTTAGAATTTTTAGATATACAAAAATATATTTCAATTAGATAAATAATCTTCAAACACTTCAAAGACCTACAGAATATGGCATTTAAAATGTTTTTAAGAACTTGGACTTTTCTGGATAGTGAGATGTGCCTGATCCTGGCAGCACCAATTTACTTCAAGAGGATGGTGGGCATTGAAGAAACTTCATAAAGAGTTTAATTTCTTTGTGACAAAAATTGGCCACTGGGAAAGAAATTGTTCTTGCCTTGACTGCTTGACAGTATACAGTACACATGCAGGACCCTAGGAAAGTACCTCTAAACTTAGCCACAACAAACCAAATGACTCTTGAGGTTTCTGATTTACAAAGAAAACTGCTATATATTCTACAGGACACACGGAGAAGTGACTGATGAACTATGCTAGAATGGGTGAAACAGTCCCTCAAATTTCCTGCTTTACTGAAAGAGACTATAGGCCTGTAGGATAAAGATGGAAGCCCCAACATTACAGAGGAACTTTGGGACTATCCAGTTAGCCAGATGTCTCTGTAATTTCTAGGATTTTGGAAGTTTCTTACAATATGCTCTCTGTTTTCTCAGATAATATCATATCTTTCTGTGGTCTTTAATATAGTTGAAGACTAAATAGTTATAATTTTCCTTAGTCATAATAAGAGGTAAGTTAGATATAAAACTTGGCCTCATAAAAATAGAATAGATTGATGTGGGAATGCATTTATGTATGCTGTGAATCTCAATGTTTAAATAAAGGAGCTGTTTTGGGCCATGACAGGCACCATAGAAGAAGTAGGAGGAGAAATCAGAGCATAGGTAGGAGAAGCATGGTGGAGTCAAGGGAGATCGAGCTGAAGCCGCCCAAGGAGCAACATGTAAGGAGCACAGGTGAGCCATGGGCCACGTGGCAGACAGATTAATAGAAATGGGTTGATTTAAGAAGTAAGAGCTAGCTAGCAATGTGCCTGAGCCATAGGCCAAACAGCATAAAGTTACTATAAGCGTCTGAGTCATTTCTGGGGGCCTGAGTGGCTGGGAGGCTAAGGGGTCTCAGGCGGCAGGTCTGTGGGTCTGGATCTCTGGATGCCCGAGACCTAGAAACCTCACTACTACAACAGATGATATAATACTATCTTTAATTTTCCTAAATACAAATAAACTAGTTATGATAAATATAATTCTTGCTTGATAACTACTTTATTAGATGTAATTTTACTATTTTAAAATTGACACCTTCATTTTTGATTAGACAGAAAAGGGGAAGTAATGAGGGGTGTCCTTACATACACTCTGAATATGTTTTGTTAGTTAATAAAGAAGTTGTTTGTGCCTATGGCAAGGCAGCTTAGAGGCAGGTGGGAAATCCAAGCAGAGATAAAGGGGAAGGGTAGAGTCAGGCAGATGTTGCAGGCTGCTGCCCAGAAAGCAAGATGTTGTGGGACATAGGTAAAGTCTCAGAGCCACATGGCAATACATAGATTAATAAGAATGGATTGAGTTAAGAGATAGTTGGTAATGAGCCTGAGCCATAGGCCAGACAGTTTATAATTAATATAAGACTCTGTGTGATTATTTAGGAATGAGCAGCTCCAGGACTACAGATCTGGACCTTGGGCTAGGCCAGACCAGAAACTTCTGACTACATGTATTCAAAAGGGAAACTGATTGTAATTCTCTTTCTTCCATCGGGAAGATCCATCGGGAAGGGGAGCTGGGCACTCTGGGGGGTGGGTGGCTTTCGACTACCATGAGTGTGTGGAGCCACAAGGGGTGGGATCAGACTGTGTTCCTGTTCATGGGATAGCACCTGGAACTCATTCCCTGTAGAGGAAACATTCAGTCCTGCATTGACTTTGGGATGAGTGAATTGGACTTGCTGACACACCTTGGGACTTCTTGCCCTTTTCAGGGAGGGAATGAGTGGATAGGGAGGGACAAGGCCGAGGGGTGGTTGGGAGGGATTGGGAAGGAGACAGGAGGGGGAGCAGGGGGATACATTGATGGAGATGACTTTTTTAATGAAAATAATTTTTTTAAAAAAGAAGTCAGGTGTTAGACTAATAGGTCTGCCTTTATATGCTACTTGGATTTTTTTTCCCTTTAAGCTTTTAATATTCTTTCTTTTTGAGTGTACATTTGATGTTTTGATTATTATGTACCATGAGACAATTTCTTCTTCTGTCAATTTGCTTGGTGCCCTATATGCTTCTTATACATTGATAGATATCTCTTTCTTTCCATTAGAAAATTTTTCTTCTATGATTTTTGTTGAAAATGTTTTCTCCACCATTGTCCTAGGTTTTTTCTCCTTCTTTTACTTCTAATACTCTTAGATTTGGTCTTTTCACCGTGTCTCAGATTTTCTGAATGCTGTTCCGAGAGATTTTTTAGATTTAACTTCTTCTTTGACCAAGGTATCGATTTTGTCTATTATGTCTTCAGTGCTTGGGATTCTATCTTTTATCTCTTATATTTCTGTTGGTCAGGATTACTTGTGAGGTTTCTGTTTGAGTTTCTAAATTTTTCAGACTTCCCTAGGTTTGGGTTTTCTTTGTTTCTACTTTCACTTTCAGTTCTTGAACTGTTTTATTCATTTCCTTCAGTGTTTGTTAATACATTTTTCTAGATTTCCTTAATAGATTTATTCATTCATCTTTAAGGACGTCTATAATATTTACAGGGGCATTTTTCTTACACTTCAGCTGTGTTGTAATTCTCAGGGGCCACTGTAGAAGGGTTGGTGAGGACATACTATCCTGACTGGTGTCTAGACGTCTGTGTTTGCAATGATTGTAATTCTAGGTGCTACTATATGGTATTGACTTTGTTGGATGGGTGTTTTGTTCTTGGTTTCTGTTACCCTCTCTGGATCTTAGAAAAGTGTGGAAACTATTTTTGTGGGGTTCTTCTACCTGTGGCCACTGGAGATCCAAAGTAAAATGTGTTTTATGGTATTCGCAGCAGACACTTAGGAATGAAACAGGAATAGCTAGGAAGGGGTGGTTAGGAAATCCACTGGCAGGTGGAAAATGGGAAGTTCTACTGGGATTTTCTATAAAGATTCCTTTTCACTCTTATTGAAGTGAGTGGAGGCTGGGGCAGGTACCATGGCAGACAAGTAAGAGGTGGGTACAAAATCTCCTGAGTGTTATTTAAGGGTTTGGATAATTCTTTTTATTTGCCTTGGTGACAAATTTGTGTTATTGCCCTCTCTAGTTTGTCACCCCTCTTTCTCCAGAACTAGGCCCACTCCTGAAGGCTTTGGCATAAGCCCACAAACTGGACTCAGTGTCGTTGGTTTTCCTTAAGCCATCTGCACTTGGGGAGCACTCAAGGAAGTGTGTAATTTGTTGTGCACTGCCTAGAATAATAAAACATTTCTAATTTTATCAATTACTTCTACTGCTGATTTGATATTTTTTAGGATAAGACCTAAACCCCAAATTAGGTTCTCTTTGGTATTCTTACCATAACTTTTTAAAGTTGACTCTGAGCATTACATCTTTCCCCCCTTTAGGTTCATTAAGTGCTCTCCATATCTTATCAACTTATCCTCACAACTCTATCCTTTCTCCTGTGTTATGAGTGGGAAATTAAAACTCAGAACTATAGTTAGACTCATTCAAATACCCAAAGTAGATTCCAGATGGAATGAAGCATTCAGAATGTTCTTTCCTCTGAACAGTTACATAACTACCATGTATGTATACAGTTGGCTGTCTGTGACCATAGATTCCAAATATGTGGATTCAGTCAGCTGAAGATTTTTAAAAGTCTTTGAAAAACTGAATCTGTGTTGAAAATATGTGTTATCAGTATCTCCTAAGCAATATAAAATGCTAGTTACTTGCAAAGCATTTACAATGTGCTAGGTACTATCAAACATCTAAAAACTATGTGACTCACATGAGAGTATGTGCATAGGTATATGAAATGCTATGTTATCTTATATAAGGAAATTGAGACTCCACAGAGATGCAGAGACATCTGTACATACTTAATTGCTGTTTCTTCAAGAGTTATCTCCACAATCTTGGTTGCTATCTTTATAGCCTCTTATTCCCTCACCCAATCTACCCAGTACAAAATGTGCCCTCCACAGTTTAAGCCAATTACTAGAAGCATGCCTAAAGGAATCACTTGGTAAAGCTGCAATTTATATGTAGAAAAATAGGAGTTTGTGTTAAAAATAAGAACCCATCAAGATGGAAAATAAACAGAGCATGTGAACATTAGTGATGCCCTCTGTAAAATATCTTTTTACATGCATTCTGATTAGCTCCACAAATTTATATGATCAATATTATCAGTAAAATCCCTGCTGAGGTAGCTGGGTGGTGGTGGTGGTTCAGGACTTTAATCTTATCACTCAGGAGGACAGTGAATCTCTATAAGTTTGAGGCCATACTGGGCTACAGAGTAAATTCCAGGAGAGCCAACACTAATCCACACTGACGCAAGCCTGTGCTCACAATATAACCTCAATAAGTACCCAGTAACTGAGTTCTCTGTACAGTAACCCAAGGGTTACACAGAATACTGATTAATGTGTAAATAAGAAACAAAATAATTATCCATTTATTCATAAATAAATGGTAATCTGGTGTCTAATGATCACATAATTTCATTCTTCATGGTCAGACTAGATTAAATGCTTTGTATATGTCAATTTGCCTATTTCTAATTATAACCTTTCAACATAAAAATCACCATTGATGTCTCACACAGATATATTCAGAAGAGATATATTCAGAAGGGCAAAGTAACCTGGCCTGTTGTAGTGGGTTTCGGGTCCCGTGCGCCAGAGATCCGGGACCCACAGACCCGCCGCCCGGGACCGCTTATCCGCGCACCGCCGCCCAGGCCCCCAGAAACGACTCAGACGCTTCTATTAACTTCATGCTGTTTGGCCTATGGCACATTGCTAGCTAGCTCTTACATCTTAAATCAACCCATTTCTATTAATCTGTGGGCCACGTGGCCCGTGTGGCTCACCCGTGCCTCCTTACATGTTGCTCCTTGGGCGGCTGGCTCGATCTGCCTCTAACTCCGCCCTGCTTCTCCCATCTAAACTGACCTCTCCTCCCACTTCCTCTATGGTGCCCGCCATGACCCAATACAGCTCCTTTATTTAAAGATTGAAATTCACAGCATAAAGAAGGGCATTCCCACATCACTGGCCAATAACAGATGTCTGACTAAGTGATTCTTGAATAAAATATACAAATAATAAAGGACAAAACTATTTTTTCTTGTTTTCTGTTTTGTGAGAAAGAGTCTCACTATGTAGCTCTGGCTACCCTGAAACTCACTCTGTAGACCAGGATGAACTTGAACTCACAGAGATCCTCCTGCCTCTGTCTTCTGAGTGCTGGGAATAAAGGTGTGAGCCGCTATGCCCAACTAAACTTTTTTTTTTTTAAAGAAAAGAATATTGTAAGAAGCTTCCCTATACTCTGTTATGGTAAAATTACATCTTATTATTTTGGTAGGGGGAATGTTTCTAGTCTTTTATTCTTAAAGAAAAACAACCAGTAATATGTAGTCAAGAAAATCAAATTATGCATTTGGAGCCCAATAAAGGCCGATCCTTTCCTCTGTCCAGGAAGAGGTGAAGTCACTGATATGCATTTTACATAAAAGAATTTATTCAATTCTTACAACAACATTACAGGATTTTATAAGTGAGGAAACTGAGGCACGAAAAACTAAATAACTTGCTGAAAGTCATGCTGAGGATATGGAAGAGGTGAAATTCTAATTCCAGAGTCTAGGCACTTATTCTTATATTTAATAATAAATAATTAAAGACCCTGGGCTGGAGAGAAGACTCAGCCATTAAAAGCTTATGCTCACAATCAAAATGTAAGGTCCTCTGCCTATGATCCCCACCTTTGCCCTTTCCGTACCATAAGAGTTCAACACTTTCATCTGTTAAGGAACAACTTAAAGTCCATATCCATAGTACAGTTGTGATGCCTCTGCATGGAGACAGAAAAGGAAGGAAGGCACGCTAGTGAGTACTTGTATCACAAAGCGCCAGGCCCTGCCTATACTATGCACATATGCCTATCACTGCTCTTTCAGTTTGGATCCATTGCAATAACCACTATCCACACTCTCAGAGGTTAAGCTGAGGCTTAGAGAACACAGACATGTAATTGGGTTTACAAAGCAAATGAGAAAGAAACCATGCTTTCAGGTCACCACTTTCTGCTGGGGCTTGTAATGTTCTTTCATTAAGTATTGTTACAAAGTACTGCCATTGAGAGTTTATTTATTAAAAAACAAAACAAAAACCTTCATTCCTTAGTCTTTACATATAAAACATAGTTTGGAAAAATCTCAAAAATATCTTTCCTAGAGTCTGAAGCCCTCTGTGAGGCTGAGCATTTGCAGTGGTCCCTGAAAGTCTTTTCCTACAAAGGCAAGCCAGTCACTGGCCTAACTCATCCCATTTTGTTCCTCTCTGGCTTCATTTTACCTTTCACTGAGTCACTCCCTTCTGCAGTTACCTAGGATTCAATAAATGACAAATCTGATCAGTAAATGTCTTTTTGGCAAAGGCCTCAAACAACTAAGACAAGGTCTTAGACAAGGTCACCTCATGATGACATCATGCCCTACAAGAGGGAGCAATTAGCCCATGAAGGAAACCCAGACTTTCCCCTTATGAGAACTCTCAATAGGCTCAATGGGGATAATTCTGTTCCCTGAAACAATAATAACTTCCATCCCTTTGACAATGACCAACCAGACCACACAGCCCCGACCAGGATGACCTGCTGTCATCTATGAACTCCATACCATACAACTCCTCACTCACTGCCTTTGTTCTGCTTTTCTGAAAAAGCTCAACGTTCCTGTCAGCTTCTCAAAACATACTTTAGGAACACTTTGGATTTATCAACTCTTCCCTTAGTGGCCACCCTGAGTAAACTGCCTTTCCAGCCCAACACTACTTTGTGACTAACGTACTGAATAGGAGACTAAACGTACTGTGCTGGGCTCCGAGAGCCAGGGCTTTTAACCTAAAATTTCGATAATATGAGAAGGAAGTTAGTGGAGGTGCTTGACTTACCTTATTCACCACAGGATCTGCACTTGAGAATACAATTTCAGAGAGCAGGGTATAGGCTCACCCAGAACACCTATCATTCTGAAGTAAGAAACAGAATAATGATGAGTTAAAGGCCAGACTCTGCTACATAGCAAGACCCAAATCAAAAAGGGGGGTGTGTGTTAAATTTCCTCTAAGGAAACATTTCCTCTCAAAGAGTTTAAATAATGCAATAATTCATAAGATCCTCATCTACCCTAAAACAATGTACAAGCCACTACGTACAACAAACAAAATTGTGACGAGTTTAAGTGACTTTAGTTTTATGTTTACCTCATAGTCTTTGGAAGACCAGTGCCTCTGATGCCTTCTCTGGCCTATGGTGGTTCAGAGGAAAGGTAAGCCAAAGCAAAATCAAGGATCTGAAGCCTAGTCTACTTACTTTATATTTTATCAAAATATGATCACTGTAACCTGCACTCAGAAAAGGAGGGGGAGGGATGTTAGCTCAACCAGTAAGATGATTACTGTGCAGGAATGAGGAACTGAGTTCAAGTTCCAGAACCCATGTGAAGAAAGTAGTGACATGCTTGCAGCCCTAGTGCTGGAAGAGAAAGAAGGGAACTTACTATCAACTAGCCTAGATGAAACAGGCAAGGGAACTGGATTAATTAGTTTGTAGTATTAATTACTATTGTAGTATGAGGTTTCTGGCCTGTCTGGACTACAGCCCAGACCTGCAGACCCACAATCCCACAGAAACACAAAGACGCTTACATTAATTTTATGCTCATTGACCTAGGGCCCAGGCATATAACTTGCTAACATTTTACTCTTAAACTAACCCTGATTCTTACCTTGTTTAGCCATGGAGTTTGGTACCCTACCTCACTTCTGTCTGCCTTCATCTAATCAGCATTTTTATTAAACCATTAGGCGGAACAATTATTTACAATGTAACAACATAATCGCACTACATTCTATTGCTGTAAGAGACACAATGACAATGGCAACTCATAAAGGAAAACATTTGATTGTGGCTGGCTTACAGTTTCAGAGCTTTATTCCGTTATCATCAAGCAAGAGCATGCAGGCAGACATGGTGCTAGAAAGGTAGCTGAGAGTTCTAAATCCTGATCTGCAAGCAACAGGAAATAAACTCTCCCCCACCTTAGGCATAGTTTGAGCATGAGACCTCAAAACCTACACCACAGTGACACACTCCAACAAGGCCACACCTACTTCAACAAGGCCTAGCAATAGTGCCGCTCTTCACAGGCCAAGCATTCAAACATGTGAGTCTACTAGGGCCATACCGATTCAAAACACCACAGGAAACAACCCCAGGCCAGTGAGAAATGTGTCTCAAAACAAGGTGAACATCTGAGGAGGGACCACACATGAGGCTGCTCCTCTTGCCTCCACACAAGTGCATGCACACATGTACAACTGCACACAGGAAAATACCTACAAACACATGCACATGAACATACCTGCACACATTAAAATACCCATATACATTCACAGAGGCATACATAAACACATGAAAATAGTCACAAACACATGCACAGACATATTCCTGCACATACACAAATATAAACACATGCACATAGTACACCCGCATGTGCACAAACATGAATTTTTAAAAAGGATATACCTTTTACATCTTTTTATCTAACTCATGTTTATTCTACCAGGAAGGGGGTATTTCATGACTTAAAACCACTCACACGGTTTGGTCTAAGAAAAAAATGACAAAACTAGAAAGATGTCAGCAGTGTTCTCTCTCCCTGCTTTCTTCCTTCCCTCCTTCATGCGGTCCTTTTGGCCCCAGAAGCCTGCACTGAGAACTTTCTCAGGTCACTCTCCAGTGCCAGCTCCCATCTACAACCCCCTTACAAATTTCCATTTTTCAATGTGGCTGACTTTAGCAAGATATTAAAAATAAAGTGGTAGGCTTGAAAGTATTCTAAGATCCATTTTCCAGAGTAGTCTGGAAAATATTTTAAAGAGAGAAATTATTTAATGGTATATAATCCTTACAGATAAAATATGGATTGATATGTGTACCTGAGGAAATTTTTAAATTTCAGTACCATAAAAAAGATGTGTTACTGTCACTTCTTAAAGAAGGTAACTATTGTCTGCAGGACAAGCACCTCACTTGCCTGACCTCTCACAGCACTGAAAGATGTTTGGAGGATGGTGGTGGTGAGTCACCACCGTATACCCCTAAATGGTTTGGTCTTTGTGCATTTTCTCCCTCTGTTTTCAAATTGTTAAGATCTCAATAAATTATAGGAGTGTGTTTATGAAGATAGTAAATGCTAACCAGAAAATAGATGGTGACAGAACACTAATGATGTCAAAATATAAACCTGTGCCTTAAATCAGAATTTGCTGTTAACTCCTCACAACCCAACATATTCACTCCCTTATATCATTTCCTATTTGCTTCCCATCTGTATAGACAGCCATAAGGCAAAAGCAAAGCAACAACTAAGTTGATGGCCAGCAGAACAGTAGTGGCCAGATACCAGTAGCATCAGAAAGTTACACTTTAATGACAAGCCTCTGTCACAGCATTAGATTACAGTATCTGAATTAGTTACTTTTTGCATTTCAATGCTCAGAATGCTTAAGTCTGACTTAAAGGATTTAAGAAGAGAAAGGCTTTGGAGGCTCATGATTTCAAAGACTTTTGGTCCAACCTGGGGGTGGGCATGTCTGAGCAGCTTAGTTTGAGATAGCAGAAGATTCAGATGTTCCTATTATGCCAGACCAGGAAATAGAGACAGAAACCAGGCTCTAACTTTACAAGTCTAACTCCTATTGACCTATTTCCTTCTGTTAAGCCCCACTTTTCTAAAGGTTCTATGACTTCCCAAAAGAGTTCTACCAGCTAAGAAGCAAGAATAAACCTGTAGGGAACATCTTATACTTAATATCTGATTAACTTTTATTGAGCATGAGTAAAATTCTAAGCACTAAGATATATCTTCAGCCATTGTCCATCATCCAGTTCTTTTATCCCTGGACAAACACTCTGGTGTTCATCAAACTATCTTTGGTCAAGCTTGTGGTATAAGTATGTCTCTAAAGATCTATGTGTTGGAAGCTTGGTCTCTATCATGACAACAGTAAGAGGTAACAGAGTTTTTGACAGGTAGGATTAATACAAGGTAATTAGGCAATAGAGAACAATAAATAATTGTTATCCAATATTCAGCACAATCCTTTTAGAAAACTTCTATGTGAGCCAGGAATACTGATGCACACCCTAATCCTAGCACTGAGGCAGCAGAAGCAGGTGGATCTCTTTGATTTAGAGGCTAGCCTGGTCTATAAAGCAAATTCCAGGACAACCAGAGCTGTTACATAGAGAAACGCTGTCTCAATAAAAAGAAAAAAAAAAAAAAGAAAAAAAAAGAAGCTTCTAGGTGTTTCCAACCCTAACTATCCCTAAGCCTGAATTTTCAATTCCACGCCTTGTGTCAGTGTTCATAAACTTCAGATCCACACTCACCATTACTCTCCCATTGATATTAATAGTACCAAGAGTGCTCAGTACAGAACCTTGCTGAGTACTTCTGAGAAAGTTCCTAATAAATATCTGTTTTGTCACATGAGTAAAAGAACACTTAAAATATATAACTCGTATTTTAGGCCACACCAAAAATAGTTTATAATTGATTCAGCAACATATAAAATATGTTATAAAAGTATTTTATTGAACTTTAAGCAAACAATGGCATACTAATGCTACAAAAGCTATTCCAATACTAGAATATAATTGCAATAATGCATTGCTGGGTTTATTAAATTCAGAGTACTCATATATTTTGATCAGTCCTTCATTAATTTGAACAAGAAATTCTGCATGCTTGAATTATCAGATTTCCCTTGCCTTGGCAGTAAGAAGTGTCTCTCCTTTTATGCTCAGGCCAAAAATAAATAAATAAATAAGCCTTTGTTTTGATTACACTTTGGTGTCAGTCCAGATGTATCCATCCATGAGAAAACATGCAGAACCAATAGGATTACACTTTTGATACTCACATCTCTCCCCATACCTTGCTCTGACTGTTTGAAGCCTCCAAGCTCACAAGACCACCACCTCCAAGCATGATTTGCATGACCTTTGAAACAGCATTCCTCAGGATCCCTCCCAGGGAGGGTGGAACACAGACTTGGATATGGTATGCACCACAGAAACATACCATAGAAATGCCTGCATAAGTCCCTGCAGGACAGAAATTTTGGCCTAGAGACCAAAGATCAAGGCTTACTCCTCTTGTTCCTCTACACTCCCAGCAAAGGCTACCACCAAGGGATGTAAAAGGTCTAAACTCAAAAGCTTACTTACAGGGTGCCACAAAGGTACATATGTCATAATGAGAAGAAAAGCTATGGAGCTGTGGCTTAGTGGTAAAGACTTTGCTGTGTACAAATGAGGGCTGAGTTCAGATCCCCAGCACTCACCATTTTTAAAAGGCCAAGTGTGAGAGCATGCACCTGTAAATTCAACACTGAGAAGCAGGGACAAGAGAAAGCAGGTGTTCACTGTTCTGCCATTGTAGTCGACCAGTGAGCTCCAAGCTTAGTGCAAGACCCTATTTTTTATTAAGAAAGAAAGAAAGAAAGAAAGAAAGAAAGAAAGAAAGAAAGAAAGAAAGAAAGAAAGAAAGAAAGAAAGAAAGAAGGAAGGAAGGAAGGAAGGAAGGAAGGAAGGAAGGAAGGAAGGAAGGAAGGAAGGAAGAAAGAAAGAAAGAAAGAAAGAAAGAAAGAGAGAGAAAGAAAGAGAGAAAGAAAGAAAGAAAGAATGAAGGAAAGAAAGAAATAAGGAAAGAAAGAAAGGAAGAAAGAAAGAAAGAGAGAAGGAAAGAAAGAGAGAAGGAAAGAAAAAGAAAGAAAGAAGGAAAGAAAAAGAAAGAAAGAAAGAAAGAAAGAAAGAAAGAAAAAGAAAGAAAGAAGGAAAGAAAAAGAAAGAAAGAAAGAAAGAAGGAAGGAAGGAAAGAAAGAAAGAGAAAGAAAGAAAGGAAGGAAGGAAGGAAGGAAGGAAGGAAAGAAAGAAAGAAAAAGAAAGAAAGAAAGAAAGAAAGAAAGAAAGAAAGAAAGAAAGAAAGAAAGAATAAAAGGAAAGAAAATATAAGAGGGAGATCAAAGAACCCCCTCATGCAGCAGAGAGGGGGAGTTCCAACAAAAATCACATCTTGGTAGACATATTTAGACATTCATCTTGAGACTCCTGTTTACAGTCAGGTACCTGGCTTTACATATTTTTTCATTTTTTTCTCACCCTTCAAACATTCCAATCTCTTAAATATGTTTAATAAAGTGTCGCAAGTAAAAATCTACTTAAGACTTTGAAATGTCTTTGTGTCCCCAAAATCTACCAACAACGGTTTATGACCTAGATGAACAAGTTCTCTTAAGAGGCAGCTTACGCATATGACTAAGATTATTCGATGATGCTGATGAGGCTAACAAATTATAATAAGGCTTATTGAGCCCCTATCAAGGGCTAGTAACAGAACCAAGGAATCTGTATTCAGCATTCTCTTCTATACTTAAGATAGATCTATCAGAGCATGATCTGTGGTAGCACACGGGAGAAAGCAGGAAGAGCTCTGTGAGCTCTAGGTCCAGGCAGCACTGCAAAGCAAGTTCCAGGACAGCCAGAGCTACACACAGAGAAAACTTGTCTAAAAAAAAATTATTCTAAGGTAGAGGTGATTTATCTTACAGATGATGAAAGTGGTGTTAAAATGTTAGTAAATTGCCCCATTTCCTTAAACTAGAAAGAAGAGCATCCTGGAGGCCAATTGAGTTCTGAAGCCTGACAGCACCTGTCTGATTTACTTTCCCTTGCTTGCCTAGGTATCGTGGTCATCCTCTAGACTTGATCTCCTCTCCTCAGATCCTCTCATCCTAACATTTTTCCAATCCTACCTGGGTTTCAGATTGTTAGAGGATATGGGGGTGTGTAGATATGTGAGCAAGATCGTGTTAGGGTGCACGTGTGGGTGGAGGACCCACCTGACTTGTTTGTATAGACAGGGTCTCTCACTGGGACCTAAGACTTATAGATTTGGATAGGCTTTATGGTCAACAAGTCCCAGGGATGTGTCTGTCTCTGTCTTCCCTGGGAATGCCACCATGCTTAGCTTTTTGCATAAGTTCTAGGTTTCCTTATGCTTGTGAGGCAACCTTTCTACTTACTGAACCATCTTCCCAGCCCCCAACTTCAAATTTTTAAAGGAAATGCTCAATATTATATAACACACACACAGTAACGGAAGAAACTATAGTCCATAATGAGGGAATAGCTGGGAATCAGGAAATCTCTCTGCTCCTAATAGGTTGAAGGCAATGGGCTGAGTCATGGAGACTATAAAGTGAGAAGCACTAAGCTATGTTGTTGAGCATATGAAGGTCACACCAGAACTCACTATGTTGAGTGATTGTGCGATGAATATACATGGTAAAATGAACAGAGCTGAGAAGAGAGGCTGCACAGATCTGAGCCTTGATGCAGAGGCAAAGAAAAAGAAACTCAGCCCAAATGAAGGGGAGACATACAAATGAAGCAATTCAAAACGTAAGTTAAACTCACTCTCCACCAAACTCCAAGCCAAATTCAAGTCTTTTCACTTGCTTATTCAAAAATAATCTTTTAATAGAATTTATTAATTTTATATTGAAATAATAGAAACTAGGGACCACTTTGATGACTCAGCTAGTAGGGTTATCTATTGTCAGGCCTATTGACCTGAGTTTAATTGCTAGGATCCATATGGAGAAAGGCTAGAGCTAGCTCCTACAAGTTATCCTCTGATCTCCACATACACAGAACAACATATGTATATTCTTCACATGCATACACACAAAATAAAATTAAATATGTATACACACAGAGAGGGAAGAAGGAAGAGGTATGGACAGAAACAGAGATCAAGACAAACACATACAGAGGGAGACCAAGGAATGGAGGTAAACTTTTAAACTTTCTCCAAACTGCTGAGCGTGTTGAGTCCCTTATACAGGCAAGAAAGAAAATGTCTCAAGGAGAAAACCATGTATGAAATGTTTTGGGAAGGAGCAAGAGAGCTCTTTTCTCTCCACTTCTCTACATTTAATCTTCAAATCCAAGGACTGAATATGCTTCCTTTGAAAAATAGATTCAGGAATAATTATGACATCTGCCCTGTACATTTCATTTTAAGTCCACATTTCAGTTCACAAAAGCATCTAGGACACTCAAAAATTCTTACTCGCTCTTGTCTCTGTTACCATGGAAGCAAGAATCTACTCTGAATGGACAGAAGAGTAGGGAAATAAATATGTTTTGACCTACTTGAGACATACTTTCTCTTTGGTAATAACAGGATGCCTCCAGTATTAGTGCCTCCTAAGTGTATTAAGTGGTTAATGAAAGTACCATCAAGAACCTGAATCTCCACAAAAGCTAAACTGTGGGGCTCAGGGACAACACATACGATTCAGCTCTTCTACCTGATGGTGGCAGCAGGAAATGATGCACAGACACCCACAGTCAATTCAAGGTTACATGAGACTTAAGGTTCCGCATAAGGCAAGGCATACGCATGATCTTCAAAGGCATGGCCCATGTCAAGGTTCAGAAAGGCTTATTAGAGAGCCTTGAGTCAGTCTGTTAATAGTGAAATTGATGAGGTCAGGCACTTTATAGCAAAGTGTATTTAATCCACAGTTTTGGAAGTTAAATACTCAAGTCTAAAAAGCACTATCAGTTCTTTCTGTGTCTATATCACAATATGTCAGACAAGCATTGAAACTTTGTATACAAAAGAGATCAATTGTCCAAAGTGATCTTGCTTTATAAAATCCCATTTTCAAGGGAACTGATCAGGTTCCTACTGGTTCCTACTGTAACTACATTGATCTCTTCCAAGCAGCATACTCTATCACCCAATTACCTTATATGGGTAATTACCTCACCTCCCAAAGGTTTTGCCCTCTCTTTACTCTGCCACATTAGGGCGGGTGGGAGGTAAAGTTTCCAGCATATGAAGCTTTAGGGAACAGACTAAAACCATATACAAACCATAGCAAATCTTTTGTAAAGTCTGCACATCTAATTACTCAAAGGAAAGGCACAAACTCTTCTGTCAGGCACATTCACAGCTACTGTATTTTTGCACCTGATGTCATTTTAGACTTTTAAGCCCTGTTATATACTAGACCCTGTGTATAATTATCACAATGAAGAATCTCAGCACCTTTTGAAAAAGGTTCCATTATCCCTTCTTTTCACTAGAAAATTGATGCTCAGATAAGCTAAATAATGTGTCTTTTTTCACACAGTCACTGTATGGAAAAATCTATTCTTCAAATTCTCATAGGTAAAAAGAGGAGCCATTGTTATGGACCATCACAGTCTGGAAGGTGAAGAGAATCTGACCCACGCACTAATTGACTCACAACACATTGGTTGTCAGTGAACTGACACCTGAAACACAGCTCTAGTGACTGATATACTGAAGCAGTGAAGACCATAAACAAGAAAAAAAAAAACATTTTGTAATAACTATTCATGCTAAGAGTTAGTTGTTCAGGAAATGATACCCTAAGAATGTTTCCTTCACTTTATTAAAACTTTGTCCCTCTCAAATCTTCTCCTTTGCAAGACTAAGTCAGAAGCTTCATCTGCAAGCCTTAGAGAATACACCCGGGGGCAACTATACACAGTGACTAAGAAAAGGATGTTGCTCTCTATCCACCATTGAAGACTCGGCTGTGATGAAACTTAATTGAGTGACCTGGAAAAGCTACTTTTAACACAGTGGCCAGAAACATAGCAATACATGCAAAGATGCTTACCAAAACACGGCAAAAATATGGGTCTAGGTTATCATTGACATTATTTCTCTCCAACACCCAAAAGTTCCCCCTTGTTTAAGATGGCAATGAGAAATGGTGGAACTAAAGCCATGGAGAATCTACTGATATAAATAAAAACATGGGTTTCCCTGCTGCCTTGTCCTGTACTCCCTGTGAACCACTCCTCTGACTGGCTGCATCCCAGTGCATTTTTAATCCTAAATGCAAGTATTTGCATCTTGTTTTTGGTGGCATTCTCTCCAGCATTCTGAACTCATTTTGCTACCTGATTAGGCTGTCACAGGTTTTATCTCCTGGAAGGGTGGG
Source organism: Phyllotis vaccarum (assembly GCA_033318265.1). Classification (NCBI taxonomy): domain Eukaryota; kingdom Metazoa; phylum Chordata; class Mammalia; order Rodentia; family Cricetidae; genus Phyllotis; species Phyllotis vaccarum. Next base: position 58,837,124 of record JARWLC010000018.1, read on the forward strand.
GGAATCCCTTAGCCCATAACCAACAAGTATAGACAACTGTGGCTTCTTGGAAACTTGATGACAACTTCAGTTGCGCCCCTTTTCTTGGCTCTTCCTTCTCCAAGTCATACTTCCCAACACTCTCTGAGAAGAAATGAGATGTTTCCCATAGATAGATAAATGGCTTTTCTCAGAATCCTATCCTTAGAATCTGTTTCTGGGAAATAACCTTAGTGATATCTGGTCTGAGAACTTACTTTCAAAGCATGCTTAGAAAGGTCTGTTTGGGTAATAAATGTTCCAGTCCTAGGAAGGCTCAGCCCATGCAATTTTTTTATTCTCTGAAAATTTGAAAGAGCAGTTGTAAGCACTTTACCCTGTATGTGAAAGAACTGTCAGAGCCGAGAAGTGTAAACACAGTGATACATTTGAGGACAAGATGCATCTGTGGGCAGCAATCACTCCTGAATTAGCACCCTGGCTTTCCAATTAACTTGTTCCCAGATGAAACAAAATACAACTCAAAGCATTAGTAAAATATCATTGGAATGTTTTCTGGAATGCTATCTAAAAGTCTCTTTATCCTTAGAGCTCTTTTTGGAGTTCTTATTTGTACACACAACAATAGGTGTCCTCTCTTTCAAGGTGCCTTTCTATTAGATTAAAATGTATTAAGCTTTCTATTTACAAAAAAAAATTCATCACAGATTATTTCAATATTAGCCTTATCCTTCAGGATTTTGTCTATAGCTTTAGATAAGAAAGTTTAGACACTATGGTCATAGTACATTCAGCTTAAAGATAATTTATCCAAATATTTTTCATTACAAATTTCTACATTTCCAGTTTCGCTACAATGTGCATGTGGGTATCTGTAACATATATTTACATATATTTATACATATGGAGAAACATATCCATACATGATCCTTGTGTATATATAAATACATATGTGTGAATATAAATATACAATTACAGATTGACTTTACAACTCACAATTTCTAAATTAAGCTATGTTCAACTGCCTGAATACTTACCAAAATTTAAATCTGAAAAATTAAATGGTTTTGTTTTTATATTTTCCAAGATTTATAAGTGATAATGTTTAGTGTTGGTGGTGGAAATGCCCAATACATTCTTTTAAAATCAGTTGATCAAGAATGTTTAGTAAAGTTTACAATCCAGTCATGTTATACCATATAATTAAAAAAATTAGCTTTGTATACAAATATGAGCATATTGTATATATACTATAATATAGTTTTGTGGTTTTTGTGAAAACACTAGATACCTATATGAAAGTGTATCTTTCATCAGTATAAAATTCAATAAATTTTTCCGAACTAAACTTATCCATGGAATATTATCCAATAAAAGCAAAATAGCACTAGCTCTTAAGGGCACAGTAGCTTTTTGAAATGAAAACAAATTAACATCAATAATAGAGAAAACTTGAATGAGAGAAACATGAAAAAATGAAACACATGCTATTTAAACAAATCCCAAAGACAACAAAGAAAAGCAATAAATATGAAGCTCTCTGAGGGCTACCGTGGTGGTTTGAATGAGGATAACTTCTTTAGGCTTGTATATTTAAATATTTGGTTCCCAGTTTTGTGGAACTGTTCAGGAAGGATTAGGGGCTGTGGACTTGTTAGAAGAGTATGTGTGAACTTTGACATATTAAAATTCCACATCATATATTCTCTCTCTCTCTCTCTCTCTCTCTCTCTCTCTCTCTCTCTCTCTCTCTCTATCTATCTCTCTGTCTCTCTCTGTGCAACTTATGTTTGTGGATCAAATGTAAGCTCTTGACTTCTGTTCCAGCACACCATGTGTGCTGCCATGCTCCTGCCCACAATGGTCAGGGACTCTAGCCCTCTAAAACTGTGAGACCCAAATTAAATGATTGTTTAAGTTGTTTTGGTCATGATGTTTCATCACAGAAATAGGAAAGTAATAAAAGACAGCTACAGTGATAAGTACCCTTTATGAGGAATGCTTGGGAAAATCAAAGAAGTCAAAGCACTGAGCATAAAGGGGTTAAGACATGCCATGCACCATAGCAAAGTGAATGAGAACTTCTTGAATTAAACACTTGGAGAATAAATGATCACAGATATATTGAGTTCTCCTTGCTGAGAAAAGACTGCATTGGTGTGGTGGTTCAAATGAGAAATGTACCCCATAGGTTTGTGTATTTGAATATTTGGGCTTCTAGTAGAATGAAAAATAAATCAACATCATACCCCCCCCCACAAAAAGATGATCAGGATAGGGTTTTTGAAGCTAGTATGGATAAAACTTTTTCACCCAATGATCCAATTCTTACGAGTGAATGAGAGACCCCAATGATACCAATATTATAAACATTTCAGGTTCAGGGCAATTATCTGACAAAAAAGAGTGGGCTATGAAAGAGATCCTTGTATACTTTGCACAGGACCAATGCCAAACCAAAGTTAAACTTGGGGATAAGCAAGGCCAATGCTGATTTGTGCTTCTTCCTTAATAATAGTCTTTCTTCTTTCATTCAGTTTACCAAATTGCTCTAACTGCCAGCCACTGGGCTAAACTAGGAAATAGTTATGAGAGAAATAAAAAGTGGGCTTACCCAGTGACCTCCATGACAATTGGAGAGCCACAGCCCCTTGGTCCGCAACCAATAAAGAAGTGAGTGGCACCCCTGATCCAAGGCCAAGCGAAGACTAGTAGTCTCTGAAGCCCAGCCAGGGAACACTACCTCTGGAATGCCAACCACATCCAGCTCCACTCTAAACCAAAGGCAGCAGGGAGTCCTCCTGAAAGCCCAACCCCCAGCAAAACCCGGCCAACCCCCCCACTCCCACCCCAACCCCAAACTGCATCACCCCCAGGAAATCTCAGTGACCTCCTTGACAACTGGAGAGCCACAGTCCCTTGGCCCACAACTGACAAAGAGCTGATGAAAAAAATCGATGAAGAGCCAACAAAGATGGCAATCCCAGGGACAACTGGAGACCCTCAGCCCCCGGCCCACAACTTATTAAGAGCTAACTAAGAGCTGAATAAAAATGAATCAAGGAAGCAAGGGGAAGACACCAATGCACACATACATATGATAACATAAAGAACAAGGCACCACTAGAAGAAGCTGGTGGTTGTACAATTAGACCTGAGGTGACAATGAAGAGGAAACAGAAGGAAATGACTTTAAAAGACAACTTTATGAAGATAATAAAAGCCTTTAAAAATATAAAAATTACCTTAAAGAAATAGAAGAAAATACAAACAAAAAATTGGAAGAGATTAACAAATCTCTAAAAGAAAGTGTTTTTAAAAAAAAAAAAAAAAGGTGAAGAAAACATTCCAGGAATTAAAATTTGAAATAGAAGCAATAAAGAAGGCACAAACTGAGGCAATGCTGGAAATAGAAAACCTGAAGAAACAAACTAAAACTACATATGCAAGCATAACCAACAGAATTGTAGAGATGGAGAGAGAATCTCTAGAATGGAAGATTCAACAGTGGAAATAGATATGTCAGTCAAAGAAAACACTAAAAGCAAAAAAGTCATAACACAAAAAGCCCAGGAAATTTGAGACACCATGAAAAGACCAAACCTAAGAATAATTGGAATCAAAGAAGGAGAAGAATGGCAGCTCAAAGGTACAGAAAATATATTTAACAAAATCATAGAAGAAAACTTTCCCAACCTAAAGAAGGAAATGCCTATAAAGAAGCTTACAGAACACAAAATAGACTAGACCTCCCCCAAAAGTCTGCTCAGCACATAATAATTCAAGACACTAAACCTACAGAATAAAGAAAAAATACTAAGAGCTCCAAAGGAAAAAGGCCAAGTTACCTATAAAGGCAGATCCATTAGAAAAACACCAGATTATTCAATGAAAACAAGAAGGTCCTGGTCAGATGTTAAACAGACACTAAAAGAGCATGGCTGTCAACACAGACTACTATATCTAGAAAAACCATCAATCACCATAGATGGAGTAAACAAAATATTTTATGATAAAACCAGATTTTAAAAATAACTATCCACAAATCCAGCCCTATAGAAAGCACTTACTTCTCCAACGCCATGTCTGCCTTCATGGTAATAATGGAGTGAACCTCTGAACTGTAAGCCAACCACATCAATTAAATGTTTTCCTTTGTAAGAGTTGCTATGATCATAGTGCATCCTCTCAGCAAATAGAAACTATGGTCAAGTGAGTTCATACTGTAACCAGAATACAATAGTCTATGCTGTTTGTCATTACAATCCAACAAGTGAGCATAATGTTCTAAAAACCAGCAACCTGTGAAGACAACAGGTACATCCTTGAGACCTGTCTTCTACTTCATCTTTAGCCAGCAGTTTGCATAAGGAGTAGAAACTAAGATAGTCATTCATTTCAAAGTCTAGCCTTGCCCCTTTGGCTAAGTAGTTATCTTTTCTGAAATCTCTGGAGTCCCTCCTTTTCTCCTTGTCTCCTCCTACATGGTTTCCTCATTGTCACCTCTCTATGTTATAGTAGAGGTTTTCACATACAAAACCATTGAGTCTTGTATTCCTCCTGAATCATCTTTTGGGTGACACTTAGATTAGGCTACTTAAAATGTATATATGTAAATTTCTTTCTATATGAAGTACAAAAGTGTTTTTATAGGCATTCCTATCTGTCTGTCCTGTCCCCATTATGAGAAGAAGTAGTCATAGGTTAAAAAAAAAATCAGTGAAACCCAGGGTTGCTGAGTCATTAGGATGGTTAAGTTTCTGAAATAAATGGTACCCTCTATCTAACAGTATCACCACCTAAAAACTTGTTAAAATTCAATTGGCTTAGCCTTTCCTCCAGAATTTCTGATAAGTAGATCTCCAGATTAATTCCAGTCATATATTTCAGGTTCTTTGGTAAATCTGATGTTTATCCATATAGTACACTTTGCCCCACACCACTGATGCTTACTCTTACCTATATACAGACACCATCTGGAGAGCTTTAATGTGCTGCTTCCTGAAACATTTCCAGTGTTGACAGTTTGATTATCATTTCTGAAGTAAACTCTGTCTACTAAGATTTTTTTCAGTTTCCTTAAGGTAATTTCAGAATTAGTTTTAAAAACGTTGCCCTGAATTTAGTATATCAAATATGAAAAGAACTATTGGACCTAAGTCTTAACATATCTTTTACCTGGTAAGTTAGCAAGAGTACAATCCTTATCTGTGGAAAATCTTCAGTCAGTTGAAAGGAATTTAAAGAATCGAGAACTTTAAACTTTCTCTTATAATTATTCCCACCCAGATTTCCTTTAAGTAATCCATTTGAAGGCAGCATTAGTATATTGCGACTCTGTTGCACAAATCCTAATTAGTCTTAATAAAAACCCAGAGCCAGATATTTAGGGTAAGTACTTAAAGATCAGAGAAACAGAGGGATGAGCTACTAGAGAAACTTCTCACCACTACTGAGTCCTCAGGCCAAAAGGCAAGGGAGAATGAGCTACTGTCTCCTCCTGCCTTACATCCCTTCCTCTGCTCAGCCATATCACCTTCTGTTTCAACTTTCCTAGGGTGGGATTAAAGGTGTGTGCTTCCCAAATACTAGGATTAAAGAAATGAGATCCCAAGTGCTAAAATGCTTCTCTTTTAGACTGGAATAATCTCACATTGTCCACGATATCCTTGAACTCCAGAGATCCAGAGCAATCTCTGCCTCTACCTCCCCAGTGCAAGGATTTCAGGTATGTGCCACAACTACCTGACCTCTATGGCTGGCTGTAGCTGACTCTGCCCTCTGTTCTTCAGCCAGTCTTTATTTGTTGTATTACAAACAATATATCACCACAGGATTCAGTCCTGGCTGCTCCTCGTACAGCTTGTTTATGAATGCTAGCACATGGTAGTGACTGCTTAAAACAGCCATTTCTCCAACCCAATCTGCTCCCTTCTATCACGGACAGCTCTTAGCCTCTCCTGTTCTCTTTTTTGTCTGGTTTTTTTTTATTATTATTATTTTTAAGATGGTAATATAATTACTATATTTCTTCCTTCCCTTTCTTTCTCTAAACCCTCCCATATACCCCTCTTTGCTCTTCTGTTGTCTTTCAACAGCTTGTGGTCTCTTTTACATACATACATACATACATACATACATACATACATACATACATACATATAATATAATATATATAAACCTACTTGCTCTGTATAATATGTTTTCAGAGCTGACCATTTGGCACTGAACAACCAATTGGTTTTCACTCCAAGCTTTCCTCAGTTGCCTGTAGTTCTTTGTGTAGAGTTGAGGCCTCATAGGCTTTTCCCTATCAACTTTGACATGACTATTGCTGTCATCTTACTCAGCTCATACCTGGGCAGTAATAATAGTAAGACTTAATGAGTGTAGCTTCTCACATTACTAGGAGATACAATCTCACAGCAAACTCATGGGGCTGTCTTTTACATATATCCATGGGGATTGGGCTCCACAACTCTGCATTTTAACTGATTGTGTTTTCTACAGTCTGCTCTATCTGTTACAAAGAGAACTTTCTTTGATGAGGGGTGAAGATTACACTTATCTGTAAGTATGGAGACAAATGTTTATAGATGTTGTTAGGTGTTATGCTAGTTTAGTAAATTAATGGTTGCAGGTTCTCCTCCTATAATTATGACTTCACTAACAGTTAGCCTAATTTCCAATATGTAATTGATCAATACCTCTTCCCACTTCCCACAGTCATTTTATAACTTTATCTTTCCTGTTAAATTTTTCTTCCTGCCTCATAATCATCCATTTGCATTTCCATATTCCTCCAAAAAGTATATGGGTTTCTGGAAGATATTTTTTTCTTTTCCTGGTGGCCCTACCAGGTACGTAGTACCTACCTAGGTCAGGTATTAAATTAATGTCTTTGGAATGAATGTTGAACAGCAGGCTATTATTCATCTTATTGCTTTTTCATTAGAGACAAAAGAATGTCTTACTCTTTAAATTTGTCTCTGCATTTTCATATATAAGTGCTAATGACCTTTACCCTAATTAAAACTTAAAGGCAAAACTGAACTTGATAAAATCTCAAGCTATAACCTGTGTAACAAACAAAATAAACCCCAACTGAATGAAACCAAAAATTAGAACCTAAAATAGATGGCTATTTAAAGTTAGCTAATCAAATAAGGAAAATGAGGATTTTACGATTGCATTACAAGTTTCTGGTTTTACCTAAGTGACTAGTTAAAAAAATCAAAAAACAAAAACAGTATGGAAGAACAAAATGACTTAACAGTAAAAACCTAAGCCCTAGAAGGCACCAGCATCCCTTGTTTCTAAACTTAGCTCAGCCACTGGGCACCATGTGAATGAGTCACTGCTGCTCCTTGACTTAAATCATCCCTCTTATAAAACTTGTTAAAGAAAGACGTCACTGCAAATTAGATGTTGCTGCTAAGTTTAGCCACCCTTGAGACATAAATATTGTAACTTATGTGACTTCCGCCATTTTGTTTCATGACTTATATTTGGGCATGTGACTATTTGTTTATGTCTATACTGAAGCTAAAGATATACTTTTTACATAAAGATAAATTTCAGACCTATAAATATATAGATGTAAATGTCCATAGAAAGTTACTTACACAGAAACATCTTTGAGTTATTTTAAGAAGCAGCATTATTTTACTAACGTATGTTCAGATTCTGATTTGCCCCTAGCCTAACCTTTATGAATTGACTATTTTCAGAGTATGTATATCTGTCTGTGTCTCTGTAGGAAGACAGAAAGACCTGCTTTTCTTCCATCCCTGGCTTCACCCTAGACATTGCCATTCACAGTGAGATATGCATTCAGACACTGCCCAATGTGACCTGGGAAATAATAGAGTCTGTCCACAAAAAATACTTCATGGCTTCCATTGAAACCTTAGGCTACAGTCATTGTCAGTACTGCCTTGTCTTTCAGAGTCTTCTCAATGAGCTCATGTGCTTTAGTTGGATTAGGCCACTTACTCAACAAAACATATCTATTTAAAATTGTGGGAGATTATATTGTTACATCGTAAATAATTGTCCCACCCACTGGTTTAATAAAAAGCACTGATTGGCCAAAGGCAGGCAGGAAGTGTGGGCAGGGCTATCAGAATAAGAAAACTGTGAGAACAGGAAACTCAGAGAGGAATGCCAGAGAGAAGCAGGACAACCATGCTGCTGTGAGAAAAGGTACCGAGCCCCATGGCTGAACAGGTTAAGAGTCTTGGGTTAGAAAAAGGGTAAAGAGTTAGCAAGTTATATGCCTGGGCTTTAGGCTGATCAGCCTAAAACTATTGTAAGCATCTGTGTGTCTCAGCGAGTCTGTGGGTCTGCAGGCCAAAACCTTGAGGCTAGGTCTGAAAGTCCAGGCCAGAAACCTCGTACTACATAAAATCTAAGTTAAAAAGTTCAGTTTATCTAATCAGCCCACCACTGCTTACTTCACATCTTTTATGATTAGGATCCTGACGGAATGAGACAAGAGAATATGACCTACAGAGAGACTTTTTAAAGAATCTGAATCTGACACGGAAGGAAAGAGTTGTATTATAGACAGCTCAGCAGCCTGCCCTAAATGCCAGGGAACACGAAACAGGTAAGATTCAGCAACTGTGAGCATGAGGCTAACTTGCCAGCAAACAAAACTAACCACTTACCACATAGGAATTTACAATTTTCAGAGAACATTGCAATCCTCTTAGAACTCCAGAGAATCTCGGTGAATTAAGTATTGTAATTTAAGTACCCAGTTTTTAGAGGAAAATGTGCTGTTTTGCAAAATTGAGTGACCCTGGGTCACTTAGCTGGTAAAAGGCAGAACTGTACTGCAAACCAAAGTCTTAGAAATCCAGTAATGTATACTTTGTAACACACATTTTTGCCTACATTTGTCAAGCCAAAAAGTAATTATACCAAATGACTCTAGACTCCTCTATACAAACCAGCTATAGATATTCTCTACCTCTGAGTTTCCATTGACTGCCCCGAACAAAGAGAGACAATCAGAAAGGACAGGTTGTATACATCAAAGAAGCTTGTATATACTAAAACATGTAGAAAATAAGGAGAACTTAAGAGAGAGAAATATTAACACAGGCAAGGAAGGTGTCTGTCCTGCTCAGGTTTCTAATCCTATGATAAACATCATCACCAAAAGCAACTTGAGGAAAGGGTTTATTTCAGCTTACAGTTGTCATGTAGGAAGTACTGTGGAATATTTGTACACTGTGTGGAGATATATTGCTATAATTTGGTTTAATAAAGAGATACACAGCCAATAGCTAGGCAAGAGGTATATGTGGGACTTTTGGGCAGAGAGAGAAAGTAAGAGGAGATAATCAGGGCACAGAGGAGATGCCAGGAGACAGAGAGAGGTAACAGGAGATGCAAGATGAAAGAATGGTAGAAAACTGCATGGTACAATGTAGATTAACAAAAGCAGGTTAATTTAAATTGTAAGCACTAGTAGGACAAGGCTAAGATAAGGCCAAGCTTTCATAATTAATAAGTCTCATGTTATTATTTGGGAGCTGGCTGGTAGGTAGGACAGAAAAAGGCTCATTACAGGAATATCAGGGCAGAAGTTCACAACAGGCTTACCCTACTTTCTTACAGAACTCAAGACTACCTACCCAGCGGTGACACATCCCATAGCAGTCTGGCCCCTCCTCTATCAATTAGAAATCAAGAAGATACCTCCACAGACTTTCCTACAGACAATCTGATGAAGGTATTTTTTCAGCTGAGAAGTTGACATAAAACTAACAAGGACAATATTCTAGACACAGCTCCAACTGTGAGGAAAATCTAGATTACATATCAGAGCACTGGAAGACTTTGTGGATGTGCCTAGCCTCCAAACAGGCCCATACCTCAACTATATACCCCAGTGTCATGCAATTTGTCCACACATAGTGGAAAGGAAATTCTTTTTCCTAAAGATGCTCTTTCCTATGCCCAATAAGTGTTTCTGCTTTTAAAACAAAAAGTGGTTTTGTGCATAATTTAAATGTTTTATTCATCAGCTTTCACAGAGATGCTCAAAAGGGGATCAACTGCACCTCTGAAATAATTATTTGGTATTTTAAACCCCAATTAAAAAAAAAAAACCCTTTAGGTTTACCCCATAAAGCAATCCCAACTCTTCTGACAAAGTCAAAAACAAGAATCCTTTGTTTCTGTGCCTTTCATCAATTCCATTGTTTATCTGTGGTCGCTTTCCAATTTTACCACACTCACAAATTTAAAATATGGGAGAGCAGTCACTTCTCATTATCACAGATGACTGGGAGAGTGACAGAAGCATAAAATGAAAGAAACATTCAACCCACACACAAGAAGCAAAAATTCACAATATATTTACATATTGATGAGACAGATATGGACTCAAAATTCTAAGAACATTTGCAGGTGATTTATACACTGGGTCTGCTCTTCTGAAGGTAATTATCCCCTCATTTATCAGCTCATAAACTGGATAAACAAAACCACCCACATTATGACAGCCAAAAATACTTGAATCTTGGTGGGAAAACTGATCATGGGGTAGGAGCAACGACAGCTTCTCACAGTCTGGAATGTAAATGGGCAGGAAGAAGCTTCTTGTTGAGAAGCAATGGGGGAACATACTGAAGTGTAGCAGACTTGGAAAAAAAATCAGAGACTAGTTGTTGGAACAGAGGGAGAGAAGGAATTGCCAGTGGGACCTTGTGTCAGAGAGGAGGAGACAGAACAAGAAAGAGGGAGAGAGATACAAGGGGACAATTGGCATAAGAACAGATGTAGAGCAGAAAAGCAAACTTCAGTCAGCAGATGAGGAAGCTGCAGAGTGTGTGTTCAACAGGAAAACCTGGGGCTATAATGAGGAACCATCTTAGGAAAGCTGAGCCCAAAGCTGGCTGATCTCCATTTTTCTTGAAACCCATAGAAAATAGTGTCGTGTGCTCTGATCCAGCACCTACTTTGTTCCTCAGTGTAGCCTAGAAGAAGATCCCAGAAGCAAGCTCATAGAAAACCGTAAGTGGTGGGATGCAATAAGAGTTTTAAAGCAGAGTGGAAGTTGATTTCCTTTAAGACTCACAGGCCAGGTCAGTAGTTAAAGAGTCTGGAGACTGAGAAGATACATGAGAATGCATGTAGGACTAAACCTCAGAAAATGGTTTTTAAAACCTTCTAAATGGTTAAAAAAAAAAAAAAATGGGGAATCCTTGTATCCCTTTTACCTACTACAGCTTGTTGCCCTACCCTCAATGTAGGCTTCAAAGGAGATACAAACACATACTGTAACTCAATTTCAGTGTACCACAGCAAATCTGTCTAGAGTAAACTCAGTCAAGGGAATACTTTGGTTCCATGCTACCTTGGGTCAGTGAGCGCAGGAACTGAACACCATTCGAAACAGTCTGGAATCAAATCACCGATGAATAGTAAGCATCATACAAAAGAAGAGAGGAGAGCCAGATACATGGTTTGCAGGTATAGGTGTGTACCACCAAATCTGATACCCTGTGTCCAATCCCTGAGACCCACATGGAGAAAAAAGAGAACCAACTTCAGCAACTTATCCTGGGACACACACACAGGGAGGGTTAATTCTAATATTTTAGAGCCTTTGCACTAAGAAGTACACATTTTTTCTGTTTCATTTTTTTTTTACCTTTTCTCCATTTTAAAAATGCAAGCTTTATTTTTAATTAAGTGTATATGTTACCCCACGAGGGGACAGCATATGCATCCTAGGGAATCCAGAAGAGGACATTGGATCTTCTGGAACTGGAACTTTTGAGCAACACAGCACAGGTATGGAGAATGGAACCCTAAGAACAGTATGTACTCTTGAGAGCTAAACCATCTCTCTAACCCTTTTACTTTTTAGATATTCTTTCCTTGTATTATTTTCCCAATTATTCTCTTACTTTATTTTTTTCCACTTTCTTTCACATCTTCTAAAATGTTTTGGCTTCTATAACTTTTACCCTCATTATTCCTGCTATTAGACCATGAAGGGCATAGAAGGCCCTTGTTTTTTCATTTTATTTCTGTTTCTAGTTCGATGCTATCTGCTGCTATGATTGGCAGTTCTTTCCACAGTTACAGGGATAGAGCAGAAAACTTTGACTGTACTGTACACATGCTTTGCCAATGAGCTACACTTGCAGCCTAGCTAAGAGTTAGCACAAATTTCTCAGGGTACATGACACCCTCTACTCAAGATTTTATGAATATTTAGTTCAAATAGTAGGTAGGGTATATTTAAGAATAATAATAAATAAACATCCAATAACCAGGCTTCAAATATGAGGCATGGTTTGGGGTGGGTGAAAGCTGAAAACCTGCTCTTAGTCATCTACCCCCACAACACAGCAGAGAACACTGAAGCTGTGAGAAATTCACGAATAGCTCAGGAGTCCAGTCAAAGACAGGGAGGAGGGATTATATGAGCAAGGGAGTCAAGATCATTATGAGGAAATCTACAGAGAAAACTGAGTCAAGCTTGTGGGAATTCTCAAACTCTAGGCTGACAGCTATAGAGCTTGCATGGGACAGAACTAGGCCCTCAGCACATGTAGCTTGGCCTATTTGAGGAGCCCCTGGCATTGGGACCAGAATCTATCCCTGGTGCATAAACTGGCCTTTTGGAGTCTGTTTCCAATGGTTGGGTGTCTTGCTCAGCGTTGATGCAGGGGTTGGGGGAATTAGTCCTGGCTCATCTGAATGTACCAGGCTTTTCTGACTCTCCATGGAAGGCCTTACCCTTTTAAAGAAGTAGATGGAGGGATGAGGCAGGGGCAGCGGGAGAAAGGGTGGAAGGGTGAACTGTGTTTGCATGTAAAATTAATTTTAAAAAGTTGTTTTTCAAAGAAAACAGGATAGGCCATTCCTATATCCTTTCAGGCTCTCAAATAACTTTATGATGCATCCCATTGTCTTAGAAAAATAAGAACTATTCAAACTCACAGAGGAACGTGTACAGAAACAAAAAAGTTAAAAGACAAATGACAAATGCTGTCAAGGATGTGGGGAAAGGCAATCTTAGTACACTGCTGCTAAATTACTAAATTACTGCTGCTAATATAGATATCAAACTGGAGGAGCCTCAGAACCCTAAATTCAAAGCTGCTGCATTATCTAGTTATAGTACTCCTGGATCCAAGCTTAAAGAATCAAAATCAACACACCACGCAGCTCCCTTCATACCTGTGATTATTACAAAACCATTCACAACCAAGTTACACAACCAGCATAGGTGCCTAATAGCAAATCATTAAATAAAGAAAATTTAAGTCCTATCCATCCATAAAGAACAAAATCATGATTTTTGTAAGCCATTTTATTTAATGGAGAGAACTACAAATTGCTGTTTTTAAGCAAAACAGAAAGTCCTTGTATCTATCATGTTTATCTCATTTGTGGAACCAAGGAGGAAACAATGATCTGAAAGATCTCTTGTAGAGAGCCAATTAGAGAAGAGGAGGGGCAGGGGGTATGAGAAAAGTTCGTTATATGCCCATATGAAAGTGTCACAACAAAGTCCACAGTTCTGTACAATATATTTTAATAAAAATGTTTTCAAAAATAAATACCCTGTATTTTTAATGAGGCTGGAGAGTTGTCTCTGTGGTTAAGAATGTGTTCTGCTCTTGAAGAGTACCTGAGTGAGCTCAATTTCTAGCACCTACATCTGATGCCATAAGTGCTTGCATTTACATACACACCCTCCACACAAAGATACACATCATTAAAAATAAAAACAAATAATTTTAAGATAAATAATAACTTATGTTGAATATGCATGAAAGCAATAATGTTTTATAAACATTAGATTAAATAAAATATACTATTAATATTGGAAAATAAAAGGAAATATATCACACAAGCCACTAACACTTTAGATAGATCTCTGGCTTTCCCTTTCCATGTGCATAACTAATCTCTTGGCTCTTGAATCTACTGAAACCTGAATGTCTCCTTTTTTCACTGAAGAAAAGTGAAGGCTGTAAGTTTAAGTCCCCCAAATTCTCTGTTCAAGAATGAGAACTAAAATCCAACTGAGTCTGAGTCAAATAAAAAAAACAGATTCCAGAATGAGCCCAGAGCTTAATTAGTGGTGCTATTAAAGACATTGCTCACAGACTATAACTGAACACCTTTCGAATAATTGAGCCCTTGCAACTGACAACCCCAGGCCTTCATCTAAAGGGGCTAAGGCCATACTAGCAAGTACTTACTCAATAAAAGCATTTGCTCTACAACAATAGCTTTATTCACTCTGCTGATGAAATACAACCCTATTAACACTGTTGAGGTAGCCTCATGCACAATAGTCTCTCACAGAGCATCTGGCATAGAGCCCTGGACCTTCTCAGATGCTTCTAGAATGTGTTTAGTTCTCTGAAATGTTGGTTTGATGCTCAATTTATCCAAAGTGGACATTTTCAAAAAAGATGGTTTTCAAAATGATTAAAATTGCTTGACTATATTGATTTAATAATTGATATCTCTGAAAGGGTGTGTCATCAGTGGTTACTAATAATGGTACTCATTGTAGCACCATACACATCAGCCAAGACACAGACACACTTGTTCACTGGTACACCCATCAACAGATAAATGAGTTAAGAACATGTGATACAGAAAGACAAATATGATATGTGCTCACTTATAAGTAGATATTAGTTGTAAAATAAAGGATATCCCATGCTACAATCCACAGACCCAAGGAAACTAAGAAACAAGAAGGGCCCAAGGGGAACTGTAAAAATATTTTCAAATATAGTAAAAATATACTATATCAGAGGGATCTACCCACAATCAGTCTAGTAGAATCACACAGTGGTAACTCACACCTTTAATCCCAGCACAGGGACTATCCGGGAGTGGTGACCTACACCCTTAATCCAATCATTGTGAGGTCTCTTAGTTTACAGGAGTTCCAGGCTCCCAGGCAGGCAGTGGTGGTGCCATACCTTAACTGAGGGAAGAGAGTATTTAAGGCAGATATAGAAAGACAGAGCAGGCAGAAGTAGCCATGGCTCACACTGTTAGTTCCAGCACTTGGGAAGCAGAGGCAAGAGAATCTGGGGGAAAAAAAATAAACAAACAAAGACTGGAGGAGGTGGATCTGTCCTCTGATATCTCCAACTGTTTTTATTATATTTGAAAATATCCCCACAGGGGACACATGAATCTCACTGTTAAGGAGAAATAGAATAGACATCACAAAAGGACAGGGATGGGATGAGGTCTGCATGGGGGTGGGCATGGGAATCCAAGAGGAATCAAGTTGGGGGAGGATGGAGCTAGAGCATACAAGGAGAGACAGTTGGAATCAGGGGGTATCTCTGGGACCAGCTAGAAACCTAATGCAATGAAAACTCCCAGGCATCTATGAGGGTGATTCCAGCTAAGACTCTAGTGATGAGGAATACAGAGCCTGTACCAGCCATCTCCTGTAACCAGGCAAGACCTCCAGTGGAGAAATTGGAATTGCAACTCAGTCACATAACCTTTGACCTACAATTTTTTCTATCTACAAGACATTTTGAGGTAAAGGTGACGTAGAAATTAGGAGGCAGCCAACAAATGACTGGTCCAGCTTGAGACCCATACCATGAGTGGGACCCACCCCTGACACTGCCTGGAGGACCAGGATCCAGAGGCTGACAGTCCAGAGACCTAGGATAGAACCAAACATGACTAGAAATGTTTAAAATTCAATGAAATGATTCCTGATGCTATTCTGCTATACTCATAGATTTTTACCTAGTCCAATTGTCATCAGAGAGGCTTTGGCCAGCCACTGGTGAAAACAGACACTGAAACCCACAGTCAAACATAAGGTGCAACTTTGGGAATCCTGTAAAAAGAGGGGGAGGAAGAATTGTGGGAGCCAGAGGGGGTCAAGGATACTAAAAGAAAACCCACAGGAACCAACTAACCTGGGCTTATAGGGACTCAAAGATACTGAACTTCAACCAGAGATCCTGCATCAGACTGACCTAGGTCCTCTGCATATGTTACAGTTGTGGTCTTCTTGGGAGACTCCTAACAGTAGGTAGGAGCAGGGGCTTTTTCTGACTCTGTTACCTGCTTTTGGGATCTTTTCCTCCTACTAGGTTGCCTTGTCTACCCTTAATAGGAGAGGAGATGCCTACCCTTACTGAAACTTGATATGCCAGGGCTGGCTGAAATACTTGGGAGGCCAACTCTTTTTTGAAGAAAATGGAGGAGGGTTGAATGGATAAGAAAGGAGAGAAGGGAGATTGGGAGAGGAGGAAGGGAAGGAAACTGATTTGATTGGAAAAATTAAAGAAAATGTTTATAGAAAGAGGAGGAAGAGGAAGAAGGAGAAGAAGAAGGTGATGATAATGACGATGATGTGGTCACCTGGATGATGTAGTCTCACAACTTTAATCTTAGCACTTGGGAGGCAGAGGTAAGCAGTTGTCTCTGAGTTCAAGGCCAGCCTGGTATACAGAATAGGCACTTGTAAAAATGACATCATTTCTGCAACATAGATGAATATTGAAGACATATGCTTAGTAAAATAAACCAGTGGCAGAAGGACAAACAGTATATTATTTCATTTATACAAAGCATCCAAAGTAATCAAACTCATCAAAGCAAAATGTGGAATGATGCTGTTGGAAAAAATGTTAAAGGGTATAAACTTTCAGTTGCATACAATGAAAGTTTTCTTTTGCTCTGCTGTACAACAGTATGTAGCTCTAATACTAGATAATATGTATGCAATAGAACAAAACATAAAATACAAAAATGTCAGGAAGTGAGACACAGGTAGATTACTTTAAAAAAAAGTTTTGTAATCCTGTAAACAGCAAATTAACTAAGCTATGTGTGTGGGAACATTTGTCTTAGGGTTTCTATTGCTGCGAGAAACACTAGGACCATAAAGCAAGTTGTGGAGGAAAGGGTTTATTCCGCCTACACTTCCACATTGCTGTTCTTCACTGAAGGAAGTCAGGACAGAAACTCAAACAGGGCAGGATCCTTAAGTCAGGAGATGAATCAGAGGCCATAAAGGATATTAACTGCTTTCTGGCTTGCTTCCCGTGGTTTGCTCAGCCTGCTTCCTTATAGAACACAGGACCAGCATCCCAGGGATGGTATCAGCCACCATAAACTGGGCCTTTCTCCATGCATCATTAATGGGGAAATTTATTACAGCTGGATGAAGGCTTGTTTTCAACTGAGGCTCCCTCCTCTCTGATGGCTCTAGCCTGTGTCAAGTTGACACACAAAATCAGTCAGTACAGCATTACAAATGGAAATTTCAAAAAGAATTAGAAATCCCTTAGGTTTGGTCCTTCCTCTACCTGGTAGAATTTACCCCTGAGCAAGCATATTAGCATTATTATTCTGCCTAGCCTATTGACCCCCCCCCCCCCCCCAGGGAACAATAGGGACCTGGAAAACCATGTTTGTCAGCATTCTCCTACCCTTTTGTCTTTTGAAATCTGTTGCTAAAAAATTGATAATATGTTTATCACAGTGATAGAAACCTCTAGAATATGCAGGTGACCGATGCACATTTTACCAAACCTTCATCTCAGATCTCTGAAGGATTTCAGAGTCATCTAAAAGAGCTTGGAAAAACTTTCAAATATTTTGGTAGCTGTGGAATAATTGAACAATCAAGTTTAGCCTACATAGGTAAGAAAGTTAACTTGACTTTAGCCTAAATGATTATGTCTAGTGTAAGGTTCTGAAGAAATGGGGCTGGAAAATCCCTAAGACTCAGTGGCCTACTACATGAATGGAGATTTATAGATTTAGTATGGTGTAGTGACAACAACCAGGAAGTTGTATGTGATTAATGGTTTTATTTGGGAGCATACTAGGTTGAAGATGTCCAGTGCACATGAAAGCAACTGCATCAATGAGGCATTTGAACACTCTAACAAGGACTTAAATCTTGTGTAGAAGTATTGTGGAGTGGTGATAGAGTGGGGACTGTGAGGTAGAATGTGAATCTAGACACAATGAAGATAAAGAGGAGGCAATGGGAAAGGCAAAGACAGGATAGAGGGTAGAGATAAAGGAAATGGAAAACATCAAAGAAAATTCAGTCCTAGGAATCAGATGAGAATTAAGTTCTAGGAACAAAGGAGATGCTATACCAGATGGAACAGTTAAAGACAAAGATATTCTCCCTGCCGAAAAGTTACAACAACAAAAGTTAAGAAAACAAAAATGGCAAAAAATTGAGATGGAAATTTAAAATGAAAATACAAACCAAGGGTGAGGGTCAAAAGCCAAGAGAGCTTTGTTTAACTCTCATTTGTTTCTAGAACATGGTAGGTGACATCTAAGTGGCAGGGCTAGAGATGCTGGAGAATGAAAAGATAAGAAAGACACGGAAAGACAAAAACATGAATTTGGAGTGAAGCAGTGTCAAAGCACATCCATTTGCAAGAAGAAAAAAAAAAAAACTCAACAGCCAGGAAAATATACGATGAGCCGACCCAAGTTTGAGGGATGTTAAAGTGAAGGTGGCAAAAATGATCAGAGAAAGAACACATGGAGAGAGTTATTAGACTAGTCACAGGCAGGGGAAAACAGTGAGCAAATGAAAAGGGATATTATACAAGTTTTGTGGAGGTCAGAGAATGAGAGCAGGAGTAGTTCAGCTGGGCATGGTGGCGCACTACTGCAGGAGCCAAAGACGGAAGGATTGTGAGTTTGAGGCTAGTCTGAGCTACATCTTGAACAAGCTGTTGGGAGGAGGAAGTAGGGCAGAGAGGGAGAGGAGAAGGGAAATAATCGGGGGCCATAAAGATCAGGTACATTCCTATGATCTTACCACTTGACTACATAGCAGGTTTGTGATCAGCCTGGGCCACATGAGAAAATGTCTCCAAAATATTGTTCAGTGAGCATAAAGACTTTCTGAGATTCTCTCAAGGAATTGTTGTAGTTTATAAACTAATGGTTGTAAATATGTTTGAATAAAAATATGCTGCATGGATGGAGAAAACTCTCTAGAAGATATGCTACTAAATAAAAAGCCAGGGCTGGGCAGCAGAGACTCTCAAAAGAGTATAGGCTCTTGCTATTTCTCTGTTTACCACTGATAGTAAGACCCTACTGCTGAAGATGCCACATACTTTCCATTTGGGACAATGAAAAATGGAGCTGAAATTGAGCTGAAGCTTCCTCCATATTAACTTTCAGTTTGTCAAAACAAAATGAAGACTCCTTAGAAGAATCAAGCAGCAGTTTATCAGTTGTGGACTTGCTGTACTACCAACCTACCTGGAAAAGCACACTAGTATAATAGTGATATTACTATTAATGGGTAACCAATTGCTTACCAGTTGGATTGAGGCCCTGTTACAATGGGGGAATTCATGCTTGGTACTGTAAACCCAGTCAGAAGTCTGTAATTGGGGTCTTCTGTATATACTGTAACCACTGAGCAATCTTTCCATCCCTGAGGCTGCCTTTTTGTATGGCATTATAGACCACACTATTCAAGGGAAAGAAATAACAATTTTCCTGGAAGCAACCAGAAAATTATGCTACTGTAATCCCACTATCCTAAAATGAGTCACATAACAGGTATGACTTGCTATTAAGGAATACAATTATTCTGATTGACTGTATCTAGAAGTCAGTTAATATCCCATAAACCTATGTCCTGTATAAGAGGGGGTATTATTAACCAAAATAATTGGGGTGTTTAACAAAAAGGAATTAAGCACAGTGACATGCTGTTATCCTTGTGCTGGACACAGAATATCCTCCATGTAGCTTTTCCTAAAGGTGGATGGCGTCAGAATTCTGATGAATAAGATAATTTTACTTCTTAAATATACTTTTCAGCTTGACAACTATTAGAATCTGAAGGAAATGTTAGAATTCTGAAAATCTTCAGGTTAATTTGTTCATTCAAGAAAGATATTTCTTTCCAGATAATCTCTTCGAAGATATCAAAGTACACATTCACTCCAAGAGGCTGTCTAGCTAGGAACAAGCTATCAACTTACAAAATACTTTTTAAAGAGTGGGGCAGACAGAATGCACTGAAGGTCAGAAGAAGCAGCACATTAAAAAAGGGCACAAGAAAACAGTGCAGGAGTAAGTTGTTCCAAAATGATATGATAGTGATTCTGAGAGTCTGATGAAGCTTTCTAGAAAAGGAGGCATTGACAGCTGGTGTGGTGCTTCATGCTTATAGTTCTATCACTTGGGATGTGAAGGGATTTTGTGTCTAAAGTCAACAAGAGAGGTGGGGGCACATGAAGGAGGATACAGAGGAAGGGAGGAGATTTGAATCCTTGGACCTTACAGATGACTGATATTGAACAGGTAGAGGACATATTCCAGGCAAAGAGAGATTATTGGAATGGAGAAAAATACATTCTCATTTTAAAGACTCTAAAGCTATTACTTTAAGAACAACTTCTTAGACTGTGTGTTGCAATCCCACATCAGGTCATGTAACTGAGTGTGTCAGGAAAAGGTTTGACAATAGTAAGAGGTTTCCCAAAACAGCAAAACCAAAAAAAAAGTAACTTAAACTCAAATGCATGATAAATTAGAGGTGTTTCACATGACTTGATGGAAACTTTTGTTCTGAATACACAACATTTATGCTTTGTACTATGTGTACTATAACATCACACATTGCTAGTAAATACTGCCAAAAGCATCTCATCTCAGACTCAAAATCATTTTATGTTTTGAACTCAGTTACTATACACAAAAAGTTTTACTCTTTGTTACTCCTCTCATCAACCATCTCCTTCTTTCATGATTTGTTACCAACTCTTCTTGCTTGCAGCCAATTATGACCCCAATCTCAATAGAGGAAGCCAATGTAGGGTTGGAAAGAAACCAGGTTCTAGGGAAACCTCCAAGAACTCATAGGATGTCCCTGGCTAGGTCTCCAACCAATAGTGCAGGGGGTCCCTAAACAGGACTTCTCCTAGAATCAAATGAATAACCACCCAAAGTGTCATCACAGAACCTACATCTAACAATGAATAGAGGTGGAGGCAGAGGTCCATGGCTGTGCACTGGGCCAAGCTCCTATTCCAACTGAGATCAGGGGAGGAGAGTCTATATAAGCAAGGGGATAGGGAGGATAAGGAAAATTCCCACAGCAATGGGGAGTTCACTGAATCAAGAACAGCCTCTGGAGATCCATTGGGAAAAGGAGATAGGCCCTCCAAGAGTAGGCAACTGTCAATTGGTGTGGGCAGTATGTGGACCCTTGAGGGGTGGGATCAGACTGTGTTCCTGTGCATGGGATGGCACCTTGGAGCCCATTCCCTGAAGAGGAACACCTAACCCAGTCTTGATATTGAGATGAAGAAATCAAACTAGCCTGGAGTGTATATGCCACACTGAACTGACCCACCTTGGGACTTCTTACCCTTTGTGGTGAATGGAGAGAGGGGAGGCTGAAGGCTGACTGGGAGGGATTGGGAGGAGGGAAGGGAGAGAGAGCAGGGGGATACATGGATAAAAAAAGACATTTTTACAAAAAAATAATAATAAGACAAAGAGAAAAAAAGAAAATATTGTACTTGTCTAAGAGCCTAATGCTCATTCTTTGAGGGGGTACTCTTATAGATTACTGTATGTAAGGAGCATAACCTAATGATTATTTAATATAAAAATAACTAACTTGAATAAATTGGTGCCCATCTACATATGTCATCAAATTCTAAATCTAAGGGGTTTCAAACTTAATAGACATCAATGTAGCATTTTTATTTAAAATGTAGGTTCATTGGTTCTGGTGTAACCCTAGAATTTGCATCACTAAAAAAGACCCCAAATGATACTGTTACTAGAAGCACAACTAGATGTCAGTCAACCTCTTTGACCAGCAAGCCTGTCCATCTCAAGTATTTAATATGTATTATATTGAATCTCTATGTTCCCATTCCTTACAGCAGTAAGGCATATGTGTTAGACCTTTGAAAACTCATCTATCTTAAGTCTTCACAATAATACCTGTCATTTAATTTATCCCATATAAAAAGTATGCCAAGTGAAATTACATATCTGAATGTCACTTGATGTCAGCCAAGTCTGGGGCTTATCTTTATTGCTTTGACAAGTCTTTGCATTAGTCCCGAACCAAATAAACTGTTTTCCTTCATTTTTTTTCATTTTCTACACTGTGACATAGAAAGAAAATTACAAATGAAGGAAAAATTTCTCCTTAGCTAATAAAATCTGATATAAACTAATGATACTATACTTTTCTTATTTTCTACATATAGCTACACATATGTCCTTCATATGTGATTCTAAAATGCTGAGCTATGCTCTGAGAATAATTTTAAAGTCTTACTAGCCTTTAAGTACTATTGTGACATACGTATTGATTTATTAATTGAGCTCACTAATTTTAGGATGAAAATATGGCATTTTTCACTAAATGGTATGAGCTTCTGTTAATGATTCCTAAAATATTTTTAACCCAGAAATAAACAAGGACACCAAAAATACACTGGGAAATATATGGGATTTTCATATAAAGGCTTTTTTAAAAAAAATCTTACTAATTTAAGTTAATAGCAGGCATTATCTATAAATAATCTTATATATTTTTCTTAGGCTTCAAAGTACATTTTAGAACTCTTGTTAACTCTTTGATTAATCATGTCTTTGATTCTTCTACGTTTTATAAAGGATAACTTTGTATATTTCTAAACACATTCTACAATTCCCAAACTGATTTTTTTAAATCACCTGTATACAAAATTTCATCAAGACCTAGCTGGTATACAGGTACTTTTTTAAAAGTTACTTACTTTGCAAGTGTACCTAACAATGAAATATGATATGCCACCACTGCCTGGTAACTTTCTGAATACTAAGCCATATATGTATATAATGTAGCTTACAAATGTTCTAACATCCTTATCTGTTTATGGGATTAGTGATTTCTTAGGCTTCTCTATCTGAGAAGCTACTTTAAAGTTTTTGTTGAAGCAAGTACCCCATCAAACAGATGTTAGAGTACAATTTATGAAGTGCATGAATGGTTAGGCTGATATATATCAAGACATGAAAAAAGATCTTATGGCTACTAAAGAAATATAGTACTTTAAATGATTTTTAAATGATTATTTCCTGGATGTGTTTTTCTCCAAACATTAGACCAAAGTGAATTGTTTACAAAAATTTATTCATACAAATTTTACACACTTTATATAACAGTTATCAAAGTCCTAATTATAGATATTATGTGTGTAGTAATGCTTGGTTAATATGTTTGTATAATCAGTTGCACACAAAATAAGAGCTTCAAGACTAACATCTACCTAGATCATCACTATATAATAAATCTGCTCCAGTTTAGTAAGGCTCTTGGCATTTCTAAAAAGTATACAAAAGGATTAAATTGAGTGATCACTGTAAAATGCTTGCCACTAGCCACGTGAACACTAAATTAGACTTCATAAATAAAAGGTTCACTAGAGCCTTGTTTCACCACTAACAGCTGACACAAATACAGAAAACTGCCCATTTTCCAAGAAACAAATAATTAAGACTAAAACGCAAGCCGATGTGTTGCAGCATTGTAGGGCCACTAAATAGCCATCTGTGATTCGTGGCGATTTAAAAGGCAAAGAAAGGCACTAAAGCTGCAAACTGCATCCCCAGTCACATTGCCTGAGGAGACTGCAGAAATAAAGATTGATCCTGTAGCCCAGCCCGAACAGGCTGAGATCTAATGCCTGCTTTCTCTGTTTGCAATGTGATCTCAGAGCAGCATCCATCCATCCGCCTGGGAATGCAAATACAGTTCTGTTTTCTTAAATGCCTGACTTCATACTAACCGAATCTGTACAGGAAAAAGTAAAAGTCCTTTAAACTTTACAAACTAATGGGGTTTTTCTTTTTTTTTTTTTTTTCTTCTTTTTTCTTTTTCTTTTTTGAAAATTTGTGCCTAAAATTTGGGACACTTGCTGTTTTGTTGCTGCTTGATCTGGTTGCTGGGTGAAAGTTCTTTTGTTTATAAAGATTACTCCATATATATTCAAGAAATTGACAAGAAACAGACATGCTTTCTTTAGCCAAGACAGGATACAAGGTTGGGGTGTAGGACCCTGCTTACCCCATTCTTGACCAGAGATATAAGATAGTACTCATACATAGAAAGATGGGATTTAAATGATTTATCAGTTAGTCAAACTGAACAATATTGGAACACTACACATTCTAATATGACAAAGATTGGTTTTATGAAACAAATTTTACTAAGCAATAAGCCATAATGTAGAAAAATACATTTTACCTACAAACTCAATAAACAAGAAACAGAAGGTTCATATTTAGTGCATAATTACTTCATGGTAGCTACATAGGAGTTCCTAAACTTCACAATAACTGCTTGCATCAAGCAACAGCAAAAAAAAAAAAAAAAAATGAGTAGCATTCACAAATTTAAGATAAGTGAGCAAAAAATGGCAAAGGATTCTTAAACAATGCAGGAGGATAGGGATAGAAAGGAGGGTTCTCCAGAAAAACCACAAAGAAGACAGGTGGCTTCTACAGAGTAGGGTTCAAAGGAGAGGATCCTGGCCATTTCACAAAATGAGAAGCATGGACAGCACTGGAGAAAAACACAATGTACTTTGCATTCATTTCCAATATCCAGCACCCAATCTATCACTAGACTGGCCCCCAGATTCTCAGATCTGAGGCAGTTCCCAAACTAGTCCCTCTGCAGGGTCCTCCTCTGCCACCCCATGTTTTGCCTCTTCCAATCCGCCTCTATTTCTTTCACTTCGTTCCAATTGCCCTAGCCTTGGATAGTCGGTTCCCTGGGGAATCAGGAAGTACAGAAAAGAGAGCTTTCCCTTCAAGCCAGTCTTCTCTGTACAGTTCCTCAACTCTTCTCCTGGGGGATGACATTAATTCTGGGGAGAAGTACAATTTGGATCGAGCTGTTGTTTAATTAGAATTTCCTTCTGGACTGAGAGTCTGAGGAGAGACAAATACACATAAAAGTAGAATCGAAGAAAGCAAAAGTGTTGGAATTTCCCGCAGCCAGTGGGACAATGCCCCTTGAATTAGTTAGGCTGGGGTTCAAGCAGCCTGCCCCAGAGACTCACAGGGAAAGAAAGCCCTTCAGCAATTCCCCCAGTCATTACCTCAGAATTTCCCTGGAGCAGGGCATCATTGTTTTTTGTACAGTAGCAAATGGCCATTATTGGTATCTTCAGGCCTATTATGGATAAAAATACTATCCTTTAATTCCAGTTTACAAAAATAGGAGTAATATTCAAAACAATGATTGTCTATTTTTTCTACTTATTTTATATAAAAACATAAACAGCTCAGGCGAATTTTCAATCTTTGTGCACGGCTTATGAATTGCTCTCTGTTATACTTATATAGTCTTAATATATATTTATAATATATATCAATAATTGGTCCACAAAGTATATCTGTGCATTCTCTAGTGCTTCGTAAAAAGAAAAACAATATTTTATCAAAATAGTCATTTAATGGCTTTACTTCATACATAAATACATGTTTGGAAAGAACACATGAGCGATGACTGGTCAGTCAATTTGGAAAACGACTTTTCATTTTATACACAGCGTAGCTGACAACTCATCGCTACAAGTACGATATTCGGCGTCCTTTGTTTTTAACCCTCTGTTTATACCTTTTCCCTAGAACGGCCGCCAAGTATTTCTTGACAGCCATCTGTTTTCGGTAGCGGCTGTAGCTGTCGGTGAAGATGCCGTCCGAGTGGCGTTTGGTAAGGGGCGCCCGGTCGTCCGCTAAGCCGCCTCCGAGGTTCTCGCTGCAGGGAGAGGGGGCGGGGAGAGGGGGCGGGGCGGGAGACGAGGTGAGCGTCGGAGGAAGCAAGTGAGCCCCACCCCCACGCGGAGCCTGGGACTCGGGACTTCCCGGTGCAGCCCAGCTGGCGGAGACCCCGGGGACCGCCTTTCCACCTACAGTTTCCTGGCACTAGATCTTTCAGATATTTCTAGATATTTCTGAGGCATCTCGGGGTGTCCGGAGAATCCGCGCTCTCTAAGCTTTTGTCCAACATTGCTTCTCAAGATTACATTATCCGTGTAGCTAAATTGTTGGGACTTGTACCTTTCCACCAGCGGACATACAAAGGTTCCTTAAGGCCCCGCTAAAGACTCCTTATCGATTCCGCAAATCTAGAAAAACAGGGGCACGCATCTCTCTCTCTTTGCCTACGTCAAGTTGAAAAAATGTGATATAAGGTGACAGGCTGTAGGCAATATTTTTCACCGCATGAATTATTCATGTTTAAAATGTAATCGGCTTCCCCGATTTAAATAAAGTGGACTTTATTTAAATGTTGCCTTCTGCTGACACAAGCTTCATGCAAGACCTTAGCTCTGGGTCTGTCTGGCCAGAGCAAAAACTGTTTCTTTTAAATATCCAATTTGGGGACTTTGTTCCTTTGGATTGCCTTCATAGTAAATGTAACGTTCTTCCCCCAAATAATGGCAAGCCCTTCCATGAACCTCGAGAGTTTTGAATGATTGGGAAAGGTGTTCTCTGATTTGATTTGGTTCTTATTCTACAAAGATCCAAACCCAATTTTTTCCTTCTCTCTCTCTCTCTCTCTCTCTCTCTCTCTCTCTCTCTCTCTCTCTCTCTCTCTCTCTCTCTCTCTCTCCCTCCCTCCCTCCCTCCCTCCCTCCCTCCCTCCCTCCCTCCCTCCCTCCCTCCCTCCCTCCCTCTCTCTCTCTCTCTCTCTCTCTCTCTCTCTCTCTCTCTCTCTCTCTCCCTCCCTCCTCCCCCCCTCCCTCCCTCCCCCCTCCCTCTCCCTCTCTCCTCTAGTTTTGGGGCAAATGTAAACGGCCAACTTGTAGAACTCCGCCAGAGGCAGGCAGTATCCACCTAGATGCCAAGACCCAGAAACACCCTCGGGCGGGGCACCGGCGCCCCGCCCTCCCCACCCAGGCGCGCTCATCCGGTTAACCCTGCCACACTCTTACCCTACGCCCCTGGCCACGACCGACTGCAGGTACTTCCTGGCGGATAGCTGGTCCAAGACTTTGCGGTAGGCTTCGTTAAGGATTTCGTGAGCGACATCTCTAGTGGGGAGACAAAGTAGGCGACCCGGGTCTTTCACTGCCTCGGCCCTTCGAGTGACAGCGAGGGCCCCCACTTGCTGGGCTTTCGAGGAGGTTGGCCTGACCACCACCAGTGGCCTGGGCGTTTCTTTGGGAAGTTCCTAGGGATAGATCTAAAATGGGATTTAGCCCTGGCCTCTGGGGTGACCTCGCTGTCCTGAGAGCTCCCCACCTATATATAGAGCTGCAGTCTCACTGACATCTCTTGAACCGCAGAGCTTTCAGTCGGTGAAGCAGCCCCTGCTCGTTTTCTGTGGCTCTCATGGATTCACCCAGGTAGAAGGGAAGCTTGAGGACTTCCATAGGAAAGGCCGTAGTTTTAGACCCACCACCCAGACCCTCCCGCCAGATCAGTCCCAAGCTTTAGGCGGGTTATACCTCCTGTCTGCTGAGTAGTAGAGGGCGTAGGCGTCACGCAGCGCCGAGGCGGGGCTCCCTACACCAGGAGGGTCCCAGTCGTACAAGTCCTGCAGCGGGTTTCCGTCCTGGTCGTAAACCTCCTCTTCTGGTCTGTTGGATAGCCAGGAGGAGGGTCATTAAAAGTCCCTCCCCAGTTCTGCCAGGTCCCAAGAAGGTCCCACTGATTTTCATCTTCGTTATGGCCCCCCACGGAGAACTACACACAGCGGCAGTTCCTGCTCAGCAAGAAAATTTGCTCCGGTCTCCTCAGGTGGATCAATGATCGCCGGCAAGAGGACTGAACAACTGTGTAGAGCCCAAAATTTGGCCGAGTGAAATGCCGGCCCTCTCCCCACCTGGCGCCCCAGGCTTCCCCAACTAGTATTTAGAATGCACGAGAAACATTCTAAGAGATATTCTGTGCGCCGAGACCGGGAGACCCGACACGGAATGAAAGGGATGGGTGGGGAGGTAAGATGCAGGAGGCCAACTCCGGTAGCAGCCACCCCCATCCAAGCCGCCCCAGCCCAGGGGAGCCCTTCCCCGCGCGGATGTAGGTCACAGAGAACCTCCAGCTTCTATTTTGGGCTGGAGAGAATCTGCTAGGAACATGAATAATAGATGCCCCTAAACTTAGCTAGTTTGGCTCATTCTGTGGTGCAGCAGAGCGCTCCAGCGCCTATCACCCAGGAAAAGTGCTAGGCACGCGGAACTTTGAGAATAGCGAGAAGTGAAAGAAGAAGGCTTTCAAGTCCATTAAACAAAGAAGTTCCTGCTGATCTGTTAGTAATGGCGGGAAGGCTGGATTCCATCTCAACCCCAGAGAGCAAGAAAAGGTCGACTGGGAACTGATATTCCTTAGGTGTCCGGCAGTTTCACAGTCTCATCTACGGCCTTCATGCCCGACAGAGGACAGGAAGAAGAGGACAAAAATGCAAAGCCCCGTGGCTTTTGGCCCTTGGAGATAGGCGGAATGTAATAGGGACCAATAACATGTCTCTAGGCAGAGTCCAGTCTAATTTGGCCTCTCTATTGCCTTCCCGCCGTCCCTGGAGAGGCCAGAGTCAGATGAGATCCTCTGCACCGCCCACATCCAGGCTTTTCCCTCTGGTATGTCCCCAGTCCAGGCCTCAGATCCGAAACCAGAACCAGGATCTTTCTAGCCACCCCTGCTCTTCCCGGCGCCCACTTGCCTGAATCCTGATAAAGAAACTGGGATTTCTGTCTACCGATACATTAATGGGCAGATGCCCCCTGAGGCAGAGGCTCTTGGGTGCAGCTACAAGAGCTTGCTCCTGGCTGCCCTGAGTGCTGCCCCGTGCTTATGAAACGCGGACCCACTCATTTCCACTGTCCCGTATATTGGTGAAGGCTCTGGGGCTGCGTTAGGAAACCGGAACAGCACCGCACGATTAGAAGCAGACGCCAAAACAAAAGCCAGGTTTTCTCCAGTGGGCTAGGTTGTCCTCCCAACCCCTCCAGCCTGCTGGCTTTCTTTCCTTCGCATCCGTTTCTTCCCCCTCCCTAGCTGTCTCCTTCTGTGTTTTCGGTGTATAAAGTAGCGAAGACCCCCCCCCCCCACCACCACCTCCAAGACGTCTAGGGCTCAAACTCTAGTTGAAACGGGACTCATTGAAAGAGAGCTGTTCCGTGAGAAAGAATTCGAATGAGATAACAGGAAGGGCGGAGGAGCGAGAGACCCCGCCCCAATACTCCAGAATAGGCAGTAACAAAGCAAAGTGGAACGAGCTTCACTCTCAGCCTCGGGGTTTGCTCTGGGAACTGAAGTTCTCCAACTCATCCTAAGAATAGGTAAAAGAAGCTAAGCGGAGAGGCACCCTGCCCCCTCCTTTGGACAAGTTGGAGGAGGGAAGGTTTCTACAAGGGTCGGAAACTCACTCCCTTTACCTGGGTTTCTGAGCTCCACCGTTGAGGAGGGACGCAGTCTTGCTGTGCTAGAGCTTCCTTGACCCCCCAGGCTTAGCTAAGGACCTGGTAACTAGCCAAAGGCTGTAGAAATAAATACCCTGGACGCGCAGGAAGCGATGCTCAGCAGCTTGCGATCTAGGACTGCAGGGAGGCGACCGGGAGGAGGTGTCTGGCGAAGGGAAGGTCTAGCGCAGCCTATAACACCTACCTGATCCCAGGGAAACGGAGTCCGGCGGCGGCAGGTGAACAGGAGACGCTGCTATGCATTATTATCCCGTAGACCAGCAAGGCCAGCCTCGCTCTGCTACACATGGTCATTCTACGCAGGAGGGAAAAGAGGGCACGCAGTGAGTGAGATCGCCCCTGCCTTTCCACCTTCTAACCTCAAGAAACTCCTGGAAGCTGGAGGAGCCAGCGAAGCTGCAGCTCCCTGTATTGAACGCCACTTAGCCACGCTGGTGCGTGTATAGTTGGGGGGGGGGGGGAGCTGTGTATGTGTCCAGTACCCAGTAACTAGCCAGACCTTGAACTAAAGAAGGCTAACTCGTACACTGCTGCCGCTGCCGGCACTGGAAGGCAACCTGTAGTCAGTGAATTGGTTAGTATGGTACGGTAAAAAGCCCCCACCCCCTTACTATTAGACTCTTACCGTGGTTAGGAGAGGGTTGGCTGCCAAGTAGGACGGAGGGTAAAGGGCTCCTTCGAGTTTCCGGGCTGGAATCACAACCCAAGAGGCATCACTCACTGTCTGGCGCTGGTGTCAGGAGATAAGCCGCGGGAATCAGCTGGAGTAGCTGGGGGCACTTAATTTGCCGAGGCTAAAATTCCGCTCAAAACTTTGTAGACGCACAGAACTAGGAAGGAGCGTGACACTGAAGGAGGTGGGCGAGGAGAGAGATGTAGAAGACAGAGTAGGCGAGCAGCCAAAGGGAGGGGGAGCAGAGTGGCCTTAAGTCTGCCTGGGGAAAGAAGCTAGTGGGTAAGAAAAAGAGGAAAAGTGAAGGAAGAGGGGTGGGGATGGAAAATGAGAGGGCTAGCCCAGGCTGCCAGCCGCTGTAAGAGGCAACTTGCAAGAGTCCAGGCACCTTCTGCTCCGAGGTCTCAGGCTGCGTCTGAAGATGCGGCTTCTGCTGCTGCTGACAGAGGTGACCGGCCTTCTGCTCGTATTTATATATGCAGTTAACAAAAAAAAAAAAAAAAAACCTATCCGAATGTGGTTTCAGAGACACCTCTTTGTCAACATCTGTCTGCAATTGCCTTCAAGTATAGAATATTTTGGT
Source organism: Phyllotis vaccarum (assembly GCA_033318265.1). NCBI lineage: Eukaryota > Metazoa > Chordata > Mammalia > Rodentia > Cricetidae > Phyllotis > Phyllotis vaccarum. The sequence goes on from JARWLC010000018.1 coordinate 58,867,848, forward strand.
TGCACTGTTGCGCTCCGATTTTTATTCATGATATGACTTCCTTTTTTTTTCAGTCACGTAATGATCCAGTATCAGTAAAAGACGTCAGCATTCTAGTCCCTCAAGGAACATATTAACTATTCTGTGCTGTCCTCCAGGATGATAAGATCCGGAGTCATCAGCTTCTCATAAACACCTTTCACTCACACAATCCAGTTTTTAAGAAGTCCAATTATTTTGATGGTTTTCGATTTCATCCATTCCTTAAAGACAAGTGAAGAATTCGTGGAATTTAGAGGATGGTGAAGTCATGTCTTTATTGTGTCTCCTTCTTTTTACTTTTTACTTAGGCCCCCATGGAGGACAACTCTGATCTTTAGAATCACCATCAAGCTCTCCCATTAATAAGTTTAATTTAAATCTCTTAATTTCTTGCTTATGCTTTTCCAGATAGGCAATTAAATGTGGAAGTCGTTTTGTGTTTTAAAGGGAAGTCTTAGAGGATTTTCAGTAAATATCTAATGAGTCTGGCTGTGCTGACAGTCTGTCTCTGATTGATGAGACAGGGGAGAGTGCCTTGGGAGAGGAGCCTGTGGAGCTGTCCAGGCTTTTGGTGCTGAACTGTTGGGCACAGATGCTACATACACTGAAAATTGCCACTGGCTTAATTTTCACCACAGCCTCTAAATCTGAAGGTTTGGCAGTACGCTCTTACTGTGGCGATTCATTGTCTAAATCAACTCGCTGTTCAGATCTCTCTCCCCTTGCCTCCTGTGTCCATGAATGTCTCGGTGCTCAGAACCTTTTTCATCCCTGCGTTAGATTTCAGTGCAGGGCTTTCTCTTCTTAGTTAGCCCTGGAATTTAGATCTTTATCTTCTTTGTTTGCATACTTTCACACTCTTTATGGCTCTTACTGATATTATAAATTAAAGCCATGGCATCGTGTTTTCTGCAAAAACTGAAATTTTAATGTGAGAGGGGAAATGTGTGGCTGACTCTTCTCTTACAAGTTGAATTCTGTTTAGGGAAATACAAACTGAGAACGCAGGAGGAGTGCTAGCACAAGTCTTCTTGGTGAAGTTAGCTACCAGGAACCCTTTCCTGGGAACAGTTAATATTTCTTAACTAAAAATAAAACAACAAGAAGAAAGTAACAAGGAAAGACCATGTCCACTGGGAACCTTCTGAGCCCCTGAGTAATTCCAGAAGAGTCATAACTTTCTGGTCCACTAAGAGGTCTCAAATGTCTTTCTTTTTGAAAGGAAATAGAAGTATCAATAATCATTAGTGTGCATTTAACTATTTGGATCTTGTACACACAAAAAAATTAGAGGAAATTACAATTAAGTGGGATCCTTTCCTATGATTTGGGGCTAGTGTTTAAATAAGCTGTTAGTTCTGTATACTGTTTCAAAGTCACAATGTTTTTCATTTTTAATGTTTTTCCTTTTGAGATTTAATTATTTCTCCAAGACTCAAACTTTTTTCTTATTTCCTGGCTATGAATGATCCAAAGCTTCCTGTTTCCTCTTAGTTTCATTCTAGCTTTAGACTGCCTATTTTCAACAAACCACTTTTACACTGGGGATGTTTTGTTTCTCTGTGTTATCTGTCTGCTGGAGTGTCTATGTGCCTGTATTATGTGCTTAGTGGCCACCTTCTCCAGCCCACACACAAAGAGCTTGCAGTGAATAAGAAGGATAATCCAGTAGAACTGCCTTTCTAACAAATTTGTGCAAAGCTATTGCCTACAGTGGCTTTCCTGACTTCTGCCTCTCTGCAAGTCAAAGGTAAACCCCATTAAAATCCTCACTTTTGCCTCCCACTTGAATTCTAAAATGAGTTCAATCTAGAAAAAACATTTTAAAATCTCCAAGACTACTTGTTTAAAATTCACTGCTCAATGATCAACTTTAGTCAAGAGAGCCACCGTGTGGAGAGTTTTGTTGACTTCAAGATCAGATAAAGGATGAAACCACAAACAGAAAAAATAAGCAAGCCTTCAAGAGTGTCAGCTTGCTTCCAGTTCACTGGGGTTGTGCCAGTCTGGCTCACTGGACCTGGGTACCCTTAGAGGTTGCTCAGGGTCCAACACCCCAAAATCACATGAGCTGAGGTCAATTCCACCCACTAGAGTGAAAAAACTCAGCAGAAAATTTGAGATTTTTGATGGATAAACTCTAGAAACCTTGTCTTTCTGGGTGCCATCTAAAGCCCATCTAGCCCAGCCCCGCAGTGGCCTGAAAGCTAAAACCCTCAAGCTGAACAGGCTCATTTCCACAGATATTTTTATGGCTAATGGTCATCTTTAATTAGGGGAGTTTGGCCTCTGGAGATCAGGGAAGCATTTCTATTGAAAGTTCTTGTCTTAACCCTTGGTCAGAAATAAAGGGAGGAGGGGAGACTGAACCTTTGGTTGATGAGAAGTGAGGAAGTCTGTGTAAGTTTGGACCTGCATCCCACTTGATCAAATCCATCTACTGGAGTTCTTTCCGCTTTGAATGGAGGGCGATATCTCAAAGACCAAGGGTGACTCCCTAACTACTTCTCACAAGAGTGGTTATTTACCACCTTCCATTTGCCCTGTTAGTCCTTTAAATGTGAAAACAAGTTTTGATCCAAAACAATGAACATATTAACAAATTAGCATATCCCTGAATTGTTTCTCGTAATACATATATATGCATTAGGGAGCCTTGAACACTGAGTCAACACTCAATTCAAAGAACTTTTTAGCCTTCAAAGTAGATTTTTTGTATTGAAACAGTTTTGGTGTTTTGAAACATGACTGTAACCTAAAGTTTTCTGAACCATTCAGGCTCCATGGTCCCATGGCCATTTATAAAATAATTACACAGAGGCTAATATTAATTAAAAATTGTTTGGCCTATGGCTCAGGTTCATTACCAACTTATAATTTAACCAATTTCTATTAATCTATTGTATTGCCAGATGTTAAGTGGCTTTACCTGTGTTTCATAAATCTTGCTTTCTGGGAATCAGCCTGCAGCATCTCTTGATGCCTTCCTTCTTCTCCTTTATCTCCACATGGATTTCCTGCCTCCAAGCTGCCTTGTCATAGGCCAAGACAGCCTCTTTATTAGCAAAAGGTAATAAAGCATATTCACAGCATACACAAAGACATCCCATATCACATGACCTCAGTTGAGAATTTTAATTTATAGGTGGTTTCCCATTAGCAAACACAAAAGTATTTGCAGGGTCTTGTCTTTTAGATTCCTGTTCTTTGAACCATCTCCACCTGGGGAATCTGATGAATGGAATCTTCATCCATCAAATCAATGGTTAAATTATCTTTTTGTCTTTATGTTTCCCAGATAAGGAAATTTCTGTTCCTTTCCTCCTGACCCAGTCATTCACAGCATTCAAAATTTCCCTGTGCCTTTTTCCCCTTTCCTTCATTACTTAATTCTCCACATTGCGAATTACCACTACTGTCTCTATGTTCCATCAGAGTTTTTAAACATAAAAAGGACATATTTTCACAAAGCATCTTTACACACTCCTAGCATAAGTAATATTCAATAGAAATTTCAAAAACCATGTGTTCTTTCTCTGTTCTTTTCTAGTCGGCACTTAGCATAAGAACCAGCTATTGTGAGCCTTTTTGGTGAACAGCTTAATGCAGAACATCATCCTCCCTTGTGAACGACAGAAGTGAATTATAAGTCTGTCTTCAATTTCACTCTTAACTTTTTTCTTCTGACTCTTCCAGAAAATGTAATGACTAATGACTCACTTCACACTGATTTCACCTGTAGAGAAACCCAAATGCTCTGCCTGCCACAGAACATCATGACCGTGGATTACTTTGCTGCATGCATCATTCTCTTCTGAACTCACTGTGAAGTAAGGAGAGATGAGCTTACCCATAGTGTGTCATGACTTCTCTGACCTTCAGAATGGAATTCCTCCCACTCTGAAAACAACCAGAAAAGGAAGCCTTTCAAAACCACATAAGAAAAGTATTTCTCTCTATCCATGAAAAGAACTGCATATTCACATGTCTAAAAAAACTACTGATTTTTGAAACACAAAGCAGATAACATAAGAAACAAAACCCAGGAAGTATGCTTTGTATTGTGAGGTTAGATCATTTCAATAACTCCAAGTATATTTTTTCTAAGGTCTAATTAAGCTGAACATAAATCTACTGACCACTAAAAACTATAACCCAGACTTCATTGCATGGCTCCTGCCAAACTCTCTAGAGACGTTTTAAATTAAGAAGAAAGTACCTTTAATTTCAGCTACATCCTCATCTCATATAAGGCTTAAATATAGGAGTAAAAGCTTAAAGAATATCGAGGAAACTCAGTATCCTAAATATTTAGGCTGACAGCTTCTAAAAACATTGAAAGAGGGACCTATTCACAAAGTCTTCGTATGTAAGTCAAAAGAAGAATCTTGCTCTGTAGATTTTTAGCATTACAAACCTCTGCCCTGAGCTCGGATTCAGTCTTAGCTGTCAGTGAATATATAAATATTTGTAATATGATTTTGTTTTTAAACTTGTTTTTACTTATTATTACTACTAGCACTGTGTGGTAACATCTCTGTAAGTACTTTTTTAAATAATGGGAATCAAAATCATGGTGTGCTATGCAAGTGCTCTAGCACTAAGCTACATACTCAAACAAAGAAAATACTTTTCAAGTAATATTTTCTTTCTAACTAACATATTCTAACTAACATATATTTGCATTAAAACAAACAAACAAAAACTATTACCTGTCTACTTAATCCTAAAACTACATTTGGCATGAGTTTACTCTTTGATACTTTATTATTTCTTTAAATTCTTCCTTCTAAAATTGTTCTCTGATGTTGCCATTCCCTGTTAGTAACAACAATGATTTAGTGGGTATTTTCCATGCTAAATGCTTGGCTAGTATTATTTTCCCCTCATAGTAGTTTTCTTTGTGGACACCCATGCTACTTCTGTTTCATACATCAGAGACCGGGACTGAAAGAAGCTAGGGAACTTCCCCAGCTTCAAATACAAGTCTAAAAGACCCCATCAAGTTGTAATGTTAATGGTAAATTACAATGACTTACATATTTATTTTCTATAGAGTTATTACAAGCACACACTAGTAGTTTAATATCATCTTTAGTCTGTGACATGACTAAATAAGGAAGTCCATCTTTTATTAATTTTCTAATTAAAAGTCATGTAAAATGTAATAGAAATCAAATTCTGTTGACTCATTTTAAACTAGCTAAGTTAGAATACAAACATATTCCAGGGAGTGTTCTTTAGACTAGACATCTATAGTGTGCCACATATTCCTATTTCTATACATTAAAATCCTAAAGGTTTAGAAGTTTAAATATGTTGCTGCCACAAACTATTATTAAAGATGATTTTATACTTAAGAATGCATCAAAAATTTTAATAATGTATTTAGTTTAAAAAAATCAATGTTGCTTAAGTTCACCATTTAATATCCACTGTATCATCATATCTTATTAAGTCATCATATAATTCAATACCACAGAAGCCATATGATCACTGGTGACTCAAGACTTCTATGAGTCAAATGAGATGATGTGTATAGAAATGATACCACAGTAGACCTTAGACCAGAACTGAAGGCAACGTGACAATTTTTTTTCAATCCCTCTGTTAATGGTGATAGTAACATATTTTCCCCATCTAATCCTTCTCACTCACCTGGAAAACAGGCATGATGTTATTATCACTTTAACTTTATGAGTGACTGAACTAGAATTCTTAAAGGTTCATCATCATACCAGCAGTTCACAGCTAACAAATGACAAGGTCAGGTTTCAAACCTACATGCTTTCCCAAGTCAGAGTCTTTTCTACTATCACCTAGCCTTCCCACTGTTGTATAATAACCAGTATGTCTAAATGTAGAAGAAGCAGGGCCTTTCAAACAAGCATGACTGTTTAACAAAACACCCTACATTCTTGTAAGGTTTGTTGTTGTTTTTTTTGTTTGGCTGGCTGAGTTTGAGTTTTCTGAGCCTTCCAGGTCCTGGGATAAGAGAAGTGTGAGGCACTACAAATGGCAAGTTCTTGCTTTTTCCCTGGTATTTGAATATTTAATGGAGTTGATATGTATCATTTCCACTCAGAGGTCACACTCTCAGGTTTTTCTTTGGTTGGTTAGTTGGTTGGTTTTTCAGGACAGAGGTTTGGGGGGGGGGGGGACTGGCTGTCCTGGAACGATCTCTACAGGGCTTAACACATGTTAGACAAGTGATTCTACCACTGAACTATGTTGGCAGCCCCACTCAAAATTACTGTAAAGGCAGGGTCCTGAATAAAGACAGTCAGTGAATATAAAAATAAAAGCCATTTTAAAAATAATCTGGGTTGCTAAGATGGCACTTACCCCAAGACTTAGTGTCCTGAGTTTTATCGACAGGCCTTGCACAAATTGTCTTATGATCTCCTCATGTGTGGTATGGTGTAGATGCATGTGTACATATGCACTTGTACACACAAGTAAATACACACAATTTTAATTTTTAATATTTGTTTAATACATTTGTTGGAGGGTGCACGAGTTCAGGTTTCCACAGAGGCTAAAGACATTGGATCACCCTGGAATCACAGACAGTTGTAAGCTACCTGACATGGCCCTGGGGGCTGAACTCAGGTCCTGTACAAAAGCAGTATATGCCCCCAAAAAACATTTTTAAACATTCTGAATTAAAACAAAAAATTCACAAGCCATTGAAGTTCCAGATACGTGATAGCCACAGAGCAAGGAAATCACATGATTATCAGAAGTTGGAGGCCAGCCTAGGCAACACGGACCCTGCCACAAACAAACAAATGAAATCTATAAATACATTTAATTGATATATGTGTAAACTTTGAGAAAATATTAGCATCATTTGTGAAAATATAAGGAATGAAAGATTGCAACATAAAAGAATATTTATTTATAAATAAAATACAGTCACACTAAATGTAAAGTTGGTAGCCATAAATTTTCTGACCCATTGGGCTGAGGTTTGGAGGAATCTTTTCCACTCAGTCCCACAGCTGCTGATTATAAACTAATTATTCAGAAGTTTATATTAATTACAAACTGTTCAGCTCAGGTTCATCACTTGCTAGCTCTTTCAGCTTAACTCAAACCATTTTCATTAATCTGTGTATTGCCATATGGCTCATCTGTGTTTCTTTACATCTTGCTTTCTTGGGCAGCAACTCGAAGTGTCTCAACCCTCTTTCCCCTTTATCTATTCTCAGATTTCACACCTACCTTTAAGATGCCTTTCCATAAGCCAAAACAGCCTCTTTATTAACCAATGGTATTCACAGCATACAGAAAGACATCCCACATTAAGTGGCAATGCAGACCTTTAAACCCAACATTTGGGAAGCATAAACAGGAGAATCTCTGAGTTTAAAGTTTAGAGAGCAAGTTCCAGGATGGCCATAGCTACACAGAGAAACCCTTTGTCAAAAAGAAAATGTATAGTTGGGAAAGAGATAAGGAGGCAATTTAAAAACTAGAAATATGACTGGCAAGATTTATGAAAATATTTCAAGAGAATTTTTTTTTTTGCAAATGTATGGGCAATTATATTAGTTACCTATCCCTCATTGGAAACCACACAATAGTTTTTACTTTCCTTAATAATTGTTACTTCATATTTATATTTACTTTGATTATTTAAAAGTAACACAATGATAACACAAATACAAAGACCTTGGGGTTATGCTGCTTGGTTTGGTTTGGTTTGGGGGTTTTGTTTTCATTTTCTCACACTTCTAGGAGTTAAACTGATTGACTTGAGTATACTAAGCAAACACAGAAATATCACGTTTTAAATCTAGGGAGGATCTGTTTTCTCCTACAATAACCTATTGTCAAACATACCCTCAAACACTGTTGAGTAGGTATTGATCCAGCCTGTCCAGAGGACATGTTGTCAATTGTGCATAAATTAAAATCACCGATTTACCACTGGGAAATGCTGGGGAAACTTGGAAACCAACCCAAAGATTGACTATAACTATAACACAAAGCCTTTGAAAAAACTTTAAAAAGTGTCTTTTAGGAAATCTGTTTAATTTCTCTTAGTGTAGCCCTTCAAAGAAGCATAATTTCCACTATGAAATTAAATGATACTGTAAGAAAAATCATTAATGATCAGAAGGTATTTATAATGTCATCAAATAAAAAGAGTGAGTTATAAATCCCAATATTCAGTTGAATATCAAGTTGTAAAAACACATTTATAGCTATGCATCTGGCCAATGCACAATAAAAATGTTCATTGTTAGTGTTGGGAATTATGGAGGGGAACCTATGCTATATTCATTTTCTTTTTATGCTTTGTGTACTTTTTTCTGAGTTTTTAAATGAGTGTTTTCACAATTTTTCTCTTTTGCTTTTTTTCAGTTGCTTTTATTCTTGTTTTTAGATTCATTTTAAAAATAATGTCTAACATATGACTTTTCCTTTACACTTGTTCGATAAAGGCACACTTTTTCTTTTGTTACAATTTCCTTGTTTATATATGGAACTGAAATAGAGTTTTGCTTCCTACATGCCACCCTTTGACCTCCATCTGGAAGAAAGGCTAAAAGTAAACCAGATTAGAAGCAAAAAGAAGATAATCAAACCAGCTTGTTAAGGCAGTAAACTGAGCCACAGCAGGTTCAAGAAGAGATCAGAGAGAAAGAATCAAGCAACAAGACCATCATCCATGTCTAATACAGACTAAATTATCTTGTTTTTAAGTCATTACTGATGAGATTAATTGAATGCGTTGAATAAAATTTGTGCTGCATGAAGTTGAATTGTATCTTGGAAATCTACTTTATCCTGTATTAGTCAGATGTGGATCATTCGACTCATGCTTTACTCACAAATCACTATTTTATGACCCAGTTCTGTTGTCCTGTTTTATGTCACCATAGAGATCCAGGTACCTGATCAGAATCTTCTGATTCCTTCTGACCTCCATAAATATATTTTTCTATGTCAAGGTTTGGGGCTGATTAGTATAAAATCTGAATGACAGCTAGCAAGCATGACCAAGTGTTACGGTTGAGATGAGTCAAAAATTCCAAGGAGTAGTATTGTGGACTGAATTATGTACTCCTCCAAAAATGTGCTGATATCCCATAACCCAGTACTTAATAATGTGACCTTACTTAGAAGTAATATCCATGCAGATATAATAAAGTTAAGATGAAGCTGCTGTAACTGATATGAAAATGCGATATTAGCCACAAACACAGACATGGACAAAGAGAAGATTACAGTTAGGAGATGGTTCACTCAATAAAGCGCTTGTCAAAAAAGTACTAGGAACCAGATTCAATCCCCCAGCAGCAGGTAGGTAGGCACAGGGAAGTCACTGACACTTGCTGGCCTATGTAGCTGAAATCAGCAAAACCCAGTTTCAGCCAGTGTCAGACTGTCTCAAAATTAAAGTGGAACAATTAAATAAGACAATATCAACCTCTGGCCTCCACAAGCATATCCATGCTTATGTAACTACATGCTCACATACACCCATCTAGAGGAACACAGGCATATTCGTGTATGCAAACACACAAACACACACACAATGTGAAGATTGGAGTTATTCTAACATAAACCAAACTTTTAACCTGTGACTTTAAAAGCTGGAAAAGGCAAGAAAAGATCTCTCTCCTCCAGCATACAGACTAAGAATGCCTCCACAGCTTTCAAAGCAGAATTCTTGCCTCCATGAACAAGAGAAAAGAATTTTCTGAGTCTTTTTGTTACTGCTGACCTAGGAAATTAATACAAGTGATGAGTACCCATTCCTTTAAAAAACAATTTTTAATGCAGACAACTCTGAACTCCCAGAACCTTCTAGACTGTGTGGTTGCTGTAAAGCTCATCATGGCAAATTCTTTAGCAGAACATCTTAATTTCCTTTTGGTGTCACATTCTATCTTTAAACAGATTTTTTGTTTTTGTTTGTTTGTTTTCAGAGACAGGGTTTCTCTGTCCTGAGACTTGCTCTATAGACCAGGCTGACTTTGAACTCACAGAGATCCTCCTTCATCTGACTCAGGAGTGCTGGGATTAAAGGCGTGCTGCCACCACCACCACCACCACCACCACCACCACCACCACCACCACCACCAGGGTTCACTGCTGTGTCTTGTGGTGGGATTCAGGTGTCAGCCAATAAGGTCTGAAGACATTTATCCAGGGTCCCGGGCTCCTGGAGGGGGTGTGGCCAACCTGGAGGGGGTGTGGCCAACCCCATTGATAAGGGGACACAAGGGCTCTCTTCCTGGCTCCTGGCTGCTGGAGAGACTAGTTAGGAACCCGTCATCCGTCCATCGCTCATCCATCGCTCAGATACTACAGTCCCTGTTCAGGTGCCACTATTAGCTGTTACTTGAATCGTGAGTGTTGATTTATATTTTAATAAATATTAATCTTGGACTGGTGCCTTGTAAGTAAAACTCCGCCTACATCTGGCACCCAACATGGGGCTCAAACCCACGACCCTGAGATTAAGAGTCTCATGGAAGCCATGGCCATAATGGGAATTCCCACTCAGATTAAGACTGACAATGCTCCAGCTTACGTTTCCCAAAAAAATGAAGCTAATTTTTGGATACTATAATATAAAGCATATTACAGGGATACCATACAATCCTAAAGGACAGGCAGTTGTGGAGAAATCTCACTGCACGTTGAAAGAGATGCTTTATAAACAGAAGAAAGAAATGAGAAAACCCAGGGAGAGGTTGCACAGTGCCTTGTTGACTCCTCCAAGATAAATTAACCCATCTATTTCAAAGATGTGTTGACTTCAGAGTGGAAGCCGGGATATGTGCTTCGATGGGGTAGGGGTTTTGCTTTTGTTTCAACAGGGAAAGAAAAGATATGGGTACCAACAAAACTAATAAAAGTCTGCTTCGAAAAGGAGTCCCTTCCTGACGAGGAGAAGTAATTGCTCACCCCTGATATGACAAATGGATACATGGTAAGGAAAACACATTTAACAAACCTGGGGCAGGGTCTCAATTTTGTCTTTACAGGAAAATGGATACAACTGTTTGTAAGACATTGACTAGACATTGAATAATTATTCACCTGCGATCGAGGAGAGATGGATAATGAAGGAATGTAAACAATGGATTATGAGACCAACTGATACACATATGCACTACTGGGTATTCTCTCAATTCTTACTACTTTGCAACTTGCATCTACACCTTAAAAAAAAAAAGTGGTCCTGATTTGACAATTAATGGGTCTGGATTTGGATTGGGAGCAAGTGGCTTTCTCCCTCTCTAAACCCAAGCATATTGGTAAAGAAAATGTGAAAAATTCTGTCTCATATCAGAAAAGCCACCTGGTGTGAGACAGAAGACAGAATATTTAGGGACCAATATTATTGTGACTTCATCTTAAACCTCGTTTCTCTCTGTTTCTGTACCTTTCAAACATCCTGTCTGCATACAATCTCCTGAAGTCATAGAAGATATGAATATCTTCTTTGAGTATCAACAATGCTTAAGTTTTCCATTGTAAATAACACTTCCTTCTATCAGCTATCTACAAAGAATCTGGAACCGAGATGGGGCCCCCACCGCAACAACTCCTACTAGTGAAACAAGAATAAAAGGGAGAGTATGAGAGAGAGAGTAAGAGACAAGTAGACAGACAGACAGAGGCAAAAATAGAAAAATCAAGAACCTGGTACACACCAATCAATAATTGTTTTCAGAAAATACACTATTCAAAAACGGCTGCAAGATAGCTCTCTATGATAATCTCCAGATCACACTTCTAATTAGAATTCCAGATGGAGTTAACCACTATTCTGAGAATGGTTATACATGTATATAGTCAGTCCATTAAGATCTAACCATTGTTTTAGCTTTTACAGGATCCCAAAGAGATGCCATCGCCCTTAAGTCAGCAGGAAGCAACTTTATGAAAGACTACGCCCCCTTTACCAATAAGTTTTGTGTTCTGAGGGTTGTGGGTAATTATTATTCTGTTAGAATAGTTATAAGTTAAAATTGGGTGGAGGACAGAACTATAATATAGCATCAAAGATCTCTTTTGAAGAAGAGAAGGGGGATAGATAGGATAGATAAAGGTAGATTGTTCTACCTACCTGTACACCCTTCTAGCTGAATATATGGGCTAAGATAAAGACAATTTGCACTGGCATAGGTATTTGTATATTGATACAAATGTGAAATCATTTTATATGTTTAATTGTGATAATTTGTACATTGGTACAAAGTTTAATCTGAAATTGTTTTATATAACCAAAGCAACTTGTACTTCGATATATATCTGAATCTGTAACTATTATGTAAAATTGAATCTGTAATTGCTATATTTTATATATGCTTCTACCTCTGTTTAAAATATTTGCACATCATTGTCATGTACACTATGCAATTACTATTTTCATTTAACTATACTAGATTTAATGTATGATTGCACTAGTTATGATATATGCACAAGATGTTTTATATACCTCTGTTTAGATGATATATATGTATATACATGTCTAAAATGCTATGGCCACTTTACATGGTAATATACCCCTGGCTAATGTTTGATAGTCATACTAAAAGTCATTGTTCAGAGATTGTACACCCCTTATATAGGTATTCTAATTTTTAGTACAGGGTTTATTCTTTAAGACGATAAAATATGCAGTCAACATTATTTAAGGTACCATATCCCAGTCATCTCAGATACAGGTTAGAATATCATAGATAGGCAGGAATCTTCAACCATTTCATAGACCCAGAGAATATGGCATTTAACATTTGAAATTCGGCCACGGAAGACACGACGACTCCTGGTGTCACTGCTCCTTTCCCGAGATGGTGTTGAGCATCGAGGATACTCCATTGGTGTTTGTCCTTTTGGCAGAGAATGGCCAGTTGGGTAAGGAACTGCCCTTACCTTGATTGTTGACAGTACACACATGGTGTCCAAGATGGATGAACAAGTTGATGGATGGAGACTGACAAAACCTGCCTGGACAGGATAAGACAGTCCCTCCAAAATTGCCCTGCTTATGAAAAGATCTGTCAGATACCATAGGCCTGTAGCCAATATAATAGATGCTCCAATGGCACACAAAACCAGAGGTGATTGTCCAGATAGCTGTGTTGCTGTCCTCTCCCAAATTTTGGAAGCCACTACTTCCATGTACTTCTGACTTTCAAGTGATACATCTTCCTTCTCAGGTCTTGATGGGGTTGAAGAATAGGTATTTAAGGTTACTACCTCATAATAATTCCTATTGTACATAGTCTTAGTTGAGAACCTTCTTAGTTAGACAAAAGGGGGAGATGTGGTGGGATTCAGGTGTCAGCTGATAAGGTCTGAAGACGCTTATCCAGGGTCCCGGACTCCTGGAGGGGGTGTGGCCAACCTGGAGGAGGTGTGGCCAACCCCATTGATAAGGGGCTGCTGGGACACAAGGAGCTCTCTTCCTGGTTCCTGGCTGCTGGAGAGACTGGTTTAGAATCCATCGTCCATCCATCGCTCGTCCATCGCTTGGATACTCCAGTCCCTGTTCAGGTGCCACTATAAGCTGTTACTATCGTGAGTGTCGACTTATATTTTAATAAATATTAATCTTAGACTGGTGCCTTATAAGTAAAACTCCGCCTACAGTGTCTTTTAAAATTCAATATTGGTTTTATTCCTTTGAAATTTTCACAGATATGTACAAATATGGTGTATGTATGTAACCACAATTGTATCACTGAAAAAAAAGAGACAAAAACATGAATAAACCTGAATTTGACATGGAAATACATGTAAGAATTGCTTGCTTTAAAGCGTGTACTTCCTAAAATATCTATTAAAAAGACTAAGAAACAGTGACTGGGTGACAATTCTCTATTTCAAGCATTTAGGGTTTGGTACTCCAAACCCCCTCCCTACTAAAAGTAACTATAATTCATTGAAAACATGGTCACTCTGAGATTTGGAAGAGAAATATACAAAATAATGATAGAAGATCTAGAAATCAAAGAATCTATCAACTCTAAAAAAATTCTCATTCTCCCAAGATGAAATCAGTTGCACAGTAAAAAGGAATATTGATGTAAACTAATACCTCAGTTGCTTTAAAACTCGTGGGTCAGCCAGGCAGTAGTTATACACATCTTTAATCCCAGGACTCAGGAGGCAGAGGCAGGCGGATCCCTGTAAGTTTAAGGTCAGCTTTGTCTATAGAGTGAGTTGCAGGACAGAATGGGTTACACAGAGAAACACTGTCGTGAAAAAATAAATCAAATTAAAACAACAACAATAACAAGACTTTTCTTGATGCTTTGTGGGTTTCACATCATGCATTTGATTCTACTTTCCCCTGTCCCCTGAATCCACCTTCTGCTACCCTTGCCAAAAAAAAATTACAAAAAAAAAAAAAAACACCAAGACAAAACACTGTTTTACCCTTTAGTCTATTTATCTTCACTTGCAAGTGTTAATTGCAATGAATCATTGGTCAGGTTCAAGGCTTCTGCCTTCTGTTCAGCTATCTATTGATAAAGAGCTCTCACTAGGGCTTCTCTTGAATATCCTGTTGTTGTCCTATGTCCTGGAGAACCCTGCTGTTAGAATCTGTAGGGTTATTGCCTTTACTTTCTCCAACAGTTGATAGATGAGGTAGATGTTGGGGTGGGCCAAATCATAGCCCTGGTTCTGCACCGGGGTGGCAGCTGGGTGGTTAGCCTACCAGCTTTCCCTTATTCCCTTATTATTCACTATGTAGGTGAGCTCTTATGAACTGCCTCTGCTAGCTCATCCAAAGCAGCCTAAGCAAGGGATGTGGGGCCAGTTCTCCTGCTCTCAGGTCCTCACATCACAGGTCACTCACACTCACAACACCAGAGCCAGCTCTATTCTTTTACCCAGGTGAGGTACAGGGCTCTCTCTACCAATCTTAGCAATGTCTTAAAAAGTAAAATGATGACTGAAAATGTGGCTCAGCAATTAACAGCCTTTGCTGCTCTTTAGAGGACCTGAGTTCAGTTCCCAGCATCCACATCAGATGGCTTACATGTTCCTATAACTTGAATTCCAGAGGATCCAACAACTTCTTCTAGCCTCCTCACACACCCTCCTGTGTCATACACATATGATGTGGATGTCTTTCTGTATGCTGTTTATGTCACTGGTTAATAAAGGGACTATTTTGGCCTATGGTAGGGCATCTTAGACACATGCAGGAAAAAGGAAGGAAGGTGGAGTGAGGAGATAAGCAATTCAGTTGCTGAAA